>CM047816.1:82764514-83448101 GCA_026214975.1 Gentiana macrophylla
TAAACCGAATAAATGATGGCTTGACACGTGTTCCATAACGTATGATAACCGTTAGATCGTTAATCTAATCGGTTATAAAAAGGATAGAATAAATATCCCGCCAATATACTTTTTGACTTTAATAACTTTGATCGAGTAACGCTCCACCACAGGTAGTCCTCACAGGGTGGGCTCAGCATCACTGATATAATAAGCTTCGCAGAAATTCACGACATATGTACTCACGATCCCCGCTTTTTTTTTGTTTTGTTCTATTGATGATACAAGATGAAGTTTAATACCAATGAATGATCTCACAAGTGAGCTCACCCAAATGACAAAGACCCATCCCTTAAGCAACCTCATTTGCTCAATTGTCCAAACATAAGTACATAGAATTGTTGATACCAATGACTAATCTCGCTAAGTGAGCTCACCCAACAAAGCAAAGACTAATCCCTTGGTGAATTCCAAAGACATTGTCAATATCGGTCCAACTTTTATAATTCCAAGTTCAAATTTAATTTGCAAATCTTTCACCGTCAAGTGGTTTAGTTGAAAATATCACAAGTTGATCTTCAAGTAGGGGATGTATGTAACCACCACATCTTTCTTTTCAACATGATCTCTTATAAAATGATGTCTCACATCAATGTGCTTGGTTCTTCTTGAGTGCAAAACAGATTTTCTCAGATTGTAAATTGCACTTGTGTTATCACACATAATTGGAATTTCCTTCTTCAATTCCATAATCCCTTAATTGTTGTCTTAGCCATAAGATTTTTGTGTACAAAGAATCTCCAAGCAAGAATGTATTCAATTTTCAAAGAAGGGAAGTTGATATAGAATTATGTTTCTTACTAAAACCAGGAAACCAAATATTTCCCATTAATTGACAAAGTTCCTTGAGGTGCTTTTTCTATCAATCTTGCAACCAAGATAATCAGAATCGAGTAAGATATAACCTTGAAGCTTCCTTCCTTGGAATACCATATCCTAGTCCCAAGGTCTCTTTAATGTACTTGAGAATTCTCTCTTGACTCGCACTCTAAGTGACTTTCTTTAGGTTTAGATTGAAATCTTGCACAAACACCTCCACAAAGAAAGGATATATCGTCTGGCAATAGCTAAGTGTACAAGTAGATCGCCTATCATCCTTCTGTATAAGGTCTGATCAACATCTTTGCCTTCTTTATCTTCATCCAATCTGATGTTAGTACTCATAGGAGTTGAGTTCTTAGTGTTGTTTTCCATACCAAACTTCTTCACAAGAAACTCCTTGGTATATTTGGTTTGATGAATGAAGATTCCATCTTTCATCTCTGCTTAACTTGCAATCCCAAAAAGTAGTTCATTTCTCCCATCATACTCATTTGGAATTTGCTCTTCATTAGATTTGCAAACTTTTCATTAAAGTAAATCATTTTCTCGTAACCAAAAATTATGTCATCCACATAAATTTGTACCAAAGTAAGGTGTCGCCCCTTCACCGGTTCTCAAAAGTGTCTTGTCAATGGTGTTTTGTGAATCCATTGTCCACCAAGAATTGAGATAGAGTCTCATACCATGCTCTTGGTGCTTGTTTCAATACATAAAGTGCTTTGTTGAGTCTATACACTTTATCTTCTTGATCTTTAACTTCAAATCCAGGAGGTTGTCGAACATACACTTCCTCCTCTGTAATGCCATTCAAAAATGCACTCTTGACATCCATTTGATATACTTTGAAGTTCTTATACGCAAGATGTGCCAAGAATAATCTGATAGCTTCCAATCTTGCAACAGTGCATAAGTTTCATCAAAATCTATTCCTTCAAATTTGAGAATAGCCTTTGCAACTAGTCCTGGCCTTATTCCCTCACAATGGTACCTGTGATTCATCAAGTTTATTTCTCAGATACCCACTTAGTACCAATGATATTTGCATGATTTGGCCTATCAACTAGTGTCCAAACTTGATTCCTTTCAAATTCATTCAATTCCTCTTGCATAGCAATTATCCAACTGATCTCAAATTGCTTCTTCAACAACTTTAGGTTCCATTTGAGATAGAAAACAAGTAAACATAGCTTCAGCTTGTCTTCTAGTCCTCACACCTTTGTCAGATATTGCCAATAACTTGTTCAAACAGGTGATTCCTTAACCATTGTGGATTTTGGTTATTTTGATTTTCGTGAACATCATCTTCAAGTAGGTCTCATTGTAGCTTCTTCTCTGATGTGTCACATCCTTGAATCTGCCTAGCTTGTTGCATCAAGAATATTACCAGCAGGTGTTCAAGAGGGCGAGACGTAAATTTTTAAGTCATTGAATCTTTCCAAAACTTCAACACAACTGATCGCTGACTTGTTGATTCTCGGCAGAGTTCACAATCTTCATCTTCCATACCAAGAAATTTAGGTTCATCAAACACAACATGAATCGCTTTTCATGTTTCAAGGACCTCTTGTTCGAAGACTCAATGCTCACGATCAAGAATATCCCAAGAAAATCCCTTCATCCGATTTTGGTTGGAAAGTTTTCAAATGTACCTTATGATTTAGAATAAAACATTTGCTTCCAAATGGATGGAAATAGGATATGTTAGGTTTCCTTCCATTCCAAACCTCATAAGGTGTCTTCACAGAATTTCTTGTTTACTAATGTTCTGCTTTTGTGTATAGCATGTCAGATTATTTATCTTCAAACTTTCAATATCTTTCGGTAGCAATGCTTCACAAATCATTGTTTTTCCCGCTTCCTTTAAAGTTCTGTTTCTTCTTTCAGCAACCCCATTTTGCTGAGGTGTACCAGCAGCAGCAAGTTGATGTAGTACACCATTATGTTCACAATATTCTCTTATAACTTTGTTGAGAAATTCAAGACTGATCCGATCTTATCTTTATTATCATTAAACTTTTCTCATTTTGTAATCTCTTCAAAAGATTAGGTATGCTTTGAAGTGTTTCACTTTTCTTGTTCATAAATATCACCCAAGTGTACCTAGAGTAATCATCCACAACCACCAAGGTGTACTTCTTTCCGCTACACTTGTTGAGTTATTGGTCCAAAAAGATCCATATGCATCACCTCCAACACTCTATTAGTTGATTGTTTGGTCTTTGATTTGAAACTTGACTTTATCTCACTTACCTCCCGACATGCATCACATATAGCATCCTTCTTGAATGTGATCTCGTAGTAAACCAATCACCGCTTTTTCTTCACCAATCGATTAATATCATCAAAGTTTAAGTGATTCAACTTCTGTGCCATAACCAATTGAGTTCGATTTGGTATGCACAATCAGGTGCTTCGAATCGCAGAGACTAGTCAACAACATACATGTTCTCGTTGTCTTCTACCAAAGCCAGTACAACTTGATCACCTCTTCACTAATGACAATACAGCTTGTCTTTGTCAAAAGTGACCTTGTATCCCTTTGTCACGTAACTGTCCAAAGGCTCGAAGAAGTTGTAGTCCAAATCTTCCACATATGCAACATTCTTGATTGTAAGTCCATTTCATAAGTGTGCCATATCCTCTTGTATATCCAGTGTGTATTCTTGTTGCCAAAATTCACCCTTGACCATCTTTTGCCACAAAGTTTGACAGACAGTTATTATTCTTTGTCATGTATCTGAACATCCACCGCCAAAGTACCGGACACCCTACAAAACAAAGTTAATGATTTTAGGTACCCAAACCTCGCTTTGGGTCCGAAGTGATCGAAGTGGCAAGCATGACCCTTGGTATGTTTCCATAAGGTCTTCTCCTGAACGTGTCATACTTTGGTTCATACTTTGTTCATACATGTATTCCACACATCCATAAGTTCTAACAAGAGGTTGTGTAGGAATCACATATGTTTTCTCCGGCCTTTTGGTTTATAATGATGTTTAAAGTGATTCTTGGTGTTAGAAGCATTAGTATAACCATTTGTTTGTCATCTCTCAGAATGTACATCTAGTATGGAGTCTCGAGGTCTTGTGTAAGTCCTCTCAATGATCCCATTGTCTAGGTTTTACCCTAGCAAGATGGTCAAACTTATCAAGTTTCTAGCATTAGATACAGAATATTCCAATCATCATCAAGAGGAACAGTCTACCTTTCCCCCGTAGATAAGTATCCCTTGAATGATTAACATTTTTGGGTTTAGAATTTTATCCTTGGAATATTTCTGCTCTTACCCTTCGTGGTCCAAAGACTTGGCAGCAGTCTCCGCTATCGCAGGCTTAGTAAGGCACAAAGAGCCTGCTTTTAGATTTACTCTTTTTATTTGGAGCTATTGACTTCCCTGACTTCTCGATTTTGCTTCTTCAAGCATTCTCATTGTTTAATCGCCTCAAAGAACCTTATCGAGTTGATCTAGTGCGTGTACAAACTTAGGACCACCGAACTAGGTTCATGAACCTTACCGATCCACTCTTGTTAGATTGCCGAGTTCCAAATCCAAGCCCTGTTTCTATCTCCATAAGGCATTCCCGATTTGTATGCAAGTAGGAACAAGATGGTTCAAAGAGATTCAGAGGATGTTGATGTTCAATGCACTTATGCCGATTCTCGCTCCAACATCTTTTCCTTACCTTTGAGAATCCTCAATTCACTTTTTCAATCTTCCAACTTCCAATTCAAGAGCTTTTTTTCACCTTTTCACAATCTTATAACCAGATTGTATTATCCTCGCTTGATTAAGGATGGCATCCAAAGTCTCATTGTTGTCGAATTTCTAGGATTTGAACCACAAGTTGATTCACAATCACTTCCAGCTAGGAGTGTTGATAGATACAAAGGTTGTATACCTCCTCGCCATCCATATTGGCCATCAAAGCATAATCCTCCATATCGCTGAACTGAAGGCCGTGGTCATCCGATTCATTTCCTTTTTTCGTGATTCAACTTCATACCCCGATTCATCTTCAAAGAACCATAGCCTTCTTGCCATGTCTTCTTTGTTGACTCTTGGTCTTCAAAGAGTCCGACAATCAGTCTAAAATGTCCAGGTTTCTTGCGCTTGAAGCAAAGATAATCGTGTTCCTTGCCTTGTTTTAACTCAGATACCAGTTTGAAGTGTCCTGGTTTCTGCAATGAAAGCACAAATAGTCATTATCTTTCTTTTTGGTTCTTCTTTTCCTTCTTTCAAGAGGCCTCTTTGTGAAATTTCTTGAAGGGGCCTTTCCACTTCATCATCCCGATTTTCTTGCTCAAGAGGGCAATCGCTTCTTGCATTTCATCCAAACATCATCCTGTCCCTCCCGATGTTTCTTCTGATGTGAAGCAAGCCAATGCAAAGGGTCTTTGGCTCTTCCTTTCGCCTCGTGTACAAGTTTTTTGTTAAATTCATAAGCCTTGAGATCTCAAAACAACTTGAAGGTCTTCTCTTCATGCAATTTTCTCATTTCTTCAATTGCAATACCTTTCATCTTCCAAACATCTTTGCAGTGTAGAGCTTCCAAGATTTTGGTGTTTATTTCTTCTTTTGAATAACTTACACTCAAAGGTAAGTTCATCCAAGATTGCATTGAATCTTGACTCCATTTGCTCAATGGTTTCATTTGGCAAAGATCTTGAACTTTTGAAACCTCTTTCCGCCACACCGATCTTGTTCTTCTTTATTGCATCGTTGCCTTCACAGATTAGATGTATTTTGTCCCAAAGTTCCTTTGCAGTTTTGCAATCTTTAACCTTCATATACATATTGCTATCCAGAGTTCTATAAATGATATCAATAGCAATGTTGTTGAGGTTTGCTCTTTTTCTGCCTTCTCGCATTCCATTCTCTTTTGGTTTAGAATGTACTATGTTGTATCACCCATCGTTATCGCTTTAGTAATCTCCAAAGTGGTCCATCGCTTAGTACATCCATCATCTCATCATGAGTAGCAAAGAAGGTATGCCTCGCATTCGACGCTTATACTCATCAAATCTATCAAGAGAACACATCAAAGATAGTTCTAGCATACCGAGTGTTGTCCATGATGCAAGTCTTTGAAAATCAAAGAACTTGAAAGAAAGTTTTAAAGAATTTTCACAAGCACAACAAGTAGATTACTTCGCAATGTAAGCATCGCTCCGATACCAATTGTTGGTCCCTTGAAAAGGCTTTGGTTAAGTTTATGGGGGTGAATAAACTTAACACTTAAAACTTTGAAAGTTAACAAATTCAGCAACTTCAAAGCACTCATTGATATTTCAGAGTTCATTGAGACCTCGTGAGCCTCATTGATAAACAAAAGAGTTCATCGATGCTTTAGTTTGTCGAATTTGTGCAAATGGAATTATATCAAAATTAAGCCTTAGTACTTGTTGTTAAATATGATACTAAGTATTAGATACTCAGAGTACAAGTGTGTGATTTCGCTTGCTAGATTCAGTGAGTTGATGAATGAAATAAACTAAGTGCGTAAAGTAAATGCCGAAAGTAAATAGTCGATTTTATAGTGGTTCCGTGGTGTAATCCTCGTCACCCACTTTTCTCCTCGTGATATTGGAGGAAATCCACCAGAGATCTTTGATATAGCTTTTACAAATATTCCTAAGGTTGCTTGTCCTTCACCAATAACTATGGCTTCACAAACTGAAAACTGAAACAGTAGGATTGTCGCTCCTCGAGTCTTCCACTGGTCCTGAAGGGTAGGATTGCCTCTTCACCAGATCCACCACAAACAACAGCCTTCACACCTAACAGATGCTTCACTGCTTTCAAGTGGTTCTTTATGAAATAAAGATTGAATCAAGTAAATGATTCAATGCAAAGCAGCTTGATTAGATGAAGTAATCAAGCTAGCCTTGCGCCTTCAAGTGTGTAGTCTTGATGCACTTTGAATACATAATGCACTTGAAGAAAATAATCGATCAAGAGCTTTATGCTCAAGAAGTTCAATAGGTGTTTTTCACTTAAATTATCTCTTAAAGTTTATCCAAAATTCATCATCATTTTCTCGAAAGTTGAAAGTCCTCTATTTATAGGCAAGAATGCATGTGACTTGTATTTGAAATTCAAATGTGACTGCTCTTTGTTTTTGTCCTATCCGATTTGCATTCTCGTCACTATTCATGTGGATCGACATCGCCGACCTTTTGACAAAGGCAAACAGCCCACCCTTTGACTTGTATCCAATGGATAAAAATATAAATCATCCCAACATCTTTTAATCTCAAATTTTGATTTCCTTGATAAGTCGAGGTAGTTGGTCGTCCTTATCCATGTAATCTTCCAATAATCTTGAATTAATCGAGGTATTATATCGCCAGGTTCATCACCACATTGGTACCTATCATCATTAACATCATATTTCTCGTATAAAATATACTGCAATGATTTCTTTTATCTAACTTTTAATTGTGAAGTTAGATTACACCATTTTAATTATAACTAAGTTCCAAACATCATCCGACTTATGCAACTTAGATCTTCTATTAAAGGTATATGTAATCGGGCTTAGTCATCACAGACTTGCCTAAATTCCGATTCCATATCCTTGACTTTAATTACTAAGTTTGATCCCTTAGCCTTCAGAATCGAGTTTGAACCTCACCTTTCTCGTCTTCAGCCTTCAAGCAGTTCCCCGACTAGTCTAATCGACCTATCTACCCTCATCGACTTAGACCAAATCAATGATATCAATCACAGCCTTTTTACAAAGGCTTGTTTGATCAAACCTATTTATGAATCAAACTCTAATAAACCTATACATTTGATCTAGACATCTTTTTGCCTTTGCACTATAACAAATAAGTATGGCACTCATCATCAAAACATGTAAATAAGTCCAACTCAGACTAAACAAAAATTTGAAAATTGAAGCACTTTTCATAGAAAATTATAACTAATATGAGCAAATGAAAGTAGATACATAAATCATCTATCCCACACTTAGATTGCAACTTGTCCTCAAGTTGTGCGTAAATAATAAATTAGAGAACTTAGTCGATTGGATGTCAAATTCCGAAAAATCGGTAAAACCAAAATTGCCGTGATAGCTCAAGAGGATCGTGGAGCATCATAGGTAAACTGAATTCATCATGAAAGTGCACAATAGCTATCAAAAATATCCTGCAGACTTGATCAAAAAAGAGTCTACGGGAAAAAGAAAAGATTACATATATAAAGCACATGGAAAAGGAGATATAGAAATATTTCAAATTTAAGCTCATATAAAGATGGAATACATATACATGAAATATTACAAAGTAGTAGGCTAGTGCAACTACATGAAAGTATATCAGAATGCAAATTACATGACATGCAATCCTAAAAATAAAATAAATAAAAATAAATTCCGACAGCTCAGCCGAGCAAGTTGACTTCGACAACTCTACAAAGGACTACGGCCCGTGCAGAAAACAAAATAAAACGAGGTAGTATTACTAAAACCGACGCAGCTAACTACGCCAAGAAAAATAAAAGAAAATAGAAAAACAATGCAACTAGATGATATGCACTAAATGATATGCATCTAAGTGATATGCAAAAATAAAAGAAAATAAAAGAAAGAAAACTAGCCCACTCATTTGCAAAAGATGACATGTATAAAATAAACGCTACCAAATAATGACAAAGTTACGATAAACGATGCTCGGGCCATTACATGCAGCAGACGCGCCTTAAGACTCACAAAAAGTGATAGCATTATGGAAAACCAACAGCTAAGCTATACTAAATGATATAACTCATATGGATCGACGTAGCATACGGAAACCGACAAGAGCTACCCATATGAGTTACATAAACAACAAGGAAGCACATAAGTCTCAAAGCTTAAAAGATTCATCACAGCGGTACGTAACATACGGAAACCGACATTAGCTACTAATTAACAATAAGACCAGTTATAGCGTACGAGAACCGACAGTGACTATAACTTGCATAGATGAATCAAGTATATAAAAAAAATTAATCAATTATTTAACATGGATTCGTAGATGGAAAGATGTGAATATGCAAGTTCGTAATATCTACGTAAAAGAAATTAGCCACGTAAGCTCGTATTAAAGTAACCACGTTAAATAAAGCATTAAAAATCAAAAATAAAAAATTTTGGAACTCTGGATCGCCGGACGAGCGCTCAATAGTTCAGACGCCGCTTGCAATAAAACAGTCGGACGGGCTGCTCGCGAGTCGACGCCCGTCTGATTCTTGAAATCGAAAGCGTAATTGATACGCTTTTGGGACGCATTTAACGCCCAACATACCAGACGTGCGTTCTCACTCGCAGATATGAATCGGACGGGCGCTCACTTACCTCAACGCCGTCCAAACAACGACTTTGCACAAGATGCAGGATAAACACAAAGAAACCCTAAATCAACTCAAAACAAACCAACACGCATACATAACAACACAAAGGGCCTCATCAAATTATAGCACAGGGGTTAGACTAGACTACATCTAAACATATAATTCACGCTTCATAAGTTGAGTAAAAACTTTTTGCACATTCTTAACCCTACGGTCATCGAAACACGGCAAAATAAAACTCTCAACTTATTTATCGCTACTTTTATTGAACGAAAAATAAATCGTAACAAAATCGAAGAATTAACTCCACTAGATTCAACAAAACACCGATTCCCGGCAACGGCGCCACTTTTGTTAGAGAGGGATTTTGCATCATTAAAAACAAAAGAAAATTTATAAAACCTATACTACCATGCAAAACTACCTCCTAACCGGCCGAATACCGAGTAGTTGCTAGTAAAGTTGGATAAGTACGGTATCGATCCTCGTGGAATTGGGATGTCGAATCTAACCTCATTAATTCCTCTTTATTAACTAAACCTAAACCTAAACTAGAACGGAAAAATAATCGGACGGAGGATTGTTAATCCAAAGCCGTGAAATATAGTTATGGACAAAATAAATAAAACTACATCTACGAAAAACAAGAAACTAACTATCAACCGAACAAACATAAACAAACCATGATCAACCTATTCCCAACAACCATCACCCCACCGAAATCACCGAGATAGACAAACATTCATTCATTAGTTATCTTGGATTATTATCTTTTCTAATGAAGCGCTTCTCTTCCGATTTATCACGCCATTAATTAGTTTACCTTCCGGTCTTGACTAATATCGATACAAATCAAAGATAAGGATTGAATCCTAACCTAACAACATTATCCTCAACTTCCGCTTGTTGGAATAATTATTGTCAATCTCCTCACGATAATCTAGTGAATCTATTAACTTCCGTTATCTAAATTCGATTAACATAAAGCATACAAAACATGAAAGAGAACAAGAACAACGTAATGAAATAGACACATGAACAATCTCATCTTTCCGTAACGGTGATATCCTCAATTCCATTCTAAGATAATCTTGCATCGAATTAATTAAATTGTGGTTCTCTCAGAACCTAGATATTTAACCTACTTAACTTCCGTTATGTATAGATTAAAAATCTAATCTTTCCTATGGCGATCTAAACTACACCGACTTCCGGCATACGGTAGCATCAAATCATGCAATCATCTTCCGATTTATATGCATAAACAAATAAACATAGGAAAAGAAACTTTTTAAATAAAATAACTCACAAAATCATCCATGGAAGAAATCAAGAAGTCATTGGAAAAAGATTCACATGGTCGCTTCATGGTTTGACAAATTTTAACCCATCTTCATGCGACAAGAAAGAAGAAAAAACAAACAAAATAAAAGACCTAATCTAACCTCGGATCACCCGAGCACAAGGCTCGGGTGATCCGCTTTGAAACCGCCTAAGCGCGGGCCGTGTAAAATTGTGTAATTAGGGTTTGTATGCATGTTGTATTTATAAGAGGAGTAAGTCGGCCGCATCAAGAGTTTAAGTCGGTTGCTACAAAGATGCCGTGGCCGGACGCTGCTTTACCCGATATGGACGCCCGCCCAGGGTGTCTCGGACGGAGCATGGACGCACGCTTATGCCGATCGTCAAGACTCAGACATGTTTTTGCCTCCCTGAGGTCGGTTTACAATTCTCAACGCCGGTTCACCTCTTTGTTGTGCATGGAATATTTATTGGCATAAAACTTCTAAAATCCATATCTTGAGTTGTAGACCTCCAAAAATTATGATCCGAATGTCATAAAAATCTCTCGGAAAACTCTACAACTTTCATTAAGGACTCTTCTTCGTAAAACGCCTTTTTGACTAGCCCGTCAGATTATTTAGTCGCTTTTCTGGATTTTCCCAAAGCTTTATTTCATCTTCATCCTCTTGTATCTCTTTCTTTCCATTTTAATCTTCAATCAAACATCATTTAGACCTCTTCCATTCCACATTTGTGCACCTAAAAGATGACAAAACCGAGCAAAACGTGAAACCATACAAAATAGATAATAAAACCACGATATTTACTCGATTTTGCATTTTAACTATTCAAAACGCCATTTGCTCAATTAATCGATTGTAAGCTCGAATTTATGAAAAACATCCATATATGGGGAATATTGATATAAAATATATCCTTATAAAACGATAAAATCACCCTTAACATGTAGACCATTGCTAAGTATGCCAAGACCATAAAAGATTCCATCACGTGAAAAAGAACAACATTTATTCTCAAACGTAAATGAAAACCATCAACATCTAATGCGGAAATAGAAATAATGCTCTTCGTAAAGAGCAGAACAAAATAACAGCTTATTGAGTTCTAGTACTAGCCCATCGGGCAATGAAAGAAAATAAACTCCTACGCCAAGCAGCAACACTTGCTCCATTTCCAACGCGTAGTCCACCTCTCCTTTCCTCAGATCTCTAGTTCTTCTTAGTCCCCGCATATTCAGACAAATATGAGAACCACAACCAAAAGATCTAATACCCAAAGGGTTAGACTTAGAAGAAGCAATATTGATCTCAATCATAAATATACCTCAAGTCGAAGCATCGTAATGCTTCTTCTTGGTACTCAAGCCTTTGCGCTTCTCCTCCAATGTCCGGTCTCACCGCAATGGAAGCAAGCATCCTTGATTTGTCTTTTGCTATCTTAGGCGTTATTAGGTTCACCTTTCGCCTTCTTGGACTTATTTTGGGCTTTAGCCTTGCCTCTTGCTCGAAGTGACCAAAGAACACTTGCTTTCCTTTCCCTACAAGGCCCTCAGCAGCCTTCAACATGTTCAATAACTCCACAAGGGAGCAATCTATCTTGTTCATGTGATAGTTCATCACGAATCATGAGAATGAATCGGTAGAGATTGCAGAATCAAGTCAATACTCAACTCGCTCCAACTTGTGGCCCACCTTCCCAAGCCTCTCTATGTACCCGATCATTTTAAGCACGTGTGACCCCACAAAGAATTCCCGCATGCCATCTTACAACTAAACCGGGCCTTCGAGACTCGCACTCTCTCAAAGGCGAGACTCGAGAAGCATAAAGTTCCTTCGTGGACCATGATAGAGTAGGCGCCCATAGACTCATGTCAAGCTTCAGCAGCCTCAAAGTCATAGAAGCAAGCATGATACATGTAGCATCAAGATCGCGTAATGAAGGCTTGTTGTACTTCTCGACAACATCTCGCACCGAACCCTCGGCTTTTCCGGTAGGGGCCTCGCCCAAGACATAGCCAATCTTCTCGTGCCTCAAAACTATTTTGAGGTTTCTTTCCCAATCGAGAAAATTAGTTTCGCTGCTTGTTTTCGATGATAAAACGGAGGTTCAATTTGTTCGACATTTTCTACAACAATAAATAAAGATAGAATAAGTAAAATTCATGTATGTAAAACCCTAAATTTGCACTTAAAAATCTCCTAAGGTTTTACTCCCACTAGCCAACTATTCCCAATTGGCTTTCAAGAATTTGACTAATTCTTTAGTGGTCGATCCAATCTAGTCGCTTTAATCCTCGACGGTGGTCGATCAATCTCGGCAATTTCGAAGGTAGGTACTCCTACCAATCGCATCATACGCGACTCCCAAAGGGTTGATCGGTCAACTCTTTGACAATCCGCATCTCTATGTGGCGCGCCCTTTGTATCTGGTCGTCGACGGCCCCGACGGTGGCCAATCACCGAAAGAATTCAATGAGTCACAACCCGATATTCATGAGATCTCGTGACGATCATATCTCGATAATAACGATATACCTGCAGTAGTCAACTCCCGACGGTGGTCGATCGCTTGATCCGAACAAAGGCTCTTCACCGTCATTATAATATCGGGAGACAATTTTGGCTCGATTTTTGGCGTGGGAATAATTTTTAAATTAATTCACTTAATTAATTTGGTTTAATTATGGTCTCATCTACTATGTGCATATTACTACGCTATCATATAAAGTAAAACATACACAACATTCCGCGCATAAAATAACCGGTATGATCATGGACTTTTCCTAAGTGCGGTTTCAATACAAACCGACGAAACCGCGGGTCACAAACTATAGGTATCTGCAACCGCCAATAGGATCTTTATTGCTATACGCCAACGGGTTCTTTATCTCTCCTTGGTCTTCAACTTCTTGCTCCATTCTTGTTACATAATAAATAATTACACCCGCGCGCACACGGGGGAGCTAACGGAATGGGATAATTACAAAAGTAAACTAGGTCACGCTTCTTCATAACGGCCTAGACAATTTTTCAAAACCAACATAAAGAAAACATTCTCATCTATCCTATTGGTCGAGTTCATGATCAATCGGGTCCATATAATCACATTATATCTACACATCTAATCCATACAATTTTATCTTATGAAAAAGATTAAATTCTAATTTTAACTACTCATGCGTTTTATTTTATCATGTCAAATAATTAAATAACTTTAGATTAATTATATGACTTAATCGAAAATTAAAATTAACATTTAATTTTAAATCGATTTCAATTTTAATTAAATTTGAACTATTCAAAATATAAAATTAAAATTATAAAGTCTCCTATTTGTTTACTTTCCAAAACTAAGTTTAGCTTAGGCACAGCCACTTTCCAAAATCAAAATTTTGAAGTGGCTGCGCTCATGCCTATTCCAAATCAAATATTTGGAAAGGGCTGCAGGCCTATTCCAAATCAAATATTTGGAAAGGCCAAATAGTTTTGGTTTAGCCTGCCACTTTCCAAAATCAAAATTTTGAAGTGGCTGAAGCTTTCAGCCTATTCCAAATCAAATATTTGAATGACTTGAGCCTATTCCAAATCAAAATTTGAAAGGCCAATATGCCATATGGTTTCCCAAACGGTCCAAACTATTTGAACCATTGGTTGGCCATACGACACAACTAAACAAACAAGATATCTATGCACAATAAATATCACAAAACAAAAAGGGTCGATCTCCCCATTGAAAGATGACAATGACAGACGGCAAATTTAGGGCCACCGCCGCCCCGTTAGCCGCTAGAGAGAGGCGCGCCACCGGGCCGACCCCCAAGAACCCTAATTTTTTTGTTTTTTTTTGTTTTAACGCTTTCGTGATTTAAATCTTGCATCTATCGATTAAATACTACGCATTTAAATTATGCTTATTGCTTAAGCTCAAGTCCGCCTCTCGATACCACCGTTAAGAAATCACTAGTTTAACGCAAATGAATTTAAAATTTTGATTTCCTTTTCTAGATCGTTCTTCGCTTAATGCAATAAACACGTTAAGTAGTTTGACGGTTATACCTCGATGATCTATAAGATCGCCGCTTTGACCGCCAACGGAGAGTAGTTCAATGCGCAAGCCGCCCACGTGTCCGCCTCTATCGCTAATCCACACGAACCCCTTTGCCGAATCCTCCTTGATTGCTATCGAAAACTCCGCCGCTAGACCGACCTTTTCTTCCTTCACAAACTCACTATGGAAGGCTCTCTATTTTACACAAGAATTATGAACTCTTGCAATTGTGTTGTACAAAAGAGCTTGACATCCACCTCCTATATATAGTGGTTGTCAGCGCCCATATGGTGTGAGGAGAAGAAAACATTTTTTCCAATAAAATAAGGAAAATCAACTAGATTGATTTATCTCTTTAATTATAATTTATTTTGTCAATATCCTATATTGATTATAATTATCTTATTACCATAAATCTATTTTTCAAAATCAATTAATATCTTATATTAATATTATGACAATCTTATTAATTAAAGTGCACAATCCAAGTGTATCTTATACACATAAAAGTGGCGCCCCATTAGTCAACTAATTGACTTCCGAATATTCTTTAATTAATATAATTTATATATAATTAATATCTTGTATTTAATTTATTCATAATAAATAAATACCACCATATTAATTTACCACTATAACCTTTATAGTCTGTAGATAAACTTTCCTTATTTGGTTATCAACTATAACCGCATTTTAATCCGACTGATGTTCATATGTGTGACCCGATAGGCTTCCGAATATGTTGGCCGTAGACACAAAGTGCAATTTACTAAAATGTCCTTCATACCTAACGATCACGGATAGCGCTCTAGCAACACACCGTGACTTCCCAATCATCGGAAGAGTCAAAAGCAATGACTACTACCTTTCATGTGAAGCGATTATCGTGTAACTTACAATCCTATCATTTGTAATAATATCCATACGATCGTATCTCGAGTGTCAATACATTGACGATCATATCTTATAATATGGATATCATGCTCTCTCGAATAACACATTTACTCCCACTTTGCAAAGATTCTCGAGAGCTAGACATTCCTTATAAGAAGGCCATTTCGGATATTCGATCCCAATCATAGGATACGCGATTCCCGGACGACCAATCATGTATACTCCGCATGCTTCAATATCATACCCAATCACTACCGCATGATCGCCCCGTGGTTAGGAGAAATCTCAATAGTGCCAAAGCATGACAATCCACACCGTGATGCCATGAAGACTCCGGTCAAAAGGATAACTACACAACCGCCACATAGTGTGACACTTAATGTAAGTGGGGTCGCCTAACGTGACGCATTCTCTAATACACGCCCACGCATGTATCCAAGTGTCTCTACACTTTGATAGACGAGATCTATCCCTACCTTCTAAAAGATAGAAGACATCCAATACGTGCTAGTCTCGATTATACTATCAATGTCCCATTTGATAATACATAAGACTAGAGACATTTAAGTACCAACCTTGTTATAGTGATTAGAGATCTCATCAACCATAATCACTATCATGGTTTCTCTATCACATTGATACTAGGGACGTTACTATATATACAACAAATAATATGAAGATAAACAATATATAATAACATAAGTGCTTTTATTAATCATAATAAAGTTATTACATGAACTAAATAGATCAGAACGACCCGACTGGTCGGATCCGGTCCAACCCGATTGGGTTTAGACACCTTTCCAACAATGAGGGCATTATAGTCCGCCCAAGACCCGCAAGCGCACACGCCGATATGATCATCAACGACGAGAGGGTGACCGCAAGGAGAGCCGTCGCAAGCTTTTAATGCAAAAATAGTAATCGCCGGCGCACTAATCACCCTTGCATGTAGTAGCGAGCTCACCCTCAATTGTACTAGTTTTTACACGGCTTTGGGATCAAATGAGTCTCGGGGAGCGGTCCATATTGCCGCGAGGTAGTGGGTGAAAAATTGAGAAAGAACGTCTTCCGATAGTGATGACGTGATAGTATTGAGAATCAAATTATCATACTTCAACCAGTCACTATGAGCCAGATTCGGCTTGGTGGTGCCGTCTGATCCTGTGATGGTGGCCGGCGGTTGTACTATGGTGTTGTCAACATAGCCGTAAACACCTTGTCCATGAAGATAATGAGTATTTGTGCTCTCCTGAGATGGTAGTTGTGACAACTAAGTTTTGAAATGTGTATTGCAGAGGAGGGAGTGAAAGATGGGAGAGAAGTAGTGTAGGCCACAGCTTCGCCGGTGGATTCAGTGAGGGCGGACATGGCAGCAATCGAAGAATGAGGGCCGATGCTGTTATGTTAGGGTTTTTTACGTATTGAGAAGGGTTAGGGTTTGGGGAAGAACTGACGTAATGAGAGAGAGAGAGAATTGACAGACTCTGATACCATATCATGATTCAAAGTATTTTGTTCATTGATTGATTGAGAAGAGTAGTATAAAATTATATAGGCCTAGTGTGTCTTAGGCAACAAGTTATAATAAAATAAATACATATAATTATTTATCTAAAGTATTCTCGACATTCCTATTCTCATCCATCCTAAGTTTCGGTAAGTACATGCTTAGTATTCTTCAAGTTTAAGCATGAATCTTGTTAAGAAACTTAGAGTTTCTTCATGTTATCATTGAATGAAATCACGTAGGAGAAGAATACTACCTAGTTAAGGAAGAGTTTTCTACAGGAATCAATCCCAAATGTCAAGATAAGGACTTAAGCATCAAAGTTTGTATATCATTTCGGTAAATTGACTAAAGTAATCATATATATCTTAAGGCATCCACAACACTCATTCCCATTTTTCAGATGCTGACCGGGGGTGTGAAACGGATGATAGGAAATCAATAGTTGTGTACTGTGTATATTTTGGATCATAAGCAACATAAGGTTGCTAGGTCCGTAAGAAAATCAACTAAGGTTATGCAGCAGAATACAAAAATTTATTTTCTTTCTGGATCTCTAAAAAGCAAAGTGTTGTCACACGTTTTAGGTGTTGAATCATCATATCTCCCAAAACTTAAGCTGGTGAGGAGGTATATAATTACAAAAATTAATTTCCTTTCTGGAGCTCTAAAAAGCAAACAGTTGTCACACGTTCTAGTTGTTGAATTACCATCTCTTCCAAATGCTTATAATGATGGGGAGGTAGATAATTACAAAAAGTTCTTTCATTTCTAGAGCTCTAAAAAGAAAACAATTGTCAAGCTTATGTTGATGGGGAGGTAGATAATTACAAAAAGTTATTTCATTTCTAGAGCTCTAAAAAGAAAACAATTGTCACACGTTCTAGTTGTTGAATTACCATATCTCCCAAAAGCTTAAGCTGAATGGGAGGTAGGGCGTGGGCCTATATAAGAGCGAGGGAGGGCCAACATTTGGGGATTTTTTCTCTTGTGAAAACTATGCTTGGAGCAGGGTTTGAATTCATGACCTACTGCTCTAATACCATGTCGAATTACCGTCTCGCCCAAAAGTTTAAGCTGATGAGGAGGCAGATAATTAACATTATATCTCAATACTAGCGTTGAATAAGAATTATGTATTCGGCTTATTTAGTTGATTGACAGCATGGTCACAACATTTCCTTAAAGAACTTGACTTGCATCTGCCAAAGCCTTCTACAGGCTTGTGTGACAACACGTGTAAATCTTATGTTTCATGCTCAGACAAAGCATATAGAAGTTGATGTACAATAATCAGGGTCAGTTCTCAAAAGCTCATCGTAGTTCAGTACATATCATGCGTAGACCAATTTGCAGATTGTATAACTAGACATGAGAGTCAATCTCAGTTCCAGATTTTTAGATGCAAGCAAAATGTGGTCGCACCACCATCCAGTTTGAGACAGGCTAAAAGAAAATGAGCTGGAAGTTGATGTGGAGTTTAGTAATGACATGCGGTTGTGTTAAATTTGATTAGTACTGTGTATAGTCTAGATTAGATACACTTGTCCTCTCCATGGTTTCATGGGCGCCCCTGAACACAGACCAACAAGGCCACGGTCTCACGGTCTCCTTAAAATTGACACTTTTAGGGCCATCTTTATATCTTTGTAGGTATTTTAGATTTTTTTTTTTTTTTTTTTACTTTAATAAGACTCAAATCAAGGTCCTGAAAATTTTTGGATTAGGTCTCCGATTATACCGGGATGCCGTGCATGGTTTTATAGTGTTTCGATCGGGTGCAATGGGATGTGTCTATTTATCTATCTCTTGACTCGAAATGGGAGCAGGTTTGAAAAGTGGTCTTAGAGTGTCTAAGGTTGGGCGGGAGGGTCTCTTAACGCCTTCTTTTTTCTTCTCATCGGAGTTATTTCACAAAGACTTGCCAGGGTAAGGAAGAAAGGGGGAACAAGCACACTTTATTTTTGATTGGTTCCATCCATAAGATAAGATTTGATAGATATTATTTGAGTAATTAGCGCCAAAACACCTTCTATGTTTGGGTCAACATTGAGACTTGACTCTTATCTTTCAATTTTGCATTTTTACCCTCTATCTTCTATAAAAATTTGTAAGAAACACCATTTTTCGAATTGGGGTAAATTTAACAGAAGATCGCAGCGTGCCTTCCACTCTCCGTCAACCCTCAAAGAAACCAAACTCGCTTCATTCCCGATCGTCGCTAAGTTTTTTTTTTGGTTTGTTGATTGTTGACGGAGAGTGGAAGGCACGCGCGATCTTCCCGTTAAATTTAACCCCAAATTCAAAAAAAGGTGTTTCTTTGCAAAATTTTATAGAAGATAGAGGGTAAAAATACAAAATTAAAAGATAAGGGGCAGGTCTCAATATTGACCCAAACATAAGGGTGTTTTGGGCCAATTACTCGATATTATTTTTGTGTAAAGGGTTAAAATGTGGCTCAGTCATCTTCTTCATATCGCCATGAATATTCACACAAATGTAATCTCTCCGAATGAAGAAAAAGCTAGCAAGATATTATTAATAGCTTAGTAATTCTATGATTAAGCAAATTTATTAATGGATTCCTGTTAAGGTTTAAGAGTTTAATGTTTTATGTATGAGCTGAGCCAAATATGTCTATGAGCTAAGTTGTGCTTGTTATCTAGATTAGTGACAAGTGTATGACTAATATTCTAGATAAGATCAAGTTTGTTAGAGATTACAAAGATATATTCGTGTAATGGTAGATCACATTATTCTTAATGAAAGATATCTTCTTCTAAATCTATTATTCTAAGTTGGTATCGGAGCAAAATCCCGGTGGAAGAATGTCCACTGGCGATCCAACCACCACGGTGGCTCCGCCACCTATCACCGTCGTATTCTCCCACCATTACACAATCTGAAACTACCATTCCTCGGACAACCTCCATACCACTTTCATTCTGCTACCACAAAGTCCTATCCCTTCTTTTCTTCAATGCCGAGCCGGGCTTTTTCCAAATTTCGGATCTATTCTCGACTCGCCTTCTCTGTGCCACCAAATCGCACCGATCGGAGCTCCTTCTTCTCCAACTGCTACTTCTCTTCCGTTTGGAGGAACGCTGAATCAAGCTTGCACGGTCAAATTAGATCGGAAAAACTACCTTCTCTGGAAGTATTCTATCCTTCCAATGATTCGTGGGTACAAATTGGATGGTCACTTGTTTGGGACCTCGGCACCTCCACCACCTGTTCTGCAAAGAGGATCCGCTCTGGAGTCAAATCCAGCGTTTGAAGCTTGGATGACTACCGATCAACTCCTATTGGGGTGGCTGTTGGGCTCGATGACGGAACAAGCACTGACGGAGGTCATCGGTTGTGCTACTGCTTTTGAAGTCTGGAAAACCCTAGAGACCTTGTATAATAGCCAAGCCCACGAATATTGGAATACAAGGATGCCCTAACTAAAACTGAAAAAGGTGCAAAGAGTATGACAGATTATCTAGCTCTAATGAAGAGCTACTCTGACAATTTGGCTGCTGCTGGTCTTCCAATCCCTAATTCTGAACTGGTTCTTGCTACATTAGGAGGTTTACCCACGGACTATGAATCTGTTGTTGTCAATATCACCTCCAGAGTTGCTTCCCTCTCTTGGCCAGAGGTTCAGGCTCAGTTATTGACTCATGAGCGGTTGATCTCTAGGTACAATGCTCCTGCTGCACATCTGGGTAATCCTAGTGCCAATGCTGCTTTTACACAGCCAAATGCTGCACATAATCAACCTAGACCACAAGGAAGAGGAAGAGGATCCTATAGAGGTGGTAGAGGAAGAGGCCGGTCTAATGGAAGAGGAAATGGCCACCTAACAATTGCCTGGCAATCGTGGGACAATGAGCCTCGCCCTACCTGTCAAATTTGTCTTAAAATCGGTCATCTAGCATCCGAATGTCGGCACAGTTTGAAAACGACTTTGTGCCCTCACGCCCCGATCCCCGTGCGAAGAAAGCAAGTCTCATCCTATCTTGCCTCCCGCAAATTGTCCCCGATCCATCCCGGTATCCGGATAGTGGAGCAAGTAATCACATCACCTCGAGATTTGAACAATTTGAGCCTCAATACTCCTTATGAAGGATCTGATGGACTGATAGTAGGTAATGGTAACAGGCTATGCATTACTCATACTGGTTCTAGTAGCATACGTTTTCCACACACTAACACTGTTCTGGTTTTGAAAAACATACTGTGTGTGCCTCAAATAGCAAAAAATCTTCTCAGTATTTCCCAATTACTTGTTGATAACAATGTCTATGTTGAATTCTCTAATACTGGTTGTTGTGTTAAGGACAAGGGCACAAGAACTACCCTGCTGGAAGGTCTTCTTAAGGATGGTCTGTATCAAGTTCAAGGTCTACCAAGCCCAATCAAGCCCTCTCAGTCAAGTCAAGTGTCCTCCAGTCAAGCCAAGTGTCTTCCTAAATCTAGTTTTTTAGCTAGTCCTGCCAAGTCCTTAGAACTTTGGCATAGAATATTAGGGCACCCCTCTGTGAGGGTTTTGCAACATATCTTGAAATCTTGTAATCAATCTATCAGTGTTAATGAAACTTTTCCTTTTTGTGAAGCATGTCAATTAGGGAAATTACACTCTTTGCCTTATTCTAACTCTACTACTGTGTCTAATGCTCCTCTTGAATTGATTCATACAGACTTATGGGGCCCCTCTCCTGTAAAGTCTGTCAATGGTTTTTCCTACTACATTTCATTTGTGGATAACTATAGTAGGTTCACCTGGATATACCCACTGAAGTACAAATCTGATGCTCTAGATGCATTCCTCAAATTTAAACTTCTTGTTGAAAATCAGTTCAGTCTTAAAATCAAACAATTACAGTCAGACTGGGGGGAGAGTTTAGATCCTTTGAATCTCATCTCAGTCAGTCTGGAATTCACTTCAGACACCCCTGTCCACACACACATCCTCAAAATGGGACCATTGAAAGAAAACATAGACACATTACTGAAACAGGCCTAACTTTGCTAGCACAAGCCAATCTCCCCATGAAATACTGGTGGCATAGTTTTGAACATGCTGTCCATTTGATCAACATTCTTCCAACTCCTATTTTACAACACAAATCACCCTTTGAAGCCTTGCATAATAGGACCCCAATTTATCAACACTGCAGAATCTTTGGGTGTGCTTGCTATCCTCTCCTAAGACCATATCACACACATAAATTCCAGTACCATACACAGCAATGTACCTATCTTGGCATGAGCGCTCACCACAAGGGTTACATCTGTCTAGATCCCTTAGGCAGAATCTATATCTCCAGGGATGTCAGTTTCAATGAGTCTGTCTTTCCACATAAAAGCACACCTACCATCTGTCCTGAATCCCCTACATCTGATGTCTCTCAAAATACCATGAATCCAAGTTTTTCTCTCAATAAGTACCATGTCCTGTCTTTCCTTGATCCTGATACAGACAATCTAGAGACTTCACCAGCAGAGGATATTGAGAATGATGAACACACACCAACTCCCTCATCTACTACTTCCACTCCTACACATGCATCTCCACTTTCATCTCCATCAGGACACACTTCAAATTCTCCTCTCTGGGGAGTGCACCAGACACTGAACCTCAGTCTGGACAAGTTCAGACTAGTATCCCAGAGGCACCTGTTGTTCATCAAATGCAGACAAGATCAAAGAGTGGGATTTTTAAACCTAAAAGGTTCAGTGGTCTAGCACAGAAACAGAACAGTCACAATGAGCCTACAAAAGTTGCTGAAGCTCTAGCTGATCCATAGTGGTCAAAAGCTATGCAGGAGGAGTATCAAGCACTGTGTGATAATCATACTTGGGACCTAGTCCCAGCAGATCCCTCACAACACATAGTAGGGAACATATGGGTTTATAAGTTGAAGTTAAGGCCAGATGGGAGTGTCCTGAGGCATAAGGCCAGACTGGTGGCCAAGGGTTTCCATCAACAACCAGGAGTTGACTATACAGAGACATTCAGCCCTGTAGCAAAGTCGTCCACAATCAGAGTTATACTGTCTCTTGCAGTTCAGAAGCATTGGCCTATACAACAGGTAGATATAAACAATGCCTTTTTAAATGACACTCTTCATGACACTGTTTTTATGTCACAACCAGAAGGATTTGTTGATCACACAAAACCTACACATGTCTGCCGTTTGAATAAAGCTCTGTATGGTCTGAAACAAGCCCCTAGGGCCTGGTTTGATGAAATGAGGACACAACTCCTCAGGTGGGGTTTTAAACAATCCATCTCAGATTCCTCACCTTTTATTTTCAAATACGACACTACACTGGTGTATGTTCTGGTGTATGTAGATGACTTTATCATCACAGGTAATTCAGCTGAAGCTATTAAAAGGTTTGTGACAGTGTTGAATTCAAGATTTCCACTGAAGGATCTTGGTCCAATCTCCCACTTTCTGGGTATGGAGGTTTACAGGACAAGTGAAACCCTAGTCCTATCTCAAAAGTAGTATGCCCTGCAGCTCCTTGACAAAATGAATATGTCCAATGTGAATCCTTGCCCTACTCCAATGATCTCTGGCAAGATTCTCAGGCCTGATGTAGGGACTCCACTTCAAAACCCTACTCCTTATAGAAGTGCCATTGGTGCACTCCAGTACCTAACTTTTACTAGACCAGATCTGTCATTTGCAGTCAACACACTGTCACAGTTTATGCATTCACCTACAGAGGAGCACTGGAAAGCCCTAAAAAGGGTGCTGAGGTACATCAAAGGAACCATTCATTTAGGTCTGGTTTTTAAGGTCACTGGAAGACAACAAATTCAAGGGTTTGCTGATGCAGATTGGGGGTGTAATCCCTTTGATAGGAAGTCAGTTGCTGGATATTGTGTGTTTCTGGGAGATTCTCTTATTTCTTGGTCATCTAAGAAGCAACAAGTTGTGTCACGTTCCAGCACTGAATCTGAGTATAGAGCTCTTGCTCACCTTGCTGCTGAAGTTCTCTGGCTACAGTCCTTACTCAAAGAGATGCATATCACACTGCCTGCTCAACCATGTCTTTACAGTGACAACATAGGGGCAGAATCTTTGGCTCAAAATCCGGTCTTCCATGCTAGGACCAAGCATATAGAGATAGATGTGCACTTCATAAGGAATCATGTTCTAGCTGGGAATCTTCAAGTTCTTCATGTCTCCGCCTATGATCAATCAAGCAGATTGTCTAACCAAGCTCATTCTTGGGCAATGAGCTTACTACATCAAGAACCAAACTAAATGTGGACTACTCCCCATTTGGTTTGAGGGGGGCTGTTAAGGTTTAAGAGTTTAATGTTTTATGTATGAGCTGAGCCAAATATGTCTATGAGCTGAGTTGTGCTTGTTATCTAGATTAGTGACAAGTGTATGACTAATATTCTAGATAAGATCAAGTTTGTTAGAGATTACAAAGATATATTTGTGTAATGGTGGATCACATTATTCTTAATGAAAGATATCTTCTTCTAAATCTATTATTCTAAGTATTCCTGAGAAAAAAAACAATCTCACGGAAAGTTAATAGGTGCACCCGCCATATGCGGAGTGTATCTATATAGCGAGATCTTGATCTTTTGTTTTTAAACTGAATTCAAACTGTGTGGTTTAGATTCGTTTACTTGTCGATTCGGGATATGTGGATTAGTGGATATACTACACAAAAACTTCCTGAATCCCACTTGCCCATAGCTTTCTCCATTTGGAAAGTTTTCAGTCCTTTTCCTATATATTGGTAGCCTTCTTTCTTTAAGACCTGCCACCTTTTTCCCAATAAATTCCAACCCACAGCCCACGGGGAACTTTTGTTTGGTAATTCCATTTGTATGGATTTTAGATGATTTTAGATTTTTGGGGATTTACCAAATAAAATAGTCCAATATTCGATTGTGTGATGGATCCATGATTATAGTATTTAGATGTCTAACATCTTATGGCTCGTTTGGGTTGATGGAATATAATGGAATGAAATGTATCTGACGGAATGGAATGTAATGATATCATTACATTACTGCGTTTGGTAGGTAACATAATAGAACCATTTTTATTCTCTGATTCCATTCCTTAGCTAATCTGATAGAATGAAAATCATTATTTTTCATTCCGTTGGAATGAAAATAAATTACATTCATTGGCTTCCAAACACGCCAAATCGATGGAATGGAATGAAAAAGGCATTACATTCTATTCTATTGCCGCAATTCAAACGAGCCATTAGTGAATAATATTGTCTGCATTAATTTTTTATCATATAAAATAGAATGACCGTTTATAGGTGAATCAACAGTTTTTGCTTGCTTATCATTCAATTTTTTTTGTTTGACATTTTAGCTCAAAACTTATATACAATTCGGGTTCAGTGAGAAATTGGTCCAGTAATAATTATTGTGATACTAAGATCTCGATATTTAGGATTCGTCTTCCAACGGAGCTATTGTACTATTGTATCCGGAAAAAATAATGCGAAACAATTGTGTGAAATATCAATGCCTTGAACGAGGAGTAAAGATATACTAGTAGTACAACGCATTGTTATCTTCTTAATTTTTTTTAGTGGATAAGTAAATATAACAAATAATTCATTCAGGTATTTCACATTATGTCACATATATTTTTGGACATGTTAGGACAAGACTGTCTAGTCCAACCCACGGTTCAATATTAATTCTGTTCACCAATTCCGTGAGTGTTTATATTTTATATAGGTTGATAACAGAGTAAACTCTGTAAAACGATTTCATTGATTAATTGGGGTATGAGGTACATCGTAATTATATATACTGATGGAGTAATCAGCAAGTATTTTAAAGATAAATACAAAATACAAATTATTATATACAAAATAATATAACAGATAATATCCTAATACGTCCCTTCAAGTGGGACTACGAGGAAGGGGGCCCAACTTGAACTGAAACTGTTGAAATGACTGTCGGGACAGAGGTTTAGTCAATGCGTCTGCAAGTTGGTCAGTATCAGATATTGAAAAATATGATTTTATTCACACTTTCAATTGATTGGTCTGTACAGTATTTATAAGTACAATTGAGTATTCTAGAGCCTATCTAGAAGTATTCAAATATTTACGGTTACATATTCTTCTTGCATAGCGGTTCTCCATTTAGGATTTTTAAGAGCTTGAGTGATATTGGCTGGTTCAGTATCAGGAGAGGAGAGTTGAGCCGCAAGATTAAGTTTCTGGATGGGCTTATGAATGTTGTTTTGGGCACGAGTACGCATCGGATGAGTGGAGGTGGTGGGGAGGGGTGGAGAGGGGAGGGGAGGGATGGAAGAGGAGAGGCCGAGGGTTGTGGGGAGACGAGAGGAACCGGCGGGGAGGCCGCAGCAGAGTGGGCTGGAGGAGGAGTAGGGATCCAGTCAGAGAGAGGAAGAGGAGGAGGGATGGGAGATGAGGAGGGGGAACGAGAGGGGAACACAGTTTCGACAAACTTAACGTGACGGGAGACATATAGTCGCGAATCAGATGGATCAAAACAGTAGTAGGCATGCTGAGTTAGGGCATAACCAAGGAAGATGTATGGCTTGGACCGAGGTAGGAGTTTGTGATCTACATAGGGACGGAGCCAGGGATAGCAAAGACAACCAAAGACACGCAAACCTTGGTAGTTAGGGGGAGAGTGAAAGATGCATTCATAGGGAGATTTCATGTCCAGAACACGGGTAGGCATGCGGTTGATAAGATAGACAGCAGTGGCAAACGCATAGGGCCAGAAGGTCGAAGGGAGAGAGGTACATCGTAATTATATATACTGATGGAGTAATCAGCAAGTATTCTAGAGATAAATACAAAATACAAATTATTATATACAAAATAATATAACAGATAATATCCTAATACGCCCCCTCAAGTGGGACTACGAGGAAGGGGGCCCAACTTGAACTGAAACTGTTGAAATGACTGTCGGGACAGAGGTTTAGTCAATGCGTCTGCAAGTTGGTCAGCACTAGAGACATGAGAAAGTCGAACCAAACCCTGTTGGACTTGTTACGAATGAAATGGTAGTCAATGGAAACATGTTTCATATGCGAGTGAAAAACAGGATTAGCAGACAGTTGCATGGCACAAACATTATCACAAAAAATCACTGGAGTAATGGAGGACTAAAAACCAAGATCATGTAGGAGGAAGAAATCCCAGGAAAACTCAGCAGTTGTGCCAACAACGGACCGATATTCCGCTTCAGCAGAAGAGCGTGCAACAATCGATTGCTTCTTCGAACTCCAGGAAATCAAATTACGACCAAGGAAGACCAAATAAGCACTCGTGGAAGATAAATCGGCGTCCTTGTTACCTCTCCAATCAGCACCAGAGGACGCGTGTAAATCAAAGAGGGAGGAGGAAAACAATTGTAAAGTATGAAGAGCCGTGCTAGCTGAGTACTGAAGAATTCGCTTTACCAGAGCCCAATGAGTAACTGTAGGGGAATGCATCGATTGAGATAACTTATTAACCGCAAAAGCAATGTAAGGGCGTGTGAACATTAGGTACTAAAACGCCCCCAGGACCTGCTGAAACTGAGTAATATCAGGATGTTGGGCATCATGCGCACTGGAGGAAGAGAAAGCATCGGGAGGCAACGGCGTTGCAACAGGTCGGACATTCTGCATGTTGACCTGATGTAATAATTCTGAAATATATTTAGTTTGTATGAGAAGCAAACCCGAAGCATTGCAAGTGACTTCAACACCCAGAAAGTAAGATAAGGATCCGAGATCTTTGATGGAGAAACGAGTAGCCAGGTGATCAATGATAAACTGCACATGCTGAGAGGTGGAACCTGTAATAACAAGATCATCCACATACACAAGCAATACAGTAGTAACCGAATCCGACTGAAAATTTAACAAAGAGGAATCGGCGGTAGATTTAACGAAACCCAAGGTGACAATGAAGGACTTCAGTTCATGATACCATACCCGAGGTGTCTGTTTGAGGCCATAAATGGCCTTGTGAAGTTTAAAAATATGGGTAGGATGATCTGAATCCTCAAATCCCGGGGGTTGATCCATATAAACATCCTCAGTGAGAGTGTCCTGCAAAAAAACATTATTCACATCGAGCTGATGAAGGGACCAACCAAGTGATATTGTGATCCCTAGAACCGACCGAAACGTGGTGGGCTTAACCACCGGATTGAAAGTCTCAAAATAATCAATCCCAGGGCGTTGCGTAAAGCCTTTGGCAAAGAGTCGATACTTGTAAAGCTCAATCGTGCCATCAGAATGACGCTTAAGGTGAAAGATCCACTACTACCAACCACATTGAAGGATTTGTCAAAAGGAACTAAAGACCAAGTACCATTACGAACAAGCTCATCGAATTCATCAGACATACCCTGACACCAATAGGAACTGCAAAGAGCTTGTTTGACTGTAGCGGGAGTAGTATCAGAGAGCTGAGAGTCCAATTGGATGGTTAGGTTGAGCAGGGTGCGGGGTTGGAAGATTTGATTGAGGGCTCTAGCGATCATGGGATGTTGGGGGTTGGGAAGGTGATGCCGAGGGTGAGGAGATGGGAGTGGTGGAGGTCGACGTAAAGGTAGAGGAGGGGTGAGAGGTGGACAAAGAATGGGAGGGAGGGGGTAGGAGATATGGGCGCGGGGTTGAGGATAGGTTCATAGAAAGATAGGAGAAACGATGTAGGAGATGGAGAGGATGGGTCCGGGGGTGCGAGGCGAATGGAAAAACATCCTTAATAAAGAGAACATCACGAGAAATGTAGAGGCGGTGAGGTGAGATCATAGCAGAGATAGACGCTTTGAGTAATGGAGTATCCAAGAAAAATGCATGGGATGGATTTGGGTTCAATCTTATGTCTAATGTAGGGTGTGATCCAAGGGTAACAAAGGTAGACAAATACACAGAGTTTGGAGTAATTGGGAGCTTGGGAGAACAGTTTTTCATAGAGTGAACTCATATCAATAGTGGCAATAAGCATACGGTTGATGAGGTAAGTGGCAGCATTAACTGCAAAGGACCAATAGGTGAGAGGAATGGAAGCATGTTGGAGGAGGGCTAAAGTAGTCTCAATGATGTGTAGATGGAGACGTTCAGAGATGTTGTTATGTTGTGTGGTGTGAGGTGGAGTGGTTTTGTGTGTGATGCCACGTGTGGCTTGAAAGGGTCTAAGTGCGATGTATTTAATGCTATTGTCAGAATATAAGATTTTGATAGTGGAGGAAAAGAAATTTTCAACATACTGTGTGAAATTTTCAAATATCGGTGCAACATCAGAGTTACGATATAAATGATATAACCATATGCATATAGTGAAAAGGTCCACAAAAACAACATAATATTTAAAACCATCAATTGAGTAAATAGGTGCAGTCTAGACATCAAAGTAAATAGTTTCAAGGGGACGGGAAACTGGCAACGTGGAAATAGAAAAAGGTAAATGATGACTTTTATTTGTGAAGCATGAATCACGAGGAGAAAAAGTAACAAAAGATAAATCAATACATTTATTCCTAACAAGATGCTGAATAATTGGAAAGGCTGGATGTCCTCAACGATGATGCCAGGTTGAGGAGGAAGATTTATTGATGGAAAATGAAAAAAGAGGACTGTTGGACCAAGATCAACACCATTTCTAGCTTGACCCTGATAAAGACAAGTGCCTATCTTCAGATCCTTCACAAGAAAACAATCATATAAGAATTCAATGGCAACGGAATTGTCAGCATGGAATATAGAAACAGATAGTAAATTTTGAGAAATATATGGGACACTTAACACATTAAGTAAATTAAATGATTGTTTGGGAGAGAAGAGAGTGGCAGAACCAATATGAGAAAAAGGAAGCGAACGACCATCACCAATAATTACTTCATCTGTACCAGGATAAGGATCATAGAAAGAGAGAGCAAGCTGAGGTCCTGAGTCATGTGGTAAAAGGCACCACTATCAAGCATCCAAGTAAAAGGAGCAGACTGAGCCGGATTGGCTTGAGGGTAGGGGAAAGATGCAGGAGCATCTGGACGAGGTGCTTGCATTTGCTGGAAGAAATGATGCGTGGGGCATCGTTTAGCAGAGTGTCATTGGATTCCACATAGTTGACATTTTCCTAAACAAGCGCGAGGTTGATAGCCGGGGGACGTGGGGGTCCAGGAAGACCTAGAGATAGAGGCCGAGGGGCATATGGCCAATGGGCAAGGGCTGAAAAATATGGACGGTGAGCAGCAAACGCGGAGTACTCCGGATGTGAAATGGTAGATTGGGCCTGCATAATTCCAACTTCAAGATTCAGGAGTTTTTCGTGAAGTTCATCCAGGGTATCTATGGTTTCAACAGCTCTGGCGATGTCAAGAAATTCAAGTCCCACATTAGCCAAAATAGTTTCAACGAGGTCTTCAGGATCAACCGGTGCCCCTAGGGCATGAAGTTCATCAGCCTTGGATTTATAGTAGCACAATAGGTTGAGATTGACAAAGGGCCTCTGGTGAATGTGCGGATATGGTGCTTGAGCTATTTAATACGGCCCCGACTTGGCTTGGCGTAGAGGTCGGCCAAGACGGTCCATGATTCATTGGCACTGTTCGTGTGGGCGATGGAGGGTAGAACTTCCGTGGAGAGGGAGCCCACAATGCATTTGTGAATTAGTCCATCTTGCCGAGTCCAGAATGTGTGGTCGGGGTTGGGTTTTGTTTCGGTGCCGTCGGTGATGGTTTTAGGGGGCATGGTGTACCGCCATCAAGGAATCCCAGAATATTGTAGCCAGAGAGAAAAGTGGTGAACTGTAGTTTCCAGATGGACTAAATGGTATTGGTTAATTTTATGGGAGTTAGGGTGGAGGAAATGAGAGCCACCAATTGGTTGGTGGTGGCGTTGGGGGGAAGCAGGACTGTGGTGGTAAAGGTGGTGGAATTCGGGGAAGCGGACATGGTGGAAGCGGCTGATAGCAGATCGAGTGGAAGGGGAGCGAATTGTGGCTGTGGTAGCAGGACAGCCGGAGAAGACGATCGAAATAAAGGAATAGAGGGCCGGCTTGGGCGGCGGAAAAAGAGGGAGGGGAGGCTGCGAAAGAAAAAGGGGGAAAAGGGAGATTGAAATCCAGTGCACTGATACCATAATAGAGTAAAGACTCTGAAGTGATTTCATTGATTAATTGTGGTATGAGGAACATCATATTTATATACACAGATGGAGTATTCAGCAAGTATTCTAGGGATAAATACAAAGTACAAATTATTATATACAAAATAATATAATAGATAATATCTTAATATGTACCATAATATAAGAGTGTAAAGTGATTTCATTGATTAATTGTAGTATGAGGTACATCGTATTTATATACACTGATGGAGTATTCTAGAGTATTTTATGGATAAATACAAATAAAAATTACTATATACAAAATAATACAATAGATAATATCTTAATAGTTAATAATGACTTATTGTTAAATTTTACATCCATAAAATCAGCATTTATACAACAAAATAACATAATAAAAAAAATATCACACAACTAGTAAAGGTCATCCTTACACCGTCTTTCTATGGTGCAGTGCATAGTTCCGACTGGTAGTCGGCTATGAATACCATTCTATAACACCCCCAGACCCGGGGTCTGGTAGCGCTAAATGAGTTATAAATGGTGCGGTCAACTGCTTAGACCGCCTTCCTCGCTTGGTCTAAAAAAGCTAACCCAAGTTGACAAGACATTTATGTCTCACACTTATATGGGGGTGAGCATTCTACTACTTACCTATGTGGGACTTTACAGATCTGTGATCAACTAAGTTGAGTGTTCAAGTCTAGGAAGTCAATTGAGTGAAATGCCAGCAAAGTCAACCCGTCAAGGAAGTGAAGTATGAATCTGTTGAGTATGTCAGCGCCGGTTTTGTGTCTGCGCTGGTTCTTTATCTGAGCTGGTTACGTCTGGTGACTCAGCTGAGCTGAGACACGCCTGGAGTATTTATGAGAATCCTGACAGAAGTCATAATGACGGCTAGGGTTAGGTTTCCAAGGCTATAAATATCAACATTATTGTAACCTATTAGAATGAATCGTCTTGTAATTATGTGCATAATAAAATTTCTCCTTTTATGTCCATGGAGTAGTCGACACAACGCCGTAAACCACGTTAAATCTCAGTGTTCTTCTTGTTTCTGTTATTGTTAATTACTTTCACGTTTGATTAATCTGTTATTCTGAGTCTTCTATTGCAATCCGTTGCAACAATAACGATACGACCAATCGCAAAAACGCCATGTTGAGCGATCCGATGGTGTGTATGTGCGATATTCAGACATGTTGCAAATGCATATGGAACTTCCTAACTATTGCATCCACGAAATTTAAAGAATTGTGGGTCAAACATACTACCAAGGACGGAGCCATGTATGATTTTAGAAGCTCAAATTTCACTCGGACAAAATAATATGACACTAAAATGTCTATATGGTCCAGTTTGATCCCTAAAATATTTTTAATCCAACTCATTCGATGAACTCGATATAGTCTATTAGCCCACGTCAAGTTGAAATCATGACTCCGTCCTTGCATACTACTTTACTTCATTTTATTCATTGAATAAATCAATTCTCTGATATGAATATTGTAGTCTTCTCTCCCGTAGTTTTCCTTTGACAATACTAACATGTCAATCAATATTTATTATATTTAGGTGAGTTTTATTTTGTCACCTAAAATTTAGAGGAAGCAAAAAAATATTCATGTCTGGTGTGTTTGAGGCCCAACTTTCAGCCACTTCCTGATAAGAACATCCTTTCGGCCCATAAGTCCAGGTTCAGTGCTCATCCACGTACCATGCAGGCATTCACCCGTGATGCAAAAGTATGCATGCAGTGTATATCTTCTTGGTTCGCAACCAGGGTCGTCCATGTGATATCGATGACTCTAAGTTAAAATAAACTTAAGGCTTTTTATTGTGTGAAAAATATATGACATAACAATTATTTTTTTTGTAAACTAGAATGATGAGAGCGTATAAAAAAAATGTTACATAATTTGATTAGACTTTTTTTACGTATTTTAGATTAAGTAAAAAATAAAACTGGACCTAAAATACACTACTGTAAGCATGAAAAAAAAGACCCAAATTACAAATTTTTGACGGAGAACACATCAGTGGCACTTGTTTGGTTTATCCTGCGAATAAGTCTGCCCAAGAACATTATCAATCAATATATATATATATATATATATATATATATATATATATATATATATATATATATATATATAACACATTTGACCATTTTTATTTTTATTTTATTTTATGAAAAGAGTAGTACTCATATTTTTTTAGCATAAAAGGATAGTCGTATTAGTTAGACAATTATCCCATACATGTTGGTGATGAAATATATGACATCATGATTATGGTAGGATTGGTGTTTATGTTGAGTTTTAATTAGTTATTTCTCTTGTAGCCACACCTAAAGCAGTTGCGGTAGATATTGGAAATCATTTAAAAACTTTAGAAAAAATTAGGTATAAATTCATCTTTCTTCCCTTATTTAAGTTTTAATCAACGACGTCTTTTTTTAAGATGCAATAAGAACAAAAATTATTTGACCGGACTAAATTGCCCTACATATCATCTTCATCCTAACCACTCTGTTATCCTAATTCCCGTAACCCTTCGCACTGATACTCAGGCAGTGCCTATTCAGCAACACCAGTCCCTGTCCAGCAACATCGTCCGATAGAACAACCACCGTCCAGCTCCTCCGGCTTCCGATCCTTTCTCCTCTTTCATTTCCCCACAAATCCATCTATTAATGGTGTTTGATTTGCTTCACGAAATTGGGGCAGGTATGCAACTCCGTAGATTAAGGAGCTTATGAGTGTATATATGAAGTTGAAATCTCTTGATTTTGAAGGATGATTGTGATGGATTCAGTCTTGAGCTGCTAGAGACAAGAGGGGGGGATTCTTCAGCTGCTAATAACAGGTCATTTTATTATGGGTAAATTACTCTCAAAAGCTTCAGCTAAGGAATTGCATTTCATAGTCTTTTTTTTTTTTTGAATCAAACATCTTGCTTATGCCTTTACATTTTAAAGTCATATATGATCCTGTTTTAATTCACAATCTAACTTCAAATTCAACTTATTTATCCATTTGTTCTTTATCTTTTTGTTTCCAACTCTTCTAACTCTTCCTTCAATTGCGGTGTTGTACGAGAAATGCGAGGATCAAATTGAAAAATATTCTCTTAAGGCAATTAATAAATTGAATGTTGTGTATAACCAATTTGACAGAGAGTTTGTCAGTAAAATGCAAAATTGGATTATTGTTATTCTTCCTACATTGGCAGTATGATTGCAAGTTTTCTATTACCAATTTCAGTGGTGCATTTTGATTGCTTTTCAATTGCTAATTTTAGTCAGAATCCTACATGGGTTTCTCTAGACACACACCGGAGTTCCCCACCACCGCCTCGAATTATCCATGTCGGAAAACCACATAATGTTCATGTTTCTCTAGCAGAACAAGGTCGACTAGACCAATATTATTTCTTTGATGCATATTTATGCAATAGCATTGATAATGTAAACTTTATTTGAGATGAGGAAAACCTTTTCGCCCATTACACTTATAGTTGTAACACCTTAAGCTTAAAACGATAGTTTGGTTACACAGAATGTATGTTGATGGAATGGTTATATGTATTTTTTATTACATGTGGAATGTAAAAAACCATGTGGAAACTACTAGTACTATATTTAATGCTTTGTGATTGAGCTGAATTGTGAGTTTATACGGCTGATTTTAATGCTATATATTGAGATATTTGGCTGAATTTTTGACATATGTGTGCCTTGAAGTGGTCTCTTGAATTGAGCCTTAAATGAGCCTTGTATGAGCCAGATATTGAGCTATTTCGAGGATGTTCTTGAATCTCTCTTCGGACGATGTACCTAAATGGAGTAATTCCGTAAGTGTGTTGTTCACTTGATTCATATCATTAAGCTTTCTAATACACTAGTTTTGGGGGGTGTTATTGTTACTGTTACCGTGTTACTGATATTGTGTTACTGATATTGTGTTATTGATACTGTGTTATTGTTAATGTATTCACGATCATCGATCATCGTCTATCGATATTGTAGGCTCATTCTCTCCTTTTTAATAAAAAATACAGTACAATGTGGAAGCAATTGAAGTAAATGGAGAAAATGCAGCTCCATTGTTTGAGTTTATGAAGAAAGACAACAAGTTCAATGTACTTTTACAAAGTTCCTAGCTGGTTGATATATGAGAAAGGGCAGCGTGTTCCCCATCAGAGCTTTCGTTTTGAGGGAGTGCATAGAGCTTGGGGAATGTTGTATATGATGCTGTTGCAGCTAATAGACTTTTTCATGGTGTTTTAGTTTATTTTTGGAGCTTTCATTTTGACTTGTTGATGCTTCTTCCCACATGTTGGTGGTTTTTTTTGCAGTGGATGAGACAAGTACTACATGTTCATTATAACCATATTTTTGCATTCTGAAAACTACTAGTATTATATTTAAATGTTTTAAATCAGACGTGATGCTATTGAACCTTGAACTACATCTCATTCTTTATCTTTATTATTGTGATCGACATCGTGATCACGATATTGTGATATTATTCTTGTGATCTCATTCTCGTGTTAGTGTAAACACTGCAATTAAATTCGGCTTTCCACAACTACGTCGAAAGAGTAACGTATGAGATCTCAAAATGAAAAAAATATAAACTTTGGTGAAAGAATTTTGATGATCGGCTTTCTAAATCAAAAGTTACGGCCATTTATATGAAAAACACTCCGATTAATGCAAATGTTTTTTCGGCTTTCAAGATTTACGTCGGAAGTGTATCGTATGAGATCTCAAAATAAAGAGCAAAAAAATGAATTTTGGTATAAAAAAAAAATTGATTATCGGAGTTTAAGTCAAAAGTTACAGTTGTTTAAAAAAAAACTAAAAACTAACATGTTGTAGTGTTAAAAGAAAGAAATAAGGGAGTGACGAAACTGAATGAGAGGCAACGGCATGGAACGCGTCAATTGTATAAGTAAGGGTATTTTTGTCTGTCTGAATTTTTTTGTCCTTTTTGCAACTAAAAAAAGAATGTGTCATATTTATTTATTTTGTATTAAAAATGGAATTTAGCCTCATTCTCTCAAAACTTTATTTTAGAGATTTCAACAAGATCCTGTGATTTTTTTTATATCTACCGCATTATGTAAACTAAGAAATCACATGTATTTCATCATGGATAAAGATTATGTATTCTAGAAAAACTTGTATTTAAAATTGTATAATAAAGTATTCGTTAAGATGAACTGATTCGAGTGCTCTTGTGATACGTTGTTGCTTGACGTCATATCTTGAATTTTGTTCAAGGTGTTGCATAGGGTAGTTCTTGTGTGGTATTCTGGCACGTAGTGGTAACACTTAAACAAGTTTGGACCACAATTTGAATCCAGGTTCGAAACCGATGGGCCATATCATTCCACACAAGCACTCGCGTATACGCCATATCATTACATATCATTACAACTTCCACGCATAGATTTATTTCCAAGTAAATTTTCGAAGGTACCTAAATTTATTTCATAGGTAAATATTTTTAGGGGGTCCATGGATTTCTATTAGTAGTATGTGTAGATCAGTCGTTGCTTGACGTTTCAGTTATTCTACTTTGTGCTGAGAACTATCTTCTTGTTGGGGTTTCATTTATGTTTTATCAATGTTCATGGGTTCAACAAGTGCTTTGGATTTGTTTTGTGGATGTGTAGTAAGTTGTAGATTTAGTGTTTGAGGTCATCGTTCCGGCAACAAGATTCATCGCCGTAACGATATGATAGTGCAAGGAGTGGTTTTTTTTGTTTTTCAAGCTTTAAAATATTTATGCTTTTGAGTAGATTTTAAGTTGTTTGAGGTCAGTAGGGCTGACGAGTCTAATGAAATAAGTTTTTTAAGGGCAAACGTCTAACGGATTGATCTCAAAATCGGATCAATTTAATGTCGGGTCGCTACATAGAGACAATTCTATTCTATCATTTTAAGTCTTTATGACATGTCTGTTACACAGAAATGGTGTGGAATGAATTAAAATCATAGAAATGAAATGGAATAAAATGTAATAAACTCATTCAATTACTACGTTTGGAATGTGAAAGAACGGAATAAACAAATTATATAAAATGTGTCACATTGAGTAATTAGTAGGGCAAGGTAATGGATTAAGGTTGGGTCGGATGAGGTAGGGTTGGGTATGGAGCATAAGGTATGATAGGGTACGGTGGGTGGGGTGGTGTGGGTGGGGTAGCCTTACCCCACCATTCATTTTACCCCGCCACACCACTCCACCCTACTATACCCATATTCCCGCACTTCCTTAGCTACTACTCACATTACCAATCACCCCAGCTCACCTTACCTCATTATCCATCCTAACCCAACCTACTCTACCACCCACCTACACAACCCTACCTCACCATACCCTATACCACCTTACTCTACCCTACCTTATCTTATCACCCTACCCTACCAATCCTTACTTTTCTCACCCCACCCTACCCTACCTTACTTTATCACCCTACCCTACAAAACCCTACTTTTTCTCACCCCCTACCCTACCCACCACCCCATCTTACCTTACCCTACCCACCGTCCCATCCTACCGTACCCTACCCAACCTACCTTACCCCCACCCTATCCTACCCCACCACCTACTCAACTTCACCCCACCCCACCTCACCACCTACTCAACTTCACCCCACCTCACATGTCATTAATTAACCAAATTACCCTCACCTTTTTGTAAGGGTAATTTGGTCTTTTTGAAATTGTTTTATTTTTCCTTTTAATTTTTTAGCTTTCTTTTCCTTCAAGCATAGGGAAAAACCGACATATGGGATGAAGAAAGCTATAAAAAGGCATTAAATAGCCCCGGGCACTTCAGAATTTGCATTTCTGAGACTCAGTATTTCGCCCCGACCGTTGTCCCATCTGAGCACCCGGGAAGGCGTCCCAAGTGTTAGCGTCTAGAGCGATTTTTACTGAATTTCGGTGTCTTGGAAGATAAAAGTGATAAATACACGGCAGATTCTGGTTCAGGAGCAGTTTTGAATTCGTCTTCGTCTCAAGAAGGTAACTTTGATAAACTCTATCTTAATTCGTAGTCCTAATCATGTTGATTTGGAATTCGTAGTACTTCCATTAGGGCATTTACATTTGACCGTAGTTTTGCAATACTTTGAAGGTTGATCGTAGGTTGTTCACCGTTTGGCTTTGTTTTCATTACGTTGAAAACGTAAGGAGTTCTTCTTATAAAAAGTTCCCCCTTGTTTTCAATTTATGCTTTAAGAGGGTTTAGTTCTGCTTTTATGGTCAAAGTGCATGAAATTGAACATAATTATGTGTTGCATATCTGCCGGGTACTTGTAAGCCATGAAACTGAATCTGAAGCCAAGTAATAGGCGATTTCCCGTCCCTTCGGCCAGGAAACCGCACGGACTGAGTTCTAGAGTTATCTTATGTGTGCCATGTGTCCAGAAATCCAGTCTAGACTAATGCATGGGCCGCTGCTCCTGGCCTTTGCCTAGGAAAGCTTTCAGACTGATCCCAGATTTAGATTCTGGATGTCCTGGGCACAGAAACCGAGTTTGAGGCTGAAGCCTGGGCCGGTGTCCCTAGACTCCACTCGGGACAGCGCATGGACTGATCCCAGACTTGGTTTCTGGGCAGTCCACGTTAACAACAGGGTGTCCAAAATGTTAATTTAAGTTCTAGCTATGTTTATGGATTCTATTTTCATGTTAATATTAGAGATAAGATGTTAGTTCAGAGTGTTATGACCTTTATATGTTCCTTTAGGTTAGGCATGGACTTTAGTATACACTTATGTGTTTTACGTGTTCTTATTTGCTTCACATGAGATCGAATCTATTTAGCAGGGTATTCGTTACTAACAACGAATCGTACAGGGTACCTTGGGCACAGCTAAGACCCATGTCGGAAAGTGTGACTAGCTATATTAGCCAAGCCGTTATGAAGGCGGTATGCTTATAAGTGTACCTTGGGCATCAATAAGTCCCATGTTAGAGGTGTAGGTAGTTGTATTAGCCGAGCTGTATCCAGCGCCTTAAAGCTAGTAGACGAGAATCATAGATAGGAAAGACAAGGACGTGAATATGTTAAGAAAGTATGTAAGTAGTTATTGTAAACGAACAGGTATGTGCAAGATAAATTGACACAGTAATTAGGCATGTTTCCTATGCATTGATCATGTATTTTTGAGTGATTTTCCTTAAGTTACAAGTATCGTTGAAAACTATTTGTGAAAGTGGACTAAGTAGATTCATGTCGTGTCTTCCGGCATTGACAACCATGAATCTCATTTTTTATCTTATTTCTCCTTACTAAGATTATACATGAGCTTACTCATCTTTTGGAATAATAAGATATGCAAGTCATTGATGATTCTGAGGAAGAGTTTGAAGATCAGGCTTAGGAGTAGAGCTTATGGAGTTTATGTTCTAGTTTCTTGTTTTAGTAGTTTTGAATAAGGCAGTGTTGCCATTAGTTATCAGTTATTTATGGTATAGTTTGACAACAGTTACTTTCTGGCTGAGTGGTTATGTTGTAAGACCCTGAGGGTCAATCTCCCGAGTCTTTGTTCGTTTTTTACTTCTGCATTTATTGTTAATTACTCAAATATGATGTAAAACTTAGGTGTGATTTAGGTTTTCTCTAAATGTTACGTGCAAACGTTTCATTTTTCGGATAAATACTCGGTGTCGGGAAGAGGGCGTTACACAAATTGTTAATAATCAACCAATGATTAATTTTATGATTAATGACTAAGATAATAAAATATCTTTGAAATGTTACAAACATTAATAATGAAGAAACAAGAGAATGACAACTCGACAACAGAAGATGCCACCTCAGATTCCAAACAGACGGGCGAGAATTTCATGATAAATAATCTTGGAAAAAAACTAAGACACGGTATCATGTGATTACAAACTCATACAAATAATTAATACAAAAAAATTATAAAATAAAGAATATATTTATAGATCTGAATCATATATATTAAGGCCAAAAGGCAGCTGAGGAGCACTTGTCACTAAATGACAGGCAGGTGAGAATGAATAAATAAATAAAAAAAGCCAGTGGTGTAAACAGATAGGATCTGCGATACGCAACGTGAACTTTAGCGCAAATATCATGTGTTTGTTGTATGTATGTATATATTCCTCGCTTTACACAAACGTAATCCAACAAACTAAGATATATCTTTAAGAACCCCAAAAAGCAAGTAGCTTCAAAGTGAGACAAACTCCCAATTCCCAATTGGAAGAAAGTCACATAGGACAATATAATGAATAATAGGGTGATAGTGTCATAAAAAATAAATACATCACAATACGTTTTTAGATCATTGATTATGACGTGAGGCCAAATTGATTAGTTTCGATTTCTTAAAGATCATGGTGTAAAATCATGTTGTGATACTTTGTTGTGTCTATTATGTTGTAAAACAAACATTTTCAATGAATAATGATAGTGTCATTAACACTTTAACACAATAGATATTCTTGAACCTAGTTAAGATTACTAATGTATGACATAGATTGTTTAGATTATGGTATGTTATGGTAGTTTGATGGTTGTTACCTAGGATGCACGGATACGGATACGCGGATACGGGATACGCGGATATCTGAGATTTTAAGTAAAATATAGGATACGGATACGGGGGTGTATATGTAAATAATGAAAATATAAGGACCAAACTGTAAATAATTAAAATACAAGGACCAAATTGTAAATATAAATAACTTAAAGATACATCACAGATGCAGATGCTTACCTGGGTTCTTTCAAAAAAGTGTACCGTGGCTTCCGGAATAGCCTATCAAACGGAAATGGGAAAGCACTGCTGCTGCACCGGAGCTCAGCCGGTCAACCACACCTTCGAAATCGGAGTATAATTTTAGGAGTGAAAGAGTTGATTCAAAGTGAGTTTAATTGCTATTTGGTTGCTTATTTTTATAGAGTTATTGTGTTTCTTAAAACCCAAAAGTTCATATTGGGATTAACAAGAAGATGAAAGAAAAAGTTGTTATTCTTGGGACGGTGATGTTTTGGGCTTTGAAAGGGCACACTGGCACATACATTTTCACGTCTTTATGAAGAAAGAAAAAGAAAAAAAACCAAATTTTCTCACAGTGGGCGTATCCGAAGGATGATACGCGTGTCCTATTAGAATTGGCGTATCCTAAATTCTGTATCCGAAGTTTTCGAAACTACAAATCAGTCCCGATACGTATCTCATGGCGTATCTTGCGTATCCTTGTCGTATCCGTATTCACGGCGTATCGGATACGCGATACGGCTGAAAACTCGCGTATCCATGCATAGGTTGTTACAATAGTACTAATGGTAGTAGTATAAGAACACTATATTGTGTTGTATTTGACTCAAGATGATAATGACAAATACAATAATATATCTTAGATTCTATGTAGTATCGTGAGCTCTATAGCCAACGTCAATCAACACTTCATTACCGCCACCGTCTCACATGGTGGGCTCACCCACCATTTCAAAGCATCCTTAGCTTAACCCACTATGTCTATAGCTCGCCTTTGGCTCAAAAACTTCTTCCAACAAGAGCTTCATCCTCTTGTCAACCCAACTACAACACAAGCCTAAGATCAAAGCTACCACCTATTCCGTCTTTGTTCCGTTCTTCCCGTCCCAACATTCCAGAACTTCCTTCACCGGTCATCTAGCTCAGGCATGCAATGTCAAGCTCAACAGACATTATTATCTCTTACAGAAGTGCATCATTCTTCCAATCGTTAAAGGCCACATGATTGATGGTTATTTTCTTGGTACAATTCCATGTCCACCTCGATTCACCATCTCGACCTTGCAAATCCAGTTCGAGAATTGGCGATAGATAGATCGATTCATATGGGATGGTTCCTCACTTCTATGATTGAGCAATCCTTAATCGAGGTAGTGAGAATCTTACTTCCTATGAAATTTGGAGAACCATGAAGATTCTCTTTAGCTTACAACTGAGGCGTAATGCTCGAATTGAAAGATTTTTTTTTACTAAACCGGAGAAGGGATCAAAGTCAATATTTGATAAGTTGGCTCAAATGAAATCATACTATGACAATTTAGTTGTTGTTGGGTATCCTATCAACATATTTGAGCTTATTATTGCCATTTTGAGAGGATTGGATCGAGACTATGAAGTCGCTATCGCCGTAACCGCAAGAATTGGATCCTTGACCTGGCAGGTTCAGTCTCAACTCATAACCCAAGAACGGCTTCTGGCAAGGTTCACTTCACCTCCAGCTCATGATATTGCCACTATTGGCCTCCATTCAGCTCATAGTGCAAAAATTTCTGGTAAGACATCTTACCACTTCTCTTTTTCACAATTTTATGGATCTAATTAGGTTAGAGGGTGTCGTTCTACATGTGAACACTATAGAGATAGTAGTAGAGGTAGATCTACTTGTAATACTAGCACTGAAAGTCATATGATGTTTCATTCTGGACATGTTGTTGCTTCATGTTGGCATATAATAGATCATGATTTTGTGGCCTCTAACACTTCACCTAGACAAATCTATGCATTTACAACTAGTCCTTAGATCATTTGAGATAGCTCCCGTGCATTTGGACAAAGTGAAGCACCGGAGCATATAATTGCATACTTGAACAACCTTCACATCAACACTAACTATCTTGGTAATGATGCATTCACCGTGGGTAATGGCAAGAAACCTTTTTTCAAACACATTGGTTTTAGTGTCATTTCGAAAACACATATTCCTTTATACTTAAATAGTTTGTTACATATGCCTCATATCATACAGAATCTTATTAGCATCTCTTAACTCACTCGTGACAATCCTAGTAATGTTGTGTTTGAATCTTTGTTTGTCTTGTTAAGGAACGGGAAAAAAATGGGAGAACAATTCTCGAAGTGAACGTCAAGATGGCCTCTACAAGATAAATGGCCTACCTCTCAAAGACATGTCTCGAGACTTCCTTTCAATCCAACTTGTTCACAAGCTCCCAGATTATGGATGTTTTTAATTAATGAGTCTTTAAAGAATTTTAATGTTGTTAAGTCTGTTAGGTAGACAATGACACCAATATATCGCATAAAATACTTGGGCATCCTTCTAAGAATGTTTTGAATTATGTTTTGAGTCAATGTAATGTTTCCTTGAATGAATGTTTGCATTTCTGTGAATCATGTCGAATTGCAAAGCACATACTCTACCATATTATGCTTTTGTGTCTCGTTAAGTATTTCTAAACTTTTGGGGTCCCGTCCCAGTTAAGTCTACTTCTAGATTTAACTATTACATTATCTTTATTGATGGTCATATAAGGTTTACTTGTATATATCCATTAAAATCAAAATTTCAAGCTCTTAGTGCCTTTATTCAATTTAAAGCTCCTGCAAAAAATTAGTTTTTAGCTAAAAGTAAATGCTTTCAATCTGACTTGGGGGGAGGGTATAATAGTTTTGATTTCTATCTTAAGGAATGTGGAATCATGTTTAGACATCCATGTCCACATGCTCATGCTCAGCATGGCAGAGCTGAGAGGAAGCATAGACAGATTGTTGAACTTGGTCTCACCATGTTGGCTCAAGCTTTTATGCCCTTAAGATTTTGGTGGGAAGCCTATCCGTATGTTGTGGTCTTGATTAACATTTTTCCAACTAAATTTCTTCAAATAAAGTGTCCTTATAAAACTCTTTTTAAGTCCAAATCTGATTACTCCTCTTATAAGATCGTTGGATGTGCCTACTACCCTCACATAAAACTCTTCCACCTGTTAAGTTCAAATTTCACACAAAAAATGTGTTAACCTTGGACTCAATCCTAAAAACAAAAGGTATCAATGTCTTGATGAGTCTGGACATTTGAATATCTCCGGAGATGTTGTTTTTTTTGAACTTTCATACCATTTCGAGTAAGGGTTCCCGCAAGGCTATTCTAGAGATGTAATTCTAGATCCCAACCTCAATGACATCGGTCTATTTCCCTACTTTTTATGAACTTCTAACATTGTTGTTGCAGTCTCTCCTGAGAATGATCACCCTCTTACCCAAATGAACAATCAATGTTTCAATAATACTCCATCATCCTCACAATCATTCTCAGATTTCCCACATCATTATCCCAATCTTGATCCTGATCCAGTAACTTCAACTCACACTAAGACTCATTCCCATGCATTTAGTTCAAGCCCTCTTAATTATTATCCTAGCCATTCTCCGACTCCACGTGCTCCCTCCCATCCTATACAAACAAGATCCAAAATTGGAATCTTATCCTAAAACCTACATTCTCTCTTTCAGGTCCTCTGTTTCTCATCATTACCCTATGGAACCTTTGAGTGCATCATAATCCATGACTTGTCTTGAATAGAAACAAGCTATGGAAGAAGAATATTAGGCCATTAGTTCAATTAAAACCTGGACATTGGTGCCACCTAAACCCCATCAGAGTCTAGTTTGGAACAACTAGGTAATCAAGCTAAATACCAAACTAGATGGTTCCATTCTTAAGTACAACTCTAGGCTTGTTGCCATAGGGTTTCATCAAACATATGAAATTGACTATATAGACACTTTTAGTCATGTTGCAAGATCGTCTACCATTGGAGTTGTGTTAGCCCTTCCAGTCACTTTCAATTGGGACATTAACCAACTAGAAATTAATAATGCATTCTAAAGGAACCCATTCAAAAAATGTCTATATGCCACATCTATAGGGCTTTTTTTTTTATCAACATTCCAAATTTTGTCTGAAAACTCAACAAAGCCTTATATCGCCTTAAACATGCACCAAGATCATTGTTTGAATTTAAGAATAATCAGATGCATTATACATCCTTGCTTTTCTTCAAGAAGTCGGGCATTTCGTTTTTGGTTTTAGTTTATGTTGATGATATACTTGTCGCATGGACTTTACCAAGCTTGATCGGGAGGTTTATTCAAGTACTCAATTCAAGAGTTGCTCTAAAATATCTTGGTCTTGTCTCTCACTACCTAGGAATAGAGATTTTCATAGACCAAACTGGAATGCCTCACTCTCAGAATTACTATGCAGACAAACTTCTACACATGCGACTTTGACAGCCTCAAGGCTTGTGTTGCACCAATAGTGATTATGAGGCATCTTACACCTACTCGAGGCAATCCAATGGAAGACCCTCATCTTTTGATGTAAATTAATTGAGTCAATTTATGCAGAAGCCAACATATGATCATGGAAAGCTCTCAAAATGTTGCTCGGATATGTCAAGGGAACAACCAACTATGGTCTTCATTTCAAGCATGCAAATATCCTACATCTAGTTGAGTTCTCTAATGCAGACTAGGCAGTTAACTCCTATGACAGGAAGTCAATTGCAGGGTATTGTGTTTATTTAAGTGATTCTCTTGTCTCATAGAGTTGTGAGAAAAGAGTGTTGTGTCCAGGTCCAGCACCAAGTCAAAATATAATTCACTAGAAAACCTACAATGTGATGGGGGTTTAAGTTCTTAGTGTTAGTTCTTTTTGTCCCCCTTCTATGTTCCTTCTTGCACCGGTGGCGGCCGCTACACAACAACAATGAAATGACATGCCGGTGACCACACAGCAACAACGAAACGATGAATCACTTCATTTCTTCTTTTTTCGCAGAGTCACAAATAGAGGAGCGGTGTTTCTATAATGGCAAGGAAAGCTATCTCAAAAACCTAATATTGTAACTTGATCCTTCGTATCAAGCTACGAAGGCCCAAGCAGCTGAAGTAACACCAGTCATCCATGAAGTATATGAAATTTCAGATTCCTACGATTTTACAACTAAAGTTCTTCTGTATTTTCCTTGTACGTGATATAGTTCTTATGTATTTTTTAATTGATTGTATCGGTTTCAGGCTCTTAGCAACACTATAAAGCATAAAACTATAAAAGGAAAGGAAAAGCAGGGATATAGGAGGGCTTCCACTTCCCAAGGTAAGTTAGCTTGTGGTTTAATGTTGTATCCTTAAAATCTCCGGATCATTAATGTGACTATCTTATTTGAGGTTGTAATATTTGGTATGGTGTTACAATATTTGTTAATGTTTCATATGAGGTTTTACTATTCTGACTATCTTATTGTTATCCATTTGTGGACCAATCTATGCATATCACTGTTGATTAGTTAGGTCGTGTTTTAGGTACGACCTATTGGTGAAGCTGAAATGTTTAGAAACTTAAAGACAGGTAAAAGGAAAAATAATATTCCCCACATGTTTTAATCTCATAATTTCTTACATTTTTATAAATCGCTGAGATCTTTATACTTGATGACATATGTATCCATGAAGTGAAGGAGGATGATCACTAAAGTTACTTTTGTGGGTCAGAGTTTGACTGAAAAGCCACCAAAATACGAACGGTTCATTTGGCCTAGTGGTTCAAGGTTCAACAAAGCTTATGTAACTCATCCTGATCTGAATTGTACTCTTAATATTTGGGGTAAAGAATAATCCTAGCAGTCTATGTACACATCTCAGGGAGTTCCTACAAAAAGGACACCAATGGAGGTAAGTTTCATATTAATACATACATATTTTTAGATGTTTTTTATTTTATGGATTGTATGTCTTAATCATCTGTTGCTACATGACTTGGATTTAGGTTATGTGACCGAACTAGGACTTGTAACCCCTGATGGGAAGGTTATTTGGGGTATTAATATTATTGTTATCTTCTTTTGTGTGTTATTGACAGATAATTTAGTCTCATATATATATATATATATATATATATATATATATATATATATATATATATATATATATATATATAAATTGCTCAATGTATGTTTGTTTGAATCTTTGACATTCTTGACCTCTCAAAGGTTGAGTCAGGTGCTCTAGTTGAATCTCATCCGCATTAATGTTTTCTTTTCCTTTTTTCTTCTAGAATTCTCTGAGAAGGAAAGTCTTTACGCAACACGATAATATCTATCGAGGGTAACCATAGGTTACCGGTTTGGCCTACGGGAACAGTCTCTTATACACAATATATTGAAATATTTGTATGCGGATAGTTGTCTTTGATTTGATAGTAATTTTTTTTTAAATTCATTCAAATGATGAAAGAAGCAAATTCAGTAGAATTTTCGGCTTAGTGAGTATCAATGTATTCTCAATGATTTCATAGGTAAGTTGGTATGGACTGTTATTATTTCCTGTCGCAAATATACTGGTGGTCTATTGTTATCTTTTTATCTTTCCTTGTTTGTTGGTTGTCTCTTGTTTCTCTTAGAATTTTTCCACTTTTATTCATCGTAAGTAGTTTTTTTTTTCACATTTACAGCTCAGAAATTGCATCTTCGGGTGATGAGAAGGTTGAATGATACAAAGAGTAGAATCATTTTATAAACCCCATTTGGTGATATTAATGGTGAAAACATCTTTTTAGCTGTTATTCAAGAAATGGGGATAGAAGGTAACAATAATTACTATTTCCTCTTGTTGTCTTTCGGACAACACTACTGTTCAAGCTCATTTATACTTATTTGTGAACTTCAATTCATATTCAAGCCTGCCTTTTTTTATCCTCATTTTGAGCTGACATTAACTCTATGTGAGTCGGTAGTTGTAGGAGCCTGTAATGACTTTTTGCCATGAGGGTGGCACTTATGGAGCCATTTAGTGTTTTCGTACATTTTGGGAATGATCACTCCAATGCTTCTTGTGCACTTCCCTCCTACTTATTGTTGTTATACTTGTACCTTATTTACTTGTGCATTTATTGGATTTGTCAAATTGGAATCAAGTAGGAAAATTATTTTGCTTTGTTACATGTCCCTTGTTGTTATGTCATGTTCTATGTGTACTTGATTGGGTGCAACGTATGATAAAAAATCACAATATTCGGTTTTCATTTCATTTCCTTTATAGAATTATAGTTTAATTTTTAAAGTTATCTGTTTATGCCCCATGTCCTAGCTAGTAATATTCAGAACGATTTACTGAAACTTTTTGCGGATAGATAGTTTTCTTCTTTGTTCTCGTCTTCGCAACTTTCTCTTTTTCCTGCTTGTATATCCTGTTTTTGTTAATGATTTATTATCATGGTCGGGTTGCATTCTGCTTTTTGGTGTTTAGGTATTTGGAGAAGTTGGCATGTAAACAAATGCATTTAGGGAATGAAAGGTGAAACTTGCTTTAGTAGCTCTTCCAAGGTACATTTCTCCTATTTTGAAATAGATCCATGAATAAGTTTATTGATATATAACATCTTTAGATTTGACCAGTGTACCAACATTGTGAATTATACATACCGGTCTTTCTAACCGAGGGACAACATTGCCCGTGATCACGTGTTTTCTTCGGTTCATGTTTTTCATATATTATAGAAGTTTCTTCATGCTTGTACACATCTCACTTGAAGAATATTTTAGATTAACGAGCTCAAACCAGGAGTTACGGAGTTACTCACGTCTTAGTACCTGGTGGTGGCGATACACAAAAGATTGAACGCTTTACTCGGATGATGTTTTTAACATCCTTAGTTGTGTGTGTTTATACATCTGTGGAAGGAAATAAAGTTCCTAAAGGAGAAAGGTACACAAAAATGTATGTATTAGGAAGATGATTGATTTATTGTTGTCATTATTGACGTTACTGCTTTATAGAAGTTTAAAGATTGTTTTCATTATAGTTTTTTGATGTATGTTTGTTTCTGTTTGTTCAGTGATTAGTTCATGGAATTATTCCATGAATATGGTTTTATCACTTACTTTGCAGCTCATTTAATAGATTCTCGTTTACGTGGGGGGGGGGGGTGGGGGGTGGGGGTGGGGGGATGTCATCGTTAAGTCATGATTTAAGGATGGGAAAGTGACTATAATGAGGGGATATGTCGTCATCAAGTCATGATTTTTTGAGAGGAAACTGGTCTTATAATGAGGGTATATGTCGTCATTAAGTAGTATTTTAATGAGGGGAAAAAGAACTTACAATAAGGAGTTAAATTGTCATTAAAGCGTAATTCAATGAGGGGAAAATGAGCCTATAATGAACGGTTATGTCGTCGTTAAATAATGATATAGCAAGGGAAAATAATCTTTAATGAGAGGATGTGTCGTTATTAATAATATTTTTAATGACGGGATGATACCGTAATTGAATGTGGTATATAATTAATGACGGGAATTGTATTCCTGTCATTATTTACCTTTATCTAGAGAGGCAACAATAAGAGGATATTTCCCGTCATTGAATGCTTTTAATGACGGGAATCGGGCATTTAATGACGATAATTCCCGTCATTAAAACCCATTTTTCTTGTAGTGCAACTGAGTTACAATGGATCCAACATCTTCTTCAAACGCAAAACTTACAAAAGATTCAAGCTTTTTACCTTTAACTTGAGATTCAAAAGGCATAACTTTGAATTGATCAGAAATTCCATCGATATCACTACTAATATTTGCATAATGAACCAAGAAACGATCATAACTCTCTCTAAGCGAAGAGCAAACCACGGCCACAGCAAGGGGGTCTTATGGACGCGAAACAAAAATTTTGGCTAGGGATTTGATTTTGAAATTCTAATGTCCAGGGCTTATTAGAGCCTTTTTGTAGACTTTTCAAAAATCTATAACACCTCGACACCTTATATTGCATTATTAAAACCTCTTAACTGTGAAATTTAAAGGGAAAAATTCATTAAGATGAAAGAGTATGAAGATTCAATACGCTACAACCATATGTGAGATTGGAAAATTTTTATCCGGCCAACAAAGGTCGTAAGTATGTTATATAAAGTGACATTGATTATATCCACGCAAGTATACTCTCTTTCACACGATATGAATGTGTATTATCAGAGAAAGTAAAATATGTGCTACGATGTATTACACTTGATATAACGATTGTATCATAAAACACGTCATGTGATAGATGCACTAATTTTTTTTCTCAAAAAAAAAATTTCACTTAATAATGTGACACTGAGATGAGCGGAACGCTAGTTTTAACTCGTTTTTCTACCCTTTATTCTCTATTCACATGCCTACTTTCTTTATTTTATTCAATGTTCCCCAACCTTCCACACCTAAACCAAATATCCACCCAAACAAACGACTCAAAGTGGTGTGTGTATGTTATATATATATATATATATATATATATATATATATATATATATATATATATATTGTAATGTTGTTTTTAAATACCATAACCACTTTACAACATTCACGGATCTGGCAATTTAGCACCAAGGGCATGTGTCTGCGGTGGATTACATCTTAAATAATTCAAAATTATAATTTTGTTTAAACTCTGGCTTTAGAAAGAACGTTTTCAGGTGCAAGAAGATATCCATATGGATCATTGTCACTCCTTTACAATGAAAGGGCTTTACCAAGCATCCTATAAAAATTATGCTATATTGTTTCATCTATTTTATGGTAGTTAGGGGTAGGACCTAGTACTATATGTCAGATCAGCAATGTAGAAATATGCAGTCAGAGTCAAAAATATATATGACGGCACGCTTCGGATACTGTGTCATTATCTGGAAATAAACACCCAACACATATATAATTTAAAACATAATTCAATTATACAGGTAAGCCTTATGTAACCAATATCAGAGTTATAACAGAACAAGAAAAGACACGAAAAACTTAAACGTCAAACCGACTTAAGGAAAAGTAAATGTTGTTTCAATCAACATTCAACAGAATGAGAAATGTACGAGTATCTAACTTAAATTTTACAACCCAAAAAGTCCAAAATTTAAACTAAGTAAAGTCTCCTCTCATCTCCCTCAAGGTAAACAAATCAAAATAAAGGAAAAGCTTCAAGCATCATTAAAACATTACCCCTCGTAATAAACGTCAACACCCTCGTAACCTACATCACATTTTCGGGGTGGGAGGACAATTGTAATACAAGGGTGAGTACATAAGTACTCAGTAAATGGTGGAAGCACCGCGTTTGATCACATTAACGAGATTAACAATCAACAATATCATGATTACTTGCTACCAAGTATCTATAACAACACACTCCCCTCTGCTAGTCCAGTTAGTAAAACTCAATCAATCAAGGGATGAGTTGCACACAAGTTCAAGGACACTTTGCATAGTGAAGAGACACAATCAGCCCCTCATGTGGCATGGGTCCAACTCAAGTGGAGTCAAAGACCTTGAGGCTACCCAACTCTAGGGCGTTGACCCTCCCGGCTGCGAAAATAACGTGTCTCGCCAAGGACAAGTGCGCTTAATCTTTTAAACTCTCAATTATGGTTATGCGTAGTTAAACTAACTGCCTAAGTTCGTTACACATAAAGACCACCTAAGGACTTCTAGTCCTAAACCATTCTACATTATGCTACTCATCACATTGCATAGAAAGCGTTGGCTACTAAGCACAACACCCTACATAGCTAAGAGTTGTCTTCCGATGATCTCGTGTTTCCCCCGCAGAGGGTCCTCATACGGTGTTGTGTCGAATACACCAGAAACCATACCCAAAAGTATGTCAAAGATCAATTAAGGCTCAAAACATGATCAAACAGGGCAAAGCACACATTCTGCCCATAGCCAGGGTTAGGCGCACGCATGTCCTGTCCTTAGGCGCTCGCTTGTCACAACAGGTTGAACCCCAACACTGCTTCCAAAGCGCTGGTTTGGGCGCGTGGTTTGGGTTAAAGCGGGCGCTGGTCCCATGTTAGGCGCTACTAAAAAATCTTGGGAGCTCGATTTCATAATGGTTGTTAGGCGCCACGCTCGGTGATACCTTGGGACATCTCTTCGCAACTTTAACATTAAAGCGCACCACTAGCGCTTTTTATTGATTTTCCCGCTTGATTCTGACGATTCCAACCAATCTTACACCCAAAATTAACACCAAACATCCTGCAAACAATCAACATACAATACATATGTAATCAAACACAATAAACACATGATTAAATTCGGTTGAACACCCCCTTACCTTATAATTTGCATTAATTCCTGAAAGTGCTAACAAAACTCGAAGGCCGACTACTACAATCCAATCCCTTGGTTCCTACAACGAATTATCACCCTACGATTAACTACAACGACTAATTGCTCATGAACTCAAAGAAATCCCAAAGAATCTAAAAGAGGGCTTAACGGTTTCCTTCACGGATTAAGACGATTCTCGTATCACAACGTTATCCTCATCGCGGTAATCCTCGTGGTGTGAATTATCTGCAAGTTAGGTGGTCGGGTTAGCTTCCAAGGTAAAGATTTCCTTTGAGTCTCTCTTTTCCCGTACAGAAGATCAAGTCTCGCTATGTCTCTCTAATCTCTGATTAATGGCACATGAACGGAGGAGTTGGGCTTTCAGGGAGTTTTAATTGGGATCAATTTCCCATTAATTGTAATTATCCAATTAATTCAAAATGAAGTAAAATAGATAAATAGATTAGTATTAAATAAATTCCATTTAATCATTTTACTCTTACTTAAATTTTACGGATATTACAATATATAATCTGAATACGTTAAATGCATGGAAAAAAATAGTGAGAGATTTGTTGCCGAGGCAACATAAATCATAACCGAGGCGACAACGTTTGACCTTTAAAAAAAAATAAAAAAATAAACGGTTATGGAGGGTCAACTCCCCAACCACTCCATAGCCAAAAAAAAAAATCTAGATTTTCAATTACTGATGGCAATAAATGGTAAGCAAATACAGTGTCACAATCTAAAAAAAATCACTAATTAAGCAATTAGTAATTTAATGTACAATCTCATTTAACAATGTACAAAGGGTTCTTAATGAGAAACATAAAAATCAAATCTGCAACTACATAAACCAGAAAGATTACAGCCTGCAATTGATCTATTCCTAAAACTATATATAGGTAGGTATTAAATGCAATGACTGGGCTTGTCCCTTCAATTGTTCTAACTACTACATTATTCAGCCATTTACACGGTGCCATCCTCATCCGCGAGCTAGCAAAAAGCACCACCAACAATCAGTAAATGAGATGAAATTTCACAGTTTCTTTTTTTACACATTTTGTTCGGTGTTTATCATCTCCCTTCTACTGTACGTCAACAATTTCTACGATCTTCGCAGTTTTAAAATAAATAAAAAAAGGAGCTCAAACTTCCATTGCTATACCTTGAGCATCCATGATCTTGAGAGGTTCAGTATGATGATGTTTGTTATGCTGTTTAGACAGATGTTGTTCAGACCAGTACGAATGTGCACATAGTACTCTGTCCAAAAGCTCTTGAGGTACAGGTTGTCCCCTTCTTTGCTGTGGAGATATGCTTGCTGTATGGACCAATGTCTTCCATTTATCCTATATATATAAGTACACAAAACAGTCAAAAAAAAAGGCTTTAAAGGGACAAACTTTCTAAAGTAGGATATAACGATACAAACGAAAAATCAATTATGAACACTTGCCTTCAAGTCAACATAAGTTCGGTGATCAGCATTGTCAAAAGCCCGCATCTTTACATCACGCCACCTGCACAAACCAGAAGAGAATGAGATTTTAGATTTTACATATCTGGGTAGAGATTATGCTGCATATGGTTTGATGTGGATCGAAATGATTTAGGTCTCTATTTTACAAAATTACCCCTATAAGTCTTTACTTCATTGATGATTCACCATAAAAGAAGCAAATAAACAAGGGAACAGGCCAGAAAAAAAAAAAAAAAACCAGACCTTCCAGTCCCGAATATCTCAACAGCTTCAACGAGTGCTTCTACTTCAGCCACAGAAAACGGTCTCCTAGCTCTGCGTTGAGAATTTTCACATCGTTTGGATTTCGGGTTCATAGGTAGCACTGTAAGTGGCTCAGCATTTACCCCAGGAATAGAAACCAATGCTTTCAGATCCGGCATTTCATCCTTATTATTCAACGTGTCAGCAGACATCAAAAATGGCGTAATCTCGTTGTTCTTGTCATGCTGAACCTGATCCACCATCTTAGTAGTAACATATGTTGCATTGGACACTCCTGAATCGAAAAAGGGACTACCTTGCGATCTAAAAAACGCACATATTGTTTTCATAAGATTCATATTTCAATGAGAATCTGGAAATTCTAAAAAGGGATTCAATAACGAGCTTTACCTTAGAGAATTATGTTCGAGGTCACGTTGAAACGGACAGGGAGAATCTTTAGGGGATGTAGCTACTGGAGTGCAGCTCGGCTCCAATGTAAATCCCAATGTGTCAAGATTACTCCCAACTGAAATGCCAGTTTGTTGTAAAGTTCTGTTGTCGTCTCTGACTTTCTTCCCTTGTAGCATTACCCCTACACGTAATCCACCTCCGAGTATTGCAGTCACCGTCTCCATTACAGTCCTCTGTTGCAAATACGACGACGTTTTAGTCATTTATGAAAGAAGAAGGGCAAATTTATAAACTTCACTAAGAAACTGGTAAATAAGTGACGATATATTAACAGTTCACATAACTGGGGACCTAACGTCCATCAAGGATACAATTTATATACCAACAAAATGGCTACACAATCAAAAACATAAGCGCACAAATCAAAGTCATTGCAAAACTAGAATATATCGTTTATTAAAAATCTGTAGATACCTTTAGAGAAGCAACGGTTGCTGTTTCAGGAAGCTCGATGTAAAGCTCAGGAACCTTGAAGGACTTGATGCTCAATTTCACTGTAACGAAGGGACCATAAAGGAAAATTGTATAAGAGACTCATTCTTGGTAACACTAAACAAACAAATCTTAGAAATCAGGATGTTAAAATCTTCTACCTTTGGAATCCTTTGGCTTTCTATGAACTTTCACAGGTGACGTCATCCCATTTCCTGCAAAACAACGAAACAAGAAAATGGCTTAAGATACGCATATCTTAATCTTAATTACCTAGATGAACAAGCACTTTTAAAAACACACCTCCAAGCAAATTAGTTTCCAAGCTACACTGTTTTCCTTTGATTATCTTCTCAGGTGAATTAGAAATACTTTCACTACTTGCGTCATCATCATACGCAACCACAAAGCTACGGTCACATAACTTTCTTCTCTTCGAAGGAGCTTCACAATGGTATCTGTCTCGTAAATGAATCATTTTTCTACTACGGTAGGAGAGCTTTGATCCCTCATCTGTGAGATAATTCATATAAGTTAATAACACGAAAGAAAAAAAAAAACACAAAAAAACAATTAAAAAGCATTTTTCCTACTCACTGGTATTCAAGAGATCATAATCTTTAAGCTTTGGGGCCATTTTCCGGTACTTTGAGGTCAGCATCTTCCTAATCCTTCTATAGGAATTGCGGGGTTGTGGCCTCAAAGCCCGAATCTTGGTGCGTAACTTGTTGCACCGGAAAGAATTTTCGTCATCATCATATGTAATTCCTAAGTTTACATTACTATTATTCCTGTGCTTAAGAAATGAAGCACCCGGAAATGAAACCCTGTACAACGGCAACTGTACACTATTGTTGTCAGAGTTAATCATCAGATCACTTTTCTTTACACTACATATCTTAGCATCATCAGTTAAGTCATTCTCCAATTGCTCTGTACCGCAAGTTCCCAACTTCAACTCGCAATCAACTTTCTTCGAGTCATCAGAAGTTGTAATATTGGAAGTGTGTATGATGGAATCATTTTCAGCCATTGTAGGGCATAAGTTGAGTTCGTTGGCTACAAACTCGGGTATTTCAACGCAGCTTCCTTGGTCAAGGCAATCGGATCTAGAACCTTTGTTGTTGTTGATGATGTCTTCGACTTTTTCTTGCTTTTTCTCGTCTAAATGATTGCCAAGAAGAAGATCTTTTGCTTGAGATGCATTGCTTGAAGCAGAGCTTTCGGTTTCCTCTAACAATTTTCCAGCAACATCAGCTAGCAACTCAAACGCGCAGATTTGATCGTCTTCCACAGGCTTCATTTTGGGGCCTCTCCTCTAAATAAATCAAACACCGATTAAAGTTTTTTTTTTTCAAGCATACCATAAAAGTATCAACCTCAGATGTGCTTACTCTAACGGATCTCGGGCCTCTAGGGACAACAGATGCATGATCTCCATTGAATCCATAGTATAACCTCTTCCTCAACACCATATCGTCCAAGACACGTACCAAACCGGTTCTGAAACAAAGTTCAGGAAAAATCCTACAAAAAAATGGAAGACAACGTATCAACTACGCGTGAAACGTAATCATGAATCATTGTACCTTGCACTATTCCAAATCACAACAAGAAAATCAAAAACACACCCAAAAAAACCCAGAAACCAGAAATCATGTCTACGTAGTATTAAGGTCATTTAATGAGGGAAGAGAAGCATAATTGGTACCAGAATTGCCATGATCTACTAAACCCATAACATATTTCAAACCATTTAAATCAAAAAAACTGAGAATTAAATACATCATCAAATTTGAACAAAGCTTTAATGGAAGCAACAAGCTTTAAACATAGTACCATCCCCACCAGATCAGTTCTTCAAAGAAGCTCATAAAGAAATTTCTTTATTATTTTTTAATCGTAAACAAAAATAAATGTCTTACCATGTACTTCAAGAGATTAAAAGGAAATAAATTGTTATAATAAATTGCATAGACCGATCAATGAAAATGGTATCTAAATCAAGAATCCACGTTCCAGGATTTAAATAATCAATCAAAGAAGAAAAACCCAAACAAAAACGCGGAATTCCAGACACAAATCTTGGAGCATCGAAATCTCCGAATCACAGAATTTCGTAAAACCGTATGTTTGTGTACAAAATTTCACGCAATTCTCACGAACCCATACATAATAACAAAGGGAAAAAAAAACAAATCAAACAAAATTGATCAAATCTTCATAGATCTCTCCATGATCCGGCTTCAACTCAACCAAAAATCAAAACCCATTTCAGATCTCCAGTACTTTCCTCTTAGATCAATCGAAAAATCAAACCCCAAGCAACTTAAAATGCTGTGAAAATCAAACAAGTGATTTAATTACCTCGATGATCTGAGAAAGAAAAAAATGAATTGAAGAACCCAGTAAGAAATTATGTACAAAATGACCAAAAGAATCCAGGAATTGGAATCAGCCAAAAGAAGAAAAACATTAAGTTGAGTGAAATTTTGGAAAGAACGTTGGATGATTATTTATAGGAAATGGGGTTGTGGACAGAAATGAAAATTGGAATAAAACCTCTTCTCTCAATTATGGGTTTGGAGATTGAGAAGCAAAAGAAACCGACCATGAGATTTTAACAGAGTGCTAAAACCTCTCTCTTTCGCTTAAAGCAAAAAATAAAAAATAAAGAAAACTAAAAAAAAAAATATAACTGTCTTATTACAAGATAAACCGCATAATGCGTTTTGTCTTTATACTTGTTCACCTAAAAACCGGACCCGCCGGTCGCTGGGCTTTCTTTAACCGGCAATAATAGGTCATCTTCATCTGTGTTTTTGCTTGTTGGGTTGGTTAGAAACAGTTGGACCACTCCTTATCTCCTATCTGTACACGTAGGTTTTTTATATGGAAGAAATTACGGTACTATATTTCAAAGCATCATCTTATATTTTTATATATTATCCTATATGTTTTTCTTTTTTTAAATTTTACGATACATTCCTATTGTTGGAGAAAATAAGGAATTGAATTAAAAGTGAATTAAAAATAATTTTATAATCATTTTATTCAGTGACTTTATAAGCGTAATTCGGATATATTCTTGTATAGAATATATATAATGTTTTATTAATTAAAAAACTACGCGAAATGTAGATGAATCGTGATTTGGAATCATTCAATTCGAATAACGAGTGAATGGTAAATTAACGCTAAAATCGGGTGGTTGAAAGAAATTTAATGTTGGAAGTGGAAGTTGAAAAGTTTCAACTTGTAAACCACATTGGGAGTTGAGGAAACAGCCTCAGTATTTATGTGGGAAGAATGTTGTATATGGTATAAAGCTCTCCTGAAGAAGGAGAGATATCGAGTTGGTTTTAGCGGTCAGACGTTCTGCTGAAAAGGCCACACGTGCGCGCGCTCTCGCCGCCGCCCGCCCGGTCCCGTGCCTGTGCCCGTTGACCGTTGACCTTGGCTTTGGCTTTGGCTTTGGCTTTGGAAAGAGTTCGTCTCGGCTCAGATCGATGCATATCCTTTACCATTTCTTTCCCTACTTCTTTTATTGTAATCTATTCTTTGGATCAATAAAATTGTTGATTTTATTCGAAATGTTTATTTTGATTATACACGGGTTATAACATCTTAAGACAAAATTTCTAGAACCATAGTTCTAAATCAAACCTGTGTGTAATCGAAATATCTTGACGAATTTTTCATCTTTTTTATTGGTTGTCTAGTCTATTGTAGTCTGCTAACAACTTGTTCGTCTTTTTTTGCTTTCGTTTAAGTTATAAAAAATATATATATAAGCGAACTGATTTTTTTTTTTAGCTTTTAGATGAGTTCAGCTCGTTTAATTGGGAAAAAAAATTAAAAAAAGGAAAACGAATTTATTTGGATTCGTGGCTGTTTTGGATAAACGAGTAAACACAAGCTCTAACTCGTTTTCACAAGATTGATCTTGTTATGGTTTGAAAAACTGTTGGGGAAACGAGTTGAATTTTTGTTTCTTCTGATTAAAGTTTATCTTCTGTTTCGAACAGAAATGACATCTGACGGTCAAGTGACTCCTACTCTGGATGGTGCGCCAAACGGAGGACAGACTTCCCAGACTACGGGAATTGTGACACGCAGGCGACCACGATTCTTGGTGCAAACCACGAGAGACCGGAGAAGTTTAACGGTTCCAACTTTAAACGCGTTAGCAAATGTAGAAGATGTTGTTTTACATCACAACACTTGGGCTAGCAAGAATGCTAATCGATGACCCACCGGTGGCGCCACCTGAAACTCCTGAAAAGACGGCTTTTCTTGCTGTAGAAAGCTGGAAGCACAGTGATTTTCTGTGCAAGAATTATATTCTTAATGGTTTAGATAACATGTTGTATGGTGTACTGCTTTATACTTATAAAACAAATAAATCATTGTGGCAAGCATTAGAGAAGAAATATACAACCGAAGATGCTGGTGCCAAGAAGTTTCTTGTCAGTAGGTTTTTGAAGTATGAAATGAATGATACTAAATCTATTGTTAAATAGGTGGAGGAGCTGCAAATTCTGATATCCGAGATGATAGCAGAAGATCTGAAAATTAATGAGAATTTTCAAGTGGCATGTGTGATTGAGAAGCTTCCCGACTCGTGGAAGGAATGCAAGAGCTATCTCATGCACAAGAGGAAGCAAGTGACGATGGATGATTTGATTGTCCGACTTCGTATTGAGGAGGACAATAGAGCATCTGAAAAGAAACGTTTTCTGCCTGTTGGACAAGCAAAGACTAATGTGGCTGAGGTGAAAAACCAGAAGAGAAAGAAGCCGGAGAAATTTCCTAAGAAGACTGGGGAATCGTCCAAAAAGCCGACACCATATAAATTCAATGGTGATTGCTGCAACTGTGGCAAGTTTGGACACCGTGGTGCGGACTGCCGGTCAAAGAAGCCTTACAAACCTACGGCTCATATGGCTGAAACTGAGGGAGATGATGACAATCTCTGCGCCATGGTGACTGAGTGCAACACCGTGGGGAATCCGAGGCAGTGGTTTGTGGACACAGGAGCCACTAAACATGTGTGTGCGGACCGTGATGTCTTCTCAACCTATAAGGCTGGCAATTGTGAGAAGCTGTGGATGGGAAACTCTTCCCAATCAACCATTCAGGGAACTGGAAACGTGATTCTGAAGATGACTTCTGGGAAGAAGCTGACACTCACAAATGTTCTCCATGTTCCTGATATACGTAGAAACTTGATTTCTGGTGGTATGCTGAATAAAAATGGTTTTAAACTTTCTTTTGGTAATGACAAGGTCAGTTTGACCAAAAATGAGATGTATGTTGGTAGAGGTTATTTTACCGAAGGTTTATTTAAACTGAATGTAATGGCTATAATGCCTAAGATCACAGTGCCCACCGAGGCTAATAAAAGTGCTTCTACTTACTTACTTGATTGAGTCTTGCACTTTATGGCATAATAGTTTAGGACACGTTAATAATAAATCAATTCAAAGAATGATGAATTTGGATTTATTACCTAAACTAAAATTTAACCAAACCGGTAAATGCCAAGTGTGTGTTGAAGCAAAATGACTAAAGCGCCATTTCCATATGTGGAAAGAAATACAGAACCATTAGAATTAATTCACACAGATTTTTGTGATTTAAAGTTTGTGCAATCGAGAGGCGGTAAAAAGTATTTTGTAACTTTTATCGATGATTGTACAAGATATTGTTATGTATATTTGCTAAGTAGCAAAGATGAGGCTATCGAGGCATTCAAAAATTATAAAAATGAAGTTGAGAATCAACTTAGCAGACGAATCAAGAAAGTTAGTAGTGATAGAGGTGGAGAGTATGAATCGCCATTTGAAGGATTATGTCTAGATTCGGGCATTATTCATCAAACAACTGCTCCATATGCTCCTCAATCTAACAGAATTGCTGACCGCAAAAACCGTACTCTGAAAGAGATGATGAATGCTATGTTGATTAGTTCTGGTTTACCTCAGAACTTGTGGGGGGGGCCCTTCTCTCCGCCAATGTAATTCTCAACAGAATTCCATCTAAAAAGATGGATAAGACCCCATATGAGTTGTGGAAAGGCCACAAACAAGTTATAAATACTTGAAAGTGTGGGGGTGTTTAGCAAAGGTGGAAGTACCTAAACCTAAACAAATCAAGATTGGGCCTAAAACGATATATTGCATATTTATTGGGTATGCACATAACAGTAGTGCATATAGATTTCTTGTGCACAAATCTGACAACCCTGATGTGCATGTAAACACAATCATGGAGTCAAGAAATGTGGTGTCTAGGATGTATTTCCAAACAAAGAAAGACATAATGAAGACTCAAATTTGACTAAGAGGGCACACGAAAATGTGGGGGATAATGCTCCAGAAAATGAGGAAGTGGAACCTCGAAGGAGTAAATGGGCTAGGACTTCAACGTCTTTTGGGCCAGATTTTCTCGTCTACATGGTAGAAAATACTCCAAGGACATATGCCGAGGCTATGTCTAATCCAGAAGCACCTTTCTGGAAAGAGGCAATTAATAGTGAGATAGATTCCATTATGCAAAATCACACTTGGGAATTGGATGATATTCCACCGGGGCATAAAGCTCTCGGGTGTAAGTGGATTTTCAAGAAGAAGCTTAAAGCTGATGGATCTATTGATAAGTACAAGGCCAGGTTGGTAGCTAAGGGTTATCGGCAAAAGAGGTCTTGATTTCTTTGATACTTACTCACCAAGAACTAGAATCACTTCTATAAGGGGTTCTAATTTCTCTTCTTTGCGTATAACTTGGAAATCCATCAGATGGATGTTAATACTGCATTTCTGAATGGTGAATTAGACGAAGAAATTTATATGGAACAACCCGAGGGGTTTGTGGTTCCAGGTCAGGAAAACAAAGTGTGTCGACTCGTTAAGTCGTTGTACGGACTGAAACAAGCACCCAAGCAATGGCATCAAAAGTTTGATCAAACTATGTAATCTAATGGGTTGAAGATCAACGAGTGCGACAAATGTGTCTACATCAAACATACACCTAATGCTTATGTGTTAGTGTGTTTATATGTTGATGATATGCTGATTATGGGGAGTACTCATGGTATTATCATGAATACCAAAAAGATGCTAATACGTAACTTTGATATGAAAGATATGGGACTGGCAGATGTAATTTTGGGGATTAAAATCTCCAGAATATCTTAGGGACTAGTGTTATCACAGTCTCACTACATTGAATCCGTCCTGAGGAGATTCAGTGTTTATGATGAAAGCCCTGTGAAAACACCTATTGACTTAAGTCTTCACTTAGTCAAAAATAAAGGTGACCCTGTGTCTCAGTTAAAATATTCTCAGATTATCGGTTGTTTAATGTACATAACGAATTGTACTAGACCGGATATTGCATGTGCTGTGAATAAACTGAGCAGATTTACAAGTAATCCTAGTGAGGATCATTGGAAAGCTCTTATTAGAGTACTAAATTACTTGAAATATACAATGAACCTGGGATTATGCTACACAAGATATCCAGCAGTATTAGAAGGATACTGTGATGCAAATTGGATTTCTGATACAAAAGAATCAAAATCCACAACTGGATATATATTCATGATCGGTGGTGCTGCGGTGTCATGGAAGTCCACAAAGCAGACATGCATTTCCCGTTCCACAATGGAAGCTGAGTTTATTGCATTGGATAAAGCAGGTGAAGAAGCAGAGTGGCTTCGAAACTTCCTAGAGGACATTCCATGTTGGACTAAGCCGATTGCTCCTATTAGCATCCATAGTGATAGTCAATCGGCTATACACCGCGTACAAAATAGTATGTATAATGGTAAGTCTAGACACATACGTCGATGACTTAACACCGTTAAACAATTGATCTCTACCGGTGTGATTTCCATCGAGTATATAAAATCAAAGAAAAATCTTACGGATCCGCTTACAAAAGGTTTACCTAGAGATCAAATGTCAGTTTTGACACTCGGAATGGGACTGAAGTCTATTGAAAGATAAGTTTTGTAATGGTAACCTTACCATGCTGACTGGAGATCCCAAGATCTTGGTTCAAAGGGACAACTAAGTTATGAAGCTGTCGATGAACACTTGACCATTCTGTGAATAAAAGTGTTGTCTGCCAGAAGTGTTGAGGTTAAGTGAAACCTTTTAATGATTCATATACCTTGATTAAATTTGAGTGGGGTATGGCAGAATACTCTTGATAGGAGGTCACCTATGTAAGTGAGAAGTGGGGCCGCTTCAAAGAGAGTTCAGAGGCTAGAATTCTCTAACGCACTTTCTGAAACCAGGTGTGATTCAGGGGCCAAAACGAATCCAAATATGAGAACCAAGTACAAGTTGTTAAGGAAATATTGTGTGAGTACTATTGTCTGCGTTTTACACTAAAGGTTTGAATAGCTTCAAGACTTAAATTCACCGATTAGCCGAGTAAATCCGATAGTATTTCACTAAGGCAGGTTCAAAGCCAGAAGCTACCTCTCCTGATGCAATATTTTTCTGTCAGAATCTCTTCAGAATCTGCATTTGCATTAATTTCCACTCATGTGGGGGATTGTTGGAGAAAATATGGAATTGAATTAAAAGTGAATTAAAAATGATTTTATAATCATTTTATTCAGTGACTTTGTAAGCGTAATTCGGATATATTCTTGTATAGAATATATATAATGTTTTGTTAATTCTGAAAACTACGTGAGTCGTAGATGAATTCAGGATTTGGAATCATTCAATTCGGATAACGAGTGAATGAGAAATTAACGCTTAAATTCGGGTGGTTGAAAGAGCTAATGTTGGAAGTGGAAGTTGAAAAGTTTCAACTTGTAAACCACATTGGGAGTTGAGAGAAACAGTTCCTAGTATTTATGTGGGAAGAATGTTGGATGTGGTATAAGCTCCTGAAGGAGAGAGATATCGGGTTGGTTTTAGCGGTCGACGCGTTACTGCCGAAAAGGCCACACGCTGCCCACGCGCCGCCGCCGCCCCGGTCCGCGCCCGTGCCGTTGACCTTTGACCTTTGGCTTTGGGGAATGGGCCTTCTTGGGCTCTGGGGCCTGTGGCCAGGACAATATTAAATTTTTATACAAAGTTTAATTGGCCCCCAATACACGTCCCGATGGGCTCTGATCTGAGTATCAGCTCGATTCGTGCAACATTCAGCTGATCTCAATTAATGACATTAATCAGCCATCAATTCAGGCTTGATCAGCAGCCTATATAAACGTCCCTTTGCAAGAGTGGAAAATACACTGAATTACAACACCAGCAAATAGCATACATATCATATCATTCCTCTGCATAATTCTGCCATCAAGTGAAGAGAAAGCTGAAGCACTGTTAGAGTTCGCCGGAGTTCAGAATTTGTAGTACCACTGTTCTGAATGGTAATCTGAGAATTCCTGGGAGACAATTGCTGCGAACCGGGGTACATACCGGAGAAAATTTGTCTTAAGGAAAGAGTTCGTCTCGGCTCAGATCGATGCATATCCTTTACCATTTCTTTCCCTATTTCTTTTATTTTAATCTATTCTTTGGATCAATAAAATTATTGATTTTATTCGAAATGTTTATTTTAATTATACACAGGTTATAACACTTATTACTATGTGAAAGATATTAAAATGATTTTACTTTTTGGATGCAACTATCTATACAATTGCTGTATTTAAATAATAAATAAAAAATCCATTATTTTAAAATTATTTTAATATTTTCAGCGTTAACGGTAGAGTTAACATTATGGGTTTGGCCGGTTTTTTCTATATCCAAATCTTCAATTCAAGCTGAAACGGTTTTAGGCTATAACTATTTGTTCCGTCAGGTTTGATTTGCTTTATGGTAGTGTGGGCTCTGGGTTGCTGGAGCCATAGAGGAGAATGAGTGAAAGAATAGGCTGAATCAGATAAGCAGTGCGAAATTTGGCAGTGTGACATTGGACGGAACATAGTTAACATCACCTGCGGTATGGTTTTCCAGGCTAAAAGTTGGAGTTGCCAGCATGAGGTGCTCCAGAGCGTGGACCCTACCACGGCTGGCCGATTGATCATACATATATTGTATTTATATGTACACAACAAGACTGTTGGAAGATTCAAGAAATATCTATAACGGATGCTAGAATAATACAAAAGAATAAATAAATTATATTATTTCTAATTTATCTCAAATATTTACATCCATGATAGAGTCTCTCGTTGATCTTGGTGCAACCTTTACTCACGACTGATAATTCATAGCTAGAAGAAATGAGTGATGATGGAGCTTTACTCGAAGAAGAAGATTAAGCCATTACTCACAACTGAAACATTGTAACAATATGGTATCAAAGCCGTCACACATTCATATTGTTCAATTGTTGAGCTCACTATTGAGAGTATGTTAAAGTTATCTAATATTGAGGACTTGTTATTGTTTCACCTTGTATTAAGAGATATGTTTCTCGCTTCTTAATCTTGGTTTTGAGAATGAGATTCATCCCCTTAATTATATGTTGTTCGGTTAGATTCTATAAAATGAGCTTTCAATTTGGGAGGATAATTGAGACTTTACAAGATGAATGCATCTACCCCGACCGTTTGAGTACAAGAGAAACAAACATGGGTTCAATTTTATTAAACCCGTTATAAGGTGGATAGGGTATCATGTAATAATTACACAGGGCCGACCCTCATGTGAGACCGGAGAGACGGTCGTCTTAAGCCCAACGATACATATTTCGCTAAAAGAAAAAAATTCCGTGTGATCCAACATAATATAATATGTTTTTTTTTTTGGTAAAGGCCTAAATTTTTTTCACTCAAATCGATAAAGGTCCCAATAAAAAAAATTTAATTGGCCAAAAAAAAATAGACATACAAACAAGTTTTATTAATTTTTGTTTGGAAAACTAAAAAAATTAAAAAGAATATATTATTTTATACTATTATATATCTATATAAAAAATACACACAAAGAAAAATAAAAATAAAAACTTCACTTCACTCCTAAGTACGTCCTTCTCTTTATCCCCTCCCCTGCCTCTTCTTCACTCTCAGCCGCTGCTCTTTTTTTTTTTTTTTTTCTTTTTCTTTCCTTCTTTCAATTTCTCACAATTCATAAATTCTAATCTCAATCTTCAAGTTATAAATAATAGCAAGTATCAATCTTTCCCTACACAACAACACAAGCCCTATGTTCTTGAGTGGAGGTAATTTTCTTATAGTAATTTACTATTTTTCTTATAGTTTAAATGTTTAATAAATAATAATGGTATTGTAATGTAATCAAATTTTTAATTAGTAAGATGAATAGATGATTAATGTCTCTTGGATATCACAATTTTTTTGTATGTAGAAAGATTGGAATATAGCATAACAAGGAAGGATTAGAAACAAGGAAAAACCTTTGGAACTTAAATTGGCATGGTGCTAACTATTTTGTATTAGTTTTAAATTTTGTAATCTTGTTTTAGCTGTGTACATATTTTTGTTCGGGCTTGTATATTTTTTTATATTTAATAAAATATCCGGTTTTTGTTCCAAAAAAAAACCTTTGAAACATTTATTGCATTATTCTTCGTCAATAACAAAGGAATTTTGTAAATGTAGACGTCTCATACTCTCATTACCTTTAAGTATCTTTTCAATGGGTTGATACTTGATACTCCCTCCGTTTCTAAATATACGAGACGGTTACAAAAAATACAGTTATTAAGAATGTGATTTAATACTTTGACTTTAAAAATACAATGAATAAAAAAAAAATTATGATATAATTAATACAATCTTCAATTTAACTTCTTTACCTAGTACTACCTCCGTCTCATTTCATAAGTTATCATAGTTTTATGCATACAGATTATGAAACTCAATAAATGATCCGACTTTGATAGTTTTGGATTAGAATGCCCATATGCTATTTGGAATAATGTTAAGCTTTAGAATAATGTATAAAAGTAAAACAAGAAGAAGAAAAATAATAATTATTGTATTGAAATGTAATAATAATGACTTATATTGTGCAACAGATGAAAAATGATATGATGACTTATATTATAAGACGGATGTAGTATTAAATAAGAGTAAAGTAGATAAATAACCAATAAATATTGTTTTGGAAATTGTTTTGTATCAGATAAAGTACAATAATTTTTTTTTTTTTTTTTTGCAATTTCATTACTTATTTTAAAACGGATGGAGTATTTGATAACAACACAATGTTTGCTCGATAAATATCACTAATAATTGTCATTAATGATTTATAATATGATATGTTAATCAATTATTATTTATTTATGTACTATTATTTTTATGTAGGGTAGTTGTTTGATGGGTGGAAATATTGTGATGGGAGGTGCCTGCTGCCAATGGAACGAAGATAGGTTGTGTATATCCCGTCCTCACAAAATTGAAATAAAACGGTGGATGTATCACGTGGCACGTGGGGTCTAAAGTGTTTTAGTCTTGCGTCATTGACGATAATTACGATAATAATATAATAACAAACAAGTTGATCTTTTTATATTATTATTCATTTTTATATATATTTGTCTTTTTTTTTCTCCATTCATCACATGAACAATGTGATGTCATGAATCTCAGTGTTGTCAAGGAATTTGATATTAAATTAAATAAACGACAGGCTAATTAGTGGTGTTTTATTTATAGTATGAAAATTTGAGTAAGTTATTGATTCGTATCATTCGATCATGTCTTGAGAGTGTATAAAATAAACTCAGGATGTAATCGCAAACACAAACTATTATGACCAATTTAGATGCAAATAATGGGATGTAATTAAATGATTTTCTCTAGATGTACTACTCACCGCAACCATTTCATCCAATATCACACAACATTATCCACGTCGCCCTACCATACCTCATATAATCATTCGTGTACTTTGACCTCACCAAACTCTCTCCCTCACCCCAACCACACAACCCTTATATCACACCCCACTCTACTCTACCTCTAACAATCAAATGATTCACCTTACTCCATCACCCCCATTCGACTCCTTATTCTTACGGCCTCACTCCAACTCTATCTTGAAAATCGAGTCGGATAGTGAGGGCATTTTGGGTTAGGCTCAACCTTTTTTAATATGGTTATATGAGATACGACTTTGATAATTTTTGTGATGTATATTATAAAGCATACCAAAAGCAAATAACAATTCTATTAATAATGAATGTCGTCTATTAAATGAAAACAATACAATATTTCTTTTCAAGCATTATGTCTAGCACCCTACCATACCATCCCTTTCATCTACATTCACTCTTACTCATCCCAACAACCCTACCCTCGGATCTAAAACTTAACATTCACTCTTATTATCTCATTACCACTATCTCGCCCCACCTTACTCACCCCAACCACCTTACCCCCACCCCGACTTACCTTAACTTCCCTGCCTCACCACTCTCACAACATCCCTACCACCCAACCCTACCCCTACCACTTCACCATCACACTTACCTTAAAAACCCTAAACCATCCCACCCTGCACCTATCATACCATACCTTCCCCGCTACGTACCCTAATACCACGAGCTATCTCGCTCTTTTATCCTTACCAATCATCACTCATCGTGTCACATTTTAAGAAATCTTGTCTATTTCAATACGTGGTGTGTTGAACACAACAATGGAATACCTTTGTTACATTACATTACATTTATGTCATTCCATTATATTACATCCATCCAAACTGACCGCAATACTACATCATAATCCTTCACCATGGTATATAATTAACAATTCTACAATTAAAAATATGTTTAAATTATTAACCGTACGTCATACTTACTGGAAAAACTATTGTCTAAAATATTTGTAACATGCTACAATAATTCTGGAGAAAATGTGTCATTATCCAGCGCCGATCATGATTTTCACTACAATGATGACAACGATTCTTCCGGAATCTTTCCATCTCTATAAAGTTAACGATCTAAATTCTAAAACATGATTTCTAAGTATGTTTTTGAACGAATTCACAAACATGAAAGCATACGCATTTTAAGCCTTTAAAAATATGCTTAAAATTCTCTTTTTGACCTATATATACACATCTTCTTGCTTTTGAAATTATGGTATTCTGCTCATCCGTCACCCAAAATTGGTCCACAAAGCTTCACCATACACTTAAGTACATCATTTTTTTGAATGAATTTTTGAAGAAACGCAAAATTTAATTATATTTACAACATATATACTCGCATGCAAGGGCGGCTTCACCCTAAGGTACTATATATGTATGAAATTGACTTATTATTTTAATGTAGGGTTATTGATTCATAATAAGTTATTCAAAATTAATATACTTTCTCAAAAAAATAAATGGAATATACCAGTCTAAATTTTAATGTAAAAATATCTGATAAATTTTTGACCCACGTGTAACTATTACATACATGATATATACATGTAAGCATGGAAGATATCATCCAAAATCCACCGTTATTCCACTATGGCCGTTTGTATTATCATAAGAGAATTGGCCGGACCAAAACAATACAGAAGATTTTACATGAAATTTTATCCTTGTTTTTCTTTCTGGGAATTTTTATTTTTATTTTTATCTTTGACTTTGTTGAAGATCAAGGAATGAGCATACATAGTAACTGTCAGGGCCGGCCCACCCTAGCAAGCCAGCCAGGCAGCTGATTGCTTGCGCCAAATCATGTGAAAGCGCATATCCCCGTCTGCGCCCATCAAAAACAAAGATATATGCTGCTATACCCGAAAAAAAAAATAAAAGCTATAAAAGGCCAATGTTTGAAAAAAAAAGCCTCAATAAAGGCCAAATTATTTTTAAAAACCCAATAAAAGGCCCCATAAAATTTCATAATACAAAAAAATGAAAATTTCATAATACAAAAAAAAAAAAATAAATAGCCAAAATCCTATCCCAAATAAAAAAAAAAAAAAAAAAAAATCCTATCCAAATCAAAGAACCTGCGGCTCTGCCTCTGCCTCCTGCTCAATTGCTCATCTTCTTCGACTTGCATTGGGCTCTTGCGTTGGCGCACCTCCCATTAGGCGGCCATTACTCCAACTCCAACACCAACTCTCCAAGACTCCAACTCTCCAAGTCTCAAGCCAAGGTATGTTTCCTTTCCTTGTTACCAAATACCAATTCAATCAAAGGATTTTTTTTTTTTTTTGTTGACTTGTTGTTGTTGTAGTTGTATATACTTACTTAATACTTGATAAATTAGTTGTCAATTTCAATAATTAGTTGTTAAATGAACTTTTGTTTTGAGGATATGGTGAAGCAGAAGCTTTTTGTCTTTGTATATTGACAAAATGTGTGGAATTGTGGTGGAAATTAGAAAATTTGGGTCATTGGACTTGGTTTGTGTACTTGTGTGTAGTTGTGTTTATTGGCTATTTTACTTGTGTGTAGGAATTAGAAAAATGCCTAAGTGGGAATCCGGGAATGTTAAAAGAAAGAGGAAAAAGGCGATTGAACTAGAAAAGAAGAAACAATATGGAGCCATGGAAAAGTTTGTCAAAAAACAAGGATGAATGATACTTACGATGAAGGGAAGGGGCAAATGTGAATAATGATGATGATGATGCCTTCAATGAACAAGAAGAAATGGACAATAATGACATAGAAGAAGAATGTGTCAATGATGAAAGTCATGAAACTCCTTTAGATGAAGATGAAGAGCAGGAACAAATGTTTCAAAATTTTGATTCGGATCCAAACACTTGGAAGTTTCCTAATCAAGATCTTGTTGACTTTCTTGTGATAAAAGGTCCCGTAAGAGTTCAAATGGATGATAGTGAATATCCTAAGGATAGCTCAAAACAAAACCGTTTTTAAATGGGCATTATACTCGTGTGATGAAGAATGGAGAGAAACATGATAGAAGATGGCATTATACTATTGAAGAATCCATTGATAGATAGAAGTATTTTTGATTTATTTTGCTTTTGTTGTAAACTTTTCAAGGGTACAACAAATTGTGATTCCTCTTATCAATTGGATAGTGTTGAGTACGAATGATTGGCATAATCTTGCATCGAGGCTTAGAGCTCATGAAGCAAGCCCGGGGCACCTCAAATGTATGAATTCTTGGTATGAGTTGGAAAAGAGATTGAAGCATGGAAGAACAATTGACCAAAAAGCTCATGAACTAGTTTCGAAAGAAAAAGAGCGTTTGAAGCAAGTTATGTTGCTTGAAAAGAATCCTAGAGCATTTTACACACCTTGTGCTTGTCATAGTTTAAACCTTACATTGAGTGATATGGCCGGATCTTCTTCCAAGGCCGGAGATTTTTTTGGATCGATTCAACACATTTACAACTTCTTTGCATTGTCCATAAAGCGGTGGGACGTACTAAAAAAGCATGCAACTTTTCTTACTCTTAAAAGGTTGAGTAATACTCGTTGGGAGAGCCAATTTGAAAGTGTAAGACCAATCGTGCAACAATTTTCTCAAATTAGAGATGCTTTGTATGAGTTGATTGAAGAAAAGGAAAGTTCACGATGGAACAAAACATGCCAAGAATCTAGCTTATAGTGAATTTGAGAGTTTTGAGTTTTGCTTAGCTCAATAATTTGGTATGATGTTCTCAAATTTATCAATGTTGTGAGCAAGGATCTACAAACGGAGGACATGATTATTACTACCGCAATAAAGAATTTGAAAGGACTTGTTACCAAATTTGAAGAATATAGAGAGAACGGTTCGATAAAGCTTTGGCAAAAGCAAAAGAACTTGCTATTGAAGTGGGTATTGAGCCGGTGTTCCCAACAAAAGAATCGTTCATAGAAAAAACAATTTGATGAGAGCTCAGTGAACAAGTCATGTTTTCTCCCGAAGAGAGTTTTAGGGTGGAATACTTCATTTCTATTGTTGACCAAGCTCTTGCCTCACTTAAAGCTAGATTTGAAGCTTTTCATGAGTATGAAAAAATGCTTGGCTTCTTGTTTGATTTGGATGAAAGCTGCAAAGATGAAGAAAGTTTGAAGAATTCTTGTAAGTATCTTGCAAAAATGTTGACAAAAGGTGCACGTGAGGATATTGATTGGGAAGAGTTGTATTATGAACATTACAACTTCTATACATGTTTTGCCCAAAGATGTGGATGAACCTCTCGAAATTTTGAATTTTTGAAGACATGTCCTCTAAGTTATGAAAACACACAAGTTGTTTACGGATATTGTTGACTATTCCGTAACAGATCTGCATCTAGTGAGCGGAGTTTTTCGAAGTTGAAGCTAATAAAGACCCATCTTGAAGACGATGACTCAAGAACGCTTGAATGGGTTGGCCATAATATCGATTGAGCGGAAATCGGTTGATGAAATTGACGATTATACTTTGATTAGTGATTCGCCCCAAATGCGTCTTGAAGCGTTGTTGAATTGTTGAATACTTGAATTAATATTTAGTAATATGTATATATATATATATATATATATATATATATGGTATAAAATCTTAAATGAATTTGAATACTAGATAAAAATCATTTTTAATTCATTTTTTTTTTTGTTAATACGTATATATTTTTCTCATGCCGCGCCTCCGAGACCCGTCCTGTGAATAAGCTGTATTTAGTTGGCCTTTAGTATGACAAAGATATTGGGATGATATATGGGTATATCTTAAGATGCACGGATACTCCGTCATGCAAACCTTAATATTTATACATATACTCCGTCATGCAAACCTTAGTATACGATCGGATACTCCGTTGATACGATATCACGGGGCAAATGTAATTTTTAAAAGTTGGATACTTTCACAGATATCGTATCTTGACTTAAAGAATGAGTTCTCGAAGAACATTATATAAAGAATGAGTACATATATGTACATATATACACACACACACATATATATATATATATATATATATATATATATATAGAGAGAGAGAGAGAGAGAGAGAGAGAGAGAGAGAGAGACATACATGCATACATATACATATAGAGTTATTTTAGTTTAATTATTTACAGTTTAGTCCTTGTATTTTTTATTATTTACAAATACATCCATGTACCCGTATCCTATATTTCCGTAAAATCACGTATTTGCGTATCCCGTATCCACGTATCCCGTATCAACGCATCCTAAGGTATATCAGTCATTAGTTATCCTTTACGTTCATAGCAGATCAACACAATAGACAGAAATCATGATATATATATATATATATATATATATATATATATATATATATATATATATAGTTATTAAATAAATAAATTATGTTCATTCATATTCAGGCATACACAATTACCTAATTAAAAACAAAAGGATAAATGAAAGGTAATACTGTATCAACTTGCTACAATCTTTCTATGATCATGGGGTTGTAATTATAATATCTCATGTTTTTTTTTTTGGTTTTGAAGAAAAGCATTTCATGATTAAGAAATATTTTATCTTGCAACCATTATACCAAGTATATATAATATAACATAGCCAGATATTTTTATTCGTCTTACCCAATATATATATATATATATATATACGTCTACCTTTTTCTTCTTGAAAACGAAATATACAAACGTATATATTTTTTTTTTTTCACTGAGACTTAAATTCGAATACTTGAAATTAAGAGATCACAATAATTAATATTGGAGATGTCTCGTCGGCATATATCGTCTATTTACAAGTGCTAGCTAGTGGATGAAAAAATGCATGATTAATCGCCGCTCAATTGGATGGAGACAAATATATATACAGAGAATTATCCACATGCAAAATGTCGTTCAAATAACTCACCAAAATCTTATCTCTTTTTATTATTATTATTATTATCACCCGGCCAATTGGATACCAACAGGGAAATAGCGTTGCCACAATAGACTTGGTGGTTGTCTTTTCTTTTCTTTTAGTATTATTATTAATAATTAACTACTAAACAAAGCAAAACCAAATAAGTAAACTCAAAACGTGTTTTACCCACGGTTTTTCCCCTTCTACTATTTAGTAATTGTTTTTAGTAATTAATTAATTGATTATTAGTATTTAAACATAAACTTTTTTTTCCTTCAAAAAATTAAAATAAAAAATTAAAATTTTCTAGCATTATTTATCTGAAAACATAATAAATGGATAATGGATATATAAGTCCGTTTGGACTTTTTACACACCGATTAAGAAAGTTAGTTAAATTGATTATGTATCTTTAATTTTGATTAAAATTTCTAAAATGGCCAATTATATTTTAAGACGGAGGTAGTATATAGATAGGTAGTTTACGCAAATTACTAATTATAGGCCATTTCATGCTTATGTTTTTAAAGAATAGTATGATTGATTTAGGATGCCAAATTCATTGAAGTTAAATTTTCAGGCCGGCCGACTTCTTTTGGTAGTTAGGTGAGGTTTTGATATATATATATATAATTTTAAGATTTAGGGGGAGAGGTTTAGTTTAGGGGTTTGAATTGTATGGTACGACTTGGCAAAATATGGAGTTGTAAAAGAAAGGTCAAAAGAGTTACTTATCGTAACAGAAATGGTTATGTATGTGAAGTTAAGAGAGACGGCCATAACTGAAACAGTGAATGTTAATACGTACCTTTAGACGCAACGTATTTACGCGTCCAGAACTTTCGCTTTTGAAAACCCCCCAAAAAAAAAAAAAATAATACCACGTTTTTAATTACTACCTCCGTCCTAAAATGTAAGACATTTTAGCTTTTTAATTTTATCCCAAAATGTAAATCCATTTACAAAACCAATAAATTATTTATTACATCTTTCTTCTTCTACCCTTCATTTATTATATACTCAACCACTTTTTACTATTTTGTATTAATACCAATGAAATGTCATTTTAGTCTTTTTAATCAAATTAATGACAAATAATAAATTTAACCAAATTTTCTTAATATGTGTGAAAAGACTTAAAAGGACTTATATTTTGGGACGGAAGTAGTATATAATTGTAATTTTTGCTTCCGACGCCACACAGGGACGGAACCGGGATTTTTTTTTCTTCGGGTGGGCTAGAAACAAAACTTTTGTAACATAACTTTATAGCGGAATTTTTTTAGTCTCTAAAACCGGAAAAACATGCTGATTTAATCAATTAATTTTTTAGCAATTTTTTTTTTGTTTTTTGAGATGTTAGCAATTTTTTTAAGGGAAACAATTTTTGGTGAGGAATTCCTTTAAGAGTAACAATAACAACTACTATAATTGATCAAATATAACGATAAAACTTACCTTAATAAAAACATCGGTGGAGAATGCAGAAACACTAATGTTATTGAGACATGTCTTATTCTCTTTGTATTACTTTTACCGTACCTTATTTTGAAAAAACAAAAATAATTGTTATTGACTGATCTTGTATATTCAAGAGTCCTTATATTAGTAACACTACACAAAAAATAAAATAACATAAAAAATATATCAGTTTGCTGCATAACGTAAGCAGAATTTTGTCAATGATTTAATACAACATTCAACGAAATGTCTTAGGGGCCGTTTGTTAAATCTGAAATCTGAATTTTGGAGTCTGAAGGAATTAAGTAACTGGATTATTTAAGTGCTGAAATTAAGTAGACTGTTTGATAACTCCATATATTGCAAAGTAAAAAATCTTTGGTTTTACACTTTTATCCGGTACATAATAAAATTAGTTTAGACTATTTGATAAAATTATGTATTTGAAATATGAAAAAAAAAAATATTGTATTAGTTTTTACGGCAAGAAAATATTTACTACTTACCTATTCAAAAGAAGATAAACTGAAACCAACAAGATAATGAGCTGAAATTATAAATGAGTACATGGTTTGTTTTTACATTGATGGGCAGATAGCTGATGGACTAGAATGGGCTGGGTAGAATGTTGGGTGGGCTGAAATTTGGGTCTACTGCTATATAATAAAAATAAAATATTGTTGGGTGGGCTTAGCCCACCCTAGTCCTAATACTAGGTCCGTCCATGACGCTAGACTTTTTGACTATATCGAATCCAACATTACACCAGAGATTCAACCCAAAAAAAAGTCAAACATAGTTTCAACCTCTAGAAAGTCAAATGTTGAATTAAAGGTTTTGTTATAGGCTTAACGTTACACGGGCCAAACCTTAATTTTCTATGATTTTTGAAGTGAGACTGGAACCATAAGTTTTCACACATCACAATGGAATAGTTTTTATATTTAAAACATGTATTGACATTAAAACCATGCCTTGTGATCAAAGAGGGAAAAAAAACACAACAAAACAAAACAGAGGTTCAACCGTCCGAAAGTTGAACCTAGGTTCAAGCTTCATAAAGTTGAATGAAGGAGAAGAGGGAGGGGTAAAGGTAGAGGGGTGAGGGAGGGGTGGTTGTGTTTAATCACCGAAGCGGTCATTAGAATTCGATAAGAGAAATTAACTCCCCTCCAGGGGCGGATCCATGTTTGTCAACGTCTCACGTGACCCTCCTGAGATCCGGAAAAAAATTAGTATTAGAATGATGTAGTTTTGTTGTTAAAAATGGTTGTTTTATAATTGAAAAATACAGTTTTAGCATCCGGTGACTCCACTGAACAAATTTCTGGACAAATTTCTGGATCCGTCCCTGCTCCCCTCTTAATGGCCACTAACATTTCCTTGGTTTTGTACTCTCTTTTTTGTTTCAATAAATGCTTCTGTAATGTTTTTAACATACAATAAAAAACAGTTGGCGTAATCCTCTAAACTCAATCAGGTCGGACCTTTATTCATACACTTTTTATATATTTCTGCATATTAACATGATATTTTTTTTTCCTCAAAGGTTTTGAAACACTACATTGTATATATGTTAACCTATTCATCTGGTAGAAGTTTACATTCTTATGGAACATACTTGAGAATATTGCACACAATTAACCATCAAAGAAAGAAAATGTACCATTATTGTATATCTTATGAAGATTGAACTACATAGCCAACTCCACAGAAAGCTGATTTAGAGAAATTGCAGGCTGCACTTCATGTGTCAATAATCTCAATAACGAATATACCAGCTCATTTCCCGGTTCTTGGTTCGTCACGAAAACATGTACAATATTTCTAAAACGAATCCAACTACGACAGATTGATTCCCTTTTACCAGTAGTAAGTCTCTTGACTCGAATAAGGCGTTCCCATCTACCACTCTGCTCATAAGCTTCTGCTAAAACAGAATAAGCAAGAGCCGAATCTATTCCTAACTCCATCATCGTCTCTGCAACTTGTTCTACAAGTTTCGTATCCTTACAAGCCCTACAGACAGCAAGTATAGACTCCCACATTGCAGCGTCGGACTCAAAACGTGCCTTTTCAATTAATGCTACTGCTTCTGTTAGTTTACCTGCTCGACAGAACATTTCCACAACAATAGCGTAATGTTCGTCTTTAGGAGAAACTAGATAATCCTCCATTGAAGAAAATATAGCTTTTCCTTCATCAAGAAATATCCCGTAGCTGCAAGCTAACAGAACACCAGAATATGTTATGTGATCCGGCTGAAGTCCGGTTCTTAATAGTTCCATAAAAAGGTCTATGGGTTCAGCTAGTATTCCATTTGAAGTCAACCCCATTATGATTGTGTTCCATGAAATCAAATCTTTTGTAGTCATGCTTAAAAACACTTTCAAGGAATACTCAGCTAATCCGTGTTTACTATACATGTCCACAAGCGAGCTGGCAACAACAGGATCCGAATCATAGCCCGATTTAACAACCAAAGAGTGGACTTGACTTCCATGTTCCGGAAATAAACTAAAGGAATTTGATTTCAGAACAGAGCTAAGGGTAAATTCAGTTGGCCTGATATTCTCCTGTAAACTAAGGACAAAAATATCGAATGCCTTTTCTCCTAATCCATGTCGTGTATAGCTTGAAATCATTGAAGTGCAAAGAGCTGAATCTAAGATGACTGAATCATCGAAGATACGTATTGAATCTTCGAGTCTGTTGCATTTAGACAAAAAATCAATTGCTGCACTTGAAACTATCGTATTTAACAAATACCCCATCTTCACACAATGGCACACTATTTGATTACCCTTCATCAAGTTATGCAAGTTACAACAGGCAGTAATAACAGCTGACATAGTGTATTCATCAGGCACAAATCCCTCACGTCTCATCAAAAGAAACCGATCAAGAGCCAAATCAGGAACACCGGCGTTATTGCAACCAGATATCAATGAATTCCATGACACGACATCCAACTCATGCATACTTTCAAACACATGAATAGCATAATCTAAAAGTCCAGTCTTGCTATACATATCTATCAAAGAATTCCCTACCACCACATTCAACAAAGTCACACCATATTTTATCATGCCACAATGCACTTGCATACCAACTAAAGCACAATCCAACGACGATACCAATATTGTAAACGTGAACACACTTGGTCGAATACCACTTCTCTGCATTTCTAAAAACATCTCCACACCTTTTTCCCAAAACCCAACTGAAACATACCCAGAAATCATTGAATTCCAACTCACAACGTCCCTTTCAGACATTTTATCAAACACCTGACGTGCATTATAAATATCACCACCTTTGATACGCAAATTCAGATATATGTTCCAAGAGAATATATTCCTTTCAGCTATATCATCAAACGCAGTAAGAGCATCATTTAAAAGGCCTACTTTTCCATACAAATCCACGCATTGATTACCAAGATAAGTCGAGGAATTAAAACCCAATTTTATCAGGTGGGCATGAATTAGTTTCGCAGAAAACTTTTGTTTCGTCAATCGCAAAGACTGGGCAATAAGCTTTGAGTAAAACACAGAATTTCTACCGAATCTATGCACTAAAGGGTGCATGCAATTCTTAAACCAATGTTAGATAGATTGGATAGTTTTTCATTTTTGATGTACAGATGTACGACTTTTGTTTGACTTTGTTTTTCTACTGTTTATGCAGCAATAGCTTCGGTGCTAAAATATATATCCGTTTTAATTTTTTAAATTTCTCGTAATATAAATTACAATTTTGTTTCTTATGCCTATAATTTATTATAAATTCACTTACTTCGTTAGATTAATAAAAGTCAAAGGGTATTTTAGACTTTTACTATAAAAAATTAATGATATTTAATCATTTTTTTAATCCGTGTGAAGAATGTCTAAAGAGACTTACGTCTTAAGGCGGAAGTAATACACGACAATGCAATTAAATGAAATTGACTTACTTTTTTTCTCGAATAACCTTGTAATTTATTAATCAGAACAAAAAATACAAGATTATACCACCCAAGCCTCTTGAAAACCAAATATGATATTGATGAATTGCTCCTCCTCCTTAAAACCTTAATCCGGAAGACCTAAGGTGGAAGTACTTGCATTGAATTATATGCATTACATTGCTTGAATAACAATACTTGAATTAACACTTACTCTGAACGAGTGAAGCGACTAAATCTAATACTACTTCTAACCGATTCTACATGCCAATATAATAAAATCTATATTTTATCCTGGAAAGTAATGCGAGTGAGCATACTATCTACATGAGAATGAATTGTGTACCGTGCATTTGGGGAATTGCAAGGTAGAATATGAGGGGAAATACTTGTGTAGAGAGGGATTTTGAGGTGAAGTGACGAGTGAAACGGTCAGAACCACACATTTTAAGTACGGAATAAAACTTCGTGGTTCATATGTTTTTACGGTGTCTCTACACGTGTGGAGACACCACACAAGTATTTCCCGAATATGTGTTCATGTCCACTGTGACCCCGGTGGAAATCCACCGCGTCTTAATGATATTCTTCTCCTGTAATTTCAGTTATAGCTTTAATTACGTTTTGAGTATTTGCAAAAGAGTTGTAAACCTGATGAAATGTTTATTTCGGTGTTTTACTAATCCATAAATTTACTTATTTATGAAGAGACAATAATACACTTTGATTAAAAATTTGGGGTTTTACAAAATCATTCAAAGAATAATGCGAACCAGACGATGATACTTAACTTGACAATTGAACTGATTCGCTAATCAGCAAATCGAACAAGAGACAAAGAGCTCAAAGCTCTCTCAGAGAACACTTCTAATGTTGAAGCTTGTCATGGGTAGAAGATCTGTACGTGGGCCGGGTAGTCGATCGAGCTATTTGATAGCTTTGTAGATGTGATCAAGCTCAAAGCCTACTCAAAGCTCGACCAATAATTATTTAACTAAATGCAGAGATGGCTATTACACATGTAAAGGTTGGCATGGCCTTGGGTAAATCCAATCCAAATACAAGTGTCGGCCCACTTGTTAAAAAGACTTAAGAATGATCTCACATACTTACAAAGTATTTTCTAGATTTGCCGTAAAGGCTTTTATATTTTAAGTGAAATTTGAAGAGACTGAATAAGACTATTTATTTTTAGATACAATGGATGATGTCTTTTATGAACAATGGTGACTTAACAAAGCCACTACACGTTAATTTAATTTCCCCAACCTATTTTTTAGACTTTGTTAGAATTCAAGCGGAAAAAAAAGCCATTACAACCACTTAAGATGTCGGTTTATGCATTGACGAGAGGTACGATTTATTTTTATATGTTAGATCAATAAAACGCAGCTAAGACAATTAGGTATAAGATATTCTTAACGAATTATTTATTTCACAGTTTTAAATACATATATTTCTAGTTATCAAATTATCTATTTTACACAAAGCTGTAGACATATGAGAAAATTTACAGAATATGAATGATTGCGGTATATGGAAAGAAAATTCTACAGAATCAGTATTTCAGAGTAAAGAATAGAGCATATGCTGCAGTGTTATTATTTTTCATCACATCATCTCATACACATGGTGTTTTTACCCTTTTATTTAATTGGACTTAATTGAGTGTTTTTTTTTGCCATAAAGGAAATAGTAGATTTTTGTTCGGGCAGGATGAGGATTTAATTGGGTATTTGTATGTGTGATTAATCTAAAACAAAACGATATAAGAGTTTTTGTTATAAAACAATTTACAATTGATATGAAATTATTCTACAAGAACAAAGAATTTAGACAAAGGGAAGATGGATCATTTTATTATTACTTCATCTCAACTTCATCTCTATCTTTTACAACCAAGAAGATATATATATATATAACTTCCATTAAATTAACCTTGTACATTAAGAACTTCCATTACAAAAAGTTAAGAAACATTAAATATTACAAGTATTTTGAGATTTCTAACTTATTAGGATATAATGAATTTTGAGTATATATTCTCACGATGTTGTTTGATAGAGAGAAAACAACTAAGAAAAGATTCTGATCTTTCACAATTCAATTGTTTGTCGTAAAAAATATTGTAAAAATATATTAACTCTCTCGAAAAAAAAATTTTTAATTAAATTTCATTTGAGGTAATTTTTGCTAACTATTATAAAAATTTCTACCTCACATTCTTAAAAAAATAAATATAAAATGATAAAAGATTTTTGTGAATACTGAAATAATTATAAAATATTGAACAAAAATAATACATATTCATTCAAGCAATTCATATTATGAAAACGATCATGGAAAACACAAATAGGAAACATGATGAAAACATATTCTCACTAAACTCTTTTGGGATTTAAAATTGTGGAAAAGAATTTTTGAGAATGCGATCGTCGGATTTTTCTTTTCTTAGTTAACCGAATCTAACTTGAGAAAGAATTAAAATCTTTTCTTCTAATTTTTCTCCCTACCAAACATGTCCTAAACATTACAAATTTTGAGATTTCTAACTTATAAGGATATAATGAATAGATTTGGAAGGCAAGTGGACATCCAACAATCTCCGATCTCATTTCCACTACACGATGAATAATCTCGTTAAACCTGGATATATTGAACAAAAATAATACATATTCACTTTGATTACTTTCTCCAAGCTCTTTGATATTAATGTCGGTATTGCCCTTTGGTTGTAAATCGACCGTAAAAATATGTCGATTTGCACATGCTTTGCAACATCTCTGATCTCATTTAGTAAATGAAACAGTTGGATCAATACTTTGACTTGATTCGTCCCATATTGATTCATATGCTCTCCCACTTATGTGAATATTATTTAATTTGAGATGAACGATCTTCTTCACAAATGTAATATGTAGTAGACAAAGCTCATTGAATATAGAGCTGATTTGAATACTCTATCTATGTTGCATAGCGTATATGTCATGTACTATTAACTTTGCTAGAAAAATCCAATGGGACAAAAACTAGACAAGGAAAATAGTTCATGGCATATGCGTTTTATGTGGTGCACTGACTGCCTCGTTAAAAACCTTTAACTAAGAAAACCCTGTGGGAAAAAAACTTAGTTAAAGGGAAAAAGAGTACAGTTATTGTTCATTTAGGACCAAAGCATCAAGATTGTTTTGAAGTTGTCGCTCCCCCTGACGACAACAGTCATTCAAATGTACGCATTCCAATACTATAAATATAATTCTCCAAAATAGATGTTGGAATGAACGTAGTGAACAAATATGTTAGATTGTCACTTATAGCGTACTTTTTATAAGCCATATCTCTTTTAAAGTCCAAATTAAATATATGGGCTAAAAATTGTCATACCCACTACTCATTTATGCAGCACTTACAACACAATCAACATTATCTTCTAAATAAAAATAGGGGTGTAATATCACACAACTCATGTTATTATGCATGAGCTATTTATATATATCCCTTATTCATAGGGAATTTACTGATTGATTTAATTCTTACCTTTAACATGAATATTTTAAACAATATAATGACATTTGCAACTCAACAATATATACATATTGTGATTTTCATGTCTAAAATCAATCATACATTTTCATATAAATACGTCTAGTGACCTATAAATATACGGTCACAACGTCATATAAAAATCCTTAGTTGCTGCCAGATTTATTAAGTAGCGGAACATGATGTTATCCATAGTGGGAGAATGTAATTGATCAAAATCAATAATTGGTTATTACAGAACCAAATTCTAATCAAGATCAACCTCTATTGTTTATTTAATTTTTACCCAGTCAATGTGCTTCCAGCACTCTATTAGTGACTTGGGTTCTGGATCCAGATTATAATAACAAATTATGAGGCAACGATGTCGTAATCGACTGTGATAGTATATTATAAAATTCCCAAAATATTCATTTCTAGCATAAACCAAATCATTATCAATATATGGATTTGATTGTTTCGCAACCCCAATATTTGATCATTTGATGCACGTGCAAATTTATTTGGGGTTTTCACCTTCAAGACGAATCTCTTCGAGATATTTTATGAGCGACTTAATATCAATATCAAATTTATTTTCCGAGGATTTTTATTTATTACACCGATCGGTCTTCTACGCTTCTCGCATAGATATTATTATCAATCAAATTTGATTTGGTGTATTTATAAATAGTCACTCTTTATATTCAATTAAGTATCTGGCAGTTCCTTGCTAAATACTGCAAGTTAAACTATTTACGCAACTTAGTCTGAATGATTCGTATAAGATCTTTATAAAATTTCACGGCATTCTTATATCTTAAAATGAGGTTTTCTTATCTCCCCATAATGCCGGGAAATGATCTTCGTTAAGGATGTTGTAATTGCACCGAGCTGTAACTTGATGCCCTATCATTCGCTTCAAGCGATTTAACATATTTCGGAACACAATAGTTTTTGCTATATCAACCTCATGATCAAGTGCTATTTGACTTTTGTTTCCAATGATTATAAAATTTATTTAATTATCTCATATTTATGAGATTTATATCTTGTGGAAACTAAAATCTCATACGCTTCATGCGTATAGAATAAATATCACATAACACTATGTCATTTCAGATTCTTCAAGAATCATTCACATTATTTTTGACATTCTTCTGGGGGGTTTTGATATATAATACAATTAACTTAATGTTCATATTCTCCCCCACATGAAATTGACAATGCTTATTGTGTCTTATATATTGATATGCTATATAGCTATTTTATGACATGTCTTTCGTGATTTTTATATTACCAGAACATCAATAATTGACGACTCTTAATTCATGTGGTAAATTTTGTCAACACTATGTGTGTACTACGTGATTCAATCACGACTATTCAGATACAAACTTCATGTTCATTTATACTATAATGTTTGTCACGAGAATTGATTTACTTGTATTTATTATTCCTCCCGCAAATCTCGGACAATACTTTTATCACAATCAATATCCAGAATATTTGCAATAACCCATGACGGATTCTACATTTTTATGTGATATCCTCTTATGCGGGTATCAACAAACTTCATGAATATATTTCAAGCGGGGGAATTTGAATAATCTCTTATAGAGTTTGACATTTCAATATCGTTTCATCCGTTGTCTCATTTTGGTAGAACCACGGTTATTGATATCTCCAAAAGAATAATATATTTCCACGTTCACTTCATTAAATGGAATAATACATTTTAAAATTTTAATTTGATCACATTCACTTTACCTAATGTACTTGTATAGAATGATGCATCTTATATAATTATATTTGATCGTATTCATTTTACGAAATGAAATTGTATAACATGATGCATCTTATGTAATATAGTACATATATCATTGCATTATTCAAGCATATTATATTGGTCATATTCTCTTCCAGGAATGGACATATGTCATCATTTTCAAACATATTGTTCAAATCATCGAGAAAATGTTATTTAGCATGATCCTCCTTTATTTTTATTTTTTATGTACTCATTTTTATGCATATCTAAATAAAATTCAATAAAAGAATTCGAGACTTGGGAGAGCATAGAGATTTATTTCGAACAATTTTGTTTCAATCGGCTAAGCCATATTGTGTGTGAACATGAGCCACGGGATGTTCCACACCTATTCCAATTGACATGAAATAATCATCAAACTTATGTGATGAATATTCACCGGCATTATCCGAACAAATTTTCTTAATTGGATAGTCAGGAAATTGTGCTCGTAACTTAATTATTTGAGCCAACAATCTAGCAAATGCATGTTACGAGTAGATAATAAACATAAGTGTGACCATCTTGTCGATGCATCAACTAGCACCATGAAATATTTAAAAGGTCAACACGGTGGATTATAGGTCCACATATATCACCCTGAATTCGTTCTAGAAATGTAGGTGATTCAATCTCAACTTTAACCGGTGAATGTTTAATAATTAATTTGCCCTGTGAGCAAGCAACACATGAGAATTCACTAAAATTTAACACTTTTTGACCTTTTAACGAATGGCCATGTGAATTCTCTATTATACGTCTCATCATTGTGGAACCAAGATGCCCAAGGCGATCTTGCAATATCATGAAATCATTAGAAACAATATACTTCTGGTCTACTACGTGATAAATTTCAGTTGCTGTTATTTTTGTATAATATAAGCCAGAAGATAAAGCATGCAGCTTTTCTATTACACATTTCTTCCAGAAATTGTACTTGTAATCAATAAATATTCATTACTGAACAATTTTATTTCAATGGCTCTTTTGAAGCCTTATAGAAAAATAGATCTTGCATACATTTGCTTCTCCCATTTTTTCTAATTGAGATTTTTTCACGGTATAACGTGCGTTTTCGCACTCTTGATGATTCAAATGTTGTCATCATTTTTAATCAATCTCAAGTTTCATCTTCCATTTATGTGAATTTTATATTCACTTTATGCCATTCAAATGCTACTCTTGGACTTAATGTCCATATATATGTAAATCAAAATACTGATCATCTCCATATGATCATATCATTTTTTTTTCTCGATTGAGATCATCATCTTTTTATTGATATCATCAATGTCACTAGTATCAAAAAACTTATTGTATAATCATACATAAAATTCTAAAATAAATTGAAACAAAAAAAAATTACCTCAAACATAAAAAAATTTAATCAAAGATTTCCAAAACAATATACCGGAGAGCAACTCATTTGACAGGCTTTGGGGTTCCTTTATATACGTGATTCTCGCCAACAATGCGTCTTGTAATGGAATCTTAATAACTGCAACTTAAGTCAATATCTCCATAGATAAACATGTTAGCACGTAGTATATATATTATCAAACAAATAAATATCTTCAATATCGAATAAACAATCATGCTAGAATATAAAGAATAAGAGTCCAAGTGGTCACAAACGAAATTAACTTGAAAATGATATGATGCTTCCATCTCCGCCTCGGAGAAATCAATAAAGAGAATTACATCCATCAATAGGTCATACAAAGAAATCTCATTCTGATGCCATATACTAAAACAAATAATCTCATTCTCATCATTATATTCATTGTGTAATTGCTCTTAGGCACCACTTTAGGAGCAAGCAAGCCAAAAAAACTTTTATATATGGTTGTCCTGGATATAAAATCACCGATGTATAATATCTTTGTAAGAATACCATCGCATCAAATTTTATTCAATTTTATATCCGGTAACCCAAAAATCAATACGTAGTTCAATATCATAGGTTGCAGAATCATACATTTTAGTGAATTCAATAATATGATGAGCAAATTGGTCACGAGTAATGTGTAACTGTACGGAAGATGTAAGCTTCTCAAACAATTAAACATAATCTATGTCAATTAAACATATACATCCATGTATTTATTTATACATATTCATATATCTCATGAGTATCATCTATGGATGCAGAAGATCAATATTGCAGAGTAAAAATATATATTAAATTTAAAGAGTACTTTCCTGATAGACAATATCTCCTTTTTTTTTTTTTTTTCTTTTGATAGGATGCAACCGAACAATTTATACAAATGTTAACTTTGCCTCTCTTTTGAATCCAAAATATAGAAACACTCAATTGATAGAGACTATCGTGCTGATAACATGTTATAAAACAATTTACAATTGGTATGAAATTATTCTACAAGAACAAAGAATTTAGACAACGGGTGGTGGGCCTAAAGGACAATATAAGATGATAAATGATAAAAAAGGACGAAAAACAAAGACAGTGGTTGAGAAGGACAAAAAAAAAAGATGTACAAAAATACCCTTAATGATAATAAATTTTTTTTTCTTTTCACATTAAAGTTGGGTAAGAATTTGCAGGGTGTTAGTGTTACTACGTGTTGGTGTTACTACGAGTTACTACATTATGTGTTACTATGTTTGAGGGTGTTTGCATAGTGGTGTTACTACGTCGGATAGTGTTCACGGAACCAACGTGAAATACGTGTTATTTCATATGTGGACTTTCACTGTGATACTACATTATGCGTAACTACATTCTTTGTATGGAGTGTGCATAGTGGTGTTACTACATGATGAAAAGGCATGTGTTGCAACAAGTGTTACTACAGAGAAAGTTCATGTTACTACATGACTATTATTATGTGTCAATAATATTGATCGGTTTTTGAATGATGGTGTTACTACATATACATCAAATGAAGATGTAAGAAAAAATAAGGTTGCTTGCCAAAAATGATGGTGTTACTACATATACATCAAATGGTCTTCATTTTGTCAAAAATAGCATGATATATACAAGTGCCTTTGCCTTCTTTTGATAGGGCTGCTTGCCTGCTTCTAATTTGAGTATCACAACATCTTTAAAATGCTCGTTTGTGCTATCCTGTAGCAAAATCTAGTCGGTGATTTAAACTAAATAGTAGAACCAATCCTTATTTTTTCCCTCTCTTTATTTGCTGCAACTAATCTTGCCTCTATACTTTGAAAGTAGGCATCTTTAGGCATTAAATTGTCACCGGAGAATCAGGGAGATCATATCCCCGTTTCTTCTTGCCTTTCTCTGCTCATAGCCTTGACTCACTGCAATCAAAACGAGTACGTGAAAACACCTCAAAGGTTGAACAAAAATATGAAGCGTATAAGGCATTCAGAATAAGATCCGGCCAATAGAATGCTATTAGGCCTTTCTAATTCTATGGAATTTCATGGTCGACAACTGTATTTTAATTTTCTTCATTTACATGCAAATTTAAGTTACATCAAGAATTCTTATTGGCTCATATTGATTAGCCATTGCTACACATTATTATTGAGCAATCGTTTATGGCAAAAGAAAATGTTTTCAGATGCATAATTTATGCACATTGCAAATCATCAAAACCAAAAAGTAGGGGGGAAAACAATGATTGCACATATACCTGTAAAATTTCCGGAAACAAAGGCCCGTGAAGCATCCCTGAAAGCATTGTAAGAACTGTCTTAGATTTTGTAACAAAAATCATTCTTTGACGATCTAAAGAATGCATTTGCACAGTCAATTCTACCTATGCATATTCCTCAAAGAAGCTTCAAAAAGTTCATAATTTGGCAAAAGAAAACTTAATCTAACTTCATTATCCGAATTAAAGATTCAATCTTTCATATGCTTCAAAACAATCATTATAATGAAAAAGTAAATAAAAAGAATAAAAAGTAATGATCCATTAGTTTCTGTACACAATAAGAGCTCTTTCATATGCTTCAAAACAATCATTATAATGAAAAAGTAAATAAAAAGAATAAAAAGTAATGATCCATTAGTTTCTGTACAGAATAAGAGCTAGTAATCAATCAAACACAGTGAACACGAACCTTCCAGAGCAATTCCGAGTTCCGAGTTCCGAGTTCCGAGTTCCGAATTCGACGAAGACGATTACGGTTGTTTATTGCTCTCTTGCTTCGTGTAGATTAAATCAATCATCAGAGGAAGTGATTATTCCACTTTCTGCACCAATATTGATGATCAAAGGAAACAGATGCAGTTATTATTACCTGGACCTGCTACGCTTGCTTCTATTGAATCCTTGACCATACCTTTTGTGCAAGAAGTAGTGATATTAGCAGATTTCAGATGCAAACGAGAATTCATTGAAAATCATCACCAAATCGAGAATTCATTGCTCGATATCAAACGGAATAGGCAAGTAGATGGAGCATCACCTCTCACGATTTGCAGATGGAGCATCGCCTCATGGGATTTGCGGTTAATACAAAAGGGGAAAGAGGGGATTTGCAGAGAAGAGGATGGAGGCTAGGGTTTCTAGATTTTGGGATAATGGATGAATGAGTCGGATAATGGAAGAATGAGGGTAGTTATAATTATAAAGGGTATTTTTGGATATACATTACTTTTTGTCCTTTACAACCATTGCATTATTTTCTTGTCCTTTTTACATAAATAAGATGTAAACTCGTCCTCTACGACCTTTTCCTATTTAGACAAAGGGAAGATGGATCATTTTATTATTACTTCATCTCAACTTCATCTCTATCTTTTTACAACCAAGAAGGGATACATTGTTGTATTTGGGGTGTAAATATGATCAACAATGTCTTGAAATTCCTGCAAATTTAGAAGATATTTGGAACCTCACAATTTCACGAATAATCGTTGTCCTTCTTAAATTATTCGACCCTTATTCCTTGTCCCGGGTTTTATGAATATTTAAGTGAGATACAAAACTGAGAGAAACACCTTTAACTCTGGACAAAGAGATTAAAGAGCACTTGGAAGTTTTAAGATATATAGAATTGACTAACAAAGATGCTTGCATTTGTTGTTTGTTATTTTCCAACAATGTAAACTTGCTTTTATATATCACTTGGATCTAAAAGAGAGCAAAAGATTTCGTCCCTTAAGTGATTGACACCAAATGAAAAGGTTCCATTTGGTTGTACCCACTTAAAATGACCAAGAGACACCAATAATTCAGTTTTCGGGCCACATGCGGGCGCCTATGAGTGACAGGCGGGCGCCTGTAAAGACCTGAAAACTGAACATAAACCTGACCAACTTTTTGCCTAGGAAAGCCACCACAGACGGCCGCCTAAGGTCACAGGTTGGCGCCTGTGACACTAATTTTCCAAAACGAATTTTATGTTTGTTTTACAAAATCCATTTGCTCATTTTACATCCGTACACTCGTAAACACTTATATAAGCGTGCACTCCGCACCTTCGTACTTATATCATAGAGTTACGAGCATAACCATCTTTGCACTAAACCCCGATAACCTTAATGGCTTGTGATTATACTTAAATCACCAACATTCCTCCCCCATTTAAGTGTAATCCTTGGTTTAGTAAAACAACAGTCATAATATAAACCAACTCATGCTTCAATGAAAATATCACAAAGATTGAATTTCCACCTAGTACTACGCAAATATTCGAGTATTGGGGTGTGACTAAGCATTGAACCCCTTTACACATTTTGAATACATGTACATAACAATACACACGAATTGAGACTACTCCAAAGTATTATTCTTGACACCATTTATTGAAATCCGGCCTTGTGTCCATATCCATTCTTGAGCATATAGAAAGCTAACCCAACTTTCCTTGAAGCGGCCATACCTCATACTCATATAGGTGAATCTTTACTTTACCGTGCACCTACATTAGCACTTTCAAAAGACTCATTAAGAAGGTAAAACTTCAACCTAACCTCACAGGTTTATAACACATACCTTCGGGATTAATACATGTGCTCAAGTTCCCAATAACAGGACTACCACATTGAATTTAGCCTAAGGCATTGTACCAAAGGGAAATTGGGTGTCCTATTATCAGAAACTTATACGGGTTGTAGACCCATCCCGACAACTGAATTTTGTAATAAATCCTTAGCTAATCCTTTCGTCAAATGATCAGCTAAATTCCTTTGAGATCTCACATAAACAACCGATATCACCCGTGAGAGATCAACTCACTTACCACGCTATGTCTAACGCCTAAGTGTCGCGACTTACCATTATACACATGACTATAAGCTTTAGGCGATTGTAGAGGAGCTACCACAATGGATAGATATCGGTGATATTGGTTTAGGCCATAAAGGAATTTCATGAATCAAATTCCTAAGCCATTCTACCTCTTTTTACCGTCACGCTTTGCCAAGGCAATAAACTCTGATTCCATAGTCGAGCTAGATATACATGTCTATTTTTTAGAAGCCCAATAAATGGCACCTCCACCTAAAACAAACACTCATCCACTAGTAGAAGAATGATCTTCTACATTAGATATCCAACTAGCATCCGAATATCCTTCAATCACCGAAGGATATGCAACATAAGTCAAACCAAAGTCTTTGGTAGACTTAAGATATCTCAATACACGAACAACCGCTCTCAATGACAATTACCTGGTTACTCAGTATATCTACTTAGTTTCCCAACCGCATAGGCAATATCCGTCGTGTACTAGTCAGTCATTGCATACATCAAACAACCAATGACTCGTGAATATTCAAGTTGATTTACGGTTTCACCTTTATTAGGTCCAAGTTTCTCATGAGGCTCCATGGGAGAATTTGCCGGAGTACAATTTTCACAATTAAATTTCTTCAACACTCTCTCAATATAATGAGACTGTGTTAGTGAAAATCCTCACTGATTTCTCTTAATTTTAATACCAAGAATAACATATGCCTCCCCCATGTCTTTCATAGAGAATCTTGAAGATAAGAGCCCTTTACATTTATCTACCTGATTTTGGTTCGTACCAAAAATCAACATGTCATCTACATATAGACAGATTATCACACCGTTGCCGGTATCATCAAATCTACTATAAATACACTTGTCCGACTGATTGAGTTTAAACCCACTAGCCAAGACAACCTCATCAAAACTTTTGATGCCATTGTTTAGGAGCTTGTTTAAGTCCATACAATGATTTTACAAGTTTACATACCTTATGCTCGTTACCGGGCATAATTAATCCTTCCGGTTGCTTCATGTATATTTCTTCATCCAAATATCCATTTAGAAACGCTGTTTTAACATCCATTTGATGGATCACCAAGTTATGAATTGTGGCTAAGGCAATCAATAACCTGACTGGGGAGATTCTAGCAACGGGAGCATAAGTATCGAAATAATCGATACCTTCCTTCTGCCTAAAGCCTTGTATAACTAACCAGACTTTATATCGGTCAACCGTACCGTCGACTTTTCTTTTGAAAATCCATTTGCAACCTAACGGTTTGCAGCCACGTGGTAAATCTGTAAGAATCCATGCATTGTTACCCATTATGGAATCCATCTCGTCGTTGATGGCTTCTTTCCAAAAGGATACATCCTGAGATTCCATCGCCTCAGAAAAAGTTCTTGGATCATCCTCAATATTGTAACAATATAAGTATTTATATCCAACTTCATTTCTCGAACCTTCCACCAAATAAGTATCAAAATCCGGTGGAAATGTTTTCGCTATTCTAGCCCTCTTACTTCTTCCAAGTTCAGAAGACTCGACTTGAGAATCATTATTCTCCACATTCTCTACTCCAACTATCGTAGGAGCAATGCCCTTTGGTCTGGGAATAGATGTAAATCTATTCTCATCAAATATAGCATCACGTGATTCTATAACCGAATGTATAGCCACGGAATCACTAGGTTCTATAACATAAAACCTATATGCCTTGGAATGACTAGCATATCCAATGAAAATGCAATTGATGTCTCTTTCTCCTAAAGTTTTAATTTTAGGATCAGGAAGTCTAACAACCGCCCTACAGCCCCAAACTCTTAAATAATTTAAGTTTGGTTTCTTTTTAAACCAAAGATCATATGGGGTAGCATAATTCTTTTTATTAGGAATTCTGTTTAGTAGATAACAGGCCGTTAACATGGCCTCACCCTGAACCCACTACTTAATCCCGAGTAGTAGGACAACATGGAATTTACCATCTCTTTTGCAATGCCATTTTGTTGTGGCTTTCCGCAATGATAATACCACACGACCAAGTAGGTTGGATCATAGTATTCTCCACCTCTATCGGTACGAAAGCGTTTAATAATAGAATTCAATTGTAATTCTACTTCACTTTTATAAAATTTTTATTTATCAAGTGCCTCATCTTTAGTATTAAGTAAATACACATAACAAAAACAAGTATTATCATTTATAAAAGTAATCACATATTTCTTATTTCCTAAAGACGGTGTGGCATTAAAATCACATAAATCACTATGGATAAGTTCCAAAATTATAGACGATCTTTCAACACCATGAAATGGTTGTCTTACAATATTAATAAGCATACAAGTAGTACACTTATCCACATTGATATCAAACGGGGGAATTAATGCATTTTTAGACATAACTTTCATACGTTTATAATGCACGTGACCTAACCGTGCATGCCACAACTTCGAGATATTAACATCAGAAATATGCTTAACTTGATTAATTTTATTATTTATAATATTAAGCATAAACATATTATTACACAAGTAACCAAATCCTACAAACACACCATGCTTAGATAATATAAACCCATCGGACTCATACATTTGCTTTATAGCCCGATTTACATAAAAGTGCACCGGATACAAGGTTTTTCCGGATGCACGGAACAAATAATACATCAAAGAGCTTTTACAAATTTTCCAGAACTAAAATTTAAAATAACAGTTTTAACGCCTTTTACAACAGCCATCGACTCGTTTCCCATTTTTAGTATGGAGCCATCATTCACCGGTTCAAAATCTTCAAACCAGATTTGATCTTTGCATACATGTCGTGTTGCTCCCGAGTCGATCCACCACGATACATCATCATCCTGCATATAAAATGCTTCAGAAATAAATGGCACATAATTCACAACCGAATTAACACCATAATTAATATTCTGACCTTGATGCTTGGGTGGTCCTTGGTCTTTCGACCCCTGTTTTGGACCCTTACTCTTTCCGTTCTTCCGCACTCGGGAATCAGCCTTGTAGTGCCCTGTTTTGCCACAAATCCAACAGGCCCCTTTTGGCCTTTTCCCGGATTCTTTGTTTCCAGCCTTGAATGGTTTCTTTTTCTTACCATTACCTTTTCCCTTGTTTGTTTTGGAACACTCCCCGGCCTCCATTACATGAATGGATGTTGATTCATCAATTTCCTTTCCCTTGGATTTCACATCCTCCTGCGCCATGAGGGATTCTCAATACGCAGATGGCTACCAAGTTCAACCAAGGAGAGTTCTTCCTTTTTGTGTTTTAACATATGCTTAAAGTCTTTCCATGATGGTGGTAGTTTATCAATGATACTAGAGACAGAAATGGATTTATCCATTTCCATTTTGTGCTGTGCAAACTGGCCAAAGATGCGTTGAAGTTCATTGAATTGTTCCATTACAGACCGTGTATCTACCATCATGTATTTCATGAAATTTCCAACTAGAAACTTTTTAGCGGATGCATCTTCATTTAAGTACTTAGTTTCTAGTGCATCCCATAATTCTTTTGCAGATGCAAAGTTTTGATAAATATCAAATAACGAATCGAGACATACCATTTACAATGTGACCACGATGGATGTAGTCATCATTTTCCCATTTTGTTCCGCCTTCGTAATTCCTCCAATGGTGCATCATCATCAACTTCGGTATATCGATTACTAAGAACATATACCACTTTCAATGTCGTGAGAAGGAAATGCATCTTCCTTTGCCACCTCCGAAAATCAACGCCTTCAAACTTGTCCAGTTTCCCGAAATTCATCATCAAGTCCTTTGCATCACCATTGTGATCAGAACAATAATTTAAGAAGAATGTTGTATTTGAGTGTAAATATGATCAACAATGTCTTGAAATTCCTGCAAATTTAGAAGATATTTGGAACCTCACAGTTTCACGAATAATCGATGTCCTTCTTAAATTATTCGACCCTTATTTCTTGTCCCGGGTTTCACAAATATTTAAATGAGATACAAAACTGAGAGAAACACCTTTAACTCTGGACAAAGAGATTAAAGAGCACTTGGAAGTTTTAAGATATATTGAATTGACTAACAAAGATGCTTGCATTTGTTGTTTGTTATTTTCAACAATGTAAACTTGCTTTTATATAGCACTTGGATCTGAAAGAGAGCAAAATAATTCGTCCCTTAAGTGATTGACACCAAATGAAAAGGTTCCATTTGGTTGTACCCACTTAAAATGACCAAGAGACACCAAATAATTCGATTTTGGGCCACAAAGTGGCGCTTTATGAGTGATGGCAAAGGGCGCATGTGAAGACTGGCCCGAACATAAACTCGTCCAACTTTTTGCCTAGAAAAGCCACCACAAAGCGTCGCTTAAGAGTCACAGTGGTGGCGCTGTGACACTGATTTTCCAAAACGAATTTTCTGTTTGTTTTACGAACTCCATTTGCTCATTTTACATCCGTACACTCGTAAACACTTATATAAGCGTGCACTCCGCACCTCCGTACTTATATCATAAAGTTACGAGTATAACCATCCTTGCACTAAACCCCGATAACCTTAATGGTTTGTGATTATACTTAAATCACCAACATACATATATATATATAGGAAGTGAACCTTGTGTAACTTCCATTACAATTAGTACTACATTAAACATTACAAGTCTTTTGAGATTTCTAACTTATAAGGATATAATGAATAGTAATAGGATGTAGGAAGGCAAGTGGACATCCACAATAATTGTTTCATAATACCTTTCACATTTTCCGAAGGTGGCTTTTATTGATACCAGTCAATTGTTTTGGTCACCATAATATTTTAACACCTTTCACATTTTCCGAAGGTGGCTTTTATTGATACCAATCAATTGTTTTGGACACCATAATATTTTAACACCTATCGCTTACTATCAACGCTTCTATCGACGTTTAAAAACTTCACCATATAAGACGATAACATATAATGTATGTGAAGTAGACGTTTTATTTTTTATTTTTTTTGCAACGAACGTCAATAATAGTTACATTGGCAGAAATGTCAATAAAAATGACGATTCTATATACAAGATTCTGAAATAATATGGTCCATGAAACAAATCAAGTTAGTGATAAAGATAGAAGCCGGATTTCCTAAGATGGCTTCTATTGACACCACTGTTTTACTGTTGACACCATAATTGCTTCTGACATTCAAAAATCATTTCGAACACCATCATTATTTTTGTGCAAAATAAAGACATTGACGTTAGTTTTCGATGATAACGTTACTGACACTGACGTTAGTTTTCGAAAATAACGTCAGTGGCACTGACGTTATAGTAATAAATATGTCATGAGTGGAAAACGACAGTTTACTGATACTAATATCGAATAAGAACGCCAGTGTCATGGTGCTGAAAGTATAAAAAAAAAAATAGGAAAATGATTAGTACACAGAATTGTGTACCGATCTCATCCCCGGAAATGGAAATGTGTGGTCCAGAATTTTTGTGTTATTTTTTTTTTGCTTTAAAAGTTAAATTGTGTGGTTATAAAGTGTTGTGTAGAATGATTTATGTATATATTTTCTTTGCCTAAATCACTATAAAAAAAAATAAATATGCAGGGTGCCTGAAAAAAAATTGCCGATAGAAGTAACATTTGCTAAATCTATCTTTGGGCTATAATAAATTTTCTTGGGCCTTGTCCACTAAACATGTATTATCGCTTTTCGTTTTGAACGGAAATAACTTTTTAGGAACAAATAAATCATTTTCAACTCCTACTTCCCTCCAGTCAAAAAAAAAAAAAACTCCTACTTCCCGCCTCTCACCCGTTAATGGCAATAACCAATCTCAAAGCACCGATTAGGGTTTAGAGTCCCCATTTCTTCGCTTCTTTTTTGAACTTTGCAGAGCAGATTATCCAAAGTCTACTGCTATTACGATCTTCTTCTGCCAGATTCTCGAGACTCTATCAGCAATTTTTCGATTTCAGTTTACTCCACAGATAAATCCATGAGCGATTCTGTAGATGCAAGCTCAGGATCAAAACGACGGAGAAAGCCCGGTAAGAAAGCTGAATCATTTCTTCCGTATGAATCATTTCTTCCTGATGATGTTGTTATAGATATTCTAAGTCGGGTTCCAGCAACAGATTTGCTTGGATGTAGATGTGTTTGTAAGAGATGGAGGGATTTAACCTCAACTGATGATTTTATAAACTCGCATATCCGTCGTAGTTATTCCATGATTTTTAAGGATTACAATGGGGAAGTTGTACTAGATAGATGTTGGGAACCTACACGAACTAGAGCAAAAATCCACAAAATATACCAACCGCGTCATCATGGTATAGTTTTGTCCCATAATGGCTTAATCGTTGCCCACGGATTTAGTGTGTTTAAGGGTTGTGTTATACAAGAGCGATCTTTTTTAATTTACAATCCTATATACCGTGATGTGGTGAACATAAAGGTTCCGATAGAATCTCGTGAGGCTAATGTCTATGGAGTTTTTTTCCATCCTATAATGAAAGAGTATTGCATCCTTTGGCGAATCACTCTATCTCTTAAACCGTATAGAGTTCAATATAAGATACTTAATTTAGGGTCTGATCCTAAGTGTCGGGATATCAAGAACCCGTCCAATAAGAGGCGTAGAAATCCGCATTTTCGTCCTGTATTATTTGACAAATATCTTTATTGGATGGTTGAGCCTTGTCGAGACTATAGCGCCTTTGAGGACAACACATTCAATTGCGACATCATGGAATATGATATTGGGAAGGAAGAATTTAGGGTTATACCTTGTCCAGTCCCGATAAGTGTGTACCGCTGGAACTTCAATGTAAATCTAATAGACTTTGATGGGGTTGTGTCCTTAGTTCAAGTTTGTCCGAGCAAAGAGTCGATTAAGATCAGTATATGGACATTGAAAGACGATGGGGAGCAACTGTGGACATGTTCTAACTACGTCATTAGCCCTGATGTATACCCAGGGTATGGAATGCCTAAAGCAATTGCTTTTCGGAATGGAGAGTTGGTTCTTCAGTCAAACGGAAGGCTATATGTCTGCAATCTCAAACTAGGAACTTTTAGGAAGTTTGGACAAAAATATGATTATCATGTGACGTTTTCATCTCATGTGATGAGTATTGTTTCTCTGAAGAATTGCAAGTCCAACATATCTATTGTGGAAGATGATGAGAATAACGACATAGAGAGGGATCGTGGTGTAGAGATTCAAGCTCTCAGATAACTACTGAGGTAACTTACTGCGATATATGTTACAATGCTGTATGTGTGTATTTATTGTGGTTATGGAGAGATTTTATTATGCGATTTAATGGTGAACTTTGACTCTATTATTCTGCAATTTAGTTCGTCTTCTTAGTTTGTTAGTTTTCAGGGTCTCTTGCCCCGTGTTAGCTTGCATTTCATGACATTCAGATTTGTTCTGTTTTATTTAGCCTACTGCAGATCTTTTAGTTGCTTGAATATTTACTCGTGTCACCTGTCGGTTTCTTTGATGTTCTACATTTTTCTTAAACTGTTCTAGGTTGCAAGTTGGAAATTTTGTCCTTGCTTTGTTCTAGGGATAGTAGATATGTATATAAATATCTAAACTGCTCATTTCTCTTTTAGCCTTTGGCAATGATCCTCGTCGTTTATTTCTACTGTGAATTAAGCTGATTAAATCTTTATATGACAGGTGAAGTTCTATAATTATCGCAATCAAAGTCTGTTTGGAGGTACTGACAATGCATTTTCGACTCTTATTCTGTCAAACCGTAAAAAAGACTCGAGTGCTTAGGTCAAGAGTTACTGCCTGACGAAGTTATGGTTTGTTCAAGTGCAAGAATGCTTGTGGTGCTCTGTTGTGAGCTATAATGATATGCATTTTGTTGAAGTTGACAAGGTTTTGGCTGATCTAAAGTGTGTTTTTAGATAACTTGATGTAGTCCAAACCCTGAACATGTTTTACTAAAATGTATGTGATGAGAATTTGTTGAATTTTGAATAGTTTGTCATTCTGCAGAATTGGTATATTAGCTTTAATACCTATAAACCAAACCATCATGAAGCCACAAAATTAAACGCATGATTATTACATTAGCGATTTAGATAGATCAACAAACCAGTAAATTTGCTAAATCTTAATTAGTGGTTAAACTCTAACCATGAGGTTAATCACTCCCCTATCTAACGGGATGAATGGAGATGTTAACCAAACAACCTAGTGGCTCATAGTCATGGGTTTGCTGTCATGCTAAAGAACCGAAAGAAGTCTCCCTTTACGGGGTTCAAACTTACATACTCTAGCTTAAGGTCCAGCCGCCTATTTAAAGCACTTAAACCCTTTACCTTTAAGTCATGTCTTGAGAACTAAATTTGCTAAATCTTAATCTATTCGCATCTTTATCAAGCCATTGATTACTTCGGGCACTACGTGTAATAACGTCACTGTTACTAATGTTTCGATTAATGTCACTAACACTACCGCTTATCACTATGAACATCACTATCATTAACATTTATCACCATCATCATTCCCCCCGAGTGATTACTTGTAACGATAAAAATGTCATTATCAATAACGTTTCTTTCATGAAAAAATAATTATGGTGTTTGGCGATGCTGGATCTCGTCTAATAATCAATCCGGGCCAATTACCTTTGTGACAACGACCTTTAATCCTATGAACCCTAAATCGTGTTAAAGGGGATATGTTTTTGGTGTATTTTAGCTCTCACGAGTTATTTCTTTTGAGTTACCTACGTATCCAATAACTGATTTGGAATCAAGTCTTTCGTAGTTCCTTAGGGTTGTTTATACAGTGGTCGTCTCATCCATATCCTTGTCCTGCAAAGAATTACATCATATTATTATTAATATTATTTCCCTAAGGATATACACGCATAGATCCCTATGATTTTGAGATAATTATAAACATATTTAAATGTCAGGATTAGAGTCTTAATGACCCATGATTCTTTCCTTATTTATCTCTAGTTATCCAGCACGTGGACTAACAGTCGGGTTTGCTCTGTGCGTCCTGCGCCGAACCCCCGAGGCCACTATGGCCGAACTGGGCAGCTCCTCTTCACCAGGCCTTGGCCGACCTGCGGTGGCTGGAGGAGGAGCTTTTGCCGATCTCCCACATGGGGTTAGGGACTTACCCTTAGGTATGTCTTTGGGGCTCCTGGCCACTTTTTAGAGGCTAGCCATTTATTATACGACTTAAAAGGGTGACACGTGGTGTAGTTCGGGTCGGCTATCATCAGTGTTCGAAGCAAATTTGTGTTGTGAATAGAAACTTCAATATATATCCAGAAACTCATCTTAAAAAAGCGTTTAGCACCAGAGGCCTATATTCTTTTTCTAGCACCCGTTTTTCCTACCCTGAGTTTTCCGAACTAGAGTTTTAAGGAAATGATGTATGTATGTTAATGACATTATGGATTTAAAGAGGTGGGGATATGTATGTTGATGATATTATGTTTTATTAGGAGTTGTTGAGAGTGACATTATGTTGATTATTTATTTTACTTCCGCCACCATACTTTTGATATAATGGGCTTCTGCTGGGCTGAACAATAAAATTGTTTGGCTCTTCAACTGTATAATAGGTCCGTTCCATTTCTTACACTCGTCCACCACAGCTATTATTCATTTCTTCTCCGCCTTTCTCGTTTATGGCGGTAACCTGTTCGCAACCACGGTTGCCTTTTTCATGAATCATGAGCCGTGAAATTCCTCCAGAAATTGATCGATTTCTTCTTGATTCAAATCTAGAATCATGTCCGATCCAGTAGATACACCCTCAGTATTATTAAGACGACGGAAAAAGCTTGGAAAAAGAGATGAAGCTTTTCTTCCAAATGAATCATTTATCCCCGAAGATGTTCTTCTAGATATCTTATTCCGCCTTCCAGCAAAAGCTGTGCTTCGATGTCGATGTGTTTGCAGGGGATGGAGAGATATTACATCGACGAATGATTTTATACAATTGCACATACGACGCAGTGCTCCGATGATCGTTAAGGACCGTCCGGTGGCTTTTCTGGATAAATGTTGGGAGCCTACACAAACACGATCAAAGATTCTGAAACTTTTTACTGATTCTCTATCTGGTATGCTTTTTTCTCAAAATGGTTTAATAGGCTCTGCAGATAATATCCTCGGCCATGGAAATTTCGTAATTTGTAATCCTATTTACCGTGAAAATGTGAAAATTCGTATTCCTGTGAAACAATACAAGACTGAGATCTATGGAGTTTTTTTTCATCCTATATTGAAAGAGTATTGTACCCTTTGGCGAATGACTGCTTCATTTTATCCTTCCTGGAGGGTGCACTACAGAATTCTTAATTTGGGGCCTAATCCACATTGGAGAGAGATTAAGAAGAATCCAAGCACTCAAAATGCTAGAATTGAGGGTATTAATCCTGTATTGGTTGATGATAAGTATCTTTATTGGATTGCTGAGCCAAACCAAGACTATAAAGACGATTGCGTCCATATGGAGATAGTCACATTTGATTGCAAAATCATTGAATTCGATACTGTAAACGAAGAATTCATGGTGATGGATTCTCCGGTACCTTTAAGTGTAAAAATGCTTAACTACAACTTAAATCTGTTGGACATTGATGGTGTTTTATCTTTGATTAAGATTCATTACGGTAAAGAGTTGATTGAGATCAATATATGGACGTTGCAAGATCGAATGGAGCAATCGTGGAAAAGTTGTAGCTATATTGTTAGCTGTAACGTATACCCGGTGTGTGGAATCCCTCAACCGGTTGCTTTATGGAAAGGGGAGTTGGTTCTTCTGTCGGGAAGAAGGCTATATGTATGCAATCTCGAACTGGGAACAACAAGGAGGTTTGGACAGAAGTATAAATCTGATGTAACGTTTCTTTCACATATGACAAATCTTGCTTCGCTAAAGAACTGCAAGTCCGAGATTCGTATGGAAGAAGAATGAGATTCAAGATATCAGATATCTGAGGTAACTAACTGAATTTACTCAAATGATATTGTTTGATTTGAGTGTTAGTGTGCAGGATTGCATTGCATTGCATTGGTTTATTTAACAGATTCATCTATTTATAAGAACTCAAACACTATTTTTTTCCCCCTCTATTCTACTACATCTCCATTTATAGTGAACTGCATTAGAATCTCTATTGCATGCATATGCATATAAATTCCCAGAGAATATGTATTTGTAATTTATAGATTTGAGTAAAGATTTTGCTGCAGATTGTTTTTTATGGATCTGAATGATTTCGGATCACCCATTTACAAAAATTTACATTGTTTTACCGTATCTAATGCAAGTGTTCTGATATGTAATCCTCGATTGCTCGCCTTTTTTCTGTTTTTCCCTAGATGAAATGCTGGAAGAACAGGAACAAGAAGAAGGAATGCATCAAGGAGTTTATTTCAAGCTTTGTTGCTAAGTTGCTACATTTTATAGTAATTATGTTGGACACCCTTTGAGATATTTTCAGTTGTACTTATGGCTTGATTATCCGAGAGATTATTTGCGTTTTGGAGGTAGAATACGGTTGTTTTTGTGTTGGAAAAACTTAATGGCTGGCAGGGTTTCAACCATTTTTAATTTTTTTGGGCCTTCCTTGGCTGATATTGAATGTTATGACAATTAAATTTTCTTTAAAGGTTGTCAACTTTGATTAGTTGATGAGAAGTTGTTGACGGGAAAGTTATTGGGTGCACCCGCTATATGCGGAGTGCATCCATGTGGCAAGATATGTATTTTTTTATTCTAAACTGAATTCAAACTGTATAGTCTAGATTTGTTTATCTGTCAATTCGGTGCAAATGGTTATATCGCACAAAAACTTCTCGTTGTTGACTACATTTTTTAAGTTTAATTTCGTGCATAATTTTTGTGGAAAAATGGCTGAGCGCTCAAAGTCATATCTTGTATTTGGTGGAGATTTTTTCAGAGTGCTTCTGTGTAGAAAAATGATATAAGCACTATACATTTAACCACAAGAAGTTTCATTACATTTTTTGTTTATAACCATTGATCAAAAGTAGGACTCATTGATTGCTATGGGTCTAATACAATCAATAATGTAAAAAGAGTGTTGCGGAAGATATAATGAAGTTTCATCAACAACTACAGAAAAAAAAAAAAAAAAAAAAAAAAAAAAGATATAGTGAAGTTAGAGAATAGTTTGTATTCTGATCTAATATGAGTCGGATGTTACGGTTTTCTACTGTCAATATCCGTCAGCAAATACATTTGATATTTTCGGATTAAAATTAAGTTAGCAAAATATTCCGTGGCAGAGGGTACGCATATCTCTGCTCAGAGACTCATGGGGATGTTGATCATTTGTGGGGAAAATTTTGGCAGCTTAAGGGCCCTGCTCGACTAAATTTTAGTGTGTGGCAAGCTGCCCACAACGCTTTACCTACCATGTCTCAATGCCCTCAGAGATGAGGAAACAGTGATGAGGAAACATGTCTCAATGCCCTCAGAGACTGCAAGACTTCGAAATATCTCTGGAAGAATCTTGTTCCCCAACAAAAATGGAGAGAGTTATTTGGGCAGGAAACTCCTCAAGATTGGATTTGAAAATTTTTAACTGACCAAGGTAGACACGGCAAGTGGGCTTACCAATTTAGAGATATGATTTACAACATCTGACACCGGATAAATAAAATTTATCATTGAGTTCAAGAAGCACATCCTTCCCTTCAATGTGTTAATTTCAAAGTCCGAGGCTCGTGTTCGTAATCTTAGATTAGCATGGAATTTTGATTAATTGTGCTAGTTTTATGTTTATGTTTTTTGTGCTCTTGTCAGTTGGAGATTTCCACTCTTGACTATTAATAAAAGCTCGTTCTTCAAATTCCGATTGATAAAAAGAAGGGTGGCAGGTTGGTGGTGGAAAGAAGATGATGGTGGTGGTGGGTGAAGAAGATGAAGGTGGGAAGAATATGGTGGTGGTGGGAAGAAGATGATGATGGCTGGTTGGTGGGAAGAAGATGATAGTGGCGGGTTGTTGGGAAAAAGATGGTGTGTGGTGGCGGCTGGAAAAAGGGCCGAGAGCATTAATTTTTTTTATTTTTATTTCTATTATATAGAGAAGAAATTAGACCTGAGATATATGATGTTGTTATTTATTGTTTTCTTTTATAGTATTGAACTAGTTCCGGGAAAAAGATGATGGAGTTTAATTTTGTGTGTGGCTATATCATGAAGGAAATGGAAAAGAGGCCGAGAGCATTAATTTTTTTCCAAAATATTTTTATTTTATTTTTAGAAAAATAGAGAAGAAATTAGACCTGAGATAGATGATGTTGTTATTTATTGTTTTCTTTTATAGTATTGAACTAAAAGATTGTTTTATAAAATGATGGTGTAGCAAGTAATTGTTTTGTTTTTTTTTTTTTGTGTTTGAAATAAATAAATAATAAAAATATTGTTGTGGTGTCGGAAATACTTTAAAGAGTACAGGAAATAGGAGTGCTGATGGAAGCAAAAACATGGTGCGAAGCCACCTAAATAATTAACTAAAAATACCATTGACAATTTTTCGGTTTGGTTATATTAGATCAGATAACGGTTTGGTCACGGTTAAATTATATCACGAACTTAAATTTTCGGTTTATTTACGATGCGAACTGACACCAAACAGTGAGTGGTCAATAACCGATTATATCACGAAATTAAATTTTCGGTTTATTTACGATGTGAACTGAAACCAAAGAGTGAGTGGTCAATAACCGAATCAAATTACTACAATTCGATTCAGTTTTTGGATCATGTGTACACCCTTATAAAGCTTCTCATCATTCCATAAACTTGTCTTCTAAAAAAACCCTAGCTTGAAGAGAATCGCTCCCTCACCAATAACCTCCCTCGGCATGTCGAATCCTGGTGCAGAGGAGTTGTGTTCACGAAAGAAGGTTAAAAAGATAAATCAGGAATCCTCAGGTATTATTATTGGTAATGATGAACCCTTTCTTCCTGATGACATAATTATAGATATTGTAAGCAGGCTTCAGACAAAATATGCTCTCCGATTTCAGTGTGTATGTAAGAGAGGAAAGAATTTGATGTCCAGTCGTGATTTTATAAACTCTCACAATAAACGTTCTGTTCCTATGATTCTCGTCATGAACAGCCCCGTCAGCCGCCAACCGTTTTTATTGGACAAATGTTGGGAATCTGAACGTAAGAACTCAAAACTTCAAAAAAGTTGCCGTCTTTATCCTGACCATATTATGAAATTGTCTCAGGATGGTTTAATCGTCTCAAAGAAGCACAAAAGCCCAGGAATTTTTGTCATCTTTAACCCTATCTATAGTGATATAGTGAAAATAACTGTTCCAAAGAAACCGCAGAGCGAAATATATGGAGTTTTTTATCAGCCTTCTATAAAAGAGTATTGTACACTTTGGGCATTTACTGTATCAGTCAGACCGCTAAAGGTACAATACAAGTTGCTGAATTTGGGTTCTCAACCAAACTGGAGAGAAATTATGAACCCGTGGACTCAAAATGGGAGAATTCGGGATATTCTTCCAGTATTGGTTAACGAGTATCTTTATTGGGTTGTTGAACCTGATGAAGCAAATGTTGATAGCACATGTATATTGGAATTTGATACTAGAAGGGAAGTATTTGAAGTAATCCCTTATCCCGGCCCCGCCGTAAATTTCATGCAGTGTAGAAACATAAATCTACTGCAAGCAAATGGTCGTTTGTTGCTGGTCCAAGTTTCTGACATGCTGTCTGAAATAGAGATAGAGATATGGACATTAGAAGACCGTGCAAACAAGATATGGACAAGCATCAGCAGAAAAGTGAACAGAGGGAGCAAATTGAATTATATTATTAGGTTTAAGGCGGTTGCTTTTTGGAATGGAGAATTAGTTGTCCGGTCACCATGGGGACTCTTTGTTTGCAATCTTAAACTAGCAACAACAAGGAAATTTGGGAGGAAGTTTTGTGGTACTAAAAGCTTCACGCCACATGTGATGAGTATTGCCTCTCTAGAAAACTGCAAGTCTGATATATGTATGGTGGAAGAGGGTAAGAAAAATCCGGTGAAGACAGTAAGGAAACAAACCGATCATTTAGTGAAGTAAAAGGTGACTAAACTCTAGTATGTTATTGATTTATGGTTAATTTTAATGGTTCATGATCCATAGTTTTTCTTTGTTGCCAATGATCTGCCGAAGTTTTTATTATTGTGCAATTTGAAGTTTTGCTTGGATGTTCTGCATTTCATGTCGATTATAAGTGTAACTTAACATCCCACCTCGATAACCCGTTTACTTTTCTGGTATGGGTCGTTTAGTCATGCCTCTAAAGTCTAACCCACCGAGTACATGCAGCCTTCCATGTAGAAAATAGAGGGGAAACTTGATTTATTATTGATAGAACCTTATCTAGAAGATAAGGGAACATTACAATATATAGAGAAAAACCCCAACGGCTAGAATACACTATTCCAACGGCTATGAACAGTGTGTTCTGCCTAGAGAGTAGAAAAAGGCAAAGGAAAGACTTAGGCCCTAATTACAACATTACAACCATAAGTAAAACGACTAAAAAGAGATAATAAACCCTGTATTTTAACACCCCTCCTCAAGGTTGGTTGTGGATAGGGTAACAACCAAGCTTGCTTAACATCTTGATGAATATATGGACAACAGATCCCTTTGTAAAGATGTCAGCCACTTGTTCTTGAGAGGGAATGAACTCAATAGTGATGTCTTGATCTTCAACTTTTTCCTTGATAAAATGTTTATCAATGTCTATATGTTTGGATCTAACATGATGAATAGGATTCTCAAACATGCTGATAACAGACACATTATCACACAATAGGAGGATAGGATGAGCTTTCTTGATATTGAGATCAACCAGGATCTTCTGAAGCCACATACCTTCACAGATCCTAAGGGCCAAAGCTCTTAGCTCAGCCTCTGCACTACTTCTAAAGACCACTGGGTGTTTTTTTGCTTCTCCAAGTGGTGAGATTACCCAGAAGTAGGAGAAGTAACCAGTAGTTGACCTCCTATCAATCACAGAACAAACCCAGTCAGCATCAGTGAAGACTTGAATCTTTTTATCTTCGGTCTTTTTGAATATTAGTCCCTGACCAGCAGTCCCTTTAAGATACCTCAACATCCTATGCACAATATCAAGATGTTCTTGGCAAATATGATGCATAAACTGACCGACCAAACTCACAGCAAAACAAATGTCTGGTCTAGTATAAGCCAAGTAGATCAGTTTGCCCATCAATCTTTGGTATCTTCCCAAATCTACAGGTGCAGTTTTGCTTTCCTTTTCTAACTTCACCCCTGGATCAATAGGGGAGTAAGCAGATTTGCAATCAAGCATCTTAGTTTCTGTGAGGAGATCAATGATGTACTTCCTTTGAGATATGAAAATCCCCTCCTTAGACCTAGCCACTTCCATTCCAAGGAAGTATTTCATTTGGACAAAATCTTTAACCTCAAATTCTTTTGCAAGAGAATTCTTTAGTGACTCAATTTCAAAGGTATCATCACCAATAATGATAATATCATCCACATAAACAATTAGGATGACCCTTTTTCCAGTAGGTGACACCTTTGTGAACATTGTATGGTCAGATTGACCTTGTTTAAAACCAATGTTTTTAATAACTTTGGTAAATCTCCCAGGCCAGTCTCTAGGAGACTGTTTCAGTCCGTAAAAAGATTTGTGCAGCCTACAAACCGTGTTTGCTGCCCCTGGATAGTTAATTCCAAGAGGCAATTTTAAGTACACTTCGTCTCTTAGATCACCATTTAGGAAAACATTTTTTACATCTAGTTGGTGCAAGGGCCAATCCAGATTCACAACAATAGATAGGAGAACCCTTATGGTGTTTAACTTTGCCACTGGAGCAAAAGTCTCCTGATAATCTATGCCATGAGTCTGGATGTATCCCCTCGCAACCAACCTAGCTTTATGTCTGCTTATGGTGCCATCAGAGTTGTATTTCAGGGAAAAAATCTGCTTGCACCCTATTGTTTTCTTTCCCTTGGGAAGAGAGGTTAGGGTCCAAGTGTGATTGTCATTTAGAGCTTGCAAAGCATAAGTAATGCATAATTTAGAACATTTGTAGTATTTTATAGATTTGAGTAAAGATTTTGCAGCATATTGTTTTTTGTGGATCGAAACATTGCCGCAGATTGTCTTTTATAGATCTGAATGATTCGGATCACCATTTTACCAAAAAATTAGGCTAAATTACAATTTTGGTCCTCTAACTAGACACGCTTTTCAATTTTGGTCCTGATTTTTCTCTGGCGACAATTTTAGTCCTGTAAGTGGTCTTTTTTTTTGCAAAAATAGTCCTGAATGCCGGAAAGGCCACTTATAGGACTAAAATTGTCGCCGGAAAGACCACTTACAGACTAAAATTGTCGCCGGAAAAGACTAGTTTTAGTCCTGTAAGTGGTCTTTCCGGTGTTCAGGACTATTTTTGAAAAATAAAGACCACTTACTGGACTAAAATTGTCGCCGGAGAAAAACCAGGACTAAAATCGAAAAACATGTCTAGTTAGAGGACCAAAATTGTAATTTAGCCCAAAAAATTACATTGTTTACGGTATTTAATGCAAGTGTTGTGATAGTGTAATCCTCGATTGCGCTCACCTTTTTTCTGTTTCCCTAGATGAAATGCTGGAAGAACAGGAACAAGAAAAAGGAATGCATCGATCAAGGAGTATATTTCAAGCTTTATTGCTAAGTTGCTAAATATTAGTTTATGTTTATGTTGGACACCCTTCGATATATTTTCAGTTGTACTTATTGCTTGATTATCCGAGTAATTGTTTGTGTTTTGGAGGTAGAATACGATTGTTTTTGTGTTGGAAAAAGTTAATGGCAGGATAACAATTGCTTCATATTTGGATTAAACCATTCATTTCCGGCTTGCAATTTGGTAGATGAGATTCAAATTTGGATCAGTGTCACTTACTTTTGTAGTGCAGATTGATTTTACAATTCTGATTTTTTTTGTTTTTTTTTTTTGTGTGTGTCTTCCGTATGATTAGTTAGTTGATGAAAGTTCTTGCCTCATTGTAGACCATATTTTCTAATTTAATCCATTCAGAATTTTTGTGGAAAAATGGCCGAGCGCTCAAAGTCATATCTTGTATTTTGGGGAGGTTTTGTCAGATTGATTCTATGAAAACAGAGAAGAAGAAGTGCGGATCAACAATTTTATGGTGGTTCTGAAGAACCATGTGAGAATTGCTTCACCGTTTAAAAAGGAGGAGGAAATTGAAAATCGTAGTCTTTGGATACCAAAGAACTATTTTGACCGAATACGAGTCAAAAAATAGTTTTTATTAAGACCTAATGTAGGTTAGATGTTACGGGTTTTCTACCCTCAATACCCGTCTGAGAATTAGAGCGTGCATATATGCTTTTGTGATGTCCCAAAGATTCTTTGGTGAGTGGTGGTGAAGCTAGGAACATTGTTAAATTTGCTAATACATCAAGCATACATCGACAAAGAATCGACTTTAGGAAGGTTGATCGTAAAACAATTGACTTTGGGCGATTGAACGTAGGACAATCGATTTTGTACTATCGACTTTCCTACGGTTGAATGCACTACAATCGATTTTTCGAGGGTTCATTGAAGTACAATCAACTTTAAGAAGATCGATGGTATCTAAAAGGAGAGATTTTATGGTGAAACGGTTGTAGGAAGGTTGTACCATGTGACATACATTAGAGTTTTTTTATTTTTACTCTCTCGCATATTACATTGTTATTGTGTGTGAGATGTTAAAAATGAATGAGTATAGTGTATGCCACTTGGTACAACTTTAATACAACGGTTGTATTATAAAGTGTAATGTGAGAGGTTAGCTTTTTTGGGACCTTTGGTTACAGTTGGTAGAGGAGTTACATGAGGCAGACTTGGTGGACCTTGGTGACCCAGATGCGCCGCGGTCCGACGGGAACATTTGGAAGAACAGAAAGCAATCCGGGCTTATGCGCATGGCCTTTCATTAGGCATGTTCCAAGCATGGCCCCAGATGTTCCTTGGCGGATCATTGGGAGGCCCCGCTTTTGGGAAGTTAAAGGTGGATACTTCGATCGCCACTACTACAAATAAGTGCTTTTAGGACATATTTATTAGGACATTTTTGGAAAATGTCCTATTATATGGTCGATGGGGCGTTTGAAAATGGGTGCGTTACTTTTTACACTACAAAATGGAATAAATTTGTTTTTTTTTCCCGTTAGCCTTTGAAATTTCAATATGTTAAAAACATAGCGCGTTATTTGCCCTAATCAATTTACCGGGTAAAATAGAGCCGTCCTTCTCCCATCTTCTTCATTTCGCCTTTTACCCGATCCTATAGGAAAGCTTCCATCTCCATCTTCTTCACGTTTCGCCTTTTACCCAAATCTATCGGAAAGCTTCCATCTCTATTCACCATGAGCAAATAAACACAAGATCGAAAGTTCCGCCACAAAATCGACAGCTACTTATATCGCGTGTGCGCTCGCTTAAATTCATCTCTCTGCTTATTTCCCGTGAGAGTTTTGCTCTTTTATTATCTCTTTCAACGTAGATGTGTTTTTATTATACAAGTGTTTCTCTTCCGTTTTCTCTTGCTCGTGTCCGGATATTGTTCGGACAGAGATAACCTTGGTCTTTTATGAGGAAACAAAATTTTGCCAAACTTTGGGAAATCTGTTCCATATATGCTTGGTTTGATTTGACGCGTGGCTCTCTTGTCAAGGTTAGGATCTAGACCTACAATTTGAGGTTTTTGTGTTTTTTTGTCTAAAATTACTTATACTCATATATTGCTTACTCAAGAATCTGGATTTGAAAGTGGATCCAATATATATGTTTTCTTAATTTGTAATGTGTGAACTATTTGTGAGCAATGAAGGGGTTATTTTCTGAATTTAAGAGCTTTAGCATTCCTTTCAGAAAAAAAGCTTTAGCATTCTTGGAGTCATATAGTTATTGATTTGGTATTAATATTTCTATCTTAGAGGGGTCTGGTTGTCCTTGTCAAAATGTGTGTTTATATTACAAATTATCCGTAAAAGTTGAAAGTTCAGGTAGAAATGGGCCAAAATTTTACATTTCCCTCCTGATCTTCAGAGCTAAAGGCTTTTATAGGTATCAAGTGTGGGTTATTTATACTTGATTTGATGTTGTCAATACGTATTTATACTATACTTTTAGTATGTGTATTGATCCAATCAGTGGTTGTTCAAATGACCATATCAAATGGACAAAGCACATGAGTTTATTTTATATAGTGTAAGGTGATTTTTTTAGAGCAATCCAGTTTATGCGTCGAGGGTCTGCTCCCTTTCATTATCAGCGGCTTGTGAGTATAGAGCCGCTAGCATGGCCCTTAGGCATGTTCCAATGGCCCCAGTGCTTGCGGATCATTGGGAGGCCCCGTCTTTTGGGAAGTTAAAGTGTAATGTGGATACTTCAGTTACTGCCTTTATGACGGCATGGTTGGTTATATTTTAGGATTCTCAAGGTACTATAGTGTTGTCTTATACTCTTTTAGTATGTGTATTATTGATCCAAGTGGTTGTTCAAATGACCATAGGTTTTTCTTTGCTGTGCTTACAATTTCAATATGGTCTTCATTTTTCAAGTAAATTTTTCTATAAATGGCACATTGAGAAATATATGTATATAATGGAAGCTTTGTGCTAATTACCATTCTCAACCAATTATGCTCAAGTGTGTATATAACGGGGACAATTAGTTTGAAGAAATTACGCAAGACCGGGCATAAAGCGAACCTTTTATCAAGTTATTGTGCATAACTTTTTGGCGTAGTCATTTGACCGCTTCAAGATTTACTTCACCCTTCATTCACTAAGTATATCTTGTGATAGGAGCTAATCTACATTCTTGAGTCCTATTCTTACCCAAAGGCGGTGTTCACGGCTTTTTGCGAAAACTGTCGCCATCACACTTTCTGAGACGGTGGAGCTAGACGGATGGGCATCTTGGACTTGGTGGTGAAAAGTGATTGTTTCAACGCGTTTTGTCTCGCGTGTGTGCACTTCATGGTGTTCTTTGTTTTGCATATGAATGTTTTAATTGACTTAAGCTTGTACGTAATTTCAACTTTCTTCACTAAGTTGTTGCTTCAGTAGGGATTGAATGCCTTTTGGATATTTGATGCATGATTGTTTGTAGGAGACATTATTTTTTACATCTATTGTTTTCTCCAGCCCATTTGCTTGTTAGAATGGCGAGTTTTTTTTAGGTGTTGTTTCTTGGGGCACAAACCGCTGCAGATGTTACTTCTGCTTGTTTAACCTGCATTGCTTTGATAAAACTTCTTGACTTCTTTAAAAAACACTATAAAATTCATGATTTTCATTAATTTTTAATTTTTATAATTCTTGTCCTCTTTATTTAATTTAATATCACGCAAACTATTTCTACTGGGACTCAAACCTGAAACTTCCGGGTTAAAAACCATAATACATACCCTCATCACTGTTGCTCAGCCCTGCCGCAAAAAGTTTAGGGTTGCATACGGTTTGATTTAATTTGGTTCGTTTAATATCCGTAATCGAAACCTAACCGATATTTACGGTTAATAAAAAATGGGGTAGGGCTAAAATTTCACATAATTAACTTAATTAGGCAATTAGCCAATTATGACATACTTATCTTTTTTCTTGTTTATAAGAACAAAAATTTGGTAGATGAACAAACTTACCCTCAAACGAAAAAAAAAAAAAAAAGAAAAAAAAAATGTTTCGTTCCATAAGGGTAAAAAAAAAAACCATGCGCTTGCTGTTTCCTGAATAAATAGAAAGTTTTTTTTTTTTTTTTCCCTTTTTTTTTTTTTTTTTTCTCATCCATTTTTTTTTTTCATCCATTTTTTTTTTTAATTTCTCTCTCTTTTACTTTATATGTCAAACAGTTATTTTTTGATATAAACTCCGATTATTGTAATTCTTTATCATTATTCATATTTTTTGTCCTCTTTATTCTAATATATCTAATTTGATACTTTTTTGACTTAATTTCTTAAAATCAAAATTTACTTTTTTAAAAAAATCGATGCGATTCAGTGACACCGTGATGTAGAGACACTGCGATGAAGTGACACCGTAATGCAGTGACCACTGCGATGAAGTGAAAACCGCGATGCATTGACCACCCCCGACGCATTGACCACCGCGATACATTGACCACCGCGATACATTGCCCACCGCGATGCATTGACCACCGCGATGCAGTGACCACCCCGATGCATTGACCACCACAATGCAGTGACTGCCCCGATACAGTGACCACCACGATGCACTGACCACCCCCGATGCATTGACCACCGCGATGCAGTCACTACTGCGATGCAATGACTACCCCGATGCATTGACCACCGGGATACAGTGACCACCGCGATGCAGTGACCACCCTAATGCATTGACCACTCCGATGCATTGACCACCCCGATGCAGTGACTACCGCGATGCATTGACCACCCCCGATGCATTGACCACCGTGATGCATTCACGACTGTGAAGCAATGACCACCCCGATGCAGCGACCACCCCGATGTAGTGACCACCGCGATGCATTGACCACCGCGATGCAGAGACATTTGATGATGCGACACCGTGATGAAATGACACCGCGATGACATTTGATATTTTTTTGACTTAATTTAAGAAAATCGATTTCTTTTCATCATTAAATCGACTTCAAACGGCTATATCTTTTGATATAAAACTACGATCAACATAATTATTTCACCATAATTCATATTTTTTCGTACTCTTTATTCTGATATCTTATTTATGAAGTGACACCTTATGCAGTGACACTCGATGACACCAACCTTTTATGAAGCGACACCTAATGACAACATTTTATGTAGTGACACCCAATGATACCAATATTTTATTCTAAATCATGCACAAACTCACCATCAAATTCATGTCACTACACCAATTTTCTTCCAAATCAAACTCAAGCCCTTTTGAACTCAACACAAATTCAAGACTCTTTAGAAAAAAGGAAAGGCAGCAAATACATTGAACAAAGTGATTGCAAGATAGAAGACTTTTGGGATCTCTCTACGGCAAAAGATCAAATGAGAAAGAAACAAAAATGATCAATGACAAATATGAAGGCCTGATCGTATTTCTAGCATTCAAGATAATGGTTAACATTCATTATTTATTCCAGATTAGGTCTCTAAGAAGCATTAAGAAAATCAATTGGGAGGTCGATAATTAAACTATTAAACATTTCAACACACTCCTTCAAGTTTGAGCCTAAAAAAGGCATATCCAAGAAGCATTATAATGCCCGCAGGGTAAAATGAAAATCATTGGCTTCTAAAGCAGAGATCTAAAAGGCTATCATTGGTTTCTACAGCAAAAAGCTAAAAGGATAAATGCATCAGTGAGGAAAGTGGGAAGGTCTTAAAAAGATTAATCATAAATATCCTTGCAACAATAATGTACATGCTTGCATTTACTTATACGTTAACAATTGCATCAGAAGAACATCACACAAAATAATATGGATTGTCAAGAAAAATGAACACTGATGCAAAGAAATGCTGCTGTATATATGAATATATGCATGTATCATACCACACAAAATGGAATATATCCGAAACATCAGCTTTATATCATATATTAGTTGTCATTCAAGATTCCTGAAAATCAAGAATTGAGTAATTGACTACTCTAAATATAAAAAACAGAAGCAGATAGCCAAAATGCCCTGTCCATGAACTGCGCTTAAATGCGGAAGAAACTCGAAAAACACAGAAGGGTTTAAGAACACGAATTATGCATTGAAGGCGAAGATATTTGATAGATGCTTCTGATCGTTGTCATTGATGGGAAGAATAACATCATTGGGACTTAATCCATTGGTTTGCATATGGTTAAGCAAGTCTTCAACTTCAAAACCTTTACCTTCTTTACACACCCTAGTATTTAATATGGCGTATGTATTTATTTCGGGTTCACAACCTTTCTCAGACATTTTGTCGAGCAGCTGACAGAAGGTTTCAGTTCTCAATTCATTTTCATCCGAATGGCAATTGGTAGTACTTTCATGTTCAGAAACAGAATTTTCTTCAAGTAAATGATACTCCTTCAAGTAAATGACGCTCCTTTTTCTTCAGGTCAGACAAGGAGAAGTATACGTGGTACCGGAGGATGTCGGGGAGGTTAGTGTTGAAATAGTGTCCTAAACCCAATCGGGTTGGACTGGATCCTACCGGATCGGATCATTTCTACTATTTCTTTATGTTTATACATATGATAAATGGCTCATCTGTTATCATATATTTGTTCTTTTAAAGAACCAATTATGAATTGTTATATGATAACGTCCATAGTGTTAAACTGTGATAGAGAAACCATGATAGTCGATTATGGTTGATGAGATCTCAAATCACTTTAATAAGTTTGATACTTAAAATTCTCTAGAAATATGTACTATTAAACATGACATTGATAGTACAAACATGCTAGCACATATTAGATGTCTTCTGTCTTCAAGGGCAGGGATATATCTCGTCTATCGAAGTGTAGAGACACTTGGACTGTACGTGAACGTGTATTAGAGAATGCGTACGTTAGACTGACCCACTTACACTGTTAAGTGTCACACTATGTGGCGGTTGTGTAAATATCCTAAGACCGGAGTCTTCATGGCATCACGGTGTGGATTGTCATACTTTGACACTATTGAGGTTTTCCCTAGCCACGGGACGATCATGCGGTAGTGATTGGGTGTGATACTGAATCATGCGGAGTATACATGCTTGGTCGTCCGGGAATCGCGTACCCTATCAGTAGGGGTGAATATCCGAAAGGGCCTTCTTATAAGGAATGTCTTACTCTCGTGAATCATTGTAAAGTGGAAGTAAATGAGTTACTTCGAGAGGGCATGATATCCAGATTATAAGATACGGTCGTTGATGTTTGACACTCGACGAAAGACCGTATGAATATTATTGCAGCGATAGGATTCTATTTACACGCTAACCGATCACATGAAAGGTTGTAGTCATTGCGTATTGACTCTTCCGATTATTGGGGATCATGGACGTGTTGCTAGACGCTATCCGTGATCGTTAGATGTGAAGGGCATTTTCGTAATTGCGCCTGTCTACGGCCAACATATTCATAAGCCTATCGGGTCACACACATATGAACATCAAGACGGATTAAAATTGGTTATAGTTGATAACCGAATAAGAAAATAATTTATCTCATACTATAAAGGTTATAGTGGTAAATTAATATGATGGTATTTATTTATTATGAATAAATATAATTCAAGATATTAATTATGTTGCAAATTAATTAATCATAGCATTATATTAATTAAAGAATATTCCGGATGCCAATAATAGGCTAAAGGGGGGGGGGGGGCACTTCTAGTGTATTATGATACATTTGGATTGTGCAATTTAATTAATGAGATTTCCATAATATTAATATTGGATATTAATTGATTTTGGAAAAATAGATTTATGATAATAAGATAAAGATATTCAATATAAGATATTGACAATATCCTAAATTTATTTAATATAAGATATTAAATAAAAGAGATAAATTAATCAAAGGGATTTTCCTTATTTTATTAGGAAAATGTTTTCTTTCTCCTCAATCTACAAGGAAGCTAATCCCAATCAGATTGGGACAATAAAGGGGTGCCCCATACTCTATATAAAGGAGGGATTGACTAGCTCTTTTGTACACCATAATTCCAAGAGCTAATTGTTCTTGTGAAAAATAAGAGTTTCTTAGAGAGAGATTATAGAGAGAGAAAAGGTCGACCTAGCAGTCGAGTTTTTCTAGTAGCAATCCTTGGCGGGATTCCGGCGGGATGCTCGTGTGGATTAATGGTAGAGGCCGGACACTTGGACGGCTCACGCACATCTACTCCTACCGGACAGTCAAAGCATCGATCTTTTAGGTCAACCAAGGTAATATTACCGTCCCCTCTCTTATATGTTTATTGTTTAAACGAAGTCGATCCTGGATTGCGAAATCAATTTTGAAATTCCACTGCGCTACTCGGTTGATTTCCTATCAATGGTAGCAGAGCGGTCTTCGATTTTAAGCAATAAACATCTTTTATTCGCGTAGTAAATTAGATCCAATAGATAAAAATCATGTATGATATTGATTAATGATCAATGCACAAAAAGAAAAAAAAAATTAAAGGCAGTGGCGGCGGCACCACCGCCATGCTGACTGATGCGGCCCCCTCCCTTTTTATTTTGTTTTGTGCATTGCTATTTTTCAATATGGTCCGTGGTTGGCAATTTTTCTTTTGTTTAATTGATGTCATGTGACCAACCAAAGGCTCAAATAGTTTGGCCATTGGGAAGCAATATGACATCACCCAATTTGTTGGGAAGAAATAAGTTTTGGTTATGAACCAAATCTAGGCCATTCCAAATTTTTGGAATAGGCCTAGGACTTTTCTAAGATATTTGATTTTGGAAAAGGCGTAAGGGCCTAGGCCTTCTCCAAAAATATTTGATTTTTGGAAAGGGCCGAAAATGCCTTTAAATTTGGTTTGGACCAAACCAAAGGCATCATTCTGATTAAGAATCAAAAGGAAAGAAACAAAAGAGACCCACTCAATTTTAATTTTATTTAAAATAGTTTTAAATTAGAAAATTAAAATTAAAATCGATTTATTATTAATGGTTAATATTATTTCAATTAAAGAAATAATTAATTAATTGATTGGATGCTATATGACACAAGTAGTTAAAATTTAAATTTTATCTTTTTCATATGATATTGATTGTATGGATTAGATATTAGATATAATATGATTATATGGACCCTGATTGATCATGGACTCAACCAATAGGATAGATGTGAAGGCTTTATTTTCTGTTGGTTTTTATTGTTGTCCTAGGCCGTTATGAAGAACGTGACATAGATTATCCCATTCCCGTTAGCTCCCCCCGTGTGCGGCGGGTGTGGAATTTATTAGATAGATTTTTTATGTTAAAATAAACTGAAGACAAGGATGAAGACCAAAAGAAAGGCGATAAAGATCCATGGAGATGGCACATGTCAAAGATCAATTGGTGGTTGGGGCTACTCTTAGTTGTGGCCCACGGTTTCGTCAGTTTGTATTCGAAACCGCATCTAGGAAAAGTCCATGATCATACCGGTTATATTGTGCGCATAATGTTGTGTATGTTTTACTTTATATGATATTGTAGTAATATGCACGTAATAGAAGAGACTGTAATTAAATAAAATTGATTAAGTGAAATAATTTAAAATTACTCCCACGACAAAAATCGAGTTATAATATGTCTCCCAATATTATAGTGACGGTGAAGAGCCCTTGTTCGGATCCAACTGATCGGCCCACGTCTGGAGTTGACCTACCTCGGGTATATCGTCATTATCGAGATATGATCGTTATGAGATCTCATGAATACTTGGGTTACGACTCGACTAAGTTTCTTGCGGTGATTGGCCCACGTAAAGACCGTCTGATTTTAGAGAGATGAGGTTGACTATCACATAGATGACGTGAATTGTCAAAAAGTTGACTAGTCAAACCACTGAAAGTCGCGTTGGACACGATTGGTAAGAAGTACCTACTTGTCGAAATTGACCCGGTCGATCGGCCCACGTCGGGGATCGAGTCAACTAGACAGGATTCTAGCCACTAAAGAATATTGGAAAATTATTGAAAGTCAATGAGAAGTAGTTGACTAGTGGGAGCAAAATCATAATCCTAAAGACCATCTTTGATTTTGCATGTATAAACAACAACACTCTTCTATCTTTATTTTATGTTGTAGTTTTAGCAAATTTTATTTATATTTTGTATTCTCGATAATAAAAACCAAACTTAAATGACTGTTACCTTTTGAGAAACGTTCTCAAGTTGGTTAAGTAATTTTAATCCTTTTAAAATAAGCAATGACACGAGCAATCGCGCTTTCGTAGTTGAAGACAAGGAGGCTACATATTTGATGGAGTCCTCTAAGACTTTAATTATTAACGGAAGCTCACATATAACAATATCCAATAGGTCACTCCGTCATACGATGATGATCATTCAAACATTAGATGGATTGGATAAGGATGACCTCGTCGAATTTTGGAAAAATTGTTTTCAAAATTGTAACATTTAAGTATCGACTTAATTCTTTAATCATTGTTTGCAACAAACGTTGAAGACACAATTCTTGTGATTTTTCTTAAGTCTTATGAAGACTAAATTAAGAAATATTTACAAGAGCTTGAAGGATTAAAAATGGAAAGTTAGGGCATGTGCTTAAATAAGAGAACTTACTCTATTTCAGGCAAGCACATTGAGATAAATCTATCTAAACTCAAGTCAACTCTCGGATATATGATATCCTATGAGTGTGATTAAATTAGAAAGATTAAATACAGATTTGGAAGGTGAAGCAAATGTTGTAACACTTACCATGTTCTGAATTTAGGAAACTGATAAGGAAACTAAATAAATGTTATCATGTTCCGGTTCTTATGAAGAACATATTTTCAGCTATACGTTAGGATTTAATGGACAAATTCAATTATAAGGAATAAATGTTATTCCGATAAGGTTGAACAGTCACTAATCTAACATACTAGATTATTGTCACCATATAGTTGATATAAGCGATGAAATCTCAACTATACATTTATATGGCTGTTATCCTTGATTTTGTGGCTGTTCTAGACATAGTCTCTATGGAAGGGAAGCGTGTAATCAAACGTCATTCTAATGATACTGAACCATATGATTATGAATCATGTGGGTTATACTTATCTTATCCAAAGAGGACTAAAATACCCTTTTATGAAAATGGTTATAAAATCTAGAAAATTTACTAGAGCCTAAACATATTGATGTTTGTTGGCTTATGACAATTTATACCATAAATAATTGTTTTTCTCTCTCTTGGAATATTTTAGAAATAGTTGAATGTACTTATTGAAGTACGACAATTCTGAAAGCCTTAAAAGTTTGAGCTAGTACGAATATGAGATAAATGAAACTTAGGAATTAATCTTCAATTGGATTGAAGCAATTAATAACTGGAGGGTGTTTCAGAAGTCGTCTGAAAAAGAATCAGATTCTCCCTAAAAGGATATCATTTTGAGATGCGCGATCAGATTGAGGTTCTGAAATTGTAAGCGGCACTTTATGCGATAAAGTTGTGACGTAAGCCATGCAAAGAATCCCTTAACCGTTTTGGAATAGTGCCCTTAATCAAAACACATACTTAACCGAGTTCTAAAGAATTAGGTTGAATAAATTCCATATCAGATACGGAAGGGGATAATGTCGAATCTATCTTAACCGATGATTTGAAGTTGTCATAGGCAAATTCAGAAAGGCTTAGAGCCTAGTACGACATATGCGACTTTGTGGAATGTCTTGGCAAGTACGCTAGATATTGTCTACTTTCCCGTGGAACAAAATGTTTGATTCCAAACATGCTATCTTCTAAAGGAGGTATTTCCTCCAAAAGAGATAATGGGAGTAAGTGAGATTTCAAAAGATTTTGAGAGCCACAAGGAGAGATTCAACCATAGGAACATGAGTAGACACCACATAGTGATGAGGTGTAGAACACTGCTCAGTGCACACAAATGTTCTATAAGTCTGTGGATAACCTCAAGCCTGAAAAGGCTGCTGGTATGTTCATCTTGAAGAATGAATATCTCACGACTTATGAAAGAATGTTCGAAAGTCAAGATTGAGAGATATGGCCAGGAGCCATAATATCTGAATTAGATTCCATCAGTGACAACCAGGTTGTGGACCTAGTCTATCTTACCTAGAGGGAATGTCCCTGAAATGCTGACATGGATAGTAATATGATTACCATAAGGCTATAGTGACGGCTGAAGGGTACGGGGTGTAAACCTTGTAATCATCTTTATGCGGCTAGCTGAGCACAGTTCTATTCAGACTATGCTTGTTATAACTTCGTATCATGACTATATGATAGTGTTGAAGACATTGGGCAAACAACTCGATTTTCATAGACGATAACATGATATGCGAGCCCACGAGATCCATTTATGGACTCAAACAAGTTTCTCTAGACATTTTCTTTGTTTGATAATCAAAGGAGTTTGATTTGATCAAAAGAAGGGATATGCCCAATGTGCAAGAGGGATAGTGGGAGTGTGTTACGATTTTTGAGTAAAGTATTGGATATCTCTCTCGGGAATTATCACCCCATGTCACAGTCATTTTTTTGGTAGTTCAAGGTCTTTACGAAAGCACTTGGATTAGCGGGTCTTATTTTCAGAAATAAGAATCTATAGTGATAGATTTAACTGCTGTTAGTTTATAATTAACCTTTATAGATGTGATGCTAAACAAGTTTTGCATAGATCGCAACAGGAGGTACTACTGGCCGGTGTTCTCAAGATCTATCTATATATGTTAGGATGTTAGTCCTAAAGATAAGGTGAAAGATGATGCTTATGGAAGGTTTCCTTTGCTACTGCGATAGGAACCATCATAAAAGTAATGCCAGATGTTCATAGTCAATGAAGAGTCATGAGCAAGTATGAAAGTAAATCTAGTGAATGTCGAGAATATCCTTAAACAAGTTAAGGATGGTTTCCTAGTTTACCGAAACTTGGAATCGGATAAATATAGATATACAGACGTGTATCCTGAGTCTTATGAAGGCGAGTGAGAGCTACAGTCTGGGTTTGCAGTCACTTTTATTAAGTGAAGCAGTGAGTTGGAAAAGTTCTCAACAAGTGATCACTCTAAATTCTACAACTAAGCCAAAACACAATAGTTTCTTGGAGGCACAGCGGAAGCAATACGTGGATCTTAGAGGTTCATTCCTGAACCTTTCTCGGTTCTTCCATATTTACCGTATAGCTGATATAGTTGTGGATTCATTGCTTGAAGCAAGGACCAAGATCTCATCAGAGATTCATGTGTGTTGAGGCGGTTCCTTTTGACTTGGTCATTGGAGCATGATATGAAGATAGTGTGAGTCCCCACGGATAGCGATCCGTTCACGGCTAAGGCTGGTTGCGAGTATTGCATGAGATTCTTGTGTTTCAACATGGTCTTGTGTATGCGAGTAATTGGTTTTACGCCAAGTGGGATATTGTTGAAATAGTGTCCTAAACCCAACCGGGTTGGACTGGATCCGACCGGGTCGGATCATTTCTACTATTTCTTTATGTTTATACATATAATAAATTGCTCTTCTGTTATCATATATTTGTTCTTTTAAAGAACCAATTATGAATTGTTAATATGATAACGTCCTTAGTGTTAAACTGTGATAGAGAAACCATGATAGGCGATTATGGTTGATGAGATCTCAAATCACTTTAATAAGTTTGATACTTAAAAGTCTCTAGGCTTATGTACTATTAAACAGGGCACTGATAGTACAAACAGGCTATCACGTATTATATGTCTTCTGTCTTCAAGGGCAGGGATAGATCTCGTCTATCGAAGTGTAGAGACACTTGGACTGTATGTGGACATGTATTAGAGAATGCTTACGTTAGACTGACCCACTTACACTGTTAAGTGTCACACTATGTGGCGGTTGTGTAATTATCCTAAGACTGGAGTCTTCATGGCATCACGGTGAGGATTGTCATACTTTGACACTATTGAGGTTTCCCTAGCCACGGGGCGATAATGCGGTAGTGATTAAGTGTGATACTGAAGCATGCAGAGTATACATGTTAGGTCGTTCGGGAATTTGGTGAATATCCGAAAGGGCCTTCTTATAAGGAATGTCTTACTCTCGTGAATCTTTGCAAAGTGAAAGTAAATGAGTTACTTCGAGAGGGCATGATAACCAGATTATAAAATACGGTCGTTGATGTTTGACACTCGACGAACGACCGTATGGATATTATTGCAGCGATAGGATTCTATTTACACGCTAACTGAGCACATGAAAGGTTGTAGTCATTGCGTATGGACTCTTCCGATGATTGGGGGTCATGGACGTGTTGCTAGACGCTATCCATGATCGTTAGATGTGAAGGCATTTTCGTAATTGCGCCTTATGTCTACGGCCAACATATTCAGAAGTCTATCGGGTCACACACATATGAACATCAAGTCGGATTAAAATGTGGTTATAGTTGATAACCGAATAAGGAAAGAATTTATCTCATACTATAAAGGTTATAGTGGTAAATTAATATGGTGGTATTTATTTATTATGAATAAATATAATACAAGATATTAATTATGTTGATTAATTAAATATGTATAATGATACATATACTTCGAAAATATATATGTATATTGATACACATGTATTTTGAAAATTAATTAATCATAGCATTATATTAATTAAAGATTATTCCGGATGCCAACAATATGCTAAAGGGGGCGCCACTTCTAGTGTATTATGATACACTTGGATTGTGCAATTTAATTAATGAGATTACAATAATATTAATATTGGATATTAATTGATTTTGAAAAAATAGATTTATGGTAATAAGATAAAGATATTCAATATAAGATATTGACAATATCCCAAATTTATTTAATATAAGATATTAAATAAAAGAGATAAATCAATCAAATGAATTTTCCTTATTTTATTAAAAAAAGGTTTTCTTTCTCCTCAATCTACTAGAAAGCTAATCTCAATCAGATTGAGACAATAAATGGGCGCCCCATAATTCCAAGAGCTAATTGTTTTTGTGAAAATAAAAGAATTTCTTAGAGAGAGATTATAGAGAGAGAAAAGGTCGACCTAGCAGTCGAGTTTTTCTAGTAGCAATCCTTGGCGGGATTCCGGCGAGGTGCTCGTGTGGATTACTGGTAAAGGCCTGACACTTGGACGGCTCGCGCACATCTACTCCTACAGGATGGTCAAAGCGTCGATCTTTTAGATCAACCAAGGTAGTATTACCGTCCCCTCTCTTATATGTTTATTGTTTAAACGAAATCGATCATGTATTGGGAAATCAATTTTGAAATTCTGCTGCGCTACTCGGTTGATTTCCTAACAGTTAGTGGTGGAAGGGGAAGGGTATCTGGAGGCTAGATCGGAGGTATGAGGGAAAGAACTATGAACGGCGAGAAGGGTTAGCGAAAGCTGAGATCAGAGGTGTCGGAGGTAGGGGTGAGGAGATTGCTGAAGTCGGAGAAATTGGGGTAAGAGGATAAGAGATTGTAATATAGGGTTAATTTAGGAAAGTTAGAAAAAATGTGTCCTTATAAACAATTATTTTCTTAGGTGTCCTAAGTACCTAATTAAGTCTCAAAATCAATCATTTTAAACAAATATCCAATAAAAAATTGAAACCGAAACCAAATCGTTTTTAGAATGTAACTGAACCGAGATTTTCGGTTCAATTCGGACGGTTAACTGAAAACCAAAATAAACGGTTTAAATTGGCCGATTGAACTAAAAATCGAAATTAAACCACCAAATTTGTCAATTTATTCTAAAAACTATGATAAAAAAACATTTCAAACAAGCCATATAATTCACAATACCTTAGTCCTTACATGCTCTGATACTTGAGTTTAAAAAGATCACTATTCCTAGAATTTTGTATTCTAGTTAGATTTTGTCGGGTAGAATTTTTTTTTTGGCAAAATGTATTCATTATGTATAGCATAAAAATGTATGATCCCAAATTTTAATTTGGTAATGATGCAAATCCTACTTGGTGCACCACAACCAATCTCAATCATGGGTTTTAAGATGGACCCCTATATGTAGAAAAAAAACCACCAATGATTTTCTTTCTTTCTTTTTTTTTTTTTTTTGATTGAAACGATCACTTTATTTATTGGCCTCAAAGGAGGTAAGAAAACGTTACAGAGTATTTTGTTCATCCACAAATATTGCGAAAAATTAATCTAAATACCAAGCAAGTCTCAGATTTCTGGCTCTCTCTACTACGTTTGCTAGAAATGCATACGCCGGGGGTCTTTCTGTATCATGACCATGTCTAGTCTTGTTGCACCACATCCAGATGCCATAGAGTGTCTCTTTCCACATATACTTCCATTTGACCGACCCAAGAGGGGATCTTCTTGAAGACTTCAGGTTCAGTTGTAGCCATTCCATGGGTGTTTGAGCCTGAAAAAATTGGTTCGAACATTCAGGTGGTACACAAAGGTCCCAACAATTTCTTGCCCAAGTCTGATCGCGTAAAGCGTGTAAAATCGATTCCTCATCTGCGTCACACAGCATGCAACTCGGGTCATTGGATATACACCGAGCATACAAGAATGCATCTACCATTAGTGCATTATGCGCAATGCTCCAAATTAAGTAATTACTCCGAGTGGGCCCTTTCAATTGCCATATCTTGTCCCATATGTCGTCCAAGTCCGCTGGTTGGTTCCAATTTGTTTACAAAGCATAACCCGATGCTACTGTATACCTCCCTTTCTTGTCCGCCTTCCAAATAAAATTCTGATGCTCCTCCTCAAAGCCCATGTGCAAGTGCGCAAAGGCTGAGCAAATGATTCGCCATATTGGTGAGCTCCCCACTTTGGCTTTGGCTGATAGTTCCTTATATTTTTGGGATAATATTTGCACCCATAAAGTATCCTTCTGCGTAGCCAGATCCCAAACTAGCTTCCCCAACAAAGCAGTATTCATTTCTTTAATTTTCGGAAGCCCAACCCTCCTTGCTGCTTCGGTTGCACAAAGTAGACCAGGGAATGGTATGCATTTTTCGTCCCTCCACATTATCTCCCTAAAAGAAACTCCGACAAGTTTTCTCCATATTATTTAAAATCGTCTTAGGGAGCATAATGGTCTGCATGGCATAATACGATTGTGTAGATAAAGAACTATGAATAAGAATGCGTTTACCTGCCTTCGAGAGCACTTTGAATTTCCACGAGGCCAATTTATTTTTCATCTTGTCTTCAAGGTATGTAAAGTGAGACACCTTCATTCTACCGTGCAAGAGAGGTACACCTAGATATCTACCCAATTCGTTCGTATAAGCCATGCTCAAGCATTGTGAAATAGCTGTAATTGTGGGAGTCCCAATATTGGCAGAAGTATAAAATCTAGATTTCGCAACACTAATCTTTTGCCCAGAACACTTACAAAATTCCTTCAGCACATCATCCATTATGTTAGCTTGTTGTTCGGTTGCCTCTCCAAAAATTATTAAATCATCAGCAAAGAAAACATGAGAGATTGGAGGTCCGTATTTTGACACTTTTACCGGTTTCCACCTCCCTTGGTTAACTGCTTCATTAATTTTGACACTTAGCACCTCCATACATAGCACAAACAAATAGGGAGCTATGGGATCACCCTGACGAAGGCCTCGACTAGGACTAAACGCTTCAAGTTTCTCCCCATTCCACAGGACAGCCAACCGAGAGGTGACAATGCAATGCATAAGTAGTTGTTGCAACTTCCCTGACAGGCCAATATATTGCAGGATGTTGCTTATGAAAGTCCAGCTCACTCGATCATACGCCTTCTCTAAGTCAACCTTAATAGCCATGAAGCCCTTTTTCCCTTTCTTTCTCTGAGCAAAATTATGAATGACTTCCTGTGCTATTATGATATTTTCTGAGCTGCCTCTGCCTGGGATAAACGCACTTTGAGTGGTACTAACTAGTTGTCCAATTATTTTCTGGAATCTATTTCCCAATACCTTGGTGACGGTTTTTATGATGACATTCGCCAAGGCTATTGGTCTAAATTGTGCCGGAGTCTCTGGATGATCTACCTTTGGAATGAGAGTAATCATTACCTCATTCAATTCTGGTGGGAAAAAAGCCAATTCAAACGCATTCTTCACAAATTCCACAACTGAAGCGCCAATAGTACCCCAACAACGTTTGTAAAAAATAGGTGGGAGGCCATCCGGGCCTGCCGCTTTATAAGTTCCCATGTCGAAAACCGCCTCCTCAATCTCCATCTCACACACTGGCCGATTTAAGAACTGTATATCAGTGTCATTGAGCTTTTAGAACCGCAAATGACAATTACACATATGATGTTCATCTTCTCGTGAATAAAGGTCTTTGAAATAATTTCTCATTAAGCTCTTAATTTCTGTTTCCTCGTTGCTCCAGTGCCATCTCAACGCAAAGAGAAGAAATTCTAGAACATTGCTTTCTCTTTAATGCGGTTATATGATAAAAATGCGTGTTTCTCTCACCTCACCACCACTTGCAAATGAGATCTCTGGTGCCAGTATTTTTCCTCCTGTATCAATATAGCGTTGTATTCTTCCCGGAGCTGTTTCTCTAGGGACAAGAGGAAGGCCGAAGGGTGTTGGGCTAAAGAAGCTTGGGTACCTTCGAGCCGTCTCATGCAATTCGACTTTCTATAAAAAATATTCCCAAAATGAGTTCTGTTCCATCTCATTGCTTTTTGCATAAAGTTCTTCGCAGTTTCTGTTTTGCGAATCCCAATTATCTTCTACAAAATGCATAAAATCCTCATGTTCTAGCCACCCATTTTGAAAACGCAGGGGGGGTGGGCCCTTATGATTCCCACGTTTCTGTAAAAGATGAAGCAGTATTGGGCTGTGGTCGGAATGGATTTTAGCCAAGTGAGTAAGAGTAGCTTCCGGGAATAATATGAACCAGTTTGGGGTGCACCATGCTTGATCAAGTCGTTCGAGAATGTGGCTTCCTTTATACATGGGTCCAGTCCAAGTATACCGAGGACCCTGGAAGTGAATTCCCTGTAAGTCACACATTTGAATCATATGTCGCATTGTATCGACATTAATTCCTCCAATGGGTCTTCCTCCTTTCTTATCTTCCTAGTCTATGACTTGGTTAAAATCACCAATGAGGCACCAAGGGTGGTTAATAACTGAAGACAAGCGTTCTATATAGGCCCAACATTTATTGCGTATAACTGGCGTTGGTGATGCGTCCCTGATCTTTTAGAATTTCCAGATTTAGGCATTGGTTTGTACATGATAGCATATGTAAGTTCACCTCGCTGTCCTGCCAAAAACACCAAATCCCCCCGGCAAAACCTCTCGCTTCAATACAAATTACTTTATTGAATTTCGAATGTTGTAGGATACGCCATGCCCGTTGACTGCCTATTCTCGGCTCGAGAAGGCATAGGATATCTGGGTGTTGCTCATTAATTAACGTTTTCATGTTGCGAAAAAAATCCGCTGAACCTTCTCCCCGACAATTCCATGTCAGAATCCTCATTAGAAACAAAATTATTGGGGTTGGTGGACATTCATGTCCTATGAACTAATGTCATCAGGGGGCTCATCCCTGAGTCTTCACATTGCCGTATTTCTACCGTCTTCTCTACTTTGCCTACTTTCTGTTTGGTAGGGGGCGGATCAGGTGGTTTGCCACCAAAATTACCTGCTGCACTTTGGCCTTGTATATTCCCTGCCAATGCCGACTCTTTCTGTGCCTCGCTTGAGATCTTATCGTTTCGTACCGCTGTGTGACTTTCTTGCACATTGGATATGTCATATAGTGGTGTGTTTGGTGCTTTATGGCTATTCTGACCTACTAAGATTGAGGTCGACCTCTTAAGTGGCATAAAAGTTGTCGTTTCAGTCAAAGCTGGTCCCTTTCGTTTCCCACTCTCCTGATGAGAGTTCTGCCTAGAGGTCGTTGCTTCCCTACCCTTTGCGTTCGGTCTATTTTTGTTTGATGTCCCCATATGTTCCTTGGATATAAGAGATATTGTAGGTTCCTTCTGGTTTGCTGCAACTTCTTGCATTTGGTCCCTAAGTTGTCTCACAACATTAGGCACGTCCCCTTGCTCATTTTGATCCTGCATTACTTCGTCCTCTTGTAGGACTGAAAATCTAGATCCCATGTTTGCTTCAACTGTATGAAAAAAATCATTGTTCCCTTCCTTATTCCCTCCATGGCCACGCAAGTGTTCTGCTTGTGTTTCCATGTTTCCTCTATTCTCATGCATATTTCCTTTACCTTTTTGCCCGGCAGATGGTCTCCTCCTCCGATTAGTAGCTATCATCCATGGGCCAAAAGGTTGTCCGGTGTAGGTCCCTCCGGTTTTTTCGAATGAGTTGTATCACCATTCATTTGTTCCTGAATGGGTTCAGTGTGCTGATGATTATTTGGGCATGCTTGTGTTTTGTGCCCAAACCTACCGCAATCGAAGCAAATTTGGTTCAATCCTTCATATTCCACAGCAAAATAGTTACCATTAAGTACCACTTTTGTTCTCAAAACCTGCTGTAAATTCATTTCCACGCATATTCGAGCATATCTTGCTCTGGTCGATCTACAAGTAACAATGTCAACCTTACCTGGCTTGCCCACACGTCTGGCCAGCTTCAAAAGAAAATTTTCATCATCAAATAGTTCATGTGGTACCCCTGGGAAACGAACCCACACTAGAGTAGACAGTATGCTCTGCTTACATGGTTGGAAGAAAGGCCTCCACTTCATCACCGTAAGATAGTGTCCTTGGATCATCCAAGGTCCCATGGTTAATGCGGTCTCGTAATCATTTTTATTGGCAAAACGAACCACATAATAATCTTTATCTAGATCAATAATGTCCAGTGCTCCAGCAGAACACCACATATTTGTCAGCCTCTGTTGAAGAATTCGGAATGATACACTCCGGCCCAATACTTTCACAATCACCGCTCTTTTCCACGGCTTCCACAACTCAATGCATTCTTCAACTGGATTTCAATTGGGTCATCGTCTGCATCTCCATTACCCGCCAATTTTACGCAATAGTGATGAAATCGGCAATGTCCGATTCATCCTCCCTTCCCGGTATAAAAAATGAGTGGCGTTGTGGCTCCTTCTCAGTGAGCGCCGCTCCACCGCATAAGGACCAAGGTGATTGGCCTTCCGTGCGTTTCTTTGCGATATTTCTTTCCATTTGTCCACGTTTCTCCGCAAGAGGTCTTGTTCCTCTTGAGTCTTCTCCAGCCCATCCATGTCCATGGCAGAAGCCGATTCGATTAGGTTTTTCTGATGGATCACACGATTTTTTCAGCTTTCCTTCAATCACATGCTTCTAACTTAACCCTACCAATGATTTTCTTTGAAATTGATAACATGTTAGTCCAAAACTTGCACTTGGACCACCCTAAAATTAGTCATGTATGATTATTCGTTAAAAAATTTAGAGTAAATAAATAACTAAAGGTATGATTGACAATTTTTCGGTTCGGTTATATTGATTCAATTTTCGATTTGGTTACGATTAATTTATATCACTAACTGTAATCGAACCAAAATTTTCGGTTTTTTCACGATAAGAACCGAAACCGAATTGCAGGTCATTACTAACCGCTACAATTAGGTTTGTTTTCGAATTAACCATGTCGGTGTACACTCTATATAAGACTTCTCATCATACCGTATATTTGTTTTCTCAAGGAAAAGAAAAAAAAAAAAAAAAAAAAAAACCCTAGCTTGAAGAAATTTGCTTCCTCGCCAATTACCTCAGCATGTCGAATCCTGGAGCAGAGGAGTTGCGTTCACGAAAGAAGGTTAAAAAGAGAAATCAAGAATCCTCAGGTATTATAATTGGTAATGATGAACCCTTTCTTCCTGATGATATAATTATAGATATTGTAAGCAGGCTTCAGACAAAAGACGCCCTCCGATTCCGGTGTGTATGTAAGAGAGGAAGGGATTTGATTACCAATCGTGATTTTATAAACTCTCACAAGAAACGTTCTTCTGCTCCTATGATTCTCGTCATGAACAGCCCCGTCAGCCCCCAACCATTTTTATTGGACAAGTGTTGGGAATCTGAACGTAAAAAGTCAAAGATTCAAAAAAGTTGCCGTCTTTATCCTGACCATATTATGCAATTGTCTCATGATGGTTTAATTGTTTCAAAGAAGCATAAAAGCCCAGGGATTTTTATCATCTTTAACCCTATCTATAGTGATATTGTGAAAATAACTGTTTCAAAGAAACGGCAGAGCGAAATATATGGAGTTTTTTATCAGCCTTCTATAAAAGAGTATTGTACACTTTGGGGATTTGCCGTATCTGTCAGACCGCTAAAGGTACGATACAAGATGTTGAATTTGGGTTCTGAACCAAACTGGAGAGAAATTAAGAACCCGTGGACACAAAATGGAAGAGTTTGGGATATTTGTCCAGTATTGGTTAACGAGTATCTTTATTGGGTTGTTGAACCTGATGTAGACAATGTTGGTAGCACATGCATATTGGAATTTGATACTAGAAGTGAAGCATTTGAAGTAATCCCTTATCCCGGCCCCGGCCCCTCCCTAAATTTCATGCAGGGTAAAAACGTAAATCTACTGCAAGCAAATGGTCGTCTGTTGCTGGTCCAAGTTTTCAAGATGCTATCTGAAATAGAGATAGAGATATGGACATTAGAAGACCGTGCAAACAAGATATGGACAAGCATCAGCAGAAAAGTGAAGATATTGAATCATATTATTAGGTATAAGGCGGTTGCTTATTGGAATGGAGAATTAGTTGTTCGGTCATTATGTGATGAACTCTTTGTTTATAATCTCAAGCTAGCAACAACAAGGAAATTTGGTAGGAAGTTTTGTAGTAGTAAAAGCTTTGCGCCACATGTGATGAGTCTGGCCTCTCTAGAAAACTGCAAGTCTGATATATGTATGGTGGAAGAGGGGGTAAGAAAAATCCGGTGAAGACAGTAAGGAAACAAACCGATCCTTTAGTGAAGTAAAAGGTGACTATACAAACTCGGTATGTTATTGATTTATTTATGGTTAACTTTAATGGCAGAGAACCTGTGAACTTTGAGAAGTACAAAATAGATTCGTTTGCAATCACATATTAGTAGTTACTTCACTCCAACAATCAATAAACTTTAATACATAGATTCTTGGCATGATATATTCTGCTTATTAAAGGAATACGTAATGTGTCTTTTAGTGTTAACATCCTTGGTAAGTTATACCGTGTGTAGTGTACTCTTCATTTTGTACAGATTACCATTTCGTTCATGATGATCCATAGTTTCTCTTTGTTGCCAATCGATCTGCTGAAGTTTTTATTATTGTGCAATTTGATGTTTTGCTTGGATGTTCTGCATTTCATGCCGATTCTAAGTGTAACATATATAACATCCCGCCGTTTACTATTCTGGTATGGGTGGCTTAGTCATGCCTCTAAAGTCTAACCCCGAGTACATGCAGCCTTCCATTCCTATATATACAAGACTTGAAAAACGAGCAACAACATTAACTATTCGACTTTTTAGTCATCATTAGTTCGTTAACAAGATTAGCTTCTTTTTTTTTTTATGTCAATATCGATAGTAGTGTCGCTGCACTCCCAAGTGCCTATGATAAGAATAACATTTACCTTTGAATTGGGATACCTCCTTTCACTTGACTATGAAATATTTTCTCTTGCTCTTAATTTCACGCCTCTTAGAATTGTCTCTTCTGAGGCGGCCATGGGTAATGGCAAGCCAGGCGACCTCCTTAGTTGATCCTTCTTCCTTGTCCTTGACAAGGCGCCCCTCTCGACTGTAGATAATGTGACGGACTCCATTTTGAAGAATCATATCCTTCTTTACAACCTCCCACGCATCTTGAGAGCCAAGTAATTAATTAACACTTTCATTCTTAAACCATTGCATACATTGAGCTTAAACAAACTTGGTCACTTCCCGAACAACACATAAAAACGAGATGCTTTTATGCATGAAGCTGCCATTTTTATGATATGCATTATTTACTCATATGAAAATATAATAAATTTTCCTCTCTATGAAGATATTGTGGATTCCTCTTTGATTGAATTCGCATGTTGCAGGAAAAGCTGAAGTATTTGCTGAAACTGTAGAAACGTCACAAATAATAACCCACAAATCCAAGCCGCGCTGCAATTGTCATTCCAATATGAATCCACAGATTAATTTCTGCACTGTTTTGTCAAGAATATGCTTCTTGTATTCAAATGCCAAGTTATGTGTAGGAATACTTATATGCTTCATGTGAAAATTAAATACATGAATGCAAAAAAAATATATTGATATATGTATTTCTAGCAGAAGAATTAATCCCTTTAATGCTGATTTAAAAGAGCCTTATTGACGTTTGTGATGATTTATGACAGGGAGTTTTTTTTTATTATTATTTTTTTATTTGTACCACACCTTACTTATCGTGAATCACATCGAAGAATCGGTCTTAAGAAATTTGATTCTTCAATGAATCATTGATTTTTCAAATATTGATTTTAATATATATTTGACCGTTCATAATGCCAAGTTTTGGCTCGAAATTCAACTTTTCGAAGATCGATTCGGTGTGATTCATCATATATATAACTATGGTGCACTTGGTAAACTCAAATTTCCATGGCTGAAATGCACACGTACTTGAGAGGAAAAGCTAGTTTGTGGTATGATGGTTGGAAAAAAAGGACAATCTAAGATCACTTGGGACATAATTTGTGAGGAAATTTGCCCAAGATTTGCTAGTAAAGATGTAGATTAATATGCTGTTTTTGAGTTTCATAGATTGCAACAAGCTGGCAGTACTGTGGTAGTCTATCTAGAGAAATGATTTGAGGAGTTGAAATCCTATGTGTCTAGGAAGAATCCCCAACTAGATGAACAATATTTCATTGAGGGGTTCATAGAGGGATTAAAGGAAGATATTAATTAGAGGCATGGTAAATTAAGCTGCTGGAACCAAGAACCTTGCTTGAATAAAGCTGGTCATATAGCTTAAACACATGGACATACGTACGGTAAATGCACATGGGAGGAATAAGGTTGTGATGAGGAATGAGTCACAGAATCCTAAGTTGGGGTGAAAGGAGAAGACCTACTATATACTGCACAAACTCCTTTCAAGACAATATATATCACATGCTGAATTATAGGAGAAGAGAGCAAAGGGATTGTGTTTTAGATGCAATGACAAGTGTGTGCATGGACATCAATGCCACAATAAACACCTTCATTTCATTCTGTCCGATCATGATAAGGTTTATGGGGAAATAGTAGCAATACCCACAGGACAAACTAGTACTTTACATGACCAGGACAATAACAAGAAGCTGAATCACTCATTGCACAGATGATGGAACAGAACAAAATCCAGCACAACACCAGTCCTTTTCTTCCCCTATGTTACTAGTTAAGAATAAGGATGGTACATTGAGGATGTGTGTGGATTTTAGGAAATCCTTCTATCTTTATTATATTATTATACTATTTTATTATATTTTTTTAATGTAATCTTTTGTCACCTTTTTTTACCCTTAAAACTTATATAAATTAAGGTGTAATTAGGTGTACAAAAGAGCTGTTGCTTTGTCTTTTTCCTAACTTTTGGTGACTGGAACACTGTTCTTTTTACCGTTGGAACAGTGTTCCCAGTCCCACCTTTAATCCAACTAGCCGTTGGAGCTCTCCTAGTTGTATTTAAGGATGAGAGTAGTTGTAATAACTTTAATGAGCTTTCTATTCTAATAAAAGAATACGTTCCTCATTGCTTTTACTCTCTACATGGTATCGGAGCCTTAGGTTCTAAATTCCGCCTCTTTTTTCCAAAAATCTTTCTTCTTCTTAATCTGTTGTTCTCTTTAAAATGGCCACTGAGTCTTCTGCTACAAGCTTTTCCACTGAACCTCTGGCCCTTGAAAACTCCATAGGTTCAGGGGAACTTCAAAACATTCATCCTTCTTATAAACTGAACGGAAAGAATTATCTCAAATGGTCCTAGTTTGTCAGAACCTTCTTGAAAGGTAGAGGGAAACTGAGCCATCTTTTGGGAACCGGTCTCCTCAAAATGATCCCAAATATGCTAGCTGGGATGAGAAGGATTCCTTGGTTATGTCCTGGCTTTGGAGCTCAATGGTTCTTGAGATCAGTGACACTTGCATGTTCATGTCTTCTACTAAAGAAATCTGGGATCATGTACACAAAACCTACTCCAAGGTTAATGATGCAGCCCAGATTTATGAAATAATGACAAGGATTTAGAACATCAAGCAAGGGACAAGTCTATCATTGAATACTCTGGCATCCTGCAAGGTATGTGGCAGGAACTTTATCATAATCAATGCATCCAAATGAAGGATAGTGATGATGCTGCTACCCTCAAAAGGATGATAGAAAAAGAGAGGATTTTCTCTTTTTTAGCTGGTCTCAATCAAGATTATGATCCCATAATGGTTCAGATTCTTGGCAAAAGTGATCTTCCTACTCTGAGTGAAACAATTTCTATTGTTAGAACAGAGGAAGTGAGGAGAAGTGTCATGTTAGACACTGCTTTTGTATCCACTGAAGGATCAGCTCTGTTTGTTGGTCAAAATAAGTCTGGGCCTCCTAATACCTACGAGTCTAAAGAGGTCCCAGACAAGAAAATTCCTACTCAAAGGCAAATATGAAATCTAGTGACAAAGATAATCTCTTTTGCACTCACAACAAAAAGAGTAGGCACACCAAAGACTTTTGATGGAAATTACACGGGAGGCCTAGCAAGAACAATGCCTAGGCACATGTAGCTAACACCAACAAAGAGGATAACAATGTACAAGGGACAAATCAGACCCCTAATCTGAATCCAAACCTTGGTCAATCTGAAATTGAAAAGTTGAGGAGGTTTCTTAATACCTTGGAAAACCCTTCTTCATCTATGGTTTTCTCAGGTATGGCCTCCCTCAACTCTCTAAATCAGAAAGTTACTAAGGGGTGGGTTGTTGATTCTGGGGCCACTGATCATATGTCCCCTTCCCTACATTTGTTCTCTTCTTATATTCCATGTTGTACCATTAAAACTATAACTATTGCAAATGGTACCACTATCAAATTTATTGGTACAGGGAATGTCAAACTGAATGATTTCTTGACATTAAAAGATGTCATGCATGTCTCAGATTTGTCTACAAATCTGGTTTCTATAAGAAAATTGACTAAAGACTCAAACTGTCATGCTTTATTTTCTGCTAAATTCTGTGTGATTCAGGAATTGGCAACAATGAGGAGGATTGGACTTGCTAGACTTAAAGATGGACTCTATTTTGTAGAGGTCAAAAGAATGATAAGGAAGCTTTTCAAACAACCTCTCTGTTTTCTAAAGTAGACAATGATAAGATCATATTGTATCATAAAAGATTAGGTCATCCATCTTTTCAAATTTTAAAGTGTTTATTTCCAAAATTATGTAATGATCTAAATATTGAGAATTTCAAATGTAATGACTGCATCTTTGCCAAACATAAAAGAGTTTCTTTTTCTATCTCCTCTACTACTGCTTCTAATCCTTTTGATCTTATCCATAGTGATATATGGGGCCCATCTACCCTACCTAATATCAATGGCCATGGGTGCTCACCGGTTTGTAACATTCATTGATGATTGCACCAGAACCACTTGGATATATCTGTTAAAACATAAATCTGATCTGACTCATGTGTTTCCCACCTTCTACAATATGATTCTGACACAATTTAATGCTAAGATCAAGAAATTGATATCTGATAATGCAAGGGATTATTTCAACAGAATCCTTAATCCCTTTCTTGAAGAGAGAGGGGTCCTCCATGAATCTTCCTGCATTCAAACACCCTAACAAAATGAGGTGGCTGAAAGAAAAAATAGGCACCTTCTGGATACTGCCAGGGCCTTTGCTTTTTCAAATGAATGTGCCAAAGAGTTACTGGGGAGAAGCAATTCTTACTGCTGCTCATCTGATAAACATATTGCCTACGTACTGTTGTCCTTGGAAAGAAGATCCCAATTGAGGCTCTTAAAACTGTGTACCCTAACTTTATGAACACTGAAGGTCTTCCCCCAAAGGTCTTTGGATGTGAAGTTTTTTCTCACATCCATCTTCCTAACAGGGGAAAACTTGACCTTAGAGCCTTAAAATGTGTTTTCATTGGGTACTCTAACACTCAAAAGGAGTATAAGTGTTATCACCCACCTACCAAGAAAGTAATTATCTTAAAGGATGTTACCTTCTATGAAGGGATTCCTTATTTTTCCAAAACTGCCCTAACTCAGGGGGAGATGTTTCTCACTGATAATGAAAGAGATTCTTATCTCTTGGATATGAATATCAGAAATGAGGGGGAGACTTCCCAAAATCTTGAAAAAATAAATGATCAAGAGATATCTATGGAAAATTCACACATGACTGATTCTCCACAGAAAGAAAGTGAAAATCTGGAAAAAGCTAATGAGAAACCCCTCATTTTATTCCAGAAAAAAATCTGTAAGACTACCAGAAATTGTTCCTATTGAGGGAAGTGACATGGCAAGTGATGACAATGCCCATGATTCCTCTTTGAATCAAGAACAAACTGCTGATCCTAATAATGAGGAGACTGAGTCATCCATATTGAGAGACAGATCGACATGACCTACCTATTGCCAAAAGGAAGAGTGTGAGAGCTTGCACTCTACAACCCCTCTATCCTATGAAGAATTTCTTGTCTTATAACAAGATTTCACAGAAACAGGGAAAATTCATGAAACGTATGTTTGATGACTCTGTTCCAAGAAATCTGAATGAAGCACTAACTGATGAAAAATGGATCAATGCTATGAAGGAGGAAATGAATGCCTTAGAAAAAAACAAAACATGGGACTTGGTTCACCCTCCAAAAGGGGTACCACCAGTTGGCTGTAGATGGGTATACACCATCAAATAAAAATCTGATGGTACCCTAGAAAGATACAAGGCAAGATTAGTTGCCAAGGGTTACACCCAAACTCATGGGGTTGATTACTTTGAGACCTTTGCTCCAGTAGCAAAGATGAATACTGTTAAAATCCTTCTATCCTTGGCAGCTAATTTTGACTTGCAATTACATCAATATGATGTAAAAAATGCCTTTCTTCAAGGAGACTTTGAGGAAACTATCTATATGGATGTTCCTTCTGGATTCAAAATTGAGGAAGGAAAAGTTTGCAAGTTAAAAAATGCCTTATATGGGCTCAAACAGTCACCAATGGCCTGGTTTGGTAGGTTTACCAATGCTATGCTTAAAATAGGTTACAAACAAAGCCAAGGTGATCATACCTTGTTCATCAAACATAGCCAGAATAAACAAGTGTCTATTTTGCTTGTTTATGTTGATGATATCATCATTACTGAGAATGACACTCACAGCAATCAACTTCTAAAAAACCTTTTATGTAAAGAATTTGACATAAAGAATTGGGGAAGTTAAAGTACTTTCTGGGAATTGAAGTCCTATATTCCAAACTTGGTATCTTCACATCCCAGCAGAAGTACATTCTGGATCTTTTAAAGGTTTTTGGAAAAGCAGGGTGTAAACCCATGGACACTCCTATTGAGCTTAATCATGGCATAAATCTGGCCCCTGTGGATGAACATGTGGATAAGCAAGCATATCAGAGACTGGTAGGTAGACTTATCTATTTTTCTCATACCAGACCTGATATTGCCTTTGCTGTGAATATTGTTAGCAGATATATGCATGATCCAAGAAGATGTCATCAAAAGGCTGCTGAAAGAATTGTCTACTATTTGAAAAGCTGCCCAAGCAAAGGAATTCTCTTCAAAAAGGGAGAACACTTGACTCTTGAAGCCTATACAGATTCTGATTATGCAGGCTGCCTAGATGACATAAGGTCTACTTCTGGACACTGTGTATTTCTCTTTGGCAACCCTATAGTATGGAGGAGCAACAAACAAAGTGTTGTCTCAAGATCCAGTGCTGAGGCTTAGTTCAGGGCTCTAGCCATTGGTGTTTGTGAACTCCTATGGCTCAAGATCATTTTGGATGACCTCAAGATCCACAAGCTGTCTCCTATGCTTCTAAAGTGTGACAACCAATTTGCTATTGATATCTCACACAACCCTGTTCAGCATGATCGAACAAAGCATATGGAAGTGGACAGACACTTCATCAAAGAGAAACTAGACTCAAATCACAATCTCATTTGTCAACTCTCGGGATCAGATTGCTAATGTCCTTACCAAAGGACTCCCAAAAAAGGCCTTCAACTATTTTCTTAGCAAGCTTGGAATGATAGATATTCATTCACCAGCTTGAGGGGGAGTGTTAGAAATCCTTCTATCTTTTATTATATTATTATAATATTTTATTATATTTTTTTATGTAATCTTTTGTCACCTTTTTTACCCTTAAAACTTATATTAATTAAGGTGTAATTAGGAGTACAAAAGAGCTGTTGGCTTGGTCTTTTTCCTAACTTTTGGTGACTGGAACACTGTTCTTTTTACCGTTGGAACAGTGTTCCTAGTCCCACCTTTAATCCAACTAGCCGTTGGAGCTCTCCTAGTTGTATTTAAGGATGAGAGTAGTTGCAATAACTTTAATGAGCTTCCTCATTTTTTTACTCTCTACAATTATCCTAATTGTGGTGGACAGATTCTCAAAGTATGTCCATTTCTTTGCTTTACCTCATGGATTTACTGTTGAGTTGGTTCTTGACAAGGTTTTTACAGTGGAATTTCTGGAAAAAAAAATGTTCAAACTAACTGGTGTACAATTAGCCATGAATTCTGCCAGATGGTCAAACTGAAAGATTGATTAGGTGTGTGGAGATGTACTTGAGGTGTATGTGTTTCCATATGCCAAAGAAGTGGGGAAATTGGCTTCCCTTAGCTGAGTATTGGTACAACACATCATTCTACACATCCTTGCAAAAGGCTCCTTCATCATTTACTTCACTTGATGTGTTCTTGGCTAATAAACAACACATGGTCAAGGATCTTCAAGACAGTTTGGCATTGGCACAAACCAAAATGAAGTATTATGCTGAGAGGATAGGCAAGGCAGAGAGTTTCAAGTAGAGGACAAGGTTTTTTCTCATGCTTCAACCTTATAGACATAGTTCAGCTACTGTCAGAAGGAATGTGAAGCCAATTGTTGAGTTTTATGGCCCTTATCTTATTGAAGCTTTGGTTGTGATAGTTGCATATACTTATTACATGTTGCCTCAAGGATCCAGAATCCACCTAGTATTCCATGTCTCCTTACATAAGAAATATGTTGGTCCTGATGTTCCAGTCAGGGGTGTTCAACATTTTTTAAACCGACACAAACCGAACCAATTAAATGGTTTTTAAAACTATAAAAACCGAACCAAACCGACTTGAATTGGTTTGGTTTTGGTTTTTAAATGTTAATACCGAACAAACCAAACCTAACCGAAAACTAATATAATTAAATATATACGTGAGTTTGAAAACGTGGGAGTTTCTATGAGTTTTGTAACCTTCGTTTTAGAGGCATATGTGAAAAGATGGATAAAATTGTCTTAATATAAATTTATTTTTCTTTTATTACCAAAGAAATACAATAGTGGACCAAATGTTACAGTAATTTTATGGTGGTCCAGGTGTAAGTTTTTGGACCACCAAGTCAGCACTTTCAAAGGGATACATTGGTGGAAAGTTTTATAGGTGGATTCCATTGATGGAAGTTGAATTCCTATTGGTTGGGCACACCAAATAGGATTTGATCCTGGACCATAGTAAAATTTGTGCAAATGTTAAAAGAACATATGAAATGGATATTTCAATAATTTCCCTAATTTAATTTAATATCTCATTTGATACTATTCATAAAATTTAAAAAGAGTAAAATATCGGTAGTCATTTCCTTTGGACTCATCCAGTGCACATGACAATCAAGTGCATCTTATATACAAAATTACATCGTTATACGTGTACATTCACATAAAACGACGTCATTTTGAATATATATACTCATTCCGTCCTATTTTAATAGTTATGTTTGACATTTTACACGATTAAAAAAATCGAATTAATTTTTTGAATCTCATTAAATAATCTGATATTTACATTTATGTCCTTTATGTAATACTTTATTATAAATGTAAAATGTTGAATTATTTAATGAAATTCAAAATATTAATTACATTTTTTTTAATCGTACAGAATTATGACGGAGAAATTATATATATATATATATATTGGTAGTTGATAGTCAAGTAGAAAGGCATAAATTTTATGTTGGACCTGGTGCAAATCCTAATTGGAGCATCAAAACCAATAGGAATCCAACATTTTAAAATGACTTTACTTCCACCAATATATCCTTTCAAAATCTTGACTTTGCTGGCCCAAAACTCGCATACCGACCACACCTAAAATATCACGTAGAAAGGAAGGGATCTTGGGGATCTTGTCCATTTCCCCTCATCAGTGTTTGCTCTCCGCCCCGCCGCTAAAGTCTTCTCATCATTTCTTTCATCAATCGTTTTCTTAGAAAACTCTAGCTTGAAGAAAATTGCTCCCTCGCCAAATACCTCAGCATGTCGAATCCTGAAGCAGAGTAGTTGCGTTCTCGAAAGAAGGTTAAGAAGAAAAATCAAGAATCAGGTATTATTATTGGTAATGACGAACCCTTTCTTCCTGATGATATAATTATGGATATTCTAAGCAGGCTTCCGACAAAAGATGCCCTCCGATTTCAGTGTGTATGTAAGAGAGGAAAGAATTTGATGTCCAGTCGTGATTTTATAAACTCTCACAATAAACGTTCTTCTGTTCCTATGATTCTCGTCATGAACAGCCCCTTCAGCCGCCAACCGTTTTTATTGGACAGGTGTTGGGAATCTGGCGGTAAGAACTCAATACTTCAAAAAAGTTGCCGTCTTTATCCTGACCATATTATGCAATTGTCTCAGGATGGTTTAATCGTCTCAAAGAAGCATAAAAGCCCAGGAATTTTTATCATCTTTAACCCTATCTATAGTGATATAGTGAAAATAACTGTTCCAAAGAAACCGCGGAGCGAAATATATGGAGTTTTTTATCGGCCTTCTATAAAAGAGTATTGTACACTTTGGGGATTTACTGTATCTGTCAGACCGCTAAAGGTACAATACAAGTTGCTGAATTTGGGTTCTGAACCAAACTGGAGATCGAGAAATTAAGAACCCGTGGACACAAAATGGAAGAATTCCGGATATTCGTCCTGTATTGGTTAACGAGTATCTTTATTGGGTTGTTGAACCCGATGAAGACAATGTTGATAGCACATGTATATTGGAATTTGATACTAGAAGTGAAGTATTTGAAGCAATCCCTTATCCAGGCTCGGCCGTAAATTTCATGCAGTGTAAAAAGATAAATGTACTGCAAGCAGATGGTCTTCTATTGCTGGTCGAAGTTTCCGACAAGCTATCTGAAATAGAGATAGAGATATGGGCATTAGAAGACCGTGCAAACAAGATATGGACAAGCATCAGCAGAAAAGTGAAGATACCGAAGAGAAATAGTAGGTATAAGGCGGTTGCTTTTTGGAATGGAGAATTAATTGTCCAGTCATCCTGTGATCTCCTTGTTTATAATCTCACGCTAGCAACAACAAGGGAATTTGGGAGGAACTTTTGTAGTAGTAAAAGCTTCGCGCCACATGTGATGAGTATTGCCTCTCTAGAAAACTGCAAGTCTGATATATGTATGGTGGAAGAGACAGTAAGGAAACAAACCAATGATTTAGTGAAGTAAAAGGTGACTAAACTCTGGTATGTATATTATTGATTTATGGTTAACTTTAATGGCAGAGAACCTGTGAACTTTGAGTAGTACATTATAGATTCGTTTGCAATCACATATATATTAGTAGTTACTTCACTCCAATAATCAATTATCTTTATAATACATAGATTCTTGGCATGAATAGTTAATGTGTCTTTTAATTAGTATTAACAATTTAACATCCTCGGTAAGTTATACCATGTATAGGCATTTTGTACATATTAAGCTTTTCGTTCATGATCCATAGTTTCTCTTTGTTGCCAATGATCTGCTGAAGTTTTTATTATTGTGCAATTTGAAGTTCTGCTTGGATGTTCGATCTGCATTTCATGTCGATTCTAAGTGTAACATAACATCCCAACTCGATAACCCGTTTACATTTCTGGTATGGGTCGCTTGGTCATGCCTCTAAAGTCTAAACCCCGAGTACATGCAGCCTTCCATTCCTATACAAGACTTGAAAAACTAGCCACAACGTTAACTATTCGACTTTTTAGTCATCATTAGTTCATTAACAAGATTAGCTTTTTTTTTTGTCAATATCGATAGTAGTGTGTCCTTGCACTCGTCTTGTTTCTCCTGCATCCCTTCTTTACAACCTCCCACGCATCTTGAGAGCCAAGTAACAACACTTTCATTCTTAAACCATTGCATACATTGAGCTTAAACAAACTTGGTCACTTCCTGAACAACACATAAACTAGATGCTTTTATGCACGAAGCTGCCATTTTCATGATATGTTGAATTTTCCTCTCTATGAAGATATTGTGGATTCCTCCTTGATTGAATTTGCAGGTTGCAGGAGCCGAAGTATCTGCTGAAACTGTAGAAACGTCAAAAATCCAAGCCGCTCTCATTCCAATATGAATCCACAGCTTAATTTCAGCACTGTTTTGTCAAGAGTAGGGGTGAATATGGTCCGGTTTAGCCGGTTTTTTCCGTTTTTTAAAACCGAACCATTTATACGGTTTTCAATTTTCGAAACCAAACTAAAACGGTTTTCAGACGTAAATCATTTGTTCTGTCCGGTTTGGTTCAACTCGGTTCCGGTTTTTTACGGTTTTCTTTAACAATTAAAATTATTGATAAGAAATCACAAATTGTTTCGTAACAACAAATGATAATATATATACTACATTAGTACTATTATGTCAGTAAATCCAATGAGATGATTTAACAAATGTTTTATATTTAACTAACATCTACCCATGCGAATCTTAAAGATCCAAAACCAATCATACTTCAACACCATCCAACACAGCGAATTCAACACCTACAATTGAATTCTCAAGTTTGGGACAAACAAGATAATGAAAGAGTCATCTCTTACTTATTTCAGTTCATTCATCAATGAATCATCAACTTCAAAAAATACTAATAATGAACTAATCGTTATATTATTGAATATCATATATAAATCTCAAAATCCATTAGACAAAATAATATTTTGAGTATAGTCAAGGGAGAAAGAAGAATGCATTTGTTCAACAAATAAGCGAGAGATAAATTAAAGATAACTAACATCCATACATCTCAAATGAAAAAAAAACATGTGATATAGTTTTGGACTTCATTTAGTTAGAACATATTCGTCATTTTATTTTCTCCAAATCACCAACTCTGATTTTGATTATCTCAACAATGTTATTGTCCAACATAATCTAATTATAAGCAAATAAAAGACAAACTTATATAAAACTAATGTCAATAAATGCATTGTTTATATAAGATGTCAAACCTAACAAATAAACAAATCGGAAAATGTCCATGATGAAGTCCATCAACATCATTAGAAGAATTAAGTCATACAAATAAGCATTCACATAATTCAAGTATTAGTGCTGAGGAAGTAGAAAGAGAAGAAAGAGTTAGCGGTAGTGAGTTGTGAACTGACATGTACTCAAGATTTTCTTAAATGATAGGAAATTAAAGACCAGTTTGTGAAATGATCAACAAAATATGAATCTTTAGAATATGAGATTAGTAATTGATCATTAATACATTACAAATACAAAGTTTAAACATGTTGAGATAGACCGAAAAAAACACATTGATGTTTTAAAGTATTAATAGATGTAGGTATGTGTGTGTGTGTATATATATATATATATATATATATATATATATATATATATATATATATATATATATATATACACATATAAAATCCGGTTTAGTCCGAGAGTCGTTCCGCCCCTTTTTTGGTAATTTTTCTCTTTGATCTTGCTCCAACCAATTTGTTTTCACGGTTTGGTTTTTTACAATACGAAAACCGACCAAAAAACCACGGTTTATACCTTTCCGGTTTGGTTCGGGCGGTTGGTTTTGTTTCTTTTTTTTTTGTTCACCCCTACCGACACTGACGGATAACTTGGTAACCCTAATGGACTTTTATGATCTAAACATCATCCTAAGTGACGTTATATTTTAACAAAAACGTCCATATAGCGGACGTTTCAAGCACCAGTCATCTTCCCCAGCCCTCCGATCGGAAAACGGCCGGATTATCGAAAAATAGCAAAAAAAGCCCCTCCGATTTCAACCCTATTTCTATCCGATATCAACCAAAAACGAATACACATTACAATGAAACAAACATTCGATCAAAACCTTCGATTTCTAGGAGCATTTCATTCGAAAGACATTGAATCTACCATTAAAACTAAATTGACGTTTCCGGCAATTTCATTCGAAAAAACATTGAATCTACCATTCGATTTCTACAAATTTACAACCGAAATGCACACAAAGTAGATATTTACATGATTTGGATCAAAGTAATGTTTACTCTTGCAGTTTCCGATAATGTTTAATCTTCTCCGGCGAAACTCCGGCGAGACCTCCGGCGATGTTCTTAGGTTGTTGAATCTACTTTGTGTCAAATGAATATTAAAGAGAGAAGTAATGAATTAGTTTTGGGGTTTAAAGGATTTTTAAAAAGTGAAGGGATAGAAGTTAAAAAGTGTGGACTAAAGTGTTTAAGTTTTAAAACATTAGAGACTAAATTGTATAGTTTTTAAAACTTGTTAAATTGATTATTTTTATGTGGTGCCTTGAGTTATTTGATGGTGTGAAAAAGTAAATAAAAATAATAAATTATAGGGTGTCGATAGTATTTTCGTAATGCCGATACAATCATTTTTTTTTTTTATGAAGTCCTCATGTTAAGAGCTTCTCCGATGGAAGTTATTTATTTATTTTTGTAAAGCTTTACGAAGCCACCTTCTTTTATTACCAAAGAAAATACAATAGTACCTTTCAAAAAAAAAAAAAAAAAATAATAGTGGAACAAATGATAAAATAACATATGAAATGGACATTTCAATAATTTCCCTAATTTAATATCTCATTTGATTCTATTCATAAAATTTAATGGGTAATTGTTTATAAGGACCATTTTTTAGACTTAATAGGTATTTAGGACACCGAAAAAAAATAATCTTTTATAAGAACATATTTTATCTCAGTTTCCTATATTACCCTTTTATAATTTAAGCAATGTGATTTGCAATTGCTATGGGTTAAGGTTACCGACACCGGCAATGGCCATAGCGCTGGAAATTATCAGCTCTTGTCGACACCACAAGGGACTAACAAGCTGGAAGCCGATTTGATTGAATTTCCCTCTAGTTCTTCATTCACACTTATGTATTTGTCGAATGAACCAGTAAGGTGCTCTTTAAAATTCGTTACTACTTCCACTTGTAGATTCAATTTCTCAGACACTGATTGTAGTTCATAATCTTTGCTTGAGAAATTAGCTGTTGCTTCTTGAAGTTTAGATTCTGAATCTCTTGTTACCGTTTCATGTAAAGATTCGAGTTCCATGCTTCTGGTTGTTGCTTTTTCCAATAGAATTCCATGATTTAGTACTCTGTACTGTAATCTGGAAACCTACTCTTGTATTTTTTTTGGGATTAGCTGTGTGTCCAGTCTATTGTTTTAGTACTTTGTACTGTAATCTGGAAACCTGCTCTTGTATTTTTTTTGGTTGATTGTATTATTTATATTTCTGAACCTACACGTTGTAATAATGTCAATTTGTTGAACTTTTGTTGTGTCTCTACATCGTGGGAGTCACTACATCGGGGGTGGTCACTGCATCGTGGGTGGGCACTACATCGGGGGTGGTCACTGCATCGCGGTGTCTCTAGATCGGGGGTGGCCACTGCATCGCGGTGGTCAATGGATCGGGGGTGGTCAATGCATCGCGATGGTCAATGAATCACGGTGGTCAATGCATTGGGGTGGTCAATGCATCGCGGTGGTGAATGCATCGGAGTGTCTCTGCATTGGGGGTGGTCAAAGCATCGCGGTGTCAGTGCATCACGGTTGTCAGTGCATCGCGGTGTCACTTCATCGAGGTATCTCTGTATCGCGGCATCTCTGCATCGCGGTATCTCTGCATCGGGGGTGGTCACTGCATCGCGGTGTCACTTCATAAAATATTGGTGTCATTGGATGTCACTGCATAATGTGTCGTTTCATAAAATATTGTTGTCATTGATTGTCATTGCATAGGGTGTCAATTAATAAAATATTATTGTCATTCGGTGTCCATTTATAAAATGTTTGTGTCATTGAGTGTCACTGAATCAGCGTTGTTGTGTCCATTATATGTCATTGCATCCGCTATAAATTATTGGAAAAAAAAAATCTGAATTTCAAAATTTATGTCGAAAAATATCATATTATATATCAAAATAGAGAGGACTGAAAAATATAAAATAGGATGAAAAAATTATGACATTGTCTCTGCATATTCTTTTTTTAAGGGGTGCATATTTTTTTTATGAAAAACGTCTCTGCATATTCTATCTTCATATGCTCTGCATTTTTGCATACATCTTCAAATTTATTTCCCCTTTGATTATTTTCCCTCTCCAAAATTCTGGAAATCGTATGCCACTGCAATAGAGGAAAAAACCATCTATTTCCGTAAATAAAGCAATTAAGCAAACACTTGGCTTTCAATTTTTCAATTCAGGTACATAAATGGATTCTGAAGGTTATGGGTTCTATACGGTTAAATTTGAGAAGAAGAAAGCTATGGTGAAATATAATAGGTTCAAGAAATTTAAGACGCTTTTGATGGTTTTTGAAGTGTTGATTACTCTCACCATGATTCCATGGTCATCGACTTATCTTCCGCTGGCTTTGAAAGTCTCCGGCGATTTTTTCATCCAACTTGCTAATTATCTTTTTAAGCCGCATGTCGTTTTTCTCATCGGCAATGCCATTGTTGTCGCTCTCGTTGTCCTTTCTCCAAAGAACGACGCCGATAACAGTCACAGCTCCAACTCCGGCGATATCTACGACAAGTATGTTCATCTAAGTCAAGGACCAACAGCAGAGAAAATCTGTTTCAGTCCTCGACTGATGAAAGTTTACCTACCTCGCCGGTGACGTAGAACGTGATTGCTACCTGTGTTAATTTCCCCGAGGAGAAACAGATCGTCGGTGTGCCTCCAGTGGAGGAGAAGTTGAAGGATGTGGATCAGGATACGAAATGCCCCGTGAGGGTACTCTTGTCACTCTATTAATTTTGTGTTCTTATAACCAAATAAAATTCCATAATGTTCATTTGCTTAATTAAGTTTAATATGTGTCCTTTTGGACGGTTGATATATTCAAAAAGAAAACAAATTTTCCCTCCTCTGGAGTCTTGTCCCTTCCGCCATCGAAGTCTCCCCTTTGCTTGAAGGTTTCTACTCCTCTCCGGTGGCCATGGAGGAGGAGGCGATTATGCGGCGCTTAGCCACTATGTCTCTCACGCCTCAAGAGGCTGTCCGAACGGTGGTGACAACAGATCGATCTGATGAAGAATCGCAGGTCAGGGGCCGCAGCTTGATTGGTAAGTTCTGTTCTTTGAAGGAAGTTCGAGTCCGGGGGTTGCAGGATGCCCTCCTCAAGTCGTGGGGTTGCCCGGTAAAGCCAACGCCGTTGACACGCAACACGTATCAATAAGTGTTTGATAAAGAGGAGGACACAATTCGGGTCTTAAACGAGGGACCAAGATGTTTTGGTCATACTTTGATTGTGTTGAGGGCGCGGGATGATGATTGGGAAGAAAAGATGGAGCTTTTTGATTTTTCCCCGTTTTGGCTGCAAGTTACCGGCCTTCCGGTCCACTTGAATTCCCAGAAGATTGGACGTACCATAGCCCGGACTTTGGGACAATGCTCACAGGGCCAGATTCGAGAAGACATGTCAACCGGCTGCCGCTTTCTTCTTTTTCGGGTTTCTGTTGATCTAACAGCCCCGTTACGGCGTATGCTCCTTCTTGATATTGATGGCCGGCAGATAATAGCGAGGGTGAGGTATGAGCGGCTCTCCAATGTATGCTTTAATGGTGGCATGGTGCACCATACAGTTAAATTTTGCCCAGCTCTCTCGCGAGAATTAACGGTGGAGGAGCATGACAACTTGCCGTATGGATCCTGGCTCAACGCTGACCGTCGTTCACATCTTTTGGCAGAATTAAAGCTTGCACCGGGCAGCGTTGATGGTGAGCAGCCGTTGGTCGGAAGGATTCGGTGGATGACTCGCGGGCATTGGCTTTGGTACAGACGGTGGATTGGGGGAGGGCCCGGGTGTGGAGGGTCCGGTGGGCATGGAGTTCGAGCAAGGAGTAACGCTGGATTTCTTCTCCGATGCTTCACCGGCTCAGTTTGTGATTCCAGAGAATTTGTTGCGCTATGTGGACCTCCCATTACAGTTGATGGATAGCGGATACAAAATTCGGGTTTCCACGTTTAAACGTCTGGCTAGGAAGAAAGGGGAGGTCAAGGACAATGCCATGGTTGTTTTTGAGCATGCAGGGGATAAACGGAAAGCGGTCTTGGGCGTCGACGGGGAGGTGGCCATTAAGAAAGTTTCTCTTCATTTTCCATTGGTGGAGTCTGCGGAGTCGCAGGCCCACCCGACACCATGAATCTCTTATGTTGGAACTGCCGCGGGTTGGGCCACCCGCGAGCAGTTAATGCACTTAAGGCTCTTGTAAATATTTATTCGCCTGCTATTTTATTTTTGTCTGAAACAAAACTAAGTGAAAATCGTTTTGAGTACGTTCGTTGTTTGCTTGGTTATTCTAGTGCGCTTGTGGATGGTAGTGTGGGAGCAAGTGGCGGTCTTGCTTTCTTATGGAACGATGATACTGATGTGATGATATCTACGTTTAATTCTGGTCATATTGTTGCGATCATTCGTAGTACTATGGCCCCGCAGTGGCGCTTTACGGGGTTTTATGGTCATCCAGTTGTGCAGGAGCGGATGCACTCTTGGGCCTTGTTACACCGCTTGCATGAACAGATGTCCTTACCGTGGCTTGTTGCAGGGGATTTTAATGAGGTTTTAGCACGCACGGAGCAAGATGATCCAAATCTTCGTCCATTATCTTGGATTTATGCCTTTCAAAATGCTCTTACTGATTGTGACCTTGTGGATGTGGGATTTGTTGGGGCTCCTTTCACTTGGTATAAGCGTGCTGACGGCTTATCGACTCGGGTTCGCCTGGATATAGGGGTGGCTAATATTGGGTGGCGGAATATTTTTCGGAACCATATGGTTTATGTGGCAATATTCAATCTTGCCGAAATAAGTCATAAGGTTCAAAGCAGGTCATGAACTCGCCGAATCGAACTCATGTGCCGGATTTTCGTGTACACTTTATTTATTTATAAAGGGACATATTAATTGTAGTACATATAAACAATTAATATGTCAAACTCTATTCATAGACATAGCTTTTACTCTAGTTCACTTTATGTCATAGACATTTATTATGTAAGAGACTAAAAGCATCTAGCCTCGTTTATAGCTTTTACTTTTTCTATGAAAGGTCACTATCTTGTCTAGACCTTTCAAACTCCTCAATTGTATCTACATATACTCCACATTATCAATGAATAAAAGATAAGTTGAAGTTTACTCTTGTGTTAACACATTCTCAAACTCTCTTCATGGTATCGGAGCCATTTGTGTTCTAACTTTTCCATTTGCAAAACTCATATTTCAAGAGATGTCTTCCACATCCGACATTACTTCAACCTCAAGAGACTCTCAAGACCTCACCGACCGGGAGTACTTGACAACTCCTCTTCTTATACAAACCATAGACTTGATGGTAACAACTATCTCATATGGTCAAGGTCTATGAAAATGTACATTTCTGGACAAAGTAAGATGGGATACTTATGCGAACAAAACACACACTTTGGCCCGACCCGGTTTTGAAGCATGGGACACAACAAATAATCAACTCATGACCATCCTCACGAGGTCAATGACAAAAGAGATAAGTGAAAACTTTATGATGTATGATACTGCCAAAGAAATCAGGATAATGCCGAGATCTTTACTCAAAGAAGGATAATACATCCGAGTGTATATGAACTAAGCTCAGATTCAAACTTGCAGGCAAGGGGATATGTCTGTAACTCAATATTTCAATCAACTATCTAAGGCTTGGCAACACTTAGATATGTTAGAAACTCACTCATGGAATGATGTCAAGGATGCTGCTCTTTATAAAGACATCATAGAAAAGAAGAGAGTATTCAGGTTCCTCACTGGACTGAATCCTACTCTTGATGATGTTAGAGGAAGAATTCTTGCCACCAAACCTCTTCCAAATCTCAAATCCATGTTTGCTGAGGTCAAACATGAAGAAAGTAGGAGAAAAGTCATGCTTCTGAAATCCACTACTGACAACCCTACTGAAGGTGCTGCCCTGCTGACTGTCAGGAAGGCTGCTGAGGTTGCTGAGACATACAAGAAGCCTACTGAGAAAACTGGAAAACTGTTCTGTGATCACTGCAAACGCACAAATCACACCAAGGACAACTGCTGGAAGCTCCATGGCAAGCCTAACTCCTCAAAAACCTCAAAACCTATCGAGGGAAAGTCAAGCGCACACATCAGTGAGGAGGAGAATGACAACCAGATGAATGCTCAGTTTGCTGCATTCAAAGCCTTCCTGAATCAACAAAAGGAAGGTAGTCACTCTACTGATGTTGCTACTCATACTCATACAGGTAAATTCTACTCTTCCCTTAGCAATGAAACATGGATTGTTGATTCTGGGGCATCCTCCCATATGACTGGTAATAAAAACCTTATAACCAACTATATGCCTTGTCACCAAATTCATAACATTAAAACTGCTGATGGATCTATCTCTCGTGCAAAAGGTGTTGGAAATGTTAAACTCACTAATAAGATATGCCTACAGGATGTCCTATTTGTTCCAAACTTAGACGCAATCTTATATCTGTCAAGTAGACTCACTAAAGATTTGAATTGGACTGTTGTTTTAAGGAAAATCGGTGCACATTCCAGATCCTACTTCACGAGGAAGTGATTGGGAAGGCTAAACCTTCTGCTGGATTGTTTCGGTCAACCTCGCCAAGAAAGATCAAGATCAAGACCGCCATCACCTCGAAGACTGCTCCCTGACTTTAGACAATATCATGTTATGGCATTATAGATTAGGACATCCAAGTTTTGGCTACTTAAAATCTTTAACTCTGAATTGTTTAAAGGATGTAATCTGAATGACCTTCAATGTGATATTTGTCAATTTGCTAAACTTACAAAATCTGTGTATGCTAAGTTACCTCATTTGCATTCCTCACCCTTCACCTTAATACACAGTGATGTGTGGGGACCCTCTAGGGTGAAAAGTATAACAGGGAAAAGGTGGTTTGTCACCTTTATTGATGATCATACCAGAACACTTGGGTTTTTAATGAAAGACAAATCAAGTTGGTCCTATCTTTCAAGAATTTTATCATATGGTCTCCACTCAATTTGATACTAAGGTCAAGATCTTAAAGACTGATAATGCTCTAGAATACTATGAGTCTAATCTCAGTGACCTTCTTGATGAGATATAGAGGAATTGTTCATATCAAGAGTTGTGTGGAAACACCTCGTGAGAATGGGGTTCTTTGAGAAAAAACAGCACCTACTGGAAATGGCGAGATCAATCATGTTCACCACACATGTTCCTAAATATATGTGGGGTGAAGCTATCTTGATTGCAACTTATTTACTCAACAGACTTCCCAGAGAGTGTTAGGTTTCAAAACTCCACTCCAAACCCTATTGACCACACACTCCTCGCCATCATCTTGTTTCCCGATTGCCTCCAAAGATCTTTGGTTGTCTTGTGTTTGTGTATATCCATGCTCAACACGTATAAACTTGATCCTAAAGCTCACAAGTGCATTTTCCTAGGTTATGCAAAGGATGAGAAAAGGTTACAAGTGTTATTCCCCTATTGAAAAGAAATTTTACAATTCTATGGATGTAAAATTCTTTGAAAGGACCCTTATTACAAACAAACCTCTTGAGCCATTCACCGATGGAAACTGATTGAAATTGACCTAAACCCCTTCCTCAAGAAACTCTTAACCTCAAAGAACTCCATCGATCCTCAAAGAGATCGAACTTGATGCCTCTACCGACTCTCTACGACCTAATACTCCTCAAAGAACCTCCGAACAAGAGTCTCGGACCCAGAGCTCTGCGATCCACGAGCCTCTTCGACACTCGGCAATCTCTGATCCTCAAAGCACTCTACGACATTGATGATAGGCCTATTGCTCTTAGGAAGGGAAAGAGATCATGCACCGATCACTCTATTCATTCTTATTTATCTTATGATAAGTTATCTCCTGCTTTTGCCATGTTTTCACAGGACTGGACTCTCACTCTATTCCTAAAAATATTGAGAGGCCCTTCAAAATGATAAATGGAAGGTCAGCTTAAAACAGAGATGACAACACTACGGATAATCATACTTGGGATTTGACACCTCTCCCACAGGCAAGAAGACAATCGATTCTGAGATGGTTATTCACTATAAAATACAATGCGTGGCACTATTGACAAGTACAAAGCCGATTGGTAGCCGTGGGATTCACTCAAACTTATGGCATTGACTATAAGGAAACTTTTGCACCAGTGGGCAAACTCAACACTTTGTCGAGTTACGATCTCTCTAGTTGTCCAACTTGAGTAGGCCTCTTCACCAATTGGACATCAAAATGCTTTTCTAAATGGGGACCTCACCGAGGAGGTTTATATGAATGTACCTCCCGGTTTTATCAATCCTCATACTCAAGGCAAGGTATGCAAACCGAGGAAATCTCTATATGGCCTGAAGCAATCACCAAGGGCATGGTTTGGAAAATTAACAAGCGTGGTCAAAGCTCTTTGGATATCACCAATGCAATTACTCGATCACACTATGTTCATCAAGACAACCAACCGAAAGAGGTCTATTATTATTGTCTATGTGGATGATATCATCCTCACCGGAGATGACTCTACTTGAGATCCAACATTTGAAGACTCTGTTTGGCAAAGGTGTTTCAGTGAAAGACTTGGGTTTTCTCAAATATTTTCTTGGCATGGAAGTAGCAAGAAACAAAGAAAGGCATTTCTGTCTCCCAAAGGAAATATGTCTTGGATCTGTTTGAAGAAAGCGGCATCTTTGGGTGCAAACCTGCTATATCCCCTGTAGACCCCAGTCATACCCTGCTACATGGTGACACTGCTGTCAGGAAAGAACAATATCAAAGGCTTGTAGGGAAACTCATCTACCTCTCCCATACAAGACCTGATATTGCATATGGTGTCAGTCTGGTTAGTCAGTTCATGCATTGCCCTACTGAGCAACATTGGGATGCAGTAAATAGAATACTGAGGTATTTGAAGTCTACTCTGGCCAAGGGTTACTGATTCACCAAGTCTGGCGATAGATCCATCAAGGTCTACACCGATGTTGATTGGGTGGATGCCACATAGATAGAAGGTCGACCACAAAGCTCTTTGTTCCTATGTATGGGGCAATCTTGTTACTTGGAGGAGCAAGAAACAACCTCATCAGTTCAGAAGCGATCTTGAAAGTGAACTCAGGCACTTGTCTTAGGCATTTGTGAAGCTCTTTGGCTCAAAAGAGTACTTCATCAACTTCAAGAAACCTCTTGAAAGAACCTATCACACTCTCTTTGTGATAATCACTCAAAGACTATGCATGGCGAAGGATCCAGTCCATCATGACAAAACAAAACATGTGGACATTGTGAGACACTTCCTAAAGGAAAAGATTGATGCCAAGATTATCCGGCTCAGTTATGTTCCTCAAAGAGACCAAAATGCGAGATATTCTCACCAAAGCTATTCCACCTCTCATGTTCGGCCAGAGACTAAGTAGCAAACTTGGCTGCATCATACATATCTGACCAGTTTGAGGGTGTGGCAATATTCAAATCTGTTGATAAATCTGCCGAGGTTCAAGCAGGTCTTGACTCGCTGAATCGAACTCATGTGCGGATTTTACATGTACACTTTATTTATTTATAAAGAGACATATTAATTGTAGTACATATAAACAATTAATATGTCAAACTCTATTCATAGACATAGCTTTTACTCTAGTTCACTTTATGTCATAGACATTTATTATGTAAGAGACTAAAAAGCATCTAGCCTCGTTTATAGCTTTTACTTTTTCTATGAAAGGTCACTATCTTGTCTAGGACCTTTCAAACTCCTCAATTGTATCTACATATACTCCACATTATCAATGAATAAAAGATAAGTTGAAGTTTACTCTTGTGTTAACACATTCTCAAAAATATTCAAATCTTTGATAAGTCTGTTGAGGTTCAAAGTAGGTCTTGAACTCTTTGAATCGAACTCATGTGCGGATTTTACATGTACACTTTATTTATTTATAAAGAGACATATTAATTGTAGTACATATAAACAATTAATATGTCAAACTCTATTCATAGACATAGCTTTTACTCTAGTTCACTTTATGTCATAGACATTTATTATGTAAGAGACTAAAAAGCATCTAGCCTCGTTTATAGCTTTTACTTTTTCTATGAAAGGTCACTATCTTGTCTAGGACCTTTCAAACTCCTCAATTGTATCTACATATACTCCACATTATCAATGAATAAAAGATAAGTTGAAGTTTACTCTTGTGTTAACACATTCTCAAACTCTCTTCAGTTTATCATTTGTTTAGCACTCGGTCGGACCATGTTCCTATTCTGATTTCTGCGGTTAATCCTTTTGATAGGTTCCAGGCTAGATGGACCCCGATACCGCGCTACGACCCCTTTTGGATCAGAGACCAGGAGTTCAAGGAGTGTTTTCAGACGTCATGGCAGCATGGTAATGTCCAGAGCCCGTACTCATTGGTGGAGAAAGTGACATACGTCAGGCGAGAGATGAGGAGCTGGAGCTCTCACCGGCATGGGAATTTGGGCAAGCGTATTGCGGAAAAAGAGGAAGAGCTACGTAAATTGCGTGAATCACCAGCTTATTCGGTTCAGCAGGAGCGAGTTATTATGCAACAGATTGATCAGTGGTAGACTATGTAGGAGGAATATTGGAGACAGCGGGGTAGAGTGTAGTGGTTGACACAGACAGATCGAAATACTGGCTACTTTCATCACAAAGCAGCGGCCCGCCGCAAGCGTAATACTGTTCATATGTTGCATGACTCTCAAGGCGTGGTTTGTGATGAACCTGTAGACATGGAGCGCGTGGCTGTTGATTATTTTAGGGCCATTTACTCATCAAATGAAATTGTCGTGGATTTGTCCAGGTTGCAATTTGCCGAACTAAATGATGGGCACCGACAACATTTAGCCGCGGCTTTTACGCGGGAAGAGGTTTGTGCCGCTCTGAAACAGCTCCCAGGTAGGAAGTCACCAGGACCTGATGGTATGCATGTGGTTTTCCTGTAGAATTTTTGGAGCACAGTAGGGGATGATGTTCTTCGGGTTGTGTTGGATGTTCTAAATAATAGTGCTGCTCTAGGGAAGGTAATGAAACATATATCTCGTTGCTTCCGAAAGTAGCTACTCCTACACTTATGACAGAATTTCGGCCGATTGCTTTATGTAATTCGATCTATAAACTTATTTCTCACGTGTTAATTAATCGTCTCAAAGGGGTGATCGGTGACGTGATCTCGGAGAATCAAAGTGCATTTGTGTCGGGTCGCCATATTACCGATAATGTCATAATTGCTTTTGAGGCATTCCATTCACTATAGGCCGGAAAGCACGGATGTGACAATCATACGGCACTAAAATTGGATATGGCCAAGGCCTTTGACCGAGTAGAATGGCAATATCTTTGGCGGATCATTGAGCGTATGACGGTTTCCTCCATTATTTATTGACGTGGTGCGACGGTGCGTGACAATGGTCTCTTATCGAGTGTTGATTAATGGAAAGCCTAGTGGCAGAATAGTGCCGACTAGAGGGATTAGGCAAGGGGATCCGCTGTCGCCCTTTCTTTTCATCATTTGTGCTGAGGGCTTTACGGCGCTGCTCAATGATTATGTGCACCGAGGAGCTTTGAAGGGTATTAGGTTCGGTAGGGTGGAAGATGTGGCTATTTCCCACCTACTTTTTGCGGATGACTGCACGGTATTCTTTGAGCTATTGGACGGGGCGGCGGAGACATTGGCGGAACTGTTTGGTAGGTATGGGGCTCTTTCGGGTCAAGCAATAAATTTTCATAAGTCTAGTCTGTACTTTTCACATGGAGTTTCGGTGGAAGAGCGGGAGGCGGTATCGGATCTCTTACAAATACCCTTAGGGGACGGCTCGGGCAAATATCTAGGGTTGCCGTACATGATTGGAAGGTAGAAGCGCCAGGTGTTTGCTTTCTTGTGGGACAGAATACAGAAAAAGGTGGCCGGGTGGAAAGATAAATTACTCTCGCCAGCAGGTAAGGAGGTCTTTATTAAATCATCTTTGCAAGCCATTCCCACGTACATTATGCAATGTTTCAAGATTCCCACTACATTACTCAACGAGATGAGCAATTGATTAAAGGGTTCTTTTGGGGAGATAAGGAGAATAAGCGTAAGATACACTGGAAAAATTAGAAGGCCTGCTGTGTACCGAAGAATCTAGGGGGCTTAGATTTAGGGACTTGGAGTGCTTCAATTTGGCTTTATTGGCTAAACAATCGTGGCGCATCCTTACAAATCCAGGTTCTTTGGCAGCTCAAGTGCTGCATACGAAGTGCTTTGAGGATAGTACGATCCTGATGGATGGTTTGGGGGCTAGACCGTCCTATTTATGGCGTAGCATTCTTGAGGGACGAGATCTTCTATATAATGGCTTGCGGTGGCGTGTGGCGGATGGTGAGTCTGTGTATATCTTTCATGATGCCTGGGTTAATCGACAACCTTCGTTTCGAATACCATTCGCAGGGCACGAGCTTCCGGTAGACACCACTGTCTCGGACCTTCTTATCCCAGGGTCTAGGGTATGGGATGTGCAAAAAGTGCGGCTGGTGTTTCGGCCATGGGAATCGGACGCTATTCTGGAAACCACTGTGGCCTCGGAGGGGCACTCCGATCGACGAGTTTGGCACTATGATCGTAGAGGGGTGTATACGGTTCGGTCTGGCTATTTTTTGGCTCTATCTCTTTATCGACCATCGGAGGGAGCAAGCTCTTCTAGTTCGACAAGCCAGGGCCGCCTATGGAGAAGTTGTTGGCACCTTCCCGTCCAGCCGCACATTCAGCATTTCTTGTGGCGGTGCCTTCATGATTGTCTTGCAATTTGTCAGGGTTTGCAGCGGAGGAGTTTAGGGGATGGTCTTTGTTTGGCATGCGGGGAAACTCTCGAAACTTTGCGGCATGTCCTCTTTGAGTGTGAGTTGAGCAGCCCGAATTTGGCAAGCGTCGCCATTCAATGGTACCTTACAACATCTTCATTCCGCATCCTTCACGGAGTTCTTTATGCGCTTAATAGACGACCAATGCGTCCAGGACGCGGCTGTTAACGGTGATTTTTACGATATATATGATATTATTTCGTAGCAATTTCCTTCGTGTTTTATTACTTTTTATAGAAAAGTAAGTGTTTAAATGATTTATTGAGAGAATGCATATGAAATTGGTTTAAATGCAAAATCGAGCTTATTACGTGGTTTTATTGGTGATTTTTGTATGGTTTCACACTTTGCACTTTTCTATCAACTTGTAGGTGCGTTTGCATGGCAATGAATGAGCTTAAGAGATGTCCAACTGAAGATTAAGTGGAGAGAAAGATGCATATTGAACTTGGAGTGAAGATAAGGAAGCTTTGAAGAACTAAACGCACGTTTATCTCCGTTCAACCTGGACTGGCGTCCAGAAGGAGTGGACTGGCGTCCAGGAGGAGCTTTTGATTCAGGATTGCCAGATATTTGGTGAACGAACGTCCAAAAACCTATAGGACGGGCGTCTGATCCACCTCGGCCCGACTCGAAGATTTTATGAGAGGGGGTGGGCGTCGAGAATCCACGGGCGGGCGTCCGACCACCGCTTTTTTTTGAAACCGACCTAAAAACTTATAAATAGACGCGTTTTCTGCAACCCTAAACACCACAATTCGATCCCTGGCCGCCCCAGGCCCATTGGGGGCGCCCTAGCTGCGTTTTCCCACCATCATAAACATCTTTTTATCTTCCTTTTTATTTATATGATTTGTATTCCAACGATGAATAAAGGCTAAGCAATTTGAACAAGCTTCTTGTGAAGCCGATCGTGCAGCGTTTTGATTTCGAATCTTGGATTGTTCTGTGAGTTTTTATTTAAAGTTTGTATCTTTGTTATGTGCTTTATTGATTATGCAATTTAAATCGAGAGATGGTTGCTATTTGATGTTTAACGTTTGATGAGAATCGTTGTTGACTAGATCACCATATTAAAGATTGGACTTTTAACCTAAAAATAACGAGAGTTGATTAGGTTGAATTTCTAGGTTGCTAGTTTGAGAAATCTTACACCTTGTTATGGAAGCGTTAATCTTTAAGATCGAAAGATAGAAGATTAATAGGCGAATTATCTACGAGAGTAGGAATTCATACCTTTGATAGGTGAACCACATCTTTATTAAATCTTCACTAAACGATCTAGGGAAGAAATTGATAGTTGCGAGATAGGTGGATCATTGCTTGTTCCTCGTTAACTTAATTGAAAGAATCATTGTGCCTTGTTCTTCGTTGCTAGCTTAGAATTTTATTTTCGTTTTAGTTTTTAGAATAGATTTTATTTTCATTAGTTAAGTTCGTAACTTTCCTTCCTGGCTTTGGACAGACAATCCTCTGTCCAATTTATTTTCCGTTTTAGTTTAGGTTTAGTAATAAATAGTAGTGACAATTTTAGAAGAATTAATAAGAACTAGATTAAACAACCTCGATTCCCCGAGATCGACTCCGGTATTAATCGCTATACTACGATCCCTACACTTGGGGAATACCGGATTATAAATTTATTACTTGTTAATAAAATCCGAGACAACGGCCAGGTTTGTGTGGCTTATGTGGGGAATTTGGAAAGCCCGTTGCTCGGCCGTCTTTGATAATCAGGCTATCTATGTGTCTGCGGTGTGTGAGAGGTCTTTGGCTGCATCGGCGGAGTATACAGAAGCAATGGAAAGTTATCGGTCTCAGGGCTCAAGCCAACATTTTCCGGATCGATGGTCGAAACCGCAGTTAGGTGTCATAAAGTGCAATGTGGACGCGTCGGTTACAGAGACAGCTGCAGGTATTGGGGCAATCTTTCGGGACTCACGCGGGTTAGTTTTACACTCCTTCTTGTACCATTTTGATCCGGGCGATCCCGTGAACTATATGGAGCTTCGAGAATTTTTTCTAGCTTTGGGGGAGGCGCAACACCTTGGGATTGGACGGCTGGAAGTAGAGAGTGACTGTCTAGCGAGTATCGCAAGTCTTCGCAGACCTGGGGAGGATCTCACTGCTTACGGGTGTCTAGTTCAGGATTGTTTGGCCTTTTTGTCAAGTTTTCAGTCTGTTTCTTTTTATTTTATTCGGCGCGTTGGAAATGTCCCAGCGCATCTTTTAGCTAAACATGGATTGTTGGTTTCTTCTCGAACACCTTGGGGTTCTCGGCCCCCGGGTGATGTTTTACTCGCCTGTTCGGCGGATATAGATTAATAAAATTTTGTTTTCTCAAAAAAAAAATATGTGTTCTTTTGGACCTTGCCCCAAAATTTAATAAGAGTAAAATGTCGGTGGTCATTTCCTTTGGACTCTTCCGATGTACATGACAATCAAGTGTAACCTTATATACAAAAGGACATTGCTAGGTGTGACTTCGGATCCTCTGTTGTGGGCGCACCTGCCGTGACGTCTAAACGACGTCGATTTACTCAAAACAACGTCGTTTTGATATTTTTTTAATTTTTTTATATATTCTTTTTAAGCATTGAACAAAACGGCGTCGCTTCAATTCAATACGACGTCGTTTCATCATCACAGCACCGTTTGCTGTGTAATCATCACAGCAGACGATACGAACTAGATAGGTGTATACATTCACATAAAAAACGTCATTTTGAATATATATATATATATATATTTTTTGGACTTATTGTCAAGGAGGCAGGGGTATCTTTTTCCATTTCCCCTCATCACCGTTTGTGTTTGCTCTCCGCCCCGCCGGCCGCCGCTAAAGTCTTCTCATCATTTCATCAATCGTTTTCTCAGAAAACTCTAGCTTGAAGAAAATTGCTCCCTCGCCAATTACCTCAGCATGTCGAATCCTGAAGCAGAGGAGTTGCGTTCTCGAAAGAAGGTTAAGAAGAAAAATCAAGAATCAGGTATTATTATTGGTAATGACGAACCCTTTCTTCCTGATGATATAATTATGGATATTCTAAGCAGGCTTCCGACAAAAGATGCCCTCCGATTTCAGTGTGTATGTAAGAGAGGAAAGAATTTGATGTCCAGTCGTGATTTTATAAATTCTCACAATAAACATTCTGTTCCTATGATTCTCGTCATGAACAGCCCTGCCAGCCGCCGACTATTTTTATTGGACAAGTGTTGGGAATCTGAACGTAAGAACTCAAAGATTCAAAAAAGTTGCCGTCTTTATCCAGACCATATTATGCAATTGTCTCATGATGGTTTAATTGTCTCAAAAAAACATGAAAACCCAGGAATTTTCATCATTTTTAACCCTGTCTATAGTGATATAGTGAAAATAACTGTTCCAACTGAACCGCAGAGCGAGATATATGGAGTTTTTTATCAGCCTTCTATAAAAGAGTATTGTACACTTTGGGGATTTACCGTATCTGTCAGGCCGTTGAAGGTACAATACAAGATGCTGAATTTGGGTTCTCAACCAAACTGGAGAGATATTACGAACCCGTGGACTCAAAATGGTAGAATTCGGGATATTCATCCAGTATTGGTTAATGAGTATCTTTATTGGGTTGTTGAACCCGACGAAGACAATGTTGATAGCACATGTATATTGGAATTTGATACTAGAAGTGAAGTATTTGAAGTAATCCCTTATCCCGGCCCTGCCGTAAATTTCATACGGTGTAAAAACATAAATCTACTGCAAGCAAATGGTCGTCTGTTGCTGGTCCAAGTTTCCATCATGACATATGATTTAGACATAGAGATATGGACATTAGAAGACCGTGCAAACAAGATATGGACAAGCATCAGCAGAAAAGTGAACATAGCGACTTATATGGTTAAGTGTAAGGCGGTTGCTTTTTGGAATGGAGAATTAGTTGTCCAGTCAGTATTTGGACTATTTGTTTGTAATCTTAAGCTAGCAACAAGAAGGAAATTTGGGAGGAACTATGTTGCTGGTCCTAAAAGCTTCGCGCCACATGTGATGAGTCTTGCCTCTCTAGAAAACTGCAAGTCTGATATATGTATGGTGGAAGAGGGTAACAAAAATCCGAAACTCTGGTATGTTATTGATTTATGGTATGTTATTGATTTATGGTGTTAATGGCAGAGAACCTGTAAACTTTGAGGAGTACGTAATAGATTCGTTATTAGTAGTTACCTCACTCCAATAATCAATTAATTAACTTTAATACATAGATTCTTGGCATGATATGTTCTCCTTATTAAAGGAATAATTAATGTGTCTTTAGTATTAACATCCTTGGTAAGTTTTACCGTGTATAGTGTACTCTTCATTTTGTACATATTACCTTTTCGTTCATGATCCATATTTTCTCTTTTTTGCCAATGATCTGCTGAAGTTTTTATTTTTGTGCAATTTGATGTTTTGCTTGGATGGTCTGCATTTCATGTCGATTCTAAGCGTAACATAACATCCCGCCTCGATAACCCGTTTACTTTTCGGGTATGGGTCGCTTAGTCATGCCTCTAAAGTCTAACCACCGAGTACATGCAGCCTTCCATTCCTATACATAGAAACTTAAAATGCTTGTGAATTCCATCAGAGGTCGATTGGTATTTGTCGCAGCTGTGCCCATCTTGATGCAACTAACACTTGGTTCTGCTGAGTTTGAAACGTCTATGCTAAATAATGCTGGGCCCGCAAGGCTTTGCAGTCGCAATTTTTTACTCTTGAATTCGGTAATGTTCATCTGTCTATCCTCGTAGCTTGATATCATTGTCATCTTTATACATTTTAAGCTCGGCCTGGCCTAAGTTTCAAATGGAAGAGAATCAGTCTTCTTCCTACGTGTGTGCACTCTTTTAGGCGTTTGACTCATCAGTACATTATGCAACCAGTGTTTCTCCCCTCTCCAATCTTAGCTTCTTGAATTCAAGATCCTTTTGCTCGGCCTGGCCTAAGTTTCAAATGGAAGAGAATCAGTCTTCTTCCTACTTGTGTGCACTCTTTTAGGCTTTTGACTCATCAGTACATTATGCAACCAGTGTTTCTCTCCTCTCCAATCTTAGCTTCTTGAATTCAAGATCCTTCCTTTTGCTCAACTTAGAGGTCTGTATACAAACTTATTGGAGCTCTTCCATATCATTTGGACACTTTCATATCCGTCGGAGACTGGTTTCACTTATAACCTTTTCAAGCAAATTATCATTCCGTAACATGTTGAGCTGCAATACATTTGGTCTTTGTTTTCTAATATATGATCAGCATCCTTCTCTTCATCTTTGATGGCTAGCAACAACGTTAACTCTTTGAGTTTTTAGTCATCATTAATTCATTAACATGATTAGCCTTTTTTTGTCGATATCAAATTATCAGTAGTAGTGTCACTACACCCCAAGCCTATCGCATGAACAACAATATTTACCTTTGAATTGGCATTGGCATTCCTTCTTTCACTTGACTATGAAATATTACCGTGTCTTATTGCTCTTGCTCTTTCATGCCTCTTAGAATTGTCTCTTCCGGGGGTGGCCATGGGCAAGGGCTAGCCGGGTGACCGCCTAAGTCCCTCTACATGTCGTAACAAAAATGTAAGCTAGTTTGGTGAATGAGCACTTGTTACATTTTCTAGTTGATATGAGTTCGACTCCTTTGATAGACATATTTTGTTTCGACTTATGTATGTATATTAATTTTGTAAATCTAAAAGCGCCCTTCTTTTAATTTTTTCCCGGGCTCATTAAATGCTTTGTTATTGGAATTTCCACCAAATACATTTCCGGATACATTTTGACCAACACGTCGTCTTCCTCGTCCGCATCTTGTAAAGTAACTTCTTTTATCAATCATTTCTCAAAATAGCATTAACGCGGTAACTTTGAGAACTTGCTCTAATGGCTCTCTTCATGTCTTCTCTGGGCCTTTTCTTCATGATATTTTAAAAATCCCTCCAATTATTCTAATGTTTCCTTAGGTTCACACTTTTTTTCTTCAATGATGCATACTAGATAATCCAGCCCTTCAATTATTCTAATGTTCCTTGGGGTCAAAGAACGGACATTTTTCTCCATTAGACTTGCATGTCAGTAGAATCTCCATATTTCTTCAAATGATTCATAATTGCCTTCATCCTTGAATAATAACCCGAAACTAACATGTCCAGTGCATTGAAATCACCCCTTAGTGATTGGTGTCTGGTTTGCTTTGGACTTGGCTAATATCTCTCAAACTCCGAATCATCTAAGCGTTGATGGATGCGTGTGACTGTTAGGGCTTGTTGAATCTTCTTCCTTGTCTTTGACAAGGCGTCCCTCTCGACTATAGATAACGTGGCATACTCCATTTTGAAGATTCATATCCTTGTTTACAACCTCCCACGCATCTTGAGAGCCAAGTAACAACACTTTCATTCTTAAACACCATAGGGAATCAGTGCATCACCATTAGCAGCCTAGTTGTCCAAATCCATGTTTAATTTTTCATTCACTTTGTTTCCGATATGTGTATTCAGATGACTGATGAGGCAGCGCATGGTTTAAGGTACTTTAAGTTGTTGGGTAGTATTTGTTTTGTCCATTGCAAAATTTGCAAGTGATAAATGCGGTAATTAACAGCTTCATGGTTTTAATTTTTCCTGCAAAACTTGCCTGCTTTTATCATCGTATTAATGAGCTTTTTAGAGCTAATTGATGAATATGAGACCCTAACACTTGAGGAAGAATTTGAACAGGTTTCTAGCATAAAGCTACTAATATGTGATAAGTGGTCATGTGTTCAAAATCGAAAACTTTATCGTAGAGAAATATAAGGTAAGAATGCATACAGTAGGCTTGGTCACTCCCTGAACAACACATAAACGCGATGCTTTTATGCACGAAGCTGCCATTTTTATGATATGCATCATGTGTATATTTACTCGTATCGTGTGATAATAATACTCAATTTTCCTCTCTATGAAGGTAGATAATATTGTGGATTTAAGCTTCTTTTCACAAACTGTGGATTATTTTCCCCCTCTGATTATATTCGCATGTTGCAGGTGCTGAAGTATTTGCTGAAACCGCAGAAACGTCATGAATTCAAGCTGCAGTGCTGCAATTATCATTCCAAAATTTTGTGAGCTGCAACTTTCTGACGACAAGCTGCAGTGCTGCAATTATCATTCCAAAATTTTGTGAGCTGCAACTTTCTGAACCGTTTCGGGATTCAAATGCGAGGTTGTGTGCATGAATGCTTCTTATATGCATCATGAATGAAGTGATATTTGTATTTGTATTTGTAGCAGGAGAATTAATCCCTTTTTAACTTTAATTTGGAGAATTAATCCCTTTTAACTTTAATGTTGATGTAACCTTATGGTACTCAGTTGACGTTTATGGTGATTTATGTTTGGAGAAATTATTGCGGAAATTAAGTTGAAATTATATTAAATTATTTATGTTAAGTAGGAAAGGGTATAGTTGGTATTTTATGCAAATAGGGTTGCTCCTATGATGTATAAATATTCGATTGATTGGTGAATGAAAATCAGAACACTATTGTCGTTTATCAAATTTACCATGGTATCAGAGCCAGGTTGCGGCACTTGAAAAAAAAATTTGAAAAAGAAAATAAAAAAAATAGAGGAACGCAGCCAGAAAACCCTACGCACCTAAGTAGACGGTATTACCATGGCCGACGGAGAAGAACAAGTAAAGAAAGTGGATGCTTACTTCCTCGGCACCACCGATAATCCGGGCTACCTGATTACTCTCCAACACAATTGCGTGGAGACAACTATGACGAATGGTCAAGGGCCGTTTTTTTTTTTGACCACACCAAACTTATCATTCATCACACTGAATTGAACACTTATCATTCATCGCACCGAATCGATCTTAAGAAAGTCGAATCTTTAGTCAATAATAGAATTTTCGAATCCTCGTCCTCCCATTTGACATCCAGAAGGCCAATTTTTGGCTCAAAATTCAACTTCTTAAAAGTCGATTTGGTTGATGGTAAAACGGTGGTGGTGGAAAAAAAGGTGTGTTTTCATTCTGTTATGTTCCAGAAATACCTCTTTCTTCTATGTCATGTTTCATATATATGTGTATATGCCATGAGTTTTGAGAACAAGAAATATTACGAAATTAAACTATACCTTGTGACTTCATTAAATTAACTAACCAATTGATAATTTAGACTCTCCGTATATAAATAGTAGAGAGAAAATATTTCAATTTAAAAAAAAAAACCTTGTATCAGGGACCAACTGGTCCGATTACTTGCACGATTAATGAGAAACTTATTTGAATATTCTTTTTTTGTTCATTCACTTACTGCTGGACCTGGTTACCTTGTTGCAGGGGCGGATCCAGAAATTTATTCCAGTGATGTCACCGGAGTCTAAAACTAAATCTTATAACTCAAAAAAATTTCAGTTGGGTCACCGGAGCCTAAAACATGACTTTTTATCGACAAAACGACACTTTTTAATAACAAAACTATATCATTTTAATACTAAAAAGTTCTCGGATCTCAATGAGGTCATGTGACCCCACCCTACAACATGTACCTCTGTTGAGATATTAGATTATATGTGGTGAAATACTATTGGTCCATGTGTTAGTATTAGGCGTCACACAGTTATTGGTACACCTTTATGTTTGTTAGATCCCATAATCTTTTCTGTTGGATTTAGTGTCAATATATGATGTGTAATCTTTGGCATTATCATCATTGAAATCATCTTCTATCTTAATATAGATTTCTATCTTGGGAGCAGAGCCTTGGCGGCCATGTCCACCGGCGGCCAGCCATCCTCCACCATTGCAGCACCAACGGTGTCTTCTATTTTCGATCCTCTCTCATTTCCACCGCTCACAAATGCAATTCCTCTCACAACCATTACAACTCCGAATCGCAGCACCGTTCCCAGCTCAACAATGGTGTCTCAGCTTACTTCAGTTCCGATCCAGAGCACCACCTTTCCTGTGTCTTCTATAATTAACTTTCCGGCCAGTACTCCACTCATTTCACAAATGCAGGTGTCTCCTCCACCGTTTCTCACTTCTACTCCATCACCACCGAGCTTCCTCTTTACACCCAAACCCAGCCTTGGTTCGAATTTATCATAGAATATCACTGTGAAACTGGATAGAAACAATTACTTACTCTGGAGGTACACCATTCTTCCTGTAATTCATGGTCACAGACTTGAGGATCATCTCTTTGGTACCAATAGACCACCGATGTTTTCAAATCAGCTTATAGCACAGGTTTAGGTGTCAGAAACACTCTTTATGATGAATGGATGGCCATTGACAATCTCCCTCTTGGATGGCTTCTAGGTTCAATGACAGAACAAGCTGTACAAGAGGTTGTGGGGTGCAATTCGGCACATGAAGTTTGGGTGACACTGGAAACGATGTTTAACAGTCAGTCTCAATCCAAGATTCTGGAATTTAAGAATGCTCTTACTAAAACTTCTAAGGGTGCTTCTTACATGCCAGATTATTTAGCAAAGATGAAAAGCTATTCAGATGGTTTAGCAGTGGCTAGATACCCCATCTCTAGTTCAGAATTGATACTTCCTGTTTTAGGAGGTCTTCCTAGAGAATATGAATCAGCTATTGTAAACATAACTTCCAGAGTTCAGTCTATGTCCTAGGCAGAGGTTCAAGCTCAATTGACCACACATGAAAGACTCATTGCTCGTTTTAATCCACCAGGATCCCTTGATTTGGGCACACCCTCAGCAAATATGGCACAAGCTAATCAACAGACTCAATCTAGAGGCTCATACAACAACTCTAACAGAGGTAGGGGCTCTAATGGTGGTAGAGGCAGATCCAGAGGCAGGGGTGGAGGAAGAAATAACTCTGGATCCTCAAGACCAACCTGTCAAATTTGTGGCAAAATTGGCCACATAGCTGCTGCTTGCTATCACAAGTTTGAAGAAGATTATGTTCCATCAAGCCAAAACCAGACACCAGCCCAACAAAACTCCAGGCAAATGGCTGCTTACTTAGCTGCTCCAAATATGGCATCTGATTTTGGATGGTATGCTGACAGTGGAGCCTTCAATCATGTCACTTCTGACCTTGGTAACCTCTCATTGAGATCTGAATATGAAGGTAATGACACTTTGGTTGTTGGTAATGGTAATCACTTGCACATTGCTCACACTGGATACACCAAACTTGAACCTAACCTTCACTTATCTAATATTCTACATGTTCCTGAAATTCAGAAAAATCTCCTTAGGGTGTCTAAACACATAGCTGATAATCCTGTTCTCATTGAGTTTTCTGCTTCCAAATGTCTTATTAAGGATCAAGCATCAAGGAAGGTGCTATTGGAAGGAACTCTGGAAAATGGCCTGTACAAGATTCAGCCAGTCAAAGCCACTAGACCAGCTCAGTCCAGCTCTAACTTCCCTCAGAGCTCCCCTCAATCCAGAAGAATGTCTACTTTTCTTATTTCCCTTAGTGTTCAGTCCAATCAAGCCATTGTTTGGCATAGAAGATTAGGACATCCCTCAGTTAGAGTCTTGAATCAAGTTCTAAAGAATTGTAATGTTTCTATTAATGAATCTATTTCCTTTTGTGATGCTTGTCAGTATGGAAAGTTACATGCCAATCCTTTCCCTGTTTCCTATTATCGTGCTACTTCTGTTCTGCAATTAATTCACACAGATCTATGGGGTCCTTCCCCTGTTAAATCTAGTTCTGGATACCTATATTACATCTATTTTATTGATGACTACACCCGATACACTTGGATTTACCCTCTCAAAGCTAAATCCAATGCCTACACTGCCTTCACTGTGTTTAAAACTATGGTTGAAAACCAATTTGACTCTAAGATTAAGACTGTTCAATCTAACTGGAGGGAATATAGGACTCTGGAACCCTTTCTTGCTCAATGTGGCATAACATTTAGGCATCCTTGCCCCCACATACACCCTCAAAATGGCATACCAAAAAGAGAGCACAGGCATATTGTTGAAACTGGCTTAACTCTTCTTGTTCAAACTTCCTTACCACAGAAATATTGGTGGGACAGTTTCCTTCATGCTGTCACCATCATCAACATCTTGACAAGTCTTGTCCTACAAAATGCATCACCCCATGAACTTCTTTTCAAAAACCAACCTTCCTATGACCACATCAGAACCTTTGGTTGCTCTTGCTTTCCCTATCTTAGGCCCTATCACACCCATAAAGTTCAATATCATACACAAAAGTGTGTCTACCTTGGCCTAAGTCACTCCCATAAAGGCCATAAATGTATGGATCCCAGTGGCAGAATTTATATATGTAGAGATGTTGCCTTCAATGAACTTGAGTTTCCATATCAGTCTCTCCAACCTAGGTCCACATCCAATCCTACTCCTCCTATGCCTATTCCTACTGGTGATCTTCCTGTTAGTCTTGTTCCATATACCCCTGATGGTTCCTTTAGTCCTGTTCCATATATCCCTGCTGGTGCTTCAATTTCCCTGTCTGACTCCTCTCTTTCAACTCCTAGCCTCTCCAATTCTCCTGCAAATGGTAGTCCTATCACCACCCAGGTTAGTACACCTATGTCCTCAATACCATCTGCATCCCCTACTTATTCTCCTGCATCAGCTCCTACACTGTCTCCTAACAGCAGTTCTACCACTTTCAGTACTTCCTCTGAATCCCCTGCCCCCCCAACCTAGCCCTCCTATGCAAACCAGGTCTAAACATGGTATTTTTAAGCCCAAACCTCTCTTTACCCTTGTGTCTGAGCATTGTGCACTTGATTCTATGACTGAACCAACCTCTATGTCAGAGGCTTTGTCTCACTCTCATTGGAAGAAAGCCATGGAGGATGAATATGCTGCCCTCTAGGCCAACCACACATGGGACTTAGTTCCTCCTTCAGTCCACTACAATCTGATTTGGAACAAGTGGATTTTCAAGGTCAAGCACAACTCAGATGGTTCTGTTCTTAAATACAAGGCCAGGCTTGTTGCCAAAGGTTAATCACAGCAAGAGGGGGTGGATTATGCTGAAACTTTTAGTCCTGTATCCAAAGCTGCCACAATCAAAGTTTTTATATCAGTTGCTGTGACTAACAATTTGCACATTAGACAGGTTGATATAAATAATGCATTTCTAAATGATACACTGCAAGAGTCTGTTTATATACCTCAACCTGCTGGATTCAAAGATCCATATAAGCCAGATTATGTGTGCAAACTCAACAGGGCTCTGTATGGGTTGAAGCAGGAACCTAGGGCCTAGTTTGAAGAATTAAGAACTCAACTGATAGCTTAGGGGTTCAAGCAGACAGTTTCTGACACATCCTTGTGTAGGATGTAATATCGTCGGATGGATTAAGATCCACCCGATTACGCGGCGGAAAGTACAAGATCTAGATCTAGTCAACCAAAATACATAAAATAATAGATCTAAACCTACGAGGGGGTTAGATCACTTACTAGTTTATTGTGAATAAACGTCTAGAGCAATCCGAGATCCAAGATCCAAGAATTGAGAAGTCACCGTCTTCCGATGAGTATCTCCAAGCAACACCAAGTGGATGGTGATTCAAGACGCTTGACCTCCTCGATATGCTACCTTAGAAAAACCCGAAGTTTTTCTAAAACCCGAACCCTTAGTATAATGGCCGAAATCTCCAAGCCATAATACTACCATAAAGTCGAAAATTATGTTGTGTCCAAAGGCTTGGGAGAACTCTCTTTATATAGGAGAGTAATCATTGTCCTCCAAGGATTTAATTAATTAACGGATAATCAATTATAATAATCCTTATTCCAATAAAAGATAAATATAATATATATCCCAAACAAATTAGGATAAATAAATATATTATCTAATATTCCATGATTTATCACTTAACAAATAAATGATTAAATCACATATTAAATAATTATCCAAGAAAACTAATTTCTCTCTAATTAAATAATTACACAAAATACGCCCACCCTAGAAAAAATAGGTCCACACGCATTTTTGACACATTAGGCCGAGTCCACGAAAAATTTATTTTCCGTGTATTTAATTATCTAGTCCAATTAAACAATTAATCCACATATCAATTAAATAGTCCAATCCAACTATTCAATTATAATTGAGGTGAAACGACGAGAAAACGTATGCTATGTTATGAGCCACATCGCGGACCATTGACCCATATTCAGTAGCTACAATAAATTAAATAATATTATCCGTCAGACCGAACAATAATATTCAATCTATTAATTCCGGGATTACACCACCATAAACCCGAAACTGAACTCTTCCGAATATAGATAACTTACACTCAACCATGAGTTGATAAACGTCCACTGATATAATCATTACATACGGATAAATCCTCCATAGACTGTTCATTTCGAGTCGGGATATTTCCGTAAACCCTTCTCGAAACATCTTATCCTTATTTACCATTAACCCCTAGTGATCAATTAGTTCACATACCGGACTAGTAGCTAATTAGTCTAACATGAACTCCTGGGATCGATCATTTTCTTAGGGCTAACAAATAAGGGAACTGTCTGTCTACTTCCCGAGGGAAGGAATGGATTCCATATCTGTGATAGTACAGACTACTCACTCATTCTAGAATAGAGCCAACGAGAAGTGTTGGACCACATACTACGAAGTGATCCTTAATAACACATCAAACCCTACCTTAGTCTAAGCGTGCCTGCAGGATCACCTCGAGATTGAGATTAATCCATATATGATCATCTTGTGATTCGATAAGACTTCTCGATTCATGCAATTATATCGAGAACTCAAATCAAATCGGTCCAAATTTATATGATTATCATCATATATAAATGCCCCACTAGGTACCACCTATTACCGATATCTGGATAAGACTGTCACACCGTAAAGTGTTCTCAAGCATTATTAGCATGTTAATCATGAGACCCGTCGCTCAGTTAATCAACGCTACGGACTAAGTTAATTTTAAGTACATCTTACTAACTCAATCCTCTTGTGTATAGCCATACACTGAGTTATGTGATTACATAAACGAGGTACTTAGGGTTTTCAGTAGTGTCTTAATTATAAACATACATGCATATAATAAGATGAATTATTAATTCTGTCCTAAAACAATTATATAATTTGTCTTTCGGGCACTACACCTAACAATCTCCCACTTGCACGAAAGGCTAGTGGATTAATTGTTTTAGAGCACGCCCTTATTTATCTATATCTACAACACCTTGTTCATCCTGTATGAAAATGAGGTAACCTTGTACATACTTGTCTATGTGGATGATTTCCTGATCACAGGAAACTCAGACCAGTACATTCAAAAGTTTATCAAACTTTTAAACTCCAGATTCCCACTGAAGGACCTGGGTGAAGTTAGTCAGTTTTTGGGGATGCAAGCCACTAGAGATACAAGTGGTCTCTTTCTGATCCAAAAGCAATATGCTCAGAACATGTTAAACAGGCTAGGCATGAACAATCTAAAGCCATCCCTCACACCTATGGTCACTGGAAAAACCTTTGAACCAAATCAATGTGTTCCTATTGTTAGTAATACCATCCGCAACGGAAGCGATTTAAGGATCTAGATCTATAAAATACACGTAATAAAATAATTAGATCTACTCTACAAGGGGGTTGTAGAACATACCTCTTGGATCTCAAAATCCAAGTTGAAGAACCGCAATAGAAAGAACGAACGAAGGTGTGAAGAGCACCACGATCTTCCGTACGTGTGATCCAAGCAACTCCCGGTGGAAGAAAATTCTCGTCTCGAATCCTCCCGATATGCTACCCGGAAAAACCTCCAAGATTTTCCCTTAGTCTCCCCTTGGCCAAAATTATCACTTCTTCTCTCTAAGAGGAGAAGTCGAAATTTATTGTGTGTTGTAAGGTTTGGGAGAACTCTCTTTATATAGGAGGGTAAAACTTAACCTCCAAGGATTTTATTTTGCAATTAAAATAAATCCAATAAATAAAAGATAATCCCATAATATTCTAGAACAAATCTAGAATAATATTTATCTTTATTTCTTACCATAAATATTTATCCAATAAATATTTTATGCACATGTCTTATTAATACACAAGAAAACAATTTCTTGTTTCCATAAAAAGACATGGGGCGAAAATTACCCCTTATTGACCTAGTCAATATTAATTTTTGCCATTACACAATAATTGGGCCAAGATTATGGAAAAATTTCTTTTCCACATATTTAATTATTTAGCCCAACTAATTTAATAGTCTACTAAACATTTAATTCACATATCGTTTTAATAAAGTCCAACAAGAACTAAATTAATATTATTAGGATTCGACGTCCGAGAATAGCTATGCTATATTTGGAGGCACGTCGGGGACCATGGACTAATAATCAGCGGCTCCGATAAATCAAATAAATAATTATCTTACGAATAGAATAATTATATTCGATAAATCAATCACAGGAATATGCCACCATAATCCCGTGACTGCACTCCTCCGATTATGAGATTATATTTATCTCCTCACGAGAATAATAAAAAGCGTCCATTGATATAATCATTACATATGGATTAATCCTCCATACACTGTTCATTCTAAATCGGAAAGTTACCGTTAACCCTTTTTAGAACCTCTTATCCTTATTTACTATTAACCCCCCTAGTGATCAATTAATTCATACGACTCACTGGTAGCTAATCAGTGTAATATGAACTCGTGCAATCGATCAGTTTCTAGGATTAACAAATAAGGGAACTGTCCATCTACTTCCATAAATAGAAGGAATGGATTCCGTATCTGTGATAACACAGACTACTCACTCAATCCAGTACAATGCCAAGATGGGGTAATTCAGATCACAGACTCAGTGTAATCCTTAACCGTCAAGTCAAACCTCATACTGATTCAAGCAGATGAATGTGATCACCTCAGGATTAAGATATATCCATAATAATGATCATCCATTGATTCGATAAGACTTCTCGATTACGGAATTATATCGTGAACTCTAATCAAATCGGTCCAGCCCTATATGATATATCTATCATATATAAATGCCCCACTAGGTTCTCTTAACCGAAAGTCCGGATAAGACAATCACACCTACTGTGTTCTGGGCGCATTAATAGCACGTTAATGGAGAGACCCGATACTCTCGATTAACTTCACTACGGGCTAATTGTATTTTAAGTACATCTTCACTAACTCAATCCTCCCGTGTATATCCCATACAATGAGTTAAGTGATTACATAAACGATATACTTTAGGGTTTTCTGTAGTGTAAATACTATTGTCACATCGGTGAATATGAGAATAATAAATATGAATAATAATATCATTTCATTTATTAAATAAAACAATTACAAAATTGTCTTTCGGGCATCACACCTAACAATCTCCCACTTGCACAAAAGCATGCGATTAATTGTTTTAGAGCACACCCTATTATTTAAAATACAACAAACTACATCTCCCACTTGCTCTAAAGCAATGGAGACCCATCCCGTATTCTAGTACCCATTAAGCATATCATTACTATTGCAGATGACAAAGTACACTCCGAGTGTGCCGTCGTAGGATAGGTCAGTGACTCGGGTAGTACCTACAACTCAATATCATGGGTCTTAATGATTAGTCAGGGTGTCGGCTCGAGACGATCCGTAAAATCGAAACGTTACCGGTGCATCTAATCATGTGGTACTTTCCCAATATGCTTTTGACCTCTAGTGATTTCGAAAATCCTTATAAGCTACCCCTTCATCGTTTGCACAATGATGTGGTATCGGCTTCCAAATCTAGAATCACTCCCAAATATGAAAAAGAAATCCTTAAGCTATATCGCCTCTCTAGCTACTACAAAAGCTGCTAATCACCCAACTAGTTAAAGTCGAGTTGGCGTTGATGGATTCCTCCAGGCAATAGCTTCAACACAAGAGTAAACACTGAGCCCGAGATCGACTTAACGATCATCCTCAATCTGTCTTAAAGTCAAAATCAGTGTATCACACATATCCAAGTTCACACATGAATATGTCCGCATATTATTCCTCGTTCTCTCAAGATACTAAATGACATAGTAAACTTTCTTTGTAAACCGCCGAATCTAAGATTCGATCAAAGTTGACGTTCAATAACCTGACCATCTCTTACTAGAAAGAGAATCTATCCCATTTCTCTTGATCCAAAGATTTAGAGAGTCATTCTTGAGGCATAGGGTAGAACTTCCTCGTTGAATGTTGCATACACATATGCATCATCTTAACCAATAAGATGGATGGGAAACTAGTGACTGATTCTAAAGAATTCGACCGAGTCAAACTCTTTAGGATGTTGTCCAAATCTCTATTGTAGAGAATTGTGGCATTGTCAGATTCTGACTTCAGATAACACTCCCATGTTGATTCCAACTGGTGCAGTGTTATCCTTCACAAACACTAATAGATGTATATATTCACTACTGTACTAAAATTGATATACAGTCTACAAAAGATTTATCAATATTCTGGTCAAATCCACATATTGTAGAAATATATGACTTCCAATGACCGAGAGGTTTGCTTTTTATCCACAAAGGACATAAGCCTTGACAATCATCCCATCATAAGTTCATAAGGCAATACCATTCTGCTTTTGAATGAATCCAGACTCCGTTTGTTTGGCAAGAAAGTCTCGTGGAATCACCCCTATTTTCTCGCTTTTTGAACGAAATCATGCAATACTAAGTGGTAAGAGAGTCCAAGGTCCGATTAACTCTCTACTTTTTAGGAATTACCCTAGACCACTCAGTTTTGCTCGAAGATAAACTTTCCTATTCATTCTACTCTTTTCGTGTAGATCCAATTACTCCCACCGGGCTGAGACGCTCGGTGGTTCTACAAGAGTATGAACAGGGTGGAGTACCGAACTCCATTCACGGGGTTATGGCTATTAAACCAACCTCTATTATCAGAATCCTATACTGCTCACAAAAGAGCCTTAGGTCATCAATCGATCCTCAGACTACAAAGTCCGCAGAACCCGTAATGGGTAATAGATAAACCATACTCCCAATACCTACTGGGTGGATCGAAATTCTGATCTAGTTTAGTAGTATTTAGTGTTATCACCAACAACCGATGTTGGATGTGGTCTGATTTTAATCAGTTAGTAACTACCTTGAGTAAACGTACTTCAAGGTTCAAGGTTTTGTTGTTCATGGACTCTATCAGAAAGGATGCAACAGTATAACTGTCCCTTCCCGATTTCAAGAATCCTATTTCTAACCTTTATACACAATTGGTTAAAAGATATATCACGAATGGTCATTGACCGAACGTATGCTCGAAATTCCCAGTCTTACCTTCAAGCACCGTGTGCTAAATGCTTATATTTATGGAAGTGGGGTGAACCGAATCCACACCTTATCCGTAAATTCCAAAGCATATTGTAGGTAGACTTCTTTGTCTTACATTTCAATGTAAACCGTTATTTCGCTTCCAATATCTTTATTGAGTTAAGCAGTGTATTGTAGCACATCTAAAACTATATAAGGCAATTTTAACGGTTTCTCACTTAGTGAGAACTTGTCACAATAAGGCAGGCTGAGCATCAGTCTCGATGACTATGAATGGCCTATTCCGAGTATAGAATACTCTATCTCTGTTGAAAACAGAGAAACCTCAAAATATTTTGGATAAACTTTCCGGAGTGTTTGAATAGTTATCAGACAAGAAGTCACTACTCGGAAGCTCCTACTACTTGCATCTTTCATCAGACCCCGAAGGTCGTCATGAACAAGCTATGTTACTTCTTTATAACCATTATCCTTTCCCGATTGAAAGGAAACTTAGTCATTGAACCTTTGAGACAATATAACCGTGATCGGAGAAATGAATCACCCCGAGCCGCCTTGAGTCTTGTCTTTTAGGGACTATGCACTAACTATGGAATATGAAGAAGCGTTTACCTAAATATCGAAACCAATTGCTTTTAATAGTTCTTAAGATGTGTTTTATATACGTATTTCAATAGTTCTAAGTGGTTTTGACTTTATCAAACAAAAGTCCGAGTCTTGGATTCGTACTACAAATGGTATATTCACTTTCTATACGACAAACAAATCATCGAATATAAGGTAAATTCATTCGTTCCAACGAATCTTAAACCGAAAATAAATTTTCCGAGATATCCAAGGATTGAATCCGAGATTCATTTCCTTATATCACTCCCACTATTCTAGCTAAAATTAACTGCCCGTTGTTCACTCCTTTAATCGTTAAATGCACTGCTATTTTGTTCTTCCAAAGAACTTAGCTCGAGAAAATCGCCAAGGATTCATAGGTTGGTGATCCAAAATCACTGTCCTTATCCTATGATTTTCAGTTAATTAATTTTCGGTTCAAGCTTGAAGTTTTCTCAGTTTAGATGACTAACACTTTTAGACATATTCTCCCATTCTTGACTTTCCGTGAATGGAAACAGTCTTGAACCAGCGGTTCGTTTGAGTAGACACTACTCTTGAACCATGGGATGTCTATTTTGAGTGTTACTCGTCGGGACTTCTCAGATTTTTTAATATGTACCAGAAAAACAACGAATCATAACATTAAAGCTCCCACTAGTTTATCGGTTCCAAATACCGTCTAACGAGCAATGCTTTATTTTTATGATTTTATGATTTTTTCGATTAGAAAATCTTTCGTATACAGTTCCAATGTTTCCAGAAAAACCAACAAATCATAGAACTCCCACTAGTTCATCGAATCCAAATATCGTCCAACTAGCGACATTTCATGACTTTCCGGTTTTTCAATTAGAACGGTTACATGTGTAGTCAGTTACACTTTTCTAATGTTCTAGAAAAACAATAAATCATAAAGCTCCCACTAGTTCATCGATTCCAAATATTGTCCAACTAGTAACACTCCATGATTTTCCGATTTTTCAATTAGAAAATTACTCGTGTAATCACTACACACTCAAAATTCACTAGAAGAATTTCAAAGTCCGAAATCACCTTTGATCAAACTAAGTTTGTCTTCCGTTTGACACGAATGACACTAGTGACATACCTGTATGTCACTCTGGTTTTTAAAAAAAAAACTTAAGAGAAATATCTCTTCTGAAAATTAATTGCATTATAGATTAACTAGTTCAACGTCCTAGTTACTTTCCACTTTTTAAAGAAGTCAATACTAGTCAATTATAAATTTTAAGCAATTTAGTAAGGGATATAATGCTGTAAATAAAATGACATGTATTAATTCAAGTTTAACACTACTATATTATTTTATTTTAGGAATTGTAACTATAAGTAAGTCTACTCTACCATTCCAAGGTTTTAACATCGCATCTCAGTGCCGCCTTAGGGTAGGTCAAAGAGATGACGGTTAAATCGAGACAATCTCATCAATGAATAACTTGTGAGAATCGAACATCCCACGAGAATCAAACATCCCTTTACTCATTGACTACCTTCCTTTTTTAGCCTAGATATTATCAAGAATATCCTTTATGAGTGTGACCTACTATATCGGATCTCTTAGGTACGCCCGAGTGTGCCGTCTTAGGATAGGTCAGTGACCCGACGAGTACCCGGAAATCCTATCCTTTCGGAGACCAAGCCATGAATGTTGATAGGGGTGAACACCATCCTTAGGGGGACGAAATCAAAGCGCCTCGAGGCGTCACCCTTCTCTCACTTACTTGTATCTATAGTAGAGGCCGTGGGGTTGGCTGTCGCCTCCCCCGCTCCCACTCAATATTTTGGAAGTGGTGGTGGGTTAACTAACCACGTCTTTTTGATGTTAACATAAAAGCACATCAAATCAAGGATTCCGAATGGTGTCGGTAACGTAGGCAAGCCTACCCGTCCTATTCGTTGGAACATATGTGATGATCCGGATGAAATCGGGTCAAGACAAATTTCATTGAGATAAGAAGGAATCACCCCTCCGTTCTCCGGTGTAGCTTAGTCTTGCCGGACCCCCGTGCATACATCACACTAGGAGGGTTAAGTCGGTCGAGCCTAGCTCAGTTGACCACCCAACCTATAAGCGAGCCGTTTTTATCCAAGATTTATTGTTCTTTTACCATCATTCAATCTCGTGAGACTACTACGAATCGAAAACGTGATCTCGCCTGGGCTTTAAGGCGGTTCACCGAGAACACACACCGAAAGGCTTAACGATTTCATAACCCGTCCTCGGATCTTTAATTAGTTACTAAATTAATTAATTACCACGTATTAATTAAATTTCAACTAATTACGCAAGTTTGTATACATGCCTATTTTAATTACCAAAATTAAAATTCTACATGTATGCATGGAGTGGATTTATGATATGATGCATGTCATGGAAATTCCGATTTTATATCTATTTTATGATCAAACACACAAAAAATAAATTGCGGAAAATTTAAACACCGAGATGAATTGTTGGTACCCCCGACTAACCTATTTTATAAGGAAAAAATAAGACTAATTCTAAGTCTTCAAATCTCGATCTTCGATCTTGATCTTGAAACTTCCGGATCTCAAACCTCCGATCTTGACACGAACCACGAACGACGAGGAGATGAGGCCGTAATATACCAATATATTTAAAATATATCTATATTATCAAATTGTTTTATAAAAAAAACTTTTTTTTTTTTCACGGCATAATTTATCAAAAAAAGAATTAGATTTCACTACATTTATGACGGAGTTTTTATGACGGATATTATTTCCGTCGCAAATTTACGCTTATGATTGATATTTTAAAGTTTCTGCGACGGGACACTTGGCGGGACCGATTTTTCCAATATACCATTTTATAATTTATTTAAAATATATCTATATTATCAATTGTTTTATAAAAAGTTTAAAAACTTTTTTTTTCTTCACGGCAAAACCACTACCACCACTTATCAAAAAACACGCAGGTCGCAACAACCAACCGCCTCTCCTCCTTAGATTTTCTTTATTTTTGCTTTTATTTTTGTCAAATTAGGCAATAAAAGTGGTATGTATTATGTAAACGTAATCAATTTTCTTTTATATGCAAATGAGTTTTTTCATTAGCTCTTTTTTAATTTTCAGAGGAGTGTTAAAGAGTACTTCATTCTTGTGCCCTATGAGTTTGTTTTCAAGAGGTGCTCTAGGAATTAATCCTTAATTTGGCATGTACACTACTCCCAAGATTTCCATCCTAAAAGGTAAACAAAACAGAGCCATCAATAATTGTTTGAAACAAAATTTTAGAGAAACTTTCAATGTGGAACCCATTTAACGCCTTCCAATAGTTTGATGACATAACAAAAGCTAAATGTAGAACTCAAACCAAATGCCAAGAAATGTATGCACGTGCTTTGGCAATAACAAAAAAGATGAAGCATCACGGATACATGCATCACAATGTTTGAAAAAATTTGTTTGATATTTATAATACATTATAAATATCAAATTATTATTACTTACTTTGCTGCATTTTTTATCAAGCGTGCTGTAGGCGTCCGCAAAAGGTCAGCGCGAAAAAAAAAAAAAATATTATATATACATTATATATATATCATGTAATTATTGTTACTAACAAATTTATATCATACTTTGCAGACGCCTTCACTTCAAGGCCTGTGAGACGTTGCCTCGAGTCAGCCTTTTATTACGGGTCTACACGAGCCGTTACGATGCTGCAAAAAAAAAGAGTTTTTGGCATGCCGAAGGGTGACATTGTTTGATACATTTTATTTATTTTGGCTTATCGTATCCCTTTGACATATCGTTTTATTCATTTTTTGACATTTCCTTTGACGTATTTTTGACATATCCCCTTTGATATCGTATTTCCCGCTTATATTGTTGTTGTTGATAGCGGTAGCAATTGTAATGCTATCGGGAAATTAAAGGCTGTTTTGCTCAGGTCACGCAAAAAGCAACCATAATTTTCTTTAATTTATTTTTGCGACGGAATATATCCGTTTTATGGTATTTCGACGGAAAAGGCTCATTTTGCGACGGATATGAAAAGATCTAAAAATAAATAAATTATTTAATAAAAATAAGTTGCGACCTCCTGCGACGGATTATACATTTTTGCGACGAAATTTTACATGTTTGCGACGGAATATTTCCGTCGCTATTTGTTATTTGCGACGGACTATACATTTTTTGCGACGGATTATAATTTAAAAATAAAATAAAATACGGTAATTATTCGTCAGAAAATCCGTCGCAAATAATTTATGACAACATCCGTCGCAAAACTGGGATTTTGCGACTAAAAAATGCGACAAAGAAAAATCGTCTTCTATGGTTTGCGACGGAATAATCTTCTTGTTTGCGACGGTAATCTTCCGTCATCTTGTTTTTTTGTAGTGTTTTATTTTTATTTTATGTCGGCAAAACCAATATGCAAGTTAACCAAAATTGGTGATGCAAGTTAAGGATCAAAAAATAAAATTAAATACAATAATAGTAAAATTACATTTTATAATTTTTTTACGTCATGATGATCTTCAAAAATAAATTACACATCATCCTATGCTCAATTGATACTAATCAAAAGAGCTACAAAATAGATCTACGGGTAAACAATACTAACCCCAATCCATCTCTTCAACCAAGACATTCATAATCAAAACATAATTTTTGGCCCCGTTTTTTAAAAAAAATTGGGACAAAAAAATCTACATGTTTACCACTCCTAGATCTAATATTTTATACGTATAAATATAGATCACCATGACGACTGATACCACTGTTAGTAATACCATCCGCAACGGAAGCGATTTAAGGATCTAGATCTATAAAATACACGTAATAAAATAATTAGATCTACTCTACAAGGGGGTTGTAGAACATACCTCTTGGATCTCAAAATCCAAGTTGAAGAACCGCAATAGAAAGAACGAACGAAGGTGTGAAGAGCACCACGATCTTCCGTACGTGTGATCCAAGCAACTCCCGGTGGAAGAAAATTCTCGTCTCGAATCCTCCCGATATGCTACCCGGAAAAACCTCCAAGATTTTCCCTTAGTCTCCCCTTGGCCGAAATTATCACTTCTTCTCTCTAAGAGGAGAAGTCGAAATTTATTGTGTGTTGTAAGCCTTGTGAGAACTCTCTTTATATAGGAGGGTAAAACTTAACCTCCAAGGATTTTATTTTGCAATTAAAATAAATCTAATAAATAAAAGATAATCCCATAATATTCTAGAACAAATCTAGAATAATATTTATCTTTATTTCTTACCATAAATATTTATCCAATAAATATTTTATGCATAATGTCTTATTAATACACAAGAAAACAATTTCTTGTTTCCATAAAAGACATGGGGCTTAAAATTACCCCTTATTGACCTAGTCAATATTAATTTTTGCCAATACACAATAATTGGGCCAAGATTATGGAAAAATGTCTTTTCCACATATTTAATTATTTAGCCAAACTAATTTAATAGTCCACTAAACAAAATTAATTCACATATCATTTTAATAAAGTCCAACAAGAACTAAATTAATATTATTAGGATTCGACGTCCGAGAATAGCTATGCTATATTTGGAGGCACGTCGGGGACTAATAATCAGCGGCTCCGATAAATCAAATAAATAATTATCTTACGAACATAATAATTATATTCGATAAATCAATCACAGGAATATGCCACCATAATCCCGTGACTGCACTCCTCCGATTATGAGATTATATTTATCTCCTCACGAGAATAATAATAAGCGTCCATTGATATAATCATTACATATGGATTAATCTTCCATATACTGTTCATTCAAAATCGGGAAGTTACCGTTAACCCTTTTTAGAACCTCTTATCCTTATTTACCATTAACCCCCTAGTGATCAATTAATTCATACGACTCACTGGTAGCTAATCAGTGTAATATGAACTCGCGCGATCGATCAGTTTCTAGGATTAACAAATAAGGAAACTGTCCATCTACTTCAATAAATAGAAGGAATGGATTCCGTGATCTGTGATAACACGTACTACTCACTCAATCCAAAGACAATGCCAAGATGGGGTAATTCGGATCACGCACTCGATGTAATCCTTAACCGTCAAGTCAAACCTCATACTGATTCAAGCAGTTGAATGTGATCACCTCAGGATTAAGATATATCCATAATAATGATCATCCATTGATTCGATAAGACTTCTCGATTACGGAATTATATCGTGAACTCTAATCAAATCGGTCCAGCCCTATATGATATATCTATCATATATAAATGCCCCACTAGGTTCTCTTAACCGAAAGTCCGGATAAGACAATCATACCTCATTGTGTTCAGGCGCATTAATAGCACGTTAAAGGAGAGACCCGATACTCTCGATTAACTTCACTACGGGCTAATTGTATTTTAAGTACATCTTCACTAACTCAATCCTCCCGTGTATATCCCATACAATGAGTTAAGTGATTACATAAACGATATACTTTAGGGTTTTCTGTAGTGTAAATACTATTGTCACATCGGTGAATATGAGAATAATAAATATGAACAACAATATCATTTCATTTATTAAATAAAACAATTACAAAATTGTCTTTCGGGCATCACACCTAACACCTATGGCAAATCCCTCTTTGTATAGAAGTGTCATTGGTGCCCTGCAGTACATGACCTTTACAAGACCTGATATAGCTTATGTGGTGAACTCTCTTAGTCAATTCATGCATGATCCCAGAGATGTGCATTGGCAGGCACTGAAAAGGCTCCTGAGATATATCAAAGGGACTATTGAATACAGTCTTCACTTCCAGACCGGTGGACAGTTAGTCATTATTGGGTTCTCAGATGCTGGATAGGGGTGCTGTCCTCATGACAGAAAGTCAGTGGCAGGACACTGCATATATTTAGGTCCTTGCTTGGTCTCATGGCATAGTAAGAAGCAGCATGTTGTATCAAGATCCAGCACTGAATTAGAATACAGAAGCTTAGCTCATGCATCTGCTGATATTGCCTGGCTCAAATCTCTACTCTATGAACTTGGCATTAAACTTACCAGAAGACCAGTCATTTATTGTGACAATACTGGAGCTGAATCCTTGTCCCAGAATCCTGTTTATCACTCCAAAACCAAGCACATAGAGATAGATGTGCACTATGTAAGAAACCAAGTCTTGGAAGGCAAACTAGATGTGAAGCACATTTCAACATGTGATCAACCGGATGATATCTTCACCAAAGCCCTGTCTGGTGTAAATTTTCTGCCCTTTAGGAACAAACTAAATGTGGAGTGTCTACCGCACTCAGTTTGAGAGGGGGTGTCGAGATATTAGATTATATGTGGTGAAATACTACTGGTCCATGTGTTAGTATTAATGTGTCACACAGTTATTGGTACACCTTTATGTTTGTTAGATCACATAATCTTTTCTGTTAGATTTAGTGTCAATATATGCTGTGTAATCTTTGGCATTATCATCAATGAAATCATCTTCCATCTTAATATAGATTTCTATCTACCTCCGCCCCTGCTTTGTTGGGAGAGGTCCCCACCTTTGATGTCCGAGCCCGACAAACTGGATACCTTGTTGGGGAAGGTCCACACCTTTGGTACCCGACAGTACCTTGAAGGATTCCACCTTTGGTAAACAACAATGATGAACTGGATTGAAACAAGGTCATAAAAATTTAGGTCCTGGATATTTAGGTGCTTTGAACAAGTGTAATTGTTTATGCAGTACTGGTGATGGGATTAAACGATAATTATCTGTGTGTATGTAGGAAACAAATTACTATTCGGAGAATCTTTGTTTATACCGAATTGAATTGTGAGATGCATGAGACGTGTATAAAAAATCAAATCAATATTTGTCTTTTTTTTTTTTTTTTTAATTTTATAAATATATATGTCATTCATTTAATGGAATCCGTACACAGCCAAAGGTGTGCGTAAGGGCGTAAGGAATTTCCTGACTTTTGCTCCTACAAAAATTGTGCTAAACCATTGATTTTTGAGTCAAAACCTTATTAAATATACTCCAAGAACGTGCATAAAAAAAAAGTACATAATGATATAGAGTTAACCATACATTTTTTATCCGTTAACCATATGATAATGTTGGGTAGACTTTATATATAGAATTTTGTAAGTAACTCTATGATGAGAAAAAAAAAAATGTCATGGGTTATCAATTACTTAATTTGTAGGTTTATGTAGGTTTGATGTTTTATTCTCCGTAGTGGGGAGAATCATAGAATTTCTACCAATATGATTATTAGAGCGGCTAATGAGTACAACATGAATCTGATAAAGAATGAAGCATCCATTTATTCGTGATGGATGGGTTAACGTGAATACGGATGCATGTTTCTCTTCCATGAAAAAGACCGTTATCATCAGTGTTGGATCCACTAATTTGTTTTAATAGAGTCATTGAAGCCTAAAACCATATTTATATCAAAGAATTTGTTTTAATGGGGTCACTAGAGTCTAAAGCTACATATTTAACATTAAAACTATATCGTTTAAATACTAAAAATAATTTCCGAATCTCAATAGGGTCATATGACATTTACCCATTCCTAAAATGTTTGTTCCACGATAATTTGACATCTTGGAACCAATCATCTTCCCAAGATGTGTGGACCAACCAAATACTTTATCTTGGTTATCCTCCACAACATCTTGGGAAGATGATTGGTTCAGCTAATTTGTCTCAAGGCTTGTACATACTAAAAGCTGATCTTGTTACTGATCATAATGCTCTTCATACTGATCCTGTTACTTGTGATTTTGCTGTCATTCCTGACTCTTTGCTATGACATTATAGATTAGGACATCCTTCTAAACAAAATATACAAGTGTTGAATAAATCCATTCCTCTTGTACTTTCTGATTCAGTTTCCTGTTGTCATGTTTGTCCTTTTGCTAAACAGAAAAGAAATAGTTTTCCTCATAGTACTTCTGTTACATCTAAAGTTTTTGAGTTGTTGCATGTTGATATATGGGGTCCTAACAGACATCCCACTTATAATGGTGAATATTTCATTTTAACTGTTGTTGATAATTGTTCAAGATATCTTTGGATTCACTTGATGAAACAAAAATTTGAACTAGGCCTTTATTACAAAAAATTTGCAACACTATCTCCAATCAATTCAGTACAAACATAAAAGTAATAAGGTCAGACAATGGCCTTGAATTCAAGATGGACAGTTACTATGTTCAAAAAGGAATCATTCATGAAACCTCTTGTGTACATACACCACAACAAAATGGTGTTATAGAAAGAAAGCATCAACACCTGTTGAATGTTGCTAGAGCACTAAGGTTTCATTCTGGCCTTCCTATGAAATACTGGGGTTTCTGTGTTAAACATGCTGCCATGCTCATAAATATCACACTTACACCTTTACTTAAAGAGCAAACACCTCATTTTATTCTCTATGGCACAACACCTGTTTACACTGATCTTAAAGTATTTGGTTGTTTAGTATATGCTAGAACTATTGCACAGGGCAGAGGAAAATTTGATAGCAGGAGCAGGCAATGTGTTTATCTTGGTAATCCTTCACACACAAAGGGTTACACCCAGAATCAGCAATTGGTCCCATAAACCTTTCAATTTCGTAAAATATTGAGTAACAGACAGAGTACCTTGGTTGGTGGCATAAATTTCTTCTTGAAGATTGGAAAGCCTGTAAGCATTTCCTGTGCCAAATCTATGATCTAGATCCAACCAAATTTCCCTGGCCGTATTCAACCAAAAAACGCTTTAGGAAATAGACGGATCCAAATAATTTACCAGCCAATTGGTAACCATATCGTTTCACTGACACCAAATCTCAAAATGTCCATCAGTTTCTTCAGGTTTTGGCAAACTTCCATCCACGAACTTCAATTTTCCTTTCATGCAAGGTAGAACTTAAATCATATGCATTTGTGTCATTTACTTGTGTTTTACCATTTCAATTCTTATAGACTAGATGTATGATTGCAATGTTGACTCCATCTTTATTTTTGAATCGCTCATTTTTGCTCGAGGGCGAGCAAACGCTAAGTAGGGGGTAGTTGATGAGAGTCAAATTGACTATCATTTTCTATGTAATTATACCCCGTTTTATATGTTTTCTGAGACATTTAGTTGTATTTTGATGTATTTACACCTTGGTTATCATTTCGGGACCTAGACGTAAAGTCCGGGATTCTCGGTCTTTTTCGGTGTAATTTACTATACTCTCGATCACCCTAGTGTCCTGTAGGGATTATGTGTGGTATTTGTTGTGATTTTGTACAGGACTTAGGTGTTTGAGATGTCCGGAAGGCGAGATACGAGGATTGTAACGTGTGCCCGAAGCTTAAACGTTCAAACGGATCAAAACGCGGTGGTACTACAACCATACCTTCCATTTATCTGCATTTTGATCAACCTTAGAGGCATATTATGGGCTGGACATCTTCATGAAAGTTGTAGACAATTGAATGAGCTTTCCAACGCATCTTGAATCACTCAAATCGGAGGTCTATAGAAAAAGTTATGGCTGTTTTTCTGAGGATATGTCAGCTAGGCGCGCGTCTGACAAATCCTAGGCGCACGCCTAGCAGTCAATTTTGGCCAGAAATTTCAGTACGTGTTTTTATCATCCTAGGCATGCGCCTGCACTTTCCTAGGCGCACGCCTAGCGTCCAGAACTCATAAAACACTATAAATACCCCCATTTTGGATCTAGATCCACACTTCCTCTTCCCCAACTCGTTTTTACAGCTTTTTCTTCATCTTTCCTTAGATTAGATTAGTTTATAGGTATATTAGCTTAGATTAGTTGTATATTGTTGTAATCCGTTGATTCTCGAAGATATCTTGATGCGTTATTGACGGGATTTTGTTCGGTGAACCGATTTTCTACGGCATAATATATTTGGTATTTCTTTTTCATTTCTTGTTCTTGCTTTCAATCTTTATTTTCGTTATGTTTATTGTTGATTTCTTGTTGTTTTTGTTAACATAATGAGTAGCTAATAGCCGATAGTCGAGTTATGTGATAGTCTTTGAAATGGAACCTTAGCCTGTTCATGTGGTGTTCTTGATGTTTGATTGTTGATTCTCGATGTTACCATAGTTCTAGAATTTATTCTTATCACGTTTGTTGAATTAGCTACTTAATAAACGTATTACACGTATCGTCTTTACATATGTATTTTGCAATAGAATACGGGAGCCGGGGTTCTAGGATCACTGTGTAAAACCGACTGAGTTGTTCACACTCGGTTTCGTTGTGAGGTTTTGTATCGACTTGTCGAGCGTTTCATTGACCATAGACCGTGTTAGGTCAGTTAAATCCGGTCAGCAGACTGTTGAACCTAACATAGGAGAGTAGATTATTGAAATAATGTCTATTCTCGGAAATAAGAAGCGACACCCTACGTATGACGTCGAGAACGTTTAGGTGAATCAAGAATACCTCGGGACTTAGCTAGGGTTTGTGAGTATTAGATTGGATCATAGCTCGGCTATCTCTTTTATATAGTTTTAAATCTCTCTTTGTTGTGCATATTAGTTTGTAGAACCGGTGATCTGACAAATCACCGTCTTCAATATTTGTGTTGACCTGAACTAGGGACGAGACCGACTTTGGTACTCGACCAGATTCCCTGTGGGATACGACCTTGACTCACCAATTCTAGGCTACAGTTGACCCGGTACACTGCCGGTGAGATTGGACACTTAGAAAAGGCCGATCACTGAGCCATTTCCACTACCCATTTTGCTAACCGACCCGAGGTGTCGGGCTTTGCCAAGATCTGCTTCAATGGTTGGTCAGTAACCATCGTGATGGGATAGGCTTAGAAATACGGCCTCAATTTTCTCGAGGCGTGTACCAGACATAACGCCAACTTCTCTGCTGGTGAGTACCGGATCTCGGGCCCATGCAATGCTTTACTAACAAAATAGATTGGCACTTGGCCGTGGACCCCTTCCCGAATTAGAACCGCACTCACTGCTTCCTCACATACTGCCAAGTAGACCAACAATTTATCCCCTTCTCGAGGTGAAGTAAGAGTGGGTAATTCTGATAAATAGGCTTTCAAATCCTCGAAGGCTGTCTGACATTCTTCATCCCAGTGAGAAGGACTAGCCTTGCAGAGAATCTTAAAAAATGGTAGTGCGCGCTGCGCAGATCTCGATAGAAACCTATTGAGGGCTGCCATTCGACTGGTAAGTCTCTGTACCTCCTTTATGTTTCGAGGTGCAGGCATGTTTTTTAACGTGTCGATCTTGTCCGGGTTCTCTCGAATCCCGTCCTTCGAGATCATGTATCCCAAAAAATTTCCCGACCTGACCCCAAAGGTGAACTTCTTCGGATTTAACTTCATATTCGTGTCCCTCAACACCTCAAACACTTCCCGGGCATCTACCAAATACTGATTCATGGATCGACTCTTGATGAGCAAGTCGTCCACATATACTTCCATACATCTGCCGATCTATTTAGCGAAAATTTTGTTGACCGCTCTCTGGTATGTAGCCCCGGCATTTTTCAAAACGAACGGCATGGTTACATAGCAGAAAGTGCCAAATTCCGTAATGAAGGCCATTTTCTCCGCGTCTCGAGGATCCATTAGGATTTGATGGTATCCCTTGTATGCATCTAAAAAACCAAACACTTTGAAGTCGATAGTAGAGTCTACTAACCTATCAATTTTTGGCAATGGATATGTGTCCTTTGGACATGCTTTATTAAGGTCGGTGAAATCCACACACATACGCCAGCTGCCATCGGGCTTTTTGACTAACACAGGGTTGGCTAGCCATTCGGGATAAAATACTTCTCTTACTATCCTGGCGGTTAATAACTTCCCGACTTCCTTCTCTATGGCTTCGACTCGATCATGTGCAAAGCTCCTCTTTTTCTGTCTAACTGGTTTCTTGGCTTGATTTATTTCAAGCTTATGGACTGCGATATCCGTGGATAATCCCGGCATGTCATCAACCCTCCAAGCAAAAACATCTCTGAACTCGGTTAGCAGCTTCGACCAGTAATTGTTGTTCTTTGGCCGGGATCCAAACCCCGACTTGTACGCACTGATCGTCTTCGCCTTCCCATCGACGAACATATTTGACTGGATCAACCGAGATCCAACTCTTCTCCTCTTCTTCCTCCGGAATCAGTTCCTCGACCAGGACTTGTTGTACTGCCATTTTCCCGTCCATGACAATGGAGTTGCAGCTCCGCACGGCATCAACATCTCCTCTTACTTCATGAGAGCCGTTCTTGGTAGGAAACTTCATACTGTAGTGGAAAGTTGAGATGATGGCGCGCAAGTCGAAGAGAGCAGGTCGTCCCAAGATGACATTGTGTGCCGAAAGAGCCTTAACTACCACGTAGTTTAATTCAAGGGTCCTTCATTTCTCGCCATCCCCGACTGTCGTTAGCAACTTAATCAATCCCATGGGATGGACCGCCTGTCCTGTGAACCCAAACAAATGAGACGCTAGAGGATCTATGTCCTTCTCTTTCAGTTTCATCGCCTGAAAAGCCTAGTAATACAAGATGTTTACCGCGCTACCATTATCGACGCAGACTCTCGATACCAACTCCGAGACTTGGGAATGTCATCTTTGGGTCCATACCCGACTTCCAATATAAATCTCAGTCTCTTATTTTCCCTCGAGCTGTCAGTTGGCTCTCTGATGGCTTGGTCTTTCTCGCTCTCAACTGGCCAAAATCGTATTGACGTAATTATTGGGTCGATTATCGTCGTACCTATCTCGACCATGGTCACCCCTGTTGTCTCTTTCTTGACCTGGAGATCGATCCCGATGTGGTGATCGATCCCTACGCCTCTGAGTGTCGTGACCTCGATCTCGACCTTGATCAGAATTCTTCCTCTTGTATTCTTTGCGCCCCTTGGGCTCGTTGCACTGAGATCTGTCAACCACCTCATCTAGCTTTCCTTCTTGAATACAAGCGTCGATGTCTCTCTTCAGGTCGGAGCATTCCTCCGTTTCGTGACCTATATCCTCATGAAAATCGCAATATTTTCTGGGATTTCTCTTTTCTCGAGGTTTTTTTTAGTGGACTCGGTTTCTTTGCTATGCCCTTCGAGATCATAATGGCCAAAAATTCTCCGCTCGACCGATTGAGTGGGATGAGATCTTTATCGTGCAGAGCTCTTTTCTTTCCCAGACGGTCTGAGATAGGCGCTGTAATGCGGTCCCAGACTGTCGGTTTGCTCTCGGTGTTCTGTCCTTTGGACTGATTCTTATTCGACCTCGAGTGTCCTTTTTTGAATCCATCCAGTCGGATTGGGTGTGTCTACGCACTGCCTCTTCCCCTTGACAGAATCTGTGCACCACATTAACACACTCGTCCATGGTACGAGGGACATCCCTGCTCAATTTCATATACAACTTTGTATTACGCAGCCCTCCCACAAACAACATGATCAGAAGTCGGTCATCTGCGTCCTTGACTTGCATGGCCTCGAGATAGAACCTCTTCAGATATTCTAGCACTATTTCATCTTTTTGTTGCTTCATATTCATGAGGAGAGTAGCGCTTAAGTGAAATTTCTTGTTTACAATAAACGCATCTCGAAACTTGCGAGCTAACATGGTAAAACTAATGATGGACCCGGGTCGTAGCATGGTGAACCATTCTCTGGCTCGACCAACGAGCAGCGTCTCGAAAGCCCGACATTGCATCACATCGGGTGCGCCGTACAACCTCATCTGAGATAGATACCTATGTAGATGGTCCTCGGGGTCAGTGGTGCCATCATAGGGTTCTATCTTTGGTATTTTAAACCCTTGGGTTTTGGGAACTCTTCAATCTCCTTCGTGAAAGGTGATTCCAACCACAGCGAGACCTGATTTTTTCCCAGAATAACATCCAGCTCTTGCCTAACGTTGTTCTCATCCATCCTTTGAGGTTTCTGTTGGATCTCAAGTCTCTTTCTCTCCATGGAGCTGGAAGACGCACTGACTTCGTCCCCAGGAGCTCACTTGGGCTTTTCTACAGCATCTTTCTTACCGCCGTCTGCTTGCTGCTGTGCCATGAACGCCTCTGCTATAATCCTGGGCATTAATTCACGATCAGCCCCTGCTAGTTGATCCACAATAACTTGGTGTTCCGGAGCGAGACCTTGCATCTTCGTTTGGGGATCCTCATGGATCGGATCCATTGTCGGATCCTTTGTTCCTTGTGGATCCAGATCCACTTGTTTATGGAGTTGCGAACCTTGTTGATCCGTGGCCTTGGAGTTAATTAGCTTTCCTGGCAGTATTATCCTTGGGAGGCATCGTGATCCTGGTGTGTTTAACAGTAGAAGACCCTCCTTCTAGCGCCAATGACGATGACAAATTATGTCACCTTTTTAATCCGGGCTTTTATGAATCTAGTGTTGAATATCCAAGACCCTAATGTACTATAAACGCGTTGTTGTTTGTGTTATTTGCGGCTGACTCTAAGAGCTTGTCTTAGATTGCCTACGTATCTTGTGATTGTCCAGGAATCAAACCTTACGTAGTTCCTGGAACGCGGTATTTATAATGATAATTCATGCCCTAACCCTAATATTAGGTCGGTCTTAGCTATTGTCACATTTACCCTTAATGGGCCTTGCCCCTTGTCCAAGTTGTCACGCTGATAATGGGCCTTCGTAGCTGGTGCGGGCTCTGTCCTCAAGGTCGACTTGATCGACTTGCTCTAGCCGACTCTGGACCATTGCCCTACACTGCTCGAATACCGGTACTCGACATGCGTGCCCTGATACTTAGTCATATTGCGGAGACCAATCATGAGACAACACGTGGAGGGGTGAAACCATGTATCGTCAGATACCTTTGCAGCTTAGGGATGAACAACGGGTGCAACAACCACAACAAGCATGGGGCAACTATTCTTTGAAGGTTGAGTAACAGATTGGAGCTTACCAGACTTCAATTTAATGTAAGTAAAAGCTAGGGGAGCAATGGCATAAACAAACAAAGTAGCAGAATTTTCAGGTGACTGAGAATTCGATTCAAGAGCAGAACCAAAGAATCAGTCAATAAAACTTTGGAAGAAGAATTCAGAGCTGAATAAGACAAATTTCCGACAATGGGAACTTCAATTTCAGCTGTAGAAGCCACACTAACAGCTGGGAGAGCAATAACGAGGGCAATATAATCTGAATCTGAAGAAGGAACAGAAACCACATTTTTCTTTCGAATGTTCTTACCCATGTATCAAAATCAAGATAAATGGAAAGAAGAAGATGGAAAGTACCAGCAAACAAAGAAAGAAAGAAGAACTCAAAAAAATTTAATTGCCGGCCGGAATGATGCAGGCACTATAGGAGCCGGTGAGAGTAACATCTCTTTAAAATTCAATTTACTGAGACTACTGAGAGCTGCCGCTTCACGCACTTCTTTTGTGATGGTCTCCGGCCGGAGCAAGGAGAAACGAAAAGAATGGCAGGGGGAGGAGCAGAGGAACGGCTACAATGAAAGAAGCTTACCGATTTCAATTATTTTGGGGAAATTAGGTTAGGAACGATGGGTAATGAATGGGTTGGGTAGGATGTTGTTTACTTTTTGTTTTTTTAATATGTAAAATAATAATAAAGATAAGGATAATAATAATAATAATAATAATATCTATAATAAGGAGATTTTATTTATTGTATATATTAAGAGGAGAGTTTTAATCAATAATGAGGAGAAAAAAATTTGGTCATCAACCAACAAAACAATTTAAGTCTCCTCATTATAAGTATCATTTAACGATGAAATTTTACCTTCTCATTAAATTCTCCTCATTAGAACCACTTTTCTAGTAGTAATTAACTCCAACACTCCGATGACGAATTCTCAAAGTCCTGTGAGAAGCAAACTGAAGAACAAATAATCAATCTAGGTTTTCATACAACATGGAAACCGGTACAAAGGTATAATTTAGAAAACAAACCTCAGGTCGTTACATTAAAGACCCATAACCTTGAGAACCTAATTTAAGAGAATGATTAGAAGCACTAATATCGAAAATAAAAATTCAAGAAATGATTCCCAGAAAGCATAACTAAATCTCAGCGGCTTTGAAATAGACTGGCTCGCAATAGATTGGCTCAAGAATTTCGTGATTGTTGTTTTTCTTATGGCGCAATTACAATTTTTTTCTTCAATTTCTATAAATAATTATAGCGAAACAACATAAATTTGATTTTCAAATTTGAGAGTGGAACCGCAACTGAAGATCAGGGATTTTGGGGGAGAAGAGAGTGCACAGATTTGGAATTTGATTTTTACCTTAACGGAAGGTTGAATATAGGCTGAAGCTTTTTTCTTGCCATGAATTTTCGCTGATACGTTTTTCTTGTCATGAATTTGATTTGAACAATCTACACGACGATCATGGGGGCAGTATCGCTTGATTTAAGGGATATGAGTTTTGAATTTTCATTAAACTGACGGTTTTTTTTTCAAATTTTTCGGAAATAGAGCGGGTTTGGAGTGGTCAATTGGGTTATTAGGTTAAATTTGCTCTTCTTTATATTATAGTACTGATACTAGCCATAAACTCGTGCATAATGCACGGGTGATAAAAAGGCAATTAAAATACGTCATGCATACATAAATACAATTAAAATATGTCAAATGGGAAATATGCTCTCAAAACCAAACATAATTCATTAGAAGAATAGCTCCAATAAAACATGACAAAAAATACCACACAACAACACATGAACTTTTTAAATAAAATGAAAATAATGCCTCTTGATACACCATTTCTTGCCTCGAATCCGACCGCTAATCCGTTAATTGAAACGCCATATCTCTAATTCCCTATAACAATAATATGTTTTGATGAATAAAACTCCTACAAAACATCTCTAATTCCCTATAACAATGCTATAGAAGAAGCCTAGAAATATACTACCATTTTATCTTAAATGTTTACCATTTTCACCGAGACGATCATCAATTTTTTATACACTTCTTGAGTTAGGGTGATTTTCTTTTCGTTTGTTCTTTTTTTCCTTTTTTTTTTTTCCTTTCTTCTTTCTTTCGTTCTTTCACACAGAACCCTCATAGAACAACTATTGATAGTATATGTGCCGAGCGCTTCTTCCGGATAAGGACTCGTGTCCGAAACGGGCGTTATAGCTTGGTATCAGAGAGAAAGGTTTTCCTTTTGTCTGTGGTAGGACTTGATTTTTCTTTAAGATAAGGTTGTAGGCTTTAAGAATCCTCTCTTTCTTGGCTACAGTGATGGTGCTTACTGTATGAGGAGCTTAGTTCGTGATAACGCCGAGGCGATAATACCTGCATAAGTAACGCAGAGACGGATTTTACCGAGGTTGTGGTTCCGAGAAGGAGGAGGAGTGGACCAGCCACTGTGTTCCTCCGGTCACTCAAGTGAACAACCCTAGTCACGGTGGGAAGTCAAGGACCGAGTAATTTCGCATAGAGGTCGAGTGGAACAAGCGGGCCTTCAAGGTTTAGCACACTCTGCACTGCGCTTTCATCAGCTCCAAGGACCACCACTTGACCGGGTTGGGACTTTCAACCCACCGCCGCCGCCTTTCCGCTTATCCACAGTATCCATGCTTCCGCTCACACCGCTGAGTTTCACTCTCACCGACAGCTCGACCTCCACCACCACCTAGATCGAGTTCTTTCAGAGCACTGCTTTTCTTTTCGTTTGTTCTTTTATTCTTTTTTTTTTTTTCCTTTCTTCTTTCTTTCGTTCTTTCACACAGAACCCTCATAGAACAACTAAACTATTTGTTTTTAGCACTCAATAAATACCTATATAAAAGTTGTTCTCCATTATAAGAACATACCCTCGATCCAGATAACAATTCGTATGAATTAGCCAGATTGTATGACGTATCCATTTGCAAATGAACAATCCACTTTACTCCACTAAAGCTTCCTTCGCCTTTCTCAACCCATGTCTCAAACAAATCCTCCGCATAATAAGAAAATGGGAAATTAGGGGTAAGGACACAATCTGGAATATTTTTAAGTAATAGGACAGCTACATATTTTTTAAAGGGAGAAGGACAACTGCATAATTTTTATAGCGAGAATGACAAAATGAATCTCAAAATCAAAATCAATGAATCTCTCTAAATCAATCAATTTAATCAATGAATTTCGACAATGAATTTTGAAAATTAGTGAATTTCGACCGTTAATTTCGATAAATAATTTAAACAATGAATTTCGACAGTGAATAAATAGTTTTGTCCTTTATGCAAAAGTTTCAAAAGACTGTCCTTCTACTCAATTGATGAGATATTTCTGTCCTTCTCCCTCATTCCCCCAATAAAAATATATAAAACGCTAATCCTTACTACCTTCACAGAAACCACATCTTTTGCCAATTTTCTACATATGAAAACAAAAGTGCTCATTCTAAAATAAAAAAATGTGTCTAAACAAAATCAAACAACAAAGTTGATCAATAAGAGGCAACAGTAATAAATAAAAGTACGGATAAATGAATACAAACAACAAAATTATGTAATTATGAACTATGAGCCTCCATATTTTCTGTTGCATTGTATTATTCATAGCTATTTTAAAGATGAGTAGAAAAAAAAAAAGTCACAACAAAATGCCCAAACACCTTTGCACTATTGATCATGATGGAGTGCGACCTGTTGATTCCTATTGTTCCCATAATGATCGATGGTGTAAAATTGTATATTATGATACTTTGTTGTGACCCAATTTTTTTGGAAGTATCACTAAAAGTGTGTTGTGACAATTTTGTCGTCGAACAAACATCTTCCTTAAAAGATCACTTGCCAAGAAAAATCAGGATTAATAGACATGCGAACGATGAATGAACAATTACCAATAGGCTATCGTGTCATACACATATCAATATCAACGATGAATGAACAATTAACAACCGGAACGATGAATGAACATTTAACAACAGGCTATCGTGCCATACACATATCAATATCACACAGAGAAGTCTTCTAGATCAGAAATGACTATGCTGGTATACCAAAACTAAAGTAATCATGTCTAACTTCAACAAAATGAATTTGGTCATTCCAATTTCAGTTCTTGGCATCATCATCTTGAGGAATCTCAAAGTCGGGCATGAATCTAAATTTTTTAGCCGTTTAAATGATCATATTATAAAATAAATCTAAAAACTTCTACCACTATTATACCTCTCGAGGCTACTTCTATACATAAGGCTCATCATTAAACCTCTCTCGATTCCAGTGGTTCGAAATCGGCAAATACAATTCCTCTATCGGCACTTGCTTAGTCTTTGATATAAAGAAAAAGACAAAATTGGAAGGAGGAATCTTTCCAAGTTCTGTAATTTTGAATCAAAACAAATACGGTCCGGAGATTCATGTAAGCAATGTGTTTGAAAATGTCATAACAAAAAGAATTGAAACGCATTCTTTGAATATGAAAATCATCTTAATCAATGCTCAATAGGCAGGCTCTATATCAAGTTCAATGCCTGAAATGGTTGATCTATGAGAGCTCTCAGTTTGGCAGCGTCAACATCGCCATAACCGTCACCGGATAGAGCTCTACAATCTTCCGAAAGAAAAGGGAAATTTTCTGGAAAAAAAAAAAAGTAAAGGTAAATAAAACTAAAAGATAAGGCAAAGACAATTACAGAAAGATGTTAAAACTTGTCATTTGAAGAACCATTTCAAGCCAAATCCTTTTACCACAGATGTAGTATGTTTTGTAGTTGTCCTTGACCGTGCAAAACTTGTCACATTCACAACCACTTGTCCATAAAACCTTATGTTGGGACATCAAAAGCAATTATATTTTTCAAACCGAGGAATGCCACAACTAAATAAATTGATAAATAAAGTGATGAAGACCAACCTGATGTTGAAATTCAAACCACAGTAGCCATTGACAATGACAAATGAATCGACTTGAAAAAAAAATCTCACGAAGCGTGGTTGAAAAATGTGCCGTGTAACGTTCCTCCTAATGTGAGCCAATGACGGTTTTGCATACATTTTAAAACCTTTGAAGTTGCCTAATTCAAGTTTTAAAAAAAATCCTTCAAAACAATGTCAAATCTATAGAGATTTATGTTTGGACATCAAAAGCAATTATATTTTTCACATCAAGGAATGCCACAACTATATAAAATTATAAATAGATGAATAAACTGATGAAGACCGATCCTAAAAGATGAACGATGTTGGCGTATGAGTGTTTTGCTGAGATTTCAGCCCATATTATCATACCCTACTCCCTTTACCCACTGCTTCCACAACCGCAGCCACCACTGAATGAACCGCCGTGTTCGCCGTCGCATCCTTCTACTACGAAGCAGCCATCAGGTCCAGTAACGTTCATAGCCAAGCATTTGAAGGCATGGAATAGTTTAGCAGAGACGTGGGGAGGATTTGATCGGTTAGGATTTGAATAAATCGGGTAGAGTTTAGGATTTACACTCAATGAATCCTAGATATGCGTAGGTGGTTGGCAATTAAGGCTAAATTACAATTTTGGTCCTCTAACTAGACACTTTTTCGATTTTGGTCCTGGTTTTTCTCCGGCGACAATTTTAGTCCTGTAAGTGGTCATTTTTTTGCAAAAATAGTCCTGAACGCCGGAAAGAACACTTACAAGACTAAAATTGTCGTCGGAAAGACCACTTACAGGACTAAAATTGTCGCCGGAAAAGACCAATTTTAGTCCTGTAAGTGGTCTTTCCGGCGTTCAGGACTATTTTTGCAAAAAAAAAGACCACTTACAGGACTAAAATTGTCGCCGGAGAAAAACCAGGACCAAAATCGAAAAAGTGTCTAGTTAGAGGACAAAATTTGTAATTTAGCCATTAAAAACAGAGGATGATAAGATGAGGATATGTGTGTTGTTATTGCGGGTATAAAGCAGGTCAAAAGCGGGTTTGTGTGTAAATTACGGGTAACTGGATAAATTCCTTCCTCTATATATTACTCCCTCCGTCCCATTTTATTTGTCCATGTTTCCTTTTTGGTTTGTCTCAAAATAAGTGTCCACTTTTTGTATTAATTGTTAAATTTCTTTAAATACCCTTCTCTCTTTACAATATTTACAATAAATAATGTGTAGCATTAAATGCTCCAACAACAATTAAAAGGGCATAAGTGTAACAATATTGGATCATTTAATGTGATTCAAAGCATTAACTACACTTTTCTTAATCATGTGTGAAAAGTCAAACATGACAAATAAAATGGGACGGAGGAGTATATATATATATATATATATATATATATATATATATATATATATATATATATATATATATATATATATATTTCGCAATGTTGGAATGTAAAATTGATTTTATGAACGAATTTTAATTGCTCAAAGAGCCCAATAATATAGTGGTAAGTATTTATGTAGAAAATCCGGCTAAATTAAAATTATGGTCCTCTAACTAGACATGTTTTTCGATTTTGGTCCAGATTTTTCGGCGACAATTTTAGTCCTGTAAGTGGTCTTTTTTTGCAAAAATAGTCCTGAACGCCGGAAAGACCACTTACAGGACTAAAATTGATCTTTTCCGACGACAATTTTAGTCCTGTAAGTGGTCTTTCCGGCGTTCAGGACTATTTTTGCAAAAAAAAAGTCCACTTACAGGACTAAAATTATCGCCGGAGAAAAACCATGACCAAAATCGAAAAACGTGTCTAGTTAGAGGACCAAAATTGTAATTTAGCCTAGAAAATCCTATAGAATTATTATGTTAGCTTGTATGGAAGAAGCTTGAATAAAGTAGTAAGGAATTAGGTAGACAATTCTAGAAACGGTTCATCATTGTAGTTTACCAATCCAGCAGTAGGTGGAAAAAAAAAAAAAAAAACTAAACAAACAAACCAACAACAACACCACCACATATTAAAGTTAGAAAGGGATTAATTCTCCTGCTACAAGCAGGAATACCAGTATCATGACATTCATGTATTTTCCAGTGTTCGAAAAGTCGCTAGGCGCCAGTCGGGCGGCCGGGTGGGGAGTTGGGAGTAGTCGGCTAGGCAGGGGACTAGTCGGGGACTAGGCGGATGTGATTTTTTTTTAATTATTTTATTAATAATATTAATAATAATGGACTTGTCAAAAACTTAAAAAACAAAATACTACTACAAACCCCCAAAAATAATGATACAACTACTCTAGTAAGTACTAACATATCATAAGTCTAAAAATTCAAGTCACAAAATAAAGACATACAAACATACATGATACGTCATACTTCCAAACTCGAAAATAAACACATTCAAAGTCACGTAGTCAAGTTAAGTTTAAACTGAAAGTGTGACACAAATTCAAATAAATTCTCCATTTTCATCCACTAAGTCTTCATTTTTTTTATTTAATTAGGGCTTCCCAAAAAAATATCTAAATATATAAAGACTTACAGAAAAAAAAAAAAATTTATATAAAGCTTTCTCCGAGTTGGCCGAGTTGGCCGAGTTTGACCGAGTTTCCCGCCTTGAACCCGCCTAGAGACCAGCCCGCCTAGACAAGGCCGAGTGGTGTAAATTCGGGTCGGTTGAGGGCCGACCGGCGCCTAGGCGGCCGACTTGGCCAATTTTTAGAACACTGGTATTTTCACATGATGCATATAAGCATTCATGCACATAACCTCGCATTTGAATACCATAGCATACTATTCTCCCGAAACAGTTCAGAAAGTTGCAGCTCACAAAATTTTGGAATGATAATTGCAGCACTGCAGCTTGAATTCATGACGTTTCTACGGTTTCAGCAAATACTTCAGCTCCTGCAACATGCAAATATAATCAGAGCCAAAAATACTCCACACTTTGTGAAAAGAACCTTAAATCCACAATATTATCTATCTTCATATATAGAGAGGAAAGTTGAGTACTATTATCATACGAGTAAATATATACATACATCATAAAAATGGCAGCTTCGTGCATAAAAGCATCTTGTTTATGTGTTGTTCAGGGAGTGACCAAGTTTATTTAAGCTCACTGTACACAATCGTTCAATATATTTCTTTGTTTATTTAGGTCCTCCAGAGGTCGAGCTTAAAATGTATAAAAATGACAATAGTAGTTACGAAGATAGACAGTTGAACATTACGGAATTCAAGAGAAAGAGTTTGCGACTGCAAATTAAGCCTCGCGGGCCCAACATTATTTAGCATAGACATGTCAAACTCAGCAGAACCAAGTGTTAGTTGCATCAAGATGGCTCAGCTACGACAAATACCAATCGACCTCTGATGAAATTTATAAACATTTTTCGCCTCAGGGGTTAGACTTTAGAGGCATGACCAAGCGACCCATACACGAAAAGTAAATAGGTTATTGAGGCGGGATGCTATGTTACACTCAGAATCGGCATGAAATGCACAACAAATCCAAGCAAAACTTCAAATTGCTCAATAATAAAAACTTCAGCAGATCGATCATAGGCAACAAAGAGAAATTATGGATCATGAACGAAAACGTAATATGTACAAAATGAAGAGTACACTATAGACGGTAAAACTTACCAAGGATGTTAATACTAAAAGACACATTAATTATCCCTTTAAAAAGGAGAACATATAATGCCAGAATCTATGTATTAAAGTTAATTGATTATTGGGGTGAAGTAACTACTAATATGTGATTGCAAACGAATCTATAATGTACTACTCAAAGTTCACAGGTTCTCTGCCATTAAAGTTAACCATAAATCAATAACATACCAGAGTTTAGTCACCTTTTACTTCACTAAATGATCGGTTTGTTTCCTTACTGTCTCTTCCACCATACATATATCAGACTTGCAGTTTTCTAGAGAGGCAAGACTCATCACATGTGGCACGACACTTTGAGTACCACAATACCTCCTCCCAAATTTCCTTGTTGTTGCTAGCTTGAGATTATAAACAAAGAGTTCATGATAGAATGACCGGACAACTAATTCTCCATTCCAAAAAGCAACCGCCTTATAGCTACTAATATGATTCGATATCTTCATTTTTCTGCTGATGCTTGTCCATATCTTGTTTGCACGGTCTTCTAATGTCCATATGTCTATCTCTATTTCAAATCCCATGTTGGAAACTTGGACCAGCAATAGAACACCATTTGCTTGCAGTAGATTTATGTTTTCACAATGCATGAATTCAGGATAAGGGATTACTTCAAACACTTCACTTGTAGTATCAAATTCCAATATACATGTGGTATCAACATTGGGTTCAGGTTTGGGTTCAGGTTTAACAACCCAATAAAGATACTTGTTAACCAGTACCGGAAGAATATGCTGAATTCTTCCATTTTGAGTCCACGGGTTCTTAATTTCTCTCCAATTTGGTTCAGAACCCAAATTCAGCATCTTGTATCGTACCTTTAGCGATCTGACAGATACAGTAAATGCCCAAAGCGTACAATACTCTTTTATAGAAGGCTGATAAAAGACTCCATATATTTGGCTCTGCGGTTTCTTTGGAACAGTTATTTTCACTATATCACTGTAGATAGGGTTAAAGATGATAAAAATTCCTGGGCTTTTATGGTTCTTTGAGACAATTAAACCATCATGAGACAATTGCATAATATGATCAGGATAAAGACGGCAACTTTTTTGAATCTTTGACTTTTTACGAGCAGATTCCCAACACTTGTCCAAAAAAATGGCTGGGGGCTGACCAGACTGTTCATGACGAGAATCATAGGAGCAGAAGAACGTTTCTTGTGAGAGTTTATAAAATCACGACTGGTAATCAAATCCCTTCCTCTCTTACATACACACCGGAATCGGAGGGCGTCTTTTGTCTGAAGCCTGCTTACAATATCTATAATTATATCATCAGGAAGAAAGGGTTCATCATTACCAATATTAATACCTGAGGATTCTTGATTTCTCTTTTTAACCTTCTTTCGTGAACGCAACTCCTCCGCTCCAGGATTCGGCATGCTGAGGTCAAATGCAAGGAAGCAATTTTCTTCAGCTAGGGTTTTGTGTTTTTTTTTTTTTTTTTTTTTTTTAGAAAACAAATTTAAGAAATGATGAGAAGTCTTTATCGGGTGTATTGTGTACATGGACATGGATAATTCAAAAACCGAACCGAATTGTATTAATTCGGTTTGGTTAATGATCACTCAAGATTCGGTTTTGATTCGCATCATGAAGAAACCAAAAAATTTACTTCAGTTACGTTTAGTGATTTAAATTAACCGTAATCGAACTAAAAACCGAAACGTTGTCTAAACCATTATAACCAAACCGAAAAATTGTACATTTATTTATTTGGGCGGCTTCTATAGGCTCCACGAGTTTACTATTGAAACCTTTTTTTTTATTATTCATTTACATGATCACTACCCCAAATTCCTTTTCGGCACCGCGGTACACCCATCAGTGTCATGCCAATGACGTTGTGTAATGGCGTTGTGTTTCACTTACAACGTCAGTGGTGTGACGTTTTACACCGATTATACATTTATAACTGTAATATCAGTGTCACTGACGTTAGTATTGAAATCCAACGCCAGTATTAGTGACATCCGTACCGAAACAAACGTCAATAACACAGACATTGTGTTGCACAAAATAATAAAAAATATTGTGGTGTACCAAAAGTATTTTTAAAGATCCCTAGAGTAAGGTGTCAACTGAAGCATCTATGAATAAATATGTGGTCCTCTTGTGCAAAAGAACATAATATAAAATAGTAAAATCTTTTCACACCTATAAAATCTTTAGGCGCCGGCGTGGTAAGATTCAAATTGTTGGAATCGGCAGTTAAGACTAGCAAAAAGTGAACAAATAAGGCTTGCACAAACTTTGGGATCTCAATCAAATGCTTCACACAATTAATCGTTTTAAAGCACAAAAATGACGTTTGCTTGCTTGTTATATTTGTGTATATCAGTATATCATTACTTTCGGCCTATAATCAGTTTAATTATTATTGTGTATAATTGTGAATGAAACCAACTATACTTTTGAACCAAAAAATAAAAGTAAATATTGAACCAAAATGTTTAATCTCGCGTCCCGCTTCCGGATACTCGGTTTTTTAATCCAAAAACGGAACTTTCGATACGCGACTCTAAAGAAAACCCTAAAACTCACTAATATCAGAGTAATTAAAAACGACGCGGAAGAAAAGTAACATGTTGAGTGACGATGTTGGATACCGTCGAATGTATAACTAGGCCTAAATTACTCCTAGAACGATATCAAAAACTATAACAATGGGATTGTGATATGATTTAGACTGAGCCTGAGAGTTAGTTTCTCTCAAGTTGCCAATGTATCCAAATTAAGTAATTGGAATCAAGTCTTTCGTAGTTCCATAGGGTTGGTTTAAATAGGCGGCGTCCTAGCCCTATTTCTTGTACTGCAAGTCTTAGGATTTATTTCCTAACCCTAAGGATTAATTCGAGTAAATCTCCTTAATTTAGGGATAGTTATAATCGCACTTAAAGCATAGGATCGGCGTCTTATAATCACGAGATTCTCTCCATGTTTATCCTATTATATAGGCACATGTTGGATATCAAAATAAGGAAAGCCTTAGACGTCCTGCGCTGGGCCCCTCAGGTCATCTCGACCTGGGTTACTTGGCCTGCCCTCCAATCCGACTAAACCGTCTTGCGGTGGTCTAGTCAAGAAAGCCAGGGTGGACCTCCCATCTAAGGTCAGGTCTTTCAGTCGGTGTCGGCCTCCTGGCCCCAACCATTATTAACACATTTTCACTTTATCTATTTTAAGGTCATTCTCATAATGACACGTGGCAAGGTTTACCCTGACCATCATCACTGAGACTCGATAAGAACATACTCTCGAGGTCTTCCATAAAAACACCACCAACGAGAAAGACTGTTGTCAAAATAAAATTATAAATGATTGAAACAAATACTAGAATTATCCTACATCCAACATGTCTGAATAAGAGAGGAAAGAAAAACTACCGTAACTACTTGGCTCACATGTCTTGTTTAAATGAAACAACTACTAATTAAAACCAATTATTGAAAGATAAAGAGACTACTATACATGACCTCATCCGAAGCTTGCTCTCCAAGCTCTTCATAATAACCTTCATGAACATGCACATCTTCAGATTTTTTTTATTTTACGTAATGCGATAAATATATTGGGAAATTTACAAAATCTGAATGGATGTGGTAGATTAAATGAAATTTAGAGAAAATCTGTATTTTACAGGAAAAAAATAGAATATGTGATGCAATGATATTTTTTCTAAATATGAATGTTGAAATCTTTAAAATGCGTACAAGTTTTAAAGGATTTACAATACTTATTGCAAGTGCTCTACGAGGTACCGTACAGGGCAAAATTGACATAACATAACTGGCATTATTTGAAACATCTCGACTTTTCGAAAAAGGGTAAAATAGTAATTGGGTTTAATCACTACGACCTAATTATTATTTGTTCTTTTTATTAATTAAAAAGGATTTAATTAAGGGATTTTGTTATTCAATTAATAGATTTAATTAATAGCTATTTAAAGAAGATAAAAGACAAAATCCACTCTTATTATGTCAGGCAAATTCAGAAGAAAAAAAAAATGCAACGGCAATCAAAGGAGAAGCGGCATGAGAAGATGCCGTAAAAAGGAGAACGTAATCTTCAACCGTGTGATCAATCTATTCATCCGCTCAAGATGCCGCAGAGAGAAAAGTGATCAAGCCAAGAGACGCAACTTTGGAAAATAACATCTCTCAATTTCGTAAGTTTTCAATTTAGCCCTAGTTTTTTGTATTCGTAGAGTTCGATTCTTCAAAAATTCGTATCTTTCAATCCGTAGCTCTGTTTCGCAGCCATGAGTAGTCGAAACGATCGTCTTGGAGCGTAGAATAATCTAAAAATAGTTTCTCTGCAGTTAATCCAGGTACTCTGCAGTTTTATGCACTTTTTCAGTTTCGTTTTTTTTTGGCCAGAAAATAGGATTTTAGGGTTTTTGTTGATCAAATAGGTTTTGGGGTTGAGGATCAACTGTTGTTGCAGTTGCTTGACGTTTTGCTTTCAGTTTTGCTGGACATTAAGGTAAGAGGCTCTTCCTAATGAGTAATTATAGTTTTATAATGATAGGTTGAGTTTTGGTGTTGTTTGGTGATAGAATTCATGCTAAGTTGTAATTAATAAGATATGATATGTTTTGGTATATTTGTGTTGAGTTTTAAATTTCTATTTTTTTGATTCAATAACATTAATTAAATATGAACAAACTTCGATTGAACTTCTGATTCGTTCAGTTAAAACACCGAATGTACTCTTAAAGGGAGTTGAAGTTCGGATCCGTCGGAAGGGCATGAAAAGGCTTGTGCTTTGATGAACTAGAGTTCATCAATGTCTGTGTAAGTGATAGGATGTGATGTCTAGTTGTCTAAGTGAGGGAGTAGAGTTGTTAAGGTGAGATTTCATCTTGAAAACACTTAGGTGGCTAGTTAATTCACAATAATAAATACATATGTGTAGTAAAAGCTAAAACGTCATGTATTCTCGGTTAGACACTGATTCATATCGGCGATGTGATACGTTCAGTAAAAGCGAACAACGCTGCTGGCCTATAAACGGCTAAATGGCAGTGGAGGAAATTCGCCGAACGTATATGAATACCGGGGAGATCCCGGGACTATCGGTGCTACTCACCGTAGTTGGCAAGTACATCTCGTGGTGGAATTTTCACCATGCATTGTGTCCTTAAGTGATGATGTAACCAAGATAAGCTAAGCTAGAAACGTTTTGTCATTACATGTTGATGGGCATGGATTGAACCTTAGATTGAGTCGGTCTCATAAAGATAATTTAATAATCATAATAATAACATTTCGTTGTATAACTTAGTTATTCATTAGCTTCTCACTTTTACTAAGTACTTTGTACTTACCTCCTTTGCATTTTCTTTTGTATGCATTGTGGGGTGAGAAGACGAACAGGTTGATCAAGTGTAGATGAAGACTTTTAAAGACTTGAAGTCTTGGCGAAGCTTAGTTTATTTCTTTGTAAAGGTTGTACTAGACTAGTTGTATTTCTTTTCTTAGACGTGTTGTACTTCTTCTGTTAAGACATCGTATTGTATAAGTCTTTGGGTTTTTCGTCGTTGTAATTTATCTATCCATCTTTAGCATGGTTACTTTATATTCATAGTAGTATTTATGTTTTTACCCGAGTCTTTTTAGCTTCCGTTTTCTTTTATTTGATACGACGACGTAGAGGCTTGCGTATAATGTTAGATTTATTTAATGCTATACGCGCCGAACGTTTCTCTTCCGGATAAGGGCTCGGTATCCGGGAGCGGGGCGTTACAGTTGGTATCAGAGAGAAAAGCGTCCTTTCTATTCTAGGCTTCTCTCCCTCTAAGATAAGACTTCTTTAGATCTTTTTGAACCCTTCTGATCTCTCTTGATCTTGGTGGTAAATTCTCGTAGGATTAGGAATCCTTAGAACGTGGTTAAGTTGCACTAGGACCAAGTGAAAAGTCTCCTTAGGCGTAGGTTGAGTTTTAAGCTCACGTCTTTTATATGATCCTCTCAAGTTTTTTTTCTTTCTTTTTGAGGTTTTAATGCTTTCGTAATGCTAAATTGGTTTAAATCACTTCCTTGTAACTTGGTGTTATGCAAAACGAGTAAACGATTTTGTTCATGTTTCTACATGTCATGTTATATCATTTTTTTGTTGCAAGAATTTTGTAAATTTTCAGCCACTTAGAAAGTTTTCTTATCTACAATTTCTCTCTTTACATCAATTTAGTTTTCAATATAGATTGTTCACAAATTGTTTAACAAGGAGGGTACTATGTTCAGAAAATTCTGCAGCGGTACTCTTACTAATCATTCTGTTTTGAATAAGCTAAACACCTCCAAATGACTTGGATTTTCGATATGTTGTAGAAAACATCCTGAACTATAATTTTTGTTTTGGAACCAAGTGCAAATTCATTTTGGTCTGAGCACCATCTGCAACACCCGACAGTTGATGAAATCCTGAAAATTTTTGACAACTTATAACAGTAGATGAAAAGAATTATTTTGACCGACTTATGGCTTCCAAAAATTTTAATTTTTGAGCATCATATGTAAAACTTATATACTCACTGATTTTCTCTTTGCCTCATGTTCAAAATTAGCACGGTTTGTTTTGTGCAAATAAATTATTTCATGGCTTATGTATGCACCCGAATTTCTCAAAACCATTTAAATCCTCTGGTCAAGAGAGGATATATGTCTTTCTTTCACCCTGTAAGATATAGTGTAGTAGGTTATAGGAGATGAGAATACTTTGATTTATCTGATTCTTAAGCTAGTTGTTACCCAGGATAAGAAGTTTGGTAAGTAGAGACTAGGTGTTGTCGTTATAGTACTCCTCGATGGCAAGAAACGATTGCGTGGTGATTTTTCAATCTTATGTCTTCATTAATAAGATTCTCTTTTATAATCATCTAGTTTCCTACTTGGTTATCCCGATTTCAATGTTTCTCCATCCATACTAATTGTAACTCATGCTCTGGTTAAATCCTCCATTTGAAACTTCTGAAACTCGGTAAAAGTCTCTTATTACGAAGTTTTGTTTTCCAAGTGTGTACATTCATTTGATGTGCCTTATTTTTTTAAAGATGTTTTCATCGTGTCAAATGCTTGATTTAAGAAAAATAAGTTTCTCATCCTTCGAACTATTTGAACTGACAATTGCATATCCTTCCAACTATATCATGTTTAGCTATTTTGGGGCAACACACTTTTGCATCCTAGTGATTACCCTTAATGCATCCCCTACAAGATGTTTTAGTACATACAAATTTTTGTTTAAAGACTCGACTCTACAAATCCTCCGTTTTCTCTTTTTGCTATCGCTTGGTTTATGATTACCAAAATTCTTTGACATTTGCTTTGCTTGAGATGGTTCCACACGAACTCCATATGTAAATTTTATCCTTTAAAAGTACTCCTCAGTCGTTTCAACTAATAGTGTTAAAGGTCTCTTACTTTGGCACATACTTTTCATCATCCTCGTGTTTGGCTTTACCCAACATGAGTGAATGCTTTTGTTTCCGTGTTTTCCCTTCAGGTTAAACAACTTACCGTGCTCTAAAAATTCTAAAAATTTCCACAATATAGACCTATGTCTTATCTACAATTTATCTTTAACATTGATTCGATAATCTTTATGGATTGTTCAGAAAATTCATGTTTATGCCGGACACTCTGTCCAGAAAATCTGCAGCAGCACCTTCACTTCCTCTTCTGTTTTGAACAGGTTAAACACCCATAAATGACCTGAATTTTTGACATGTTGCAGAAAAAACTTTTATCTACAATTTTCATTTTGGAATTAAGTTCAGATTCTTTTTAGTTTGATCTCGATTTGCAATTCAACTCAGTGTTTATGAATCTGGAAATTCTGACAGCTTGTGCAATCGTCAGAAATAACTGTTTTTGACCGACCTTATCTCATTCAAAAATTCCAATATTTTTATATCACCTAGGAAACTCAAGTATCTAAATCTTTTCTCTTTGGATCGTGCTCAAATTCCTCTTCGTTTGTTCTGTACAAATTGATAATGTCAGATCCGAAGTAAATTTCATACACAGCAGCCTAAAAGGAATTTTCACCTCTTTGATTTGGGGTTTGGGCTAAGAGGGTAGTAAGTTACAACTGTTATATTTAGGAGTTCCCCGAAGTTTGATCTCCTTCTGAGTTAAACCTTTTAGTAGGAGTTTGTAAAGCTAACGTTATAATTTCTTTTGCAGTTTTAAACAAGAACCAATATGCTATCCTCAAAGCATGCCATGTTTGTTGTTCAGACCCTTTTCGTGCCATTTTGTAATTATACTTTTTCTGGTAATTTGTTTCTCATGTAATCCCTCACTTGAGACCTTTAAACTCAACATGTCCTCTCTGTTTAGTGTCATGAATTACCTCCAAAATATATCTCTATAAGCCTTTTCCTCTTAACTAGTTCATACTTTCCTACTTTTCAAATCAAGAAACAAGTTCTCTCCAAAACTTCTATTGAATTTCAATCCAGATTAATGTACCTTGTACCATTCAGTTTTAACTCTCTTTCAGGCCATTTAGAGCCATGAACCGCCAGATATGCCTTTCGATTTTCCATCCTCGGTTTAGCGTTTCTATTCCAATTTTGTTACACCGGTTGAAAGTCTATTTTATTTTAACCTTGAGCATTTATTCCTTGGCAGTGTACTATTCCTCTCGATTAGTGCAACCTTGAACCTTTGATTTGAATCGTCAATGATCGTTTAAACTTCCTTTGAAGGTTTGAATTAATTCTTTGAAATCAAACCGTGTCCGACAATTCTTATGTATCTTTTCCCCTTCACTTAAAAAAAAAATCTTGTTTGCCGCTTACTTATTCAAACTTTTGATATTCCCTTACAATTCCTTGAGGGAATTTCTATTTCTATTAAATCCTAAAATAACCTCTTTTTGACTATTGCAAACTTGGACACTTCTTGACAAGTGTTTATTTTATTCTGAGACCTTTTGGTGTACTCGTTTTGTCTCCATGGATCCTTCATGTTGAGATTCTTGCTCTCTTTTGATTTCTATCTTTTTAGTCCTTCTGGTGCTCGACCTTGCACATTTACCTTGATTTCTGTTGTGTGATGTTACCTTTAACGTCTCCACTTTCTCAAGGCTTATATGAAAGCTTATTACCATCCTTTCAAGTTACCTCTGAAGTCTTTGCAGACTACCGTATCTTGCAGACTTCCTCTCTCAAAAAAAATCATCTGCAATGTGTCCTTTTGTTTTCCTTTTTGTGGCTATCCCTTGTATTATGATACAATGTCTCATTCTTTAGTTTAGAACCACCTTCAATTTTTCCCCAACACGAAATCATCTTGTTTTGCTTGTAACCCAAGCAACCTTTCTTATTTCAAGTGCATTATATCATTCCTTGGCTTACCTTGTTGACATACCACACTGGTACCTAACTTGTCACTTTTCAATTTTATTTATTCTCCAAGCTAACTCTTTTTGGCATAAGAATTGGACCAGACCGTCAGAGGGAAAGTATGGCAATGCATGTTCTCCACCCACAGAGAGTCTCAGAAGCCCTTCAGCTGGGATCCTTGCAGTTCTTCATCAAGCTTGTGGTGCCATGATGGAAGTTGGGATCGAAAAGAAGTCAAGTGTGCCGTAAGTGTGGTTTCGGGCCGGAAGATGACTTTCGGGTATAGGGCGCGAGGAGCAAGCAAAGAGTGTTGAACCGAAGATTTCAAGATTTGAGGCAGTTGATGAGTTCGTGAAGAAACAAGACAAAGACCCAGTTGTCTCCGGTTACAAGTGAGTGGTTGGAGCCCAACCAGCCATTGGACACGAGTTAGATGAAGATAGCAACCGTCGGCATCGGAATCAACTTTGGGTTCTGAATGCGGAAGATTGTGAAGGACAATGAAGAATGAAAACCTCGAGATGGCAATTGCAGTTCATCTCGGAGCGACCAAGATGTACAAGAGTTGGAACAATACTGCTGATGATCTTTCATGAAGTGGAGCGGCAACAGAATACGAGACCAAAGTAGATACATCAAGGCGGCGTGAAGATTGAAGAGGATCGTCGCAACCTCAAGTTGGCTCAAGACAAGTAGAAGAGTTGGGAAGATGGAAGAATTAAAAACGATGCGGAAGAAAAGTAACATGTTGAGTGACGATGCTGGATACCGTCGAGTGTATAACTGGGCCTAAATTACTCCTAGAACGATTTATCAAGAACTATAACAATGGGATTGTGATATGATTTAGATTGAGCCTGAGAGTTAGTTTCTCTCAAGTTGCCAATGTATCCAATTTAAGTAATTGGAATCAAGTCTTTCGTATTTTCCTAGGGTTGGTTTAAATAGGCGGCGTCCTAGCCCTATTTCTTGTCCTGCAAGTCTTAGGATTTATTTCCTAACCCTAAGGATTAATTCGAGTAAATCTCCTTAATTTAAGGATAGTTAAAATCGCACTTAAATCATAGGATCGGCGTCCTATAATCACGAGATTCTCTCCATGTTTATCCTATTATATAGGCACATGTTGGATATCAAAATAAGGAAAGCCCTAGACGTCCTGCGCTGGGCCCCTCAGGTCATCTCGACCTGGGTTACTTGTGTTTGGAAATCACTAGTTTAACGCAGCGGAATTTAAAATTTGATTTCCTTTTCTAGATCGTTCTTCGTTTAATGCAATAAACACGTTAAGTAGTTTGACGGTTATACCTTGGATGATCTACAAGATCGTCGCTTTGACCGCCAACGGAGAGTAGTTCAATGCGCAAGCCGTCCACGCGTCCGGCCTCTATCGCTAATCCACACGAACCCCTTGCCGGAATCCTCCTTGGATTGCTATCGGAAAAACTCCGGCTGCTAGACCGGACCTTTTCTTCCCTCACAAACTCACTATGGAGAGCTCTCTATTTTACACAAGAATTATGAACTCTTGCAATTGTGATGTACAAAAGAGCTTGACACCCACTTCCTTTTTATAGAGGAGGTGGCGCCCCTAATGGTGTGTAGGAGAAGAAAACCCTTTTCCAATAAAATAAGGAAAATCAATTAGATCGATTTATCTCTTTAATTATAATTTATTTTGTCAATATCATATATTGATTATAATTATCTTATTACCATAAATCTATTTTTCCAAAATCAATTAATATCCTATATTAATATTATGGCAATATTTATTAATTAAAGTGCACAATCCAAGTGTATCTCATACACTCAAAAGTGGCGCCCCTTTAGTCAACAAATTGACTTCCGGAATATTCTTTAATTAATCTAATTTATATATAATTAATATCTTGTATTTTATTTATTCATAATAAATAAATACCACCATATTAATTTACCACTATAACCTTTATAGTCTGTAGATAAACTTTCCTTATTTGGTTATCAACTATAACCGCATTTTAATCCGACTCGATGTTCATATGTGTGTGACCCGATAGGCTTCGAATATGTTGGCCGTAGACACAAAGTGCAATTTACTAAAATGCCCTTCATACCTAACGATCACGGGATAGCGTCTAGCAACACACCGTGACCCCCAATTATCGGAAGAGTCAAAAGCAATGACTACTACCTTTCATGTGAAGCAGTTACCGTGTAACTTACAATCCTATCGCTATAATAATATCCATACGATCAGTATCTCGAGTGTCAATACATTGACGATCGTATCTTATAATCTGGATATCATGCTCTCTCGAATAACACATTTACTCCCACTTTGCAAAGATTCTCGAGAGCTAGACATTCCTTATAAGAAGGCCATTTCGGATATTCGATCCCAATCATAGGATACGCGATTCCCGGACGACCAATCATGTATACTCCGCGATGCTTCAATATCATACCCAATCACTACCGCATGATCGCCCCGTGGTTAGGAGAAATCTCAATAGTGTCAAAGCATGACAATCCACACCGTGATGCCATGAAGACTCGGTCAAAAGGATAATTACACAACCGCCACATAATGTGACACTTAATGTAAGTGGGTCACTCTAACGTCACGCATTCTCTAATACACGTCCACGTCATGTCCCAAGTGTCTCTACACTTCGATGAGACGAGATCTATCCCTACCTTCTAAAAGATAGAAGACATCCAATACGTGCTAGTCCGATTATACTATCAATGTCCCATTTGATAATATGTAAGACTAGAGACATTTAAGTACCAACCTTGTTATAGTGATTAGAGATCTCATCAACCATAATCACTATCATGGTTTCTCTATCATGATTGATACTAGGGACGTTACTATATATATACAACAAATAATATGAAGACAAACAATATATAATAACATAAGTGCTTTTATTAATCATAATAAAGTTATTACATGAACTAAATAGACTGTAAACGACCCGACCCGGTCGGATCCGGTCCAACCCGATTGGGTTTAGGACACCTTTCCAACAACTTGGCCTTCCCTCCATTACGACTAAACCGTCCTGCGGTGGTCTAGTCAAGAAAGGCAGGGTGGACCTCCCATCTAAGGTCAGGTCTGTCTGTCGGTGTCGGCCTCCTGGCCCCAACCATTATTAACACATTTTCACTTTATCTATTTTAAGGTCATTCTCATAATGACACGTGGCAAGGTTTACCCTGACCATCATCACTGAGACTCAATAAGAACATACTCTCGAGGTCTTCCATAAAAACACCACCAACGAGAAAGACTGTTGTCAAAATAAAATTATAAATGATTGAAACAAATACTAGAATTATCCTACATCCAACATGTCTGAATAAGAGAGGAGAGAAAAACTACCGTAACTACTTGGCTCACATGTCTTGTTTAAATGAAACAACTACTAATTAAAACCAAATATTGAAAGATAAAGAGACTACTATACATGACCTCATCCGAAGCTGATGACGGTCAAATTATACCCGTAAAAGTCATCAACATTGACCTTAAATCGAGATTAATAATGTATATTTCATATTAAATCACTCGTTTATATTTATTATTTAATGTTAAGTGATTATTAATATGATATTTGGTATTTAGCTATTTTTATTATTAAAAGACCGATTTATTGTGCGATAAATGCTGATTTTGCAGATCACGACAAATCGAGAGGATAAATGTCATTCAATCAGTAAATCTCGAGATAATAAGGAAGAAAATCGGAGCATTAATCAAGAGATAAATCAGAGGAATCAGATCAACATGCAAACGTGCAGTGAGGAACAAGCTAGACGAAGAAAACGTGTTAAACATGCAAACTTAGGTTCGGTCGACCGAGTGCAGCTCTTCGGTTGACCGAGGCTCAGGTTTGGGGCAGTTTTAGGGTTTTATCGAGTCTATCTTCTAGAACCTCCCTAAGTCGGCAGAAACTCCTATATAAGCAGCAGCTACGAGAAATTGTAAATCACACCAACATATACCTTAGAATATCATTCAATAAAATCACTCTATTCACATCTTGATTCAATGTAGTTTATTGAGGGTGTTTCCAGCAATTTAAGGGCTGCAATATGTAAGCCTTTATTTTCTGCTTTTTCTTTTAAGTAATTAATCCCTCCCAATTATGTTTTATCGTTTGAGTTAGTTAATCATAGCTAGATGATGTAGATCTAGGCTATGACGATAGGGGATGTGGCGACTCTCTTGTCTATGGGGATCCCATAACCTACGCCATACATTTAGTATTTATTCATGAATCGCATTGTTTAATTAATGCGTATCTATGTTAGTTTATATGAATACTTTACAATTCTCGCTTTAAATCCGTTGTGTATGATGAAACGCCGAGAGATACGTTCAGGATGCAATCTGGGGAAAAAGACCATTCGGTCGACCGAGCCCACTATTCGGCCGACCGAGCCCCTGCTCATCCGTTAGATAGCCATGTCTTTATGGTTAGGTTAACTTAATAGAATTTATTATCTCAAGTAGGTATGGCTATGGCTACGTTACTCGCTTAGTTTAATTAAAATGTGTAAAAGGAAATACCAATATGAAACTCTTAGTAGGCTTATGAATTGCTCTTCACGGACGTTCAAATATCTAGGTAGGTTTATATTTGGGGATTGCTAGCACTGATTATACATACGTCGTAGATTAGCATGAGACTATAACTTGGTAATTGCTAGTTGGGCGAGAGCTTGAGTAATCGTTTAGAAATACGCCTAACTACGGAATGTTGCCTGGACGAGGTGTACGGTCAATATCGGCATCCTTAGAGTCGTAAGCGTGTGAGTTATATGAGATGGAGGCACCAAAAGGCGAAGTCACGTAACAATATCACGATGATCTAGTGACTACCGGTGCTAAGTCAAGTTAAAGAGAATGACTCCCGTAGCCAATCTAATATAGATACAAACGGATTGACAGCTAATAAGTTCGGTTTATTATATAAATTATCTAGGTCCAAACGATAAAGACTATAATTGGGGAGGTTAATTACGTTGTGTCGAGTCGTGTCTTTACTTTTCTTGTCTTATGTTGGTCGTAGACCGCCTCTATGTCCTTGACATGTTTAATTAATTGTTTGTATATAAGATGATCCACAATTGGTTCCATGTGGGATCGACCTTGATTCACTATAGCTATACTACGATAGGCCTAGTCCTCTTGCTAGTATTGGTTTATGGTGGTCAAGTATATTATAACCTGATTGACCCCGATCAAGTTTTTGGCGCCGTTGCCGGGGAACCAACGGTCAATTTTATATATAAATAATTTTCTTATTCATGTCAAGTTTTCTGTTTTAGAGTCTGTTTTCCGTTTTTGAGTCCCTCTGGTTGTCTGCTCTGTCTAAAAATTCCAGATTCTTAAAATAAAAATAAAAAAAAAAAAAAAATTATTCGGTCGACCGAGAGACCTCATTCGGTCGACCGAGAATTTAGAATTTTTGTTTTGTTTTGTTTTGTTTTGTTCTTGTTATGTTCTGTTTACACGGTTTCGATTTGTGTTTTCGAGTCCGAATTTCGCGTGTCTGCTTTATCCTCAGATGTTTAATCCGTAGGTCCGATAGCAACATGGGAAACCATGTTAAAATCGATCTACGGTCTGCTTGTTTTGTTTTTATTCTGCTTGCGTAAACCAGGAAGCAATATTCTCGAGTCAAGAATTTTCAAGGGCGGCGCCGAGAAAATAACCTAGCAAACATGTGGAGCTACGAATCTAAGATGGGAAAAGCGATGGAAGCAATACCATTAAAGCACCAAGATGGCTCCAAAAAATATATATTTTAAGGCTTAAATTCTTCGTGGTACAATGTTGAAGGCAAGGTACTACCTTTTTTTTTTTTGCTTATGTTTTACTACCTTGTGGTTTTTTGAGCATAAGTTAGCTTATACATAAACCTTAGTATGAATCTTGGCCCGAGTTGGTTTGTAAGATTAATTTTATTAGTGTCGAAGGTTTTGCCCCAAATCTGCCTCATCTAGAGGTGTAGGGAAACATGTAGTCGTTGAAAGGAAGCAAGAATAAAAAGTTCCTCGTAGTTCTATCAAAATCTCACCGTCCCTATGCATGAGATTGCTTCTACCGGCCAGGGAGCAACAAATTGTGTAGTTTAAGCATTCACAATCTAAAGAAGACGTTGAGTTTTGAGAGAACACCGTCTTCTCGCTTTCATTGAGTTTTATGGTGATGGCTTCTCGGTGAACCCACCTTAAACAAAAAACGATTACGCTTTGGGTGACAATTTAGAAATCGGAGACTCTTAGTACATGGGTTCGAAATGGTCTAACCATGGTCGGGCGAGTTCAACCGAGCTTCGCTCAATCTACTCCCTCCACGTGTGATGCACGTTACGTTAGCTTCAACAAGACTTAGCATAGCCGATAAGCCTTCAGCTAAACGGGCTTAATCTTGACGGATTGGCCTGAATCATCACATATGTTCCAACGAATAAGACGGCATAGGCTTGCCTACATAACCGACCTTATTCGGAGTACTTTGATTCATTGTTTCTTATTGTCAAGGCCAAAACCATACTTTTAGCTGAGTTTCTTAGAATTCACTAATTCCTAAAACGAGAGCCGAGGTAAGAGCTTTGTATAAATGGTATGGATAAATGTCGCTTTCCTAGGTCTCACAACCAAGGAAGGGTATTAATCCGCAAAAGCGACAAGCCACCTCTAATAGTGCTCGTAGGTCAAAGTCCAGCGATCCAAGAATGATAACCGATAAGGATAATTTTTGGAAAGTCGAGCTGAGGACTTTAAACTCAGAACTACTTCTTTAAAACCCTTAGGATTTCCTTTTAGGATTATAGGTTTTGTTTTCTTTAAGTCAAATAAAAGTAACGTGACATATGTTGAGGTTTTTTATTTTGCCGTGTTCTGATGGCCATTAGGCTAAGGATGTGCAAAACTTTTTTACTCAATAAAGGCCACGTGAAATAGAGTTCCGTAGGAGAGTCAAGAAATTGCTAAAGAAAAGGAAATTTAGCAATCAATCTTAAGATGGAAGCATTAAGAGAGCTTGAGAATTACTGAAAATGTAACAGAGAATGATTGGTGCGAACAAGAACAATTTTGGTCAACTTCCAACATCTTTTAGAATGGTGATCCAAGTGAAAATTCAAAGTGGTGTGCAATTCATTCTGCAATTATCCTTATCTTTCCCTTTACACTTTTTCACCTTCAAACTTTTTGATCCTCTCACCAATCTTCCCCAACATTTCACATTTCTAACCATTCTTTCATCGCCTCTCTTTCTTTCCATCCGTTTCACTCTCCCACCCAATCTCAATGCCTTAACCATTTTAAACCCACCCAAAACACAATTTCTTACCCACCCTTTATCTTTTCTTCCCAACCTTATGTGTATCTTTTTCTAAACCCATCATACTCTCAACCTCCATTTTGTTTACAAAATACCTTTGTGTTGCGGAATTTGAAATATTGCTCAGCTTTAATGATTATCTTTTATCATTTTGATTTTCATGATCCGAGTTGGGGTAAGTGTAGCTCTGACCCTAGCTAGATTTTAAAGGTTTTTGGTTCGATCAAAGTACAACTTATCTTTCTACTGGACGTTTTAAATTTCACACTTTTTACGCCTATTCCAGCATTTCTAGATGATAAGTTTTATTCTGAACTATCACACCAGACCTTGTTGATGACGGTTATGGCTTTTACGTGATACATTGGGTTATTAGTAATTTCGAGGAGTAGCTACATCTCCTGGGCGCTTGATATCCAATGCAAGCGAAGCGTCTGCGCTTAAGTATTTGATTTTATCGTTATCCTCTAGGTCGCATTGCATCTGTTATACCTACCAAGTTTCTCTTTATATCTTTGGAATGAATACATAGTGAGCCGATCCACCTCGTGTTTTCCCACACGGGGTTATGCTTTTTATCTTTGTCTTATCCACCCGCTTTTAGATGAAGACTACCATCTTTAGTTGCTTGTTTATTTTTCTTTCTATTTAGTATTTTTCTTTTCCCTTGTCGTTGGTTGTATAAAATAAAGTGGCTTAAACTGTTTTTAGGTATTTATACCTCATTACTGCCACATTATTTTATAACTTCCATAGACATGGTATTTTACGGTTTCGTGGAGTTTGTTTGCTTATACAGGATGTGTCTACCTCTCCACGACGTGCTGAAATTTACTCCGATCTTTTTCCTTTACTTGGATCCGTTCCAGAGCTAAGTCTTTTTTCTTAAACTCTCATTTATTTTTGTCATTGAGGACAATGCCATGTTTAAGTGGGGGGTAGGAGACTTAGCTATGTTATGATTGAAATTTGAATGAAACGGTAGAAAAATTGAAAAATTGAAAATTTGAATACATACCATATTATTTATCTCGTACCCTTAGAATTGTGAGTTCCTAACTAAGAATTGATAGGAAATAAACCAAGTTGCCTGAGTACATGATCATTTTATACTTATGTAAAGTTAATTTAAGGATATTCATGCTCGTTTTTGCAAGTAGTTATTTATTATTCAATTACTCAATCTGTGAATCGAGTATACCGCGCAAATCATAATAATAATCAAGAAATTATGTGTACATTGCATAGATGATTGGTTATGTAGACTTAGTGTCGATACTTATTGGTCGATGTATTCTTATCTTCTTGCCAACAAAAGCGGAGTAATAAGCTTGAGACGCACTGTGTTTTAGCAAAATGTTGACATCGGGCTTGTAGTAACATTACCAAAGTAGCCCTGCGCTTGTGGTAATATTCGATGCTATGCATGATCTAAGATAGGGGGATACTTTAAAAAGTTTTCTTCCTTGAGATTGATAGTATTTGAAAAATATGAAGATATGAAAAAATATTCAACTCTTTAAGAGGCTTTGAGTAGTACTCGGTCTCCAAGTCCAAAACCCTATAGATACGCTCTTGCTTATTGCTCTAGTGCTCTAACCATTGCGAGGCATAAGAAGTATGAATGCCGAGGTCATGGTAGGTTGAGATTGCGGTTAGCATAAACTCTAATCTTGCCACGAATATATAAAACTAAATGCACATGCACACATCACTTCGATTCATAAGTAAGTAGTGAATAATGGATATCTTATGAGCATGACTAGTATGAGTTGACTTGAGTTTCTTGTGTAAGTATGATTTGACCATAGAAAATGTTGTCTTGGGAATGACTTATTGATGCTTTGTTTGGGACGATCAAAGTCTAAGTGGGGTAGTTGATGACGGTCAAATTATACCCGTAAAAGTCATCAACATTGACCTTAAATCGAGATTAATAATGTATATTTCATATTAAATCACTCGCTTATATTTATTATTTAATGTTAAGTGATTATTAATATGATATTTGGTATTTAGCTATTTTTATTATTAAAAGACCGATTTATTGTGCGATAAATGCGATTTTGCGCGATATATAACGACAAATCGAGAGGATAAATGTCATTCAATCAAGAAATCTCGAGATAATAAGGAAGAAAATCGGAGCATTAATCAAGAGATAAATCAGAGGAATCAGATCAACATGCAAGCGTGCAGTGGGGAACAAGCTAGACGAAGAAAACGTGTTAAACATGCAAACTTAGGTTCGGTCGACCGAGCCTATAGCTTCGGTCGACCGAGTGCAGCTCTTCGGTTGACCGAGGCTCAGGTTTGGGGCAGTTTTAGGGTTTTATCGAGTCTATCTTCTAGAACCTCCCTAAGTCGGCAGAAACTCCTATATAAGCAGCAGCTACAAGAAATTGTAAATCACACCAACATATACCTTAGAATATCATTCAATAAAATCACTCTATTCACATCTTGATTCAATGTAGTTTATTGAGGGTGTTTCCAGCAATTTAAGGGCTGCAATATGTAAGCCTTTATTTTCTGTTTCTTTCTTTTAAGTAATTAATCCCTCCCAATTATGTTTTATCGTTTGAGTTAGTTAATCATAGCTAGATGATGTAGATCTAGGCTATGACGATAGGGATGTGGCGACTCCTTGTCTATGGGGATCCCATAACCTACGTCATACATTTAGTATTTATTCATGAATCTGCATTGTTTAATTAATGCGTATCTATGTTAGTTTATATGAATGCTTTACGATTATCGCTTTAAATCCGTTGTGTATGATGAAACGCCGAGAGATACGCTCAGGGATGCAATCGGGGAAAAGACCATTCGGTCGACCGAGCCCACTATTCGGTCGACCGAGCCCCTGCTCATCCGTTAGATAGCCATGTCTTTATGGTTAGGTTAACTTAATAGAATTTATTATCTCAGTAGGTATGGCTATGGCTACGTTACTCGCTTAGTTTAATTAAAATGTGTAAAAAGGAAATACCAATATGAAACTCTTAGTAGGCTTATGAATTGCTCTTCACGGACGTTCAAATTATCTAGTAGGTTTATATTTGGGGATTGCTAGCACTGATTATACATACGTCGTAGATTAGCATGAGACTATAACTTGGTAATTGCTAGTTGGACGAGAGCTTGAGTAATCGTTTAAGTACGCCAACCACGTGAATGTTGCCTGGACGAGGTGTACGGTCAATATCGGCATCCTGTAGTCGTAAGCGTGTGAGTTATATGAGATGGAGGCACCAAAAGCGCGAAGTCACGTAACAATATCACAGTGATCTAGTGACTCTACCGAGCTAAGTCAAGTTAAAGAGGATGACTCCCGTAGCCAATCTAATATAGATACAAACGGATTGACAGCTAATAAGTTCGGCTTTATTATATAAATTATCTAGGTCCAAACGATAAAGACTATAATTGGGGAGGTTAATTACGTTGTGTCGAGTCGTGTCTTTACTTTTCTTGTCTTATGTTGGTCGTAGACCGCCTCTATGTCCTTGACATGTTTAATTAATTGTTTGTATATAAGATGATCCACAATTGGTTCCTTGTGGGATCGACCTTGATTCACTATAGCTATACTACGATAGGCCTAGTCCTCTTGCTAGTATTGGTTTATGGTGGTCAAGTATATTATAACCTGATTGACCCCGATCAGAAGCTTGCTCTCCAAGCTCTTCATAATAACCTTCATGAACATGCACATCTTCAGATTTTTTTTATTTTACGTAATGCGATAAATATATTGGGAAATTTACAAAATCTGAATGGATGTGGTAGATTAAATGAAATTTAGAGAAAATCTGTATTTTACAGGAAAAAAAAATAGAATATGTGATGCAATGATAGTTTTTCTAAATATGAATGTTGAAATCTTTAAGATACGTACAAGTTTTAAAGGATTTACAATATCTATTGTAAGTGCTCTACGAGGTACCGTATAGAGCAAAATTGACATAACATAACTGGCATTATTTGAAACATCTCGACTTTTCGTAAAAGGATAAAATAGTAATTGGGTTTAATCACTACGACCTAATTATTATTTGTTCTTTTTACTTAATTAAAAAGGATTTAATTAAGAGACTTTGTTATTCAATTAATAGATTTAATTAATAGCTTTTTAAGGAAGATAATAGCCAAAATCCACTCTTATTATGTCACGCAAATTCAGAAAAGAAAAAAAGAAAAAAAAAAAAAAAAATGCAACGGCAATCGGCAATCTGAAGGAGAAGCGTATGAAAGATGCCGTAGAAAAGGAGAACGTAATCTTCAACCGCGTGACCAACTGCTCATCCGCTCAAGAAGCCGCAGGAGAGAAAAGTGATCAGCACGAAGAGACGCAACTTTGGAAAATAACATCTCTCAATTTCGTAAGTTTTCGATTTAGCCCTAGTTTTTTGTATTCGTAGAGTTCGATTCTTCAAAAATTCGTATCTTTCAATCCGTAGCTCTGTTTCGCAGCCATGAGTAGTCGAAACGATCGTCTTGGAGCATAGAATAATCTAAAAATAGTTTCTCTGCAGTTAATCCAGGTAATCTGCAGTTTTATGCACTTTTTCAGTTTCGTTTTTTTTTTTGGCCGAAAATAGGATTTTATGGTTTTTGTTGATCAAATAGGTTTTGGGGTTGAGGATCAACAGTTGTTGCAGTTGCTTGACGTTTTGCTTTCAGTTTTGATGGACATTAAGGTAAGAGGCTCTTCCTAATGAGTAATTATAGTTTTATAATGATAGGTTGAGTTTTGGTGAGTTTTGGTGTTGTTTGGTGATAGAATTCATGCTAAGTTGTAATTAATAAAATGTGATATGTTTTGGTATATTTGTGTTGAGTTTTAAATTTCTATTTTTTTGATTCAATAACATTAATTAAATATGAACAAGCTTCGATTGAACTTCTGATTCGTTCAGTTAAAACACCGAATATACTCTTAAAGGGAGTTGAAGTTCGGATCCGTCGGAAGGGCATGAAAGGGCTTGTGCTTTGATGAACTAGAGTTCATTAATGTATGTGTAATTGATAGGATGTGATGTCTAGTTGTCTAAGTGAGGGAGTAGAGTTGTTAATGTGAGATTTCATCTTGAAAACACTTAGGTAGCTAGTTAATTCACAATAATAAATACATATGTGTAGTAAAAGCTAAAATGTCATCTATTCTCGGTTATACACTGATTCATATCGGCGATGTGATACGTTCAGTAAAAGCGAACAACGCTGCTGGCCTATAAACTGGCTAAATGGCAGTGGAGGAAATTCACCGAACGTATATGCATACCGGGGAGATCCCGGGACTATCGGTGCTACTCACCGTAGTTGGCAAGTTCATCTCGTGGTGGAATTTTCACCATGCATTGTGTCCTTGAGTGATGATGTAACCAAGATAAGCTAAGCTAGAAACGTTTAGTCATTACATGTCGATGGACATGGATTGAACCTTAGATTGAGTCGGTCTCATAAAGATTATTTAATAATCATAATAATAACCTTTCGTTGTATAACTTAGTTATTCATTAGCTTCTCACTTTTACTAAGTACTTTATACTTACCTCCTTTGCATTTTCTTTTGTATGCATTATGGGGTGAGAAGACGAACAGGTTGATCAAGTGTAGATGAAGACTTTTCAAGACTTGAAGTCTTGGCGAAGGTTTGTTTATTTCTTTGAAAAGGTTGTACTAGACTAGTTGTATTTCTTTTCTTAGACTTGTTGTACTTCTTCTGTTAAGACATCGTATTGTATAAGTCTTTGGGTTTTTCGTCGTTGTAATTTATCTATCCATCTTTAGCATGGTTACTTTCTAGTAGCATTTATGTTTTTACCCGAGTCTTTTTAGCTTCCGTTTGCTTTTATTTGATACGACGACGTAGAGGCTTGCGTATAATGTTAGATTTATTTAATGCTATACGCGCCGAACGTTTCTCTTCCGGATAAGGGCTCGGTATCCGGGAGCGGTGCGTTACATTATTGATTATGATGGAACTCTCATTAATTTATCATTGGGTCTTACAGACAATCGATGATGTAAGATGTATTGTATCTTTTATTGTGTCCAATTTTATCGCGACTTAGACAGGGCAGCCCTGTGAAATAACTTTTTTTGTTTTTTCATCGCTCGATCTTCTTCCACATATTATTAATCATGGTACTTTCTCAACCATATTCTTCATGATATGTGATAAGGAAGCGTTTGATTTATTGAATAGGGTAGCTTATGAGATATTGATTTTTTTTTCCAATCAATAATTGAAGTGATTTATTAGTATTATGGATTGTTCTTCCACATATTATTAATCACGGTACTTTCTCAACCATATTCTTCGTGATATGTGATAAGGAAGCGTTTGATTTATTGAATAGTGTAGTTTATGAGATATTGATTTTTTTTCCAATCAATAATGAAGTGATTTTTTATTATTTTGGATTGATGGTATAGCCAGTACTTTTTCTTTTTTTACGGATACGAAAGAAACACATGCACACACACTTTTGTCCTCGTTGTGACTCGAATCTGGAACCTCCAGATTAATGATCGCAGCATTTACCGTTGGGCTGATGCCATGTTGGCCTTACTATTTTATTTTAACTTATGGATTAAGTAGATTACAGTTACAGGGTTAAACTCGTGAGATTTTGAGTTTTCCTTTTCTTCCAAAAAAATTGAATTGTATAATAGCACTCACAGCTGAATGCGTACTTCCTTTTTCTAGTTAACCCGCCGACAGAGAAAGAAAACACACAACAAAATACACAACACTTCTACAACATTGGTCGCGGTGTGGACATATTGATCAACTAAGTCTACTACATTATTATTATATATATACTAGAAGGTGAGGCCGTGCCGCACACGGGCCATGCCCACCTTTGATGCTCATTTTTTTGTCATATAAATTCTATTTATGTGATTGTTGTAGACTATATGATTTGTTTAATTGCACCGATATGTAGTATTTGTACTATTTACTTGTTTTACATTGTCTTTTTCGGTAAATTGTGCTAGTATGGGTAAAATCATAATGAAAGAGAAATATTATTGCATTGTATTATCTTATCTGTATATGCTTGTCCAAGCTAATTTGTTTATGTAATATTTATCATTTTAAATGGCTATGATAATGCCTAATAAAGTAGTAACAACATATTTTTACATCATTTTCATAATATATATTCAAACGATTGATATCGGTCTCGTAATTATCAATGGTGTTAGAGCAATTCCACGAGAGGCTCCAATGGACATGGTTTGGATATATTGATGGGTAGAGGGAGGCTCAACTCCACGGTAAATCACAAAATTGATGGAAAGAGAATGGACATGGTTTGGATATATTGATGGGTAGAGGGAGGCTCAACTCCACGGTAATTCACAAAATTGATGGAAAGAGAAGCTCCGGTGGACATGGTTTCTTCCCATCAAATTGATGGGAAGAGTAAAAGCTCCACCAAATTTGCTGCCGGATGAAAAGCCCCGGCAACTACTATTCCTCCTTTTTTTTCATTCTTTTTCATTTGTGAAGAATAGGAGAATTTTAAGATGGAATATTCCAAAAATATTCTTTTTGGTGTAGAATAATTTTACAACAAATCACGATTTGGTGTAAATTTGATAAACTCGTTGAGTTGCTCTTAAGATTTAATATTTTTTAACTTCTTGTGACGGTAGCATTTCCATGTTTTTATTAAAATAAAAAAAACACGTAATATCTGTTAGCTTTCTTATACATTAAGAACAAGACATTTGATGCTAAAGTCGAGACCAACTTCATCATTTGGAAGATGCGAGTCTGTAACGCTAAAAATATCGCAGCTTGTCCAGGACATAACTTGTATTCATTTGGTTTTATTTTATCTACATTTAAGTAATCAATCGACTCACTGGACTAAATCTCTAATACTACACCTAAATTGTCCTTTTTTAACATTTTTCCCCTTTTTATAATTTAAACACATTTAACTACTCATTTAAAGAGTTGCAATCTCAATTCATCTAGGTGTATGCACCCTTTGCATTGGACGTGAATTGTATATTATTATGAGGGGGTTCTTAACAAATAAAAACCATCTTATACAATCACAAATAATACTCAACATCAGGAATCACATAAAGCTCAAAGTATGGAGAAAGAAAATTCCTATCAGTTTATACTCCAGAGGACCAATAGTCACAACCAAATGCACCATTCTTAATCTGTTTACATAAATCGTTGTTCCCGTTCCAAAACACATAAAAAGAGGCCATCAAGCGCATATTTTATATACCAACAGGAATGCTCATAAAAACATCACATACAACATTGTATTATAATGATTCCAGGAGGCCTAAACTAACCAATTTATGTCTCGTATCGTCCAATCTATAAAGAGCACAAGAGATCCTCAAATCCAACCTCGTAAAGCCTAGAAGGAATCACAAAAAATGCTAAACATGCTTTGAATATTTAGTGATCAGGCTGTAATTTTTCTACTCATCATATGCCAGTTGAAAGAAACATCTGAACGCATATGTACCATTCAAAAGAACCAAGAAAAGAATATAAATTAATACTTACGGTTTGCATAGCTAGGAAGATAACACATCTCTAGCCACAAAGAGCTGAATTTTATTTTCTTCCTTGGGCTATCCTCCAACTCTGCCAAATGCACATGAAATTGAGCCTAATGCAAAGTGCATTATGAGAAACAAAAACACACCTACAGTACCACAAACTTTTCACTAAAAAGATATATTTTCCAGCACAACATAACACAATTAATACACTCATTAAACTAAAATTTGACATTTACATATCGACAATGATCACTGCCTGAGCAGTGAGTAGATCATTCTATGACCTAGCCCATGCATACTGAAATCACTTGATCAACTGTATAAAAAAGTCCAAATTATAAAATGAACATAGAAAAAAAAGAACACGTGCTCAAAGAATGTTAAAGATAGAAAAGAAAGGTCAAGATGACCTGCAGAAGCCTGATGGTGAAATCGGTAAATAAACAAATTTGATAAGCATTCTTTGCCACCATATTTATGGCAAATTCTATAACAATGCAGGGAGCTAACATCAAAGAAGTGAAAGAATCAGAGAAGAAAAAAATACCCGTGAATTGGACAATCCATGCCACGAGGGTCTGACTCGTTCTTTTCTTTTAGCTGCAACCCTCCTTTGAAAATTAATCTCTTGAAGCAACATATATATTAGACAGAATACTAAAATTCTTTTCAATACCATATCGGAAACATACCACAATCAGAACATGCAATTTATACCCAAAATTACATATATCATATAAACGGAAAACATTTGGAACTATAAACAAGAAAAGCACCAATATATAAGGAAACTCACAATAGTAAGAACTATATGTAAATAAATAGAAGTCAAGTAGAAGCAAAAGGTTAGAAGTATTGAATATCTTTCTTAGATAGTTTAGGAAATGATAAATGTGATCTCATTTACCTCCAATTGCAAAAAAGATCATATTACCAACAAAACACACCGTATGAGCCAATCATTGTTGACCGCACTTAGAGATAAGTATAACATGACAGACTAATCAATAATGCAGCACAAAATATAATTTTTCCCTAATTAAGGATTGTACAATTACCTGCAATTTATGCTCTCAGAAGGAAGAGATATTTTATGGTGCAACGGTGGTATGCAAAGTGTGACAAAAGAAGCCTTACATCTCAAAATAAAACGGATGATGTAAATCAAGAGGACGGAGAGATATATATTTAAGTGTGAATTATCTACTCTTCTTTTACTTCATCATTGGGTGAAAGGTATGTCAACAATAGTTAAGCACCGCAAACATAACCATAAAAAACAGATCAAATAATAACAACTTGATGGATGCATTCTGGATAAAACAAAGTCAATGTAAGGATGATCAGAACCTTTCAGAAACACAATCCTTCGATTCATATTTTCATCGATAAAAATAGCAACCAAAAGAGCGCTTAATAACCACCACAAATGTTAATTGCATTGAATGTTCATCAATGATGAATTTCAACCAATGATCCATCCAGTTAAATGATACAGAACCTCCAAACTTCAAGATCCCCTGCCAACTGACCAATCGGCACCGGCACCGGCATCAGCGTCATCTATGTCTCTACCAAAGCGGCCTCCAGTCTGAGATTAAGAATCACAAGATTCAACAAAGGAGAAAGAAAAGAATACACTTCAAGAAAAAGAAAAATTAACTTGTATCAAATTCAAAAAATCATAACCAATTCATGATAAAACTATCAAACAATTGCTTTCTCTGAAAATAAAAAATAAAAACCCAACCTTTCAAATACTTTACTCTTTCACCCGAAGGCAGTGGTGCGGCAACAGTAGGCTAGGAGCGAGGAATGGAAATCGGCGATGACAAAACAGTGAGCCGGAGAATAGTTTATTGAAGTCCTCTGCAACAGAGGTCGGAACAGATCAAAGCAAGAACCAGAAGGGTGAGAAGTCGGCGTCTAGAAAGACAAAGGTTGGAGCCGATACGATGATGGTAGCTCCAGACATGATAAGGGCGAAGAGGCGGTGGAGCGGTAGGGCGGTGAGATAAAAGAGATATTTAGAGAGAAGGAGAAGGGTCTGGAGAGGGGTCATAATGCAATTATTATTATTTTGAGCAGGGTGTGCAAACAATTTTGTTTGTTGAGGAGGGCGTGTATGCAATTGTAGTTGTTTGAAAATTGTAGTGAAGTAAAACGGTATTGTCTTTGAAGAATACGGCGTCGTTTTCGCTGTGGAATGCTAAGGAAGACCAAAAAAGAGGACGACCAAACTGCCTCCTATTATTACTATCATACTTATACTAATACTAGTGAACGTGAGCCGTGCAAAGCACGGCGGCCCCATCATAAATCGTTATCAATGATAACATCAAAGAATAGATCTTGGCGCAAATAAATCGTGTAGTTTTAAATCGTAATAATTCGCCGCGACAAGATAAATAGAAAGAACCAAACATATCACATTCTCTCGCAGAGGAATTTTTTTAGACGTGAATATTGTGAATCACTTCTTCCAAAATTTCATCGTGAGTTTTTCCTACAAAATAAACCACAATATGATGTATCGGAGAACAATGTTATAAAATCTATCCCTTTAATTTCGACTTTACGTAATGAAACATTATAGAAAAACAATAAGCGGACCATAACTACACGGTCAAATCTCCCGAGACGCCTTAACTTCCAGATCATTAATATGCGTGAAAATGCGTTTCATTCATTTTATATACGACTTTTTTAAACTAAAATGCAACAACTTTTGAGTGATTTGTAGTCTATTTATCACTCTTTTCACATGAAACAACAAGAAGGGCTATATATTTGAGAAAATATATTAAAGTCGACTGCAAATACGAAAAGTAAAACACGCTTTCATCATTTTATGTATAAAAATATACATAAAATGATTTGGACCCCACATTTTATATTTTTAAAAATATAAACACAAGAAAACATAAACATTGTGTCCATTGATCGAAATTTATATCTTTTTTATCAACACCAAAAAACATAAACATCCAATTTTGCTCAGAATATCACGATGACCCACATCATATGTCTCCTTAAGTGACATTTTAGTGTGTCAGGTTCTATGTGCATCCGGTTTTTGCATCTGGCACCACGGGGGCTTAGCTCATCCAAAAAATTAAAGTTTACACGATAAGGAACGTCACTGCTACTAACTTTTCCTTTTCTACAAACGTCATTGCAGTGACATTTTTTTGATGCCGGTGGCGATGGCGTTCATCGTACAAAACAAACATCGGCGATAGTGACGTATCATTAATGTCACGGAGCAATGAAAAAGATAATACTACTCAAAATATGTTGCTGTAAGTAAAAAGGTTTGACATTAGAAAGGCACTTTGTTGCTGAAGATGTAGCATGGCCCAGTTGTATTTTGGGCCCATACATTTCTTCGGCCCAATCATCCCAGCCCAGAAATATCTTGAACACCTTTTTTTTCTCGACCAACTGACCAAACCTTCTCTTCCCTCCCAGCTCCAACAAAAGATTTCATCTTGTGCTATTCAATTTGAATCCTAGGCCATTTTCTCCTTTTGAATTTCCTATCTTTTCCAAATCTTGTTGCAATGGAGAATAAGATTCAAGAGGTAAGCTTCAATTTCATATTGATATTTGAACGACATTTGCTTGCATCTTGTGTGTGTTTTTTTTTTTTTTTTTGATTTGAAGAATGAATTTTTCAAAATTTTGCATAGATCGTGGAGCAGCAAGTGCTGACTGTAGCGAAAGCTATGGAGGACAAGCTCGATGATGAGATATTCGCCTTAGAAAAACTGGATATGGACGATCTGGAAGTTTTGAGAGAGCGGAGGTTGCAACAAATGAAGAAAATGGCAGAGAAGCGGAGCCGTTGGATCTCTCTTGGCCATGGCGAATACACCGAGATACCTGATGAGAAGCAATTCTTCGCCGTCGTCAAAGCCAGCGAGCGTGTCGTCTGCCATTTCTATCGCGAAAATTGGCCTTGCAAGGTTTGCATTGTTCTACCTAAGATTTCTCTTTTTTTGTGTTTCTATTTTAGCATTACAATTCAATAATAAATAATGATATTTGTTGTTGTTGCTATATTGAATCTTGGGATACTTGCCATTTATCTATCAGAAATTTTGCATAGGAATTGGAGGATTCATTCCCAATTTGGATCTGATCCCTAGCTGTTTGCCAAAAGATTGCAACTTTAAAGAACTATATGTACATAAGGAAAAAGATTGAATGAATTCCATAGATGTTTCATTTGAGCATTCTGTTGATGATTATATGTGAATATTGGATTGAGATTTGTTCTCAAATCATTTTGTTTGCTCAAAAGCGGATTTTTTCGGTAAATTATCATAATATTCAAACTGTACAAGAACAGAACTTCACAAAAAGTGCCAGACTTGTCTACATTTACCACGGAATGATATATATGGGGTGCTTTAAAGGCACCACATTGATACTACCTGTGGTACCACACAAAAACAGTCAACTTTGTGTAAAGTCGATTCTCAGCTCAAGAATCGACTTTCCACCGGTCAAATGTGACAATCGACCGGGTGTAAAGTTGATTCTCGAGCTAAGAATTGACCATGTGAAAGTCGATTGTCATTCTGGTGCCTAAATGGTAGGTTTAGTGTGGTGCGTTTAACAAATCCCATGATATATCTTATATCAAGTCTTATCCCTATGTGCTCTCTTGTATATGTAGTATTCAAATGGAAGAAGTTTCAGCTGTATGTGGTGTGACAGATTGCTCTTGAAAGTTGCAGTTAAAAATGAAACAAGAAAACATTTTTAATGAAACTTTAATTGCAGGTGATGGATAAGCATTTGAGTATCTTGGCAAAGACACATCTTGAGACACGTTTTGTAAAGATTAATGCAGAGAAGAGCTTGTATCTAGCTGAGAAGCTTAAGATTGTTGTTCTTCCCACTCTTGCACTTATAAAGAACGCCAAAGTAGATGATTACGTGGTAAGTTTGTTCATCAGCTATGTTTTAGTGTCTTATTTAAACGCGTTTGGTAAAGATTATTGTGTTTTTACTGTGGCCAATGAGGCTTATCTCAGTGGTAAAGCTCAGGCCTCGTGACTAATAGGTTCTTGGTTCAAGTCCCATCAACATGTTAGGGTTATTTCTGTCCATTTTATATGGTAAAATGTCGTTTCCGTTATTAAAAAAAAAAGATTCTAACAAGTGAAAATCAGGTTGGATTTGATGAGCTTGGTGGGAAGGATGATTTTACAACTGAGGAATTAGAAGAGAGGTTGGCTAAAGTTCAAGTCATTAGTTCCGATGGAGACTCTTCTTATAATCCATCAAGATCAAAGGCTCAAACCAAGAGGAGTGTACGACAGTCTTCACGTTCTGATGATTCTGATTCCGAGTAAATTGTGATATGTATCGAATTAGTATCACCGTAGAGATCTGAGACTGTGTTAGCGGTTATAGATGATGACTGTATTTCAATGTTTATCCCTGTAAAACCAGTTGAGTTGCTTCAACCCGTGGATCATTAATACTAAGTTTGCTGCGATTCCCATGTTGAAAAGTGCTTATCAATGATGTATGAAATTATTCGAATGTGAGTTGTTTTTGTTCTGCAGCCACAGAGCTTTTATCAATGCTTTTTCTTTATTATGATATACAGCCTTCATTTTCTCAATTCACCGATTCGATTCTGAAGAAATGTCGGTTTTGTATGGGAGATGATATAACCGGTACATTGTGTTGTTATACGCTTATAGATCATTGACCATTATTAGACCGCTTGTCACGGCGGATATCAGGCATCCAGATTATGCCCTAGGCGGGCTGGGGTAGGGTCCTGGATGGGTCTAGGCGGTCCTGTTAAGGGAAAGAATGACATCAAGGCTTTGAAAACTGAGGACAAGTATAAGCTGCCTATACTTGACATAGATTGAAACTCCAATTCATTTTGACGGCTTAGTTGTTAAAAGCATACTACTACTTAAAGAAGCCTACGCGTCTAAGTGCCCCCTCATCGCTGTACTAGTGTAGAGCGTCATCGGTGAATATGGATTCGAGAGGATTTTGTTATTGAAGAGTTGTTGAGATGCAAGTTTATGTATGCCCATGTTACTTGGGTTCTTGATTCTTGTACGTCAAGAATATAAGGACAACCCGAGCTTCTTGATCTCAATAGGTTAATGATCAAGGAAAGATGGGCATTAATCATGTGTTCTTTATGCCAAATGTAATTAACCTTCATGATCATTGCAAAAAAGGTTATGGTAGATGCAAATAGAGAAACTCAAACAGATCAATTATTTAAAAGCTAAAATCATGTTACTGAGTGTAGGGCAATTTCTGTAATTTCATAACAAAATACTAAAAACAATCATAACATAGACCAAATAGTTTCACCACTGCAACCTTAGTACCCCATAACCCATAGTAAAATATAGTATATATTTATTAGCGCCTGGGAGAAATATCAGCAGATCGAGATCGAGATCGAGATCCAGAAGGTGATCTTGATGCTCGCCCAGGAGATGCTCTCCGGCGGTCAGCATATGTTTCTTCATAATCATGCTCAGCTGTTCTGAATTACCCCAAAAATATATATATATATCAATTGAGTTTAGCGCAATATCAAATTTGAACTGTTGCGCAACAAAGAACAAATCATAGTATCATACAAAAAGCATAAGATTTGAAGTGGTTGACAGAGATTGGAAAAATCAATCAAAGGGATAAAATATACTTCTGGTCCCTTTTCTTTCACAGTTTTTGCATTTCTATAACCAATGTTTCATCTTGGCACTTTTAACACACGTTTTTACTGGTTTGAAGCCTAACGTACCTTCATTATTGTTGGAACACACGACACTTAGATAGAAGTGCAAAAATCATAAAACAATAGGGACTAAAAGTGTATATATCCCTAAATTCAACGACATCATTGAACTTCAATCACATTAGTACATTCCATCAATCACCCAAACATTAATTAAAAGGAAAAAAAAAAAAAAAAAAAAACCTCAAATACTAACATCAGTTAATAACTCAACCCGGGGCATCCCTGGGTACGGGCCTAATAGGGCCACAGCCTAGGGCCCTCCTTAAAAGTGATATTTTTAGGGTCCGTTTATGTATCTTTGTAGTGTATTTTAGATATATTTTTATTTTACTTAAATTAAAAAACTTAGTCATACTCAAATCAACACACGTATTTAATCAAAAAGAAAATGTTTAACCAACTTATATACTCTTTCGTACCCTTTCGTACACCTGTGAACATAGTTTAGCCTAAAAATAACCTCTACATTTACACAGTCCAGAGCTCTAAAACAAAATTTTGGCACAAATACACAGGGACGCTCCGGAACTCAACCACGTTATTTTAAAGGGAAAAAATGGCAAGTAAAAGTGCTATTTTTTTAATCTAAATAACCCTCTACCTATTACAGGATGCATGGGGATTAGGGTTTAGTTATTTTTATAGGGGTGGGGGTCATATGTTGCTCAAATTAGACAACAATAGTAATAACAACACTTTTTTCACTAGATAATATCTTATCTATTTTGCCTTAAGAAACAAAAATGAGCCGTAAAATCAAAAAGTTTGGAATATATTTTGCTCAGTAGCATTGTCAGATAGCCCAAAAAATTACCTGGGGTAATGAACATGCTCCCGTTCGAGCACACGATCTCTTGAAGATCTAGGATAACCAGACTCCCTTCTATCTGGGGAGGGAGAGTAGTTGCTTCGGCGTGGTGCAGGAGAGTAGGACCTGATAATATTAATAATTAATAAATAAACAAATAAAACGAATTTCAGTAACTAAAATAAAATGAGGGGGAAAAAAGATACGAGGCAACTCGTGAGCTCACCTTGATCTAGGACGGCTTCTTGAACCAGAAGGATAACGAGGAGGAGAGCGCGATCTAGAACGAGACCGAGAATGACCTACACCATAGTGTGCAAGAAAGAGTCTTTAGAGAGGGGAATGCAAGGGAGAGCAACTGCACCTAACTAACAAGAGATTTTACGCTACATAGCTGTAAAAAGGTTATACCGAGTGTCATGAATCACATCACATCCTTCCAGTACTACTCTCTTTCAGCATACAAACCCCTACTATGTAAAAAGAGATTAGAAATGGAAAGATATGATGCATGTCACTTAATATCCTCCTTACAACAGTTGTATTATAAAATAAAATTCCTAATTTAATGGCTTCCACAGTGAGGCTAGTAGTAAAACGATAAGCGGAAGTAGAAGTCTTCAGCTAACCACTTTCACAAGACGTCCTCAAGCACAAAATCTCACCCAAAAACCATTAACAAAATGCATTCAATGAAGAAACAAGCTTACAGTTAACCAGGGAAGAGTTTGATCAAAAAAAGGAAGCTATAGTAGGTAGGTGAACACAACATGAGTCCTATATGTAGCATTTTATCAACACAAAAAACAACACAATGAACGGTAAAAATATGCACGTGACAGCAGCAGATAGTTAAAGACAGCAAGTTCCATTTAAAGGTTGACCAAAGTGTAACATGAACTGACCTAACATTCACTTTTTAACTTTGAGGTGTAAGATGAACTGACCTGACATACTTCTTAACCAACAGAAAAACACCACATAGTTTAATACTCGCTGAAAAGTACTCACCATGATAAGATCGCCTTGCCCCATGGCTCACAGATCCTCTACTGAGGAAAATTAAAAAAGTATAAAAAAAAAATGTCAAGCAAATCTAGACTGCATAAGATTACAGAGCACAATTATATGCAAACTGACGCCAACCTAGTTTTACGACGCATCTCTTCAGGCCTTTTCCTAGTCTCTGCAGCAAGAACTACAGTGATTTCCCTCCCAGCAAAAATCTGCCCATTCATATGGTATTGAGCCTCTGCAGCTTCATACGGATCAACAAACTGCACAAAAGCAAAACCACGAGGTTCCCTGGACAAAGCAGAAAAGTGAAGGCCATCATATAAATAGATCAGGGAATAAAAAAAATATAAAAAAAATAAAAACTAACAAGAAAAGGAGAACAAGGATACAGATTCCCTTATCAAATAAACTTGCTGCAAAATTTCAATGCTCGCAATACCTCTTGTTGATATTTAAGCATAAACTCCACAGCACTTCTATAAAGTCAAGTACATGAAAGAAGCTAGACCCCAAACAGCTGACCATTCTTCTATTATCAAGCATGATACCAACTTGAAACGACGCAAGTTACTCGATATTTCTTCATACGCTTGTAAAAACATACGCACTTCAAATCAAAGCCATCCCATATTTATAATCTTCTCAAGTTGTCTTCAACTGATCAACAATCAAAATTCTTCCTCATCAAACTTCTACTCAATGTATTTTTATGCTCTCTCTTCAAAAACAAACATTCTTCATTTGGAACATAAACAGCCTTGGTGGATTATAATTTAAGCCAATCATAAAGAGTGAGGCTTCGACAAATGGGGCTTGGGCTTGTTTAACTTCAAACCAACTGACCCCCTACAACCAGTTAAAATTGTGACTCGCCAGGAAAATTGAGAATAACACAATGATAAGCTTTCAAGCTAATAGTTGCAGCTAATCAAGATTTTTGATATCATTTCAAAAACTATCTAAAAGTAAAACAACAAAACAAGTGATCAGGTTCCACTGACCCTTTTTCCCTTTCTAAATGTAAAGCATCAAGAATTAGCAAAATCATTTCAAAACAGGGGGAAAAATAGAAAAGCTACTGACTAACCAGGTAGAGATTTGGTCTCTTAAAAAGAAGGGGAGAAGAGCGGCTGATTATTTTTAGCAATTCGAATCTAAAACCCTCTTGCGTGAAATCTCAGGAGAACAGAGTATTTTGATAAATTACACCAAAAAACAACTTGTGTGATAATAGTATGGGCAAACCTCCAAACAAAAGGGTGTAAAAGGGATGGGCACATATACAACAAAACATAGAATTCCAAGAACTTTTTCATAGTGTGACTCACCCTGTATAATAGTCTTTAGGAAGATACACATCCCTGACTAACCCAAACCTTTCAAATGGAACTCGAAGTTCTTCCGGCCTGTTTTCAGACAGATACGTTAAATTAAAGCAACATTCAAAACGATAACTTAAACATTCCATCGGTTACATAAATCATAGGCTAATTACCTGCAATCCAAAGGAATATTTCTAACCAAAAGACTACCATTGTTCTGTTCCTTAGGCCTTCCACGTTCTCCCCCATATCCTCCCCGTCTAGGAGGGCTTCTAGGTCGACCTCCATATCCTCCTCCATATCCTCTTCTTGGAGGACTGTAGTATGGGGGGCTGTACCTCCGCATGATTCAAGGGCTGAAAAACAATTAGCAGAGTCTCATAAATATGACAAAAATATTTAATAATCAACGATTTATTGGTCACAAAGGTGTCATAAAGATCTATTCTTTTGCATCCAATAGAATTTCAACAACTTTACGACTATCAGAAATATGGTAATAGTTCTCTTTAGCTTCTCAAATTTCATCAATGTACCAACCACAGGCCTGAAACTATGCAAAGAAAAATTGCGGACCATATAAATATCTAAAAAGGCGTTGATTATCAACAATCATGCAATCATCAAGGATATCGCAACAAATTTTTCAGCATAAAAAGGAAAAATTAAACAAAACAAAAAGAAACGCTAAAATCGAAGCTGAATTTTATCCTAAGAAATCAATTTCGTAAGCTAATAACGATTACGTTGCAAAATATACCCCAGATGCTAAGGTGGTAAAGTGATCGAAATGTATCGGCCAAATCCAAACCCTAAAGCTGATGATTTGAAACCTAATTTTCAGGCACGACATAACTAACGAAAATCATAAAACAGAAAAGCAAAGAAGCAAAATAATAAACCCTACCGGCTGTTAATTCACCGGTCGAGGAGATTCCACGACGATAACAAAGAAAATTTCACCAGTACAGCAGCTGAATCTTCAACGAATTGCCGCCAGGGCCGAGAGCAACATCGTGAATATAAATAATGGGGAAACACTTTGACTTTAACTCATGGGATCCACATTATTTTATTTTTCTCTTTAAATTATTTGTTTTTATGGTTCAATGTTGATTTAAAATACATTGATGGAAATTGGAAAATAACATAATAATCCCCTAAAAAAAATAACATAATAAAAGTTAAAATAGGTTTTCCTAAATATAAAAAAAAAAAATGGTTATATTTTGAGAGTTTTAACAAAGACAAAAATATTATCTAAATATTTCTTTTCTTTCGTGGTAAGGACAGATATATTGATAAAAAAATCTATATGGAAGATATTTTATCACATAAATATGGCTACCGTCATGGAATTTTACTATTGACGGTGTATCATGCTCAAAACTCCAGGGCCGACATCTGATGAGGAGAAAACGCGATAGAAGTGTATTTGGACTATTAAAGGTCCACAACGATGTAACTTACTTCTGTGGTTTATACGACAAAGTACTTTACATATTATGGTTTTTTTTTTTTCCTTTTTGTTAGAGACGCGTACAAGTTGATGATGTGTGTGTGATTTGTCAAGGTCAAAGTGATACGAATCTTCATGTGTTTCGGGACTACGGTTGGACTCGGTGGTTGTTGATGTTGGCTATTCATGCAATTCGGCTAGGAAGCTTATTTAGTATAGGTCATGACTGATGAGGGCACCAAGATGGATGAAAGCATTCGGAGATTATGGTGTCGAGATTTTTATTGAAAGAAAACATTCTTGGAATTTGGTTTGGCGTAATCGGGCTCTACACCATGTGGAGAAACAAAGGCCTTCTTCTTCTCACGATATGTCTGGTGTAGGACTTTTTGCATCAGAGGGTGCATCATGTCTTGTGTGGTTCTTTCATATGCAAATCATTTTCAGTGAAAATCTATTACATTAAATCCTATGCATTTGCTACAAGAAAAATTAAGCATTTCTATATATAATGGTGTTTTAGGTAAAATTAGGCACATTGCCAAACCACAAACACTTAGCCATATGATCTTGAACCAGATAGGAGGAATACGGTCGAAAAGTTACTTCTGTTGAATTGACAGTGCTAGCCTTCAATGTAACAAGCATGAATATTCTAAGCAAATAAAAGAAATAATGTCAAATTAAAAACATGGCAAAAATTACAAGAGTCTTGATTTAATCTTTGGAGCACATCAATACTTTCCCAAATAGCCCAAAAGCTCAAGCGCTCTTCTTCACCTCAGCAGACTTGATAATGTCAATGAACTCAGGCTACACCACACAAGATTTAAATATTGTATTAAAACGATTTGTTTTGTTGTTTTTAATATATATACATATATATATATACCCTTCGTGCCCCTATGCCCTATTCAATTTTCTTTCATGCCCCCGGTGACTTCAGTTTTTGAATCCGCTACTAACAACGGTTATACTTTAAATTTTTTCTAAATTTTATGATACGGGTGTTGTAGCTATGGTTGTACCAAGCAGAGGGATGTGATGCATCCAACTCTGAAAGAGAGTAAAACCGGATGCATCACATCCATTCACTCGATAACTTTAAAGAAATTCTTTTAACACCATTATTTCCTTAAGGAATTATAACATTATTACCTTGAGAGAAGCTCCACCAACAAGAAAACCATCAACATCAGGTTGACTGGCTAATTCCTTGCAGTTGGCACCATTCACAGAACCTGCAGTATCCAATGTTGACCATAATAAGAGGATTCAAAAAAGAAAATCACAAATCAAAAGCCCCCCATTATGTAATATCTAAGGACAAGTTAATACATCATAAACCTTCAAAGTTGAAAGGTTAGAAATGAACATTGCCCTACATAAAGACCCAATCAAGCCAATAAAATAGAATAAGTCTACTGATATCTTTGGATGTCAAAACCAGGTTGATAAATCGTATATGTGAAACTACCATTTCAATAACATACATAATCCTCAACAAGGGTATTTTTGGACTAAAGGCATCCATTTAGAATGATACATGAAATAAGCTTCATGCCATAAAAGGGATGATGTAGAAGAAACTACCTCCATAGATAATCCTAGTTGAGGCAGCAACATCAGGGCTTGTGTTCGACTGAAGCCATTTCCTCAGTTCAAAATGGACCTGGATTGAAAAATAACATAAGCACACACGCCAAAAGTAATAAGATTCTGAACTATATGTTGTTTCCCACAAATAAGAAGCCGTGTTGTTGCAGGAGGCGGTAGGCAGCACATGCAAAAGGGAACAAGTTCAAAGTGATCAGTGGTCAACGTCTCAAAACCCAAAACCATTTTGCAACAGATAATAGCTCAAGAATACATTATTATTATTTTTTTTTTGTTAAGGGGCGGGGGGAGATTGAACCATACCGAGAAGTGCGATAGACTTTACCACTAGGCCAGCTCCGATCCCCGTGATGGCTCAAGAATACATGCTTTATCAGTACATAAAATTAACAATTACAGCTTACTGTGCGGGATGAATGTGGAAAATAACCTCCAGTGATCTATAATTAAACAGCTACTTCATGAGTCACAATTATTTTAATCGTTTTTAGAAGATTAATGTTTTATTCTAATTCATACTACCGAGACACCAACAGCATCCCTGTCTATATTCCCCATGTTTACTACAAATGATTGTTTCCATTCCAACCCTCAGAAATGTACTTTAGCATCAACAAATTAAAACCGTCTAAAAAGTAAAAATGAGATGCAACCAAAACCAGAGTAACAAAAGATAAAGAGTTAAACAATATGTGAATCATCACTCACTTCTTGTGCTTGAGCAGGACTTGCAACTTTTCCAGTTCCAATAGCCCAAACAGGCTCATAAGCTAAAACGATATTACTCCAATCTGATACTCGATCTGTAGTAATAAAGGACAAGTAAATAACTTAAGCCTCAAATAGGAAGAGCTAAACTTCATTGGAGCATGGAGGACACACAAAAGATGACTTTGTATAATACAAACACAATAAATATGTTCTGCCAAAAGGTGCTGGCTTAGACAAATCAAAAAACCTCAGACAAAAAATAAAGCATCTTTTCTGCAGTATTTTGAAAGAAACACACTTTTCCTCCTTTCAGCAATCAAACTCGTATTAAAAAATAAAAGCATAGCATGCATAAGCATCTAAGTAACACTGGAAATGAGTCATAAAAGGGCATGCTGTGAAGTTGATATGAAGCAAAATAGCTATACAAACAGTGAGTAACTAATCTAAAAAAAACATGGATAACTCATACCAGCAATTGCCTTAGTTTGTGCTGCAACGACATCGACAGTAGAACCTGATTCCCTCTGCTCAAGGGTCTCTCCAACACAGGCAATAACCTTTAGACCTTGGGCTAGCGCATATGCAACTTTATCTCCAACAAACTGAGATTTGCAATTATCAGTCAATCGGCTGGTTTTAGGCTGTGTGAGCATGGATGCTTTTGAAAGAGCTATGAAATTACCTCATTAGATTCACCTAACAAAGCTCTTCTCTCGGAGTGCCCGATAATGACCCACGGAATGTCCAAATTGACCAGCATCTCAGCACTGAAAAGGAATTATTGACAAAAAAACATTGTTTATGCACGATTAGGCTATACATGTGGACAAACAAGATGATCAATCAGACACAAACAGCAAACTTTTCTGGTTGGATTAACAGGATCTTAAATATAAAATCAAAAAGAAAAACAGTGATACAGAAACAATAACGCCCAGAGTTCTGCAAAAAGTATTCCTGCATTCAACGTGCAAATTAAAGAAATCCAAATATTCAAATATGTGATTGAATTTCATAACTCGACAAAAGGTACCTACAACTGTATGAAAGTAGAACTTAACTCATACCTAACTTCTCCGGTGAATGCACCACCTTTCTTAACCCAACAGTTTTGGGCTGCAACATGGAATTCTGGTCTCAGTGAAGTCTTGACCAAAGGAAGAAACACATATGGGGGGCTGACAACCACTTCTGCAAGAATAACAACCAAAATGAACTACAAGATTTTCACATGTGCGTTAAAGGCATCAAGGTACGTTGAAGGCTAAATTCAAGCAAAATGTCACACAAACGGAAAATTTCAGTGTAACCTGCACTCCGAAAATTTCCTTTATAGACATGATGTTGCCAATTTTAAGGCTTCAAACTGAACAACTCTTCAGTCCACCCAGATTTTTACTCATTTCAAGAAAAGTAAGGTTCCACAGAAGAGATTAGTATGTAGAAACCGATGCTTTATAACGTTTAATGATCTTACTCAAAATTCAAGAGAAATCAAGATGTCATATAAGTTCATTAGAAAGGCGGTATCAGATTGATGTGAAAAAAAAAGTGTCTTTAGGACTGATAACAATAACTAACTGAACAGCTTAGCAAGACCAATACAACAACCTAGACAAAGATGAGAGCAACACCAGATTGCTTTATTATAATAAACAAACAAAGAAACTAATCATATATACTATCAAAGATTGTTGAATGTGCAACAGAGCGAATTTACTACATGAATATTACTAATCCACTCTGAATTCCAATCAACATAATTAACAATTATAAAATAATCAAAACTTTAAGTCTCTTACCAACTACATCCTGAGGTGGAACTTCAGCAGAATTGAGAGTTGACACTATCTTCTTCACCTCTTCAGTGGTTCCATTCTGAAACATTGAAAAATTTGCATACCGCATTCACAAATCAACCACTCACCAAATTCCACGAACAAAACTACTGGTAATTTAAATAACAAATCCATTTGTAAGGTTTAATTTCGCATAAAACTTCTACATAGATGCAAAAACAGAAGGCAAAACATTATTCTCATCCTTCTTCGCTTTTTACACAGCCAAATGCTAATGTATACATTGCAAAACAAAGTATTAATCAGAAAATCAGCATACACGGATCTATTCGATATTTCCAATGAAAATACTAACAAACAAAAAACAACACAAGCTAGATCGGATTAGTAAAGGCAAAGCAATGAAACAGCAGTTAAAAGAGAAGCGTACGCATTTCCAGTTGCCGCCAACGAAGAACTTTCTGGCCATAGTGAATTGCGAGAGAGAATTCTTACAAGTTAGATTGGGCAGCAAGAAATAAAACGAGATATGGTGAAATGGTTCTAAATCGCAGAATTATGGATTTGAGGATTTACGATGTATATATATTTTTTCACGTTGGGTTTTAGCTTTGGCGATTGAAAATGATTTCTTGCGGATCTTGTTTCCGGATCTCAAGGTTTACGGAATATTCCTAATAAAATACTAAGGAAACAAAATGAAAAGAAAAGAGAAGATTGAGACCGAAAAAAATGAGATTTTATGGTGCAGCGATTGTAGGAGGAAGATTATCTGCAGTGGCATACATTAAGCTACTCTCATTTTTACTCTCTTTCACATAATACACTTTTATCGTGTGTGAGAGGTTAGGAATGAGTGGTTGTAATGTATGCCACTTGGTAAAATCTTCCTACAACGGTTGTATTTTAAAATTTCACAAAGAAATGAGGGGTAATGAGTGATTTCAATATCCATGTGTAGTGTTTGGATTGAAGAGAGGAAAGGAAAGGAAATATCACAGTCTTTTAAAATTTTTAATTAATTACATTGCATCATTTCCATTGGTTTTCATCTTTTCCCTTTCTTTTCTTTTCCAACATGGATTTATCTAATGAAAACAACAAGTAATAAATATTTATAAATCCGGTATTCCCCAAGTGTAGGGATCGTAGCATAGCGATTAATACCGGAGTCGATCACAGGGAATCGGGGTATCTAGTTCATTAATTTTCCTAAGATTGTTACCATTATTACTAAAACCTAAAATAACAAAACGAAAAGATAAACTGGACAGAGGATTGTCAGTCCAAAGCCAGGAAAGATCGTTGCGAACAAAAGTAAATAAAACTATAACTAAGAAAAACGATAAAACTAACGAACATGATAATGACTGAAGCAAATCAACATCGAACAAACCATGATCCACCATCCCGCAACCCTTATTCTCTCTCTCTCGGATTATCTCACGATGATCTAATTAAAGATGTGGTTCACTCTTATAAGTATGAATTCCTACTCTAAGTAGATAATTCGCCTATCAATCTCTCATCTCTCGATCTATAAGATTGACGCTATCAAAACAATGTGTAAGATCTCTCAATCTAGCAACCTAGAAATCTAACCTATCAACTCTCGTTATGTCAAGGTTAAGAATCACATCTTTCCTATGGTGATCTAAGGTTTACACCGACTCTCCATCATACGGTAAACATCAATAACAACAATCTCTCGATATCGTTGCATAACAAATAATCAAAGGAAAGAAACAAGCTTAAATTAAAACACTCACAAAATCATCCAAAGAAAGAATAAAAGCATTGCTGGAAAATCTCCCATGCATTTGCTCCAAGTTCACAAACTTCGAGATGACACCATGAGTCGAACAAAACGAGCGAAAACAAAAACCTAACTAATCCGCAACCCCAAAGCTCCCCCAAAAGGGGGGCCACTAGGTTTTCTCACAATGATTGTGTATCAATAGGTCTCAATAATGTATGATTAGGGTTGAAATATATACGCTACCGATATTTATAGAAAATCGAGGCGGCCGTGTCTTGATGTCGGCTTAAGGACGCCCGTCCGAGGTGCCTTGGACTTGCTTCAGACGCCCGTTCACTTCAGCGTCCAAACTCTCTCAATCAACTTTCTCCGGACGGGCCTGCCCCAACCTGGGCGGGACTTGACGCCTTGATTCAATTTAGATCAACAACTTGATTTCTTCATCTTTATCCTTTATCAAATTCCAACTTTATCTCCTCTCCTCTTCATTAATCCGATTGTTAACCTCTTTTAATCCTCTTCTTGGTCGAAATTGTGTATCTACAATACATCAAACACATTGCAAAATTTAGTATCTTCCAAATCAATATAAACCCATCAATTTTACACATAAATCATACAATTTCGCAACTAACCCATTAAAAACATCACTTGCTCAATACTTCAATATAAAGCTCGATTTCTATGAAAAAATCCAGATATGGGGGAAATTGATATAAAGTATATCGTTAAAGACACTATAAATTCACCCTAAACAAATACCAAACACTAGACATAAATCCCTCCATCCAATTTCTTTTATTTTCTTTTATTTTCCTTCAAACCAAACAGAGCCTAAAAAAACAAAATTAAAAAAAATTGTCACGATGATCTTTTTCACATAAACAAATGCAAAATGAGTAATACAAAAATATTACTCCCTCGTTCCAAAATGAGATTTTTGTTTTCACACTATTAAAAACGTGTTTGAATGTCATAAATTTTAAAGAGAAATATCTTAAATATTTTTTTTATTTAAACCGTATATTTATATTAATTAAAAAAAAGTTGTACATCTGTTCAAAAGCTGAAACAATAAGTATACAAAACTGCTCAAGAAATTAAACTATGAAGTTGATGTTTGCCAGGCTAAATGGATTTCCCTTGCTTTCCGTATGGCTTGCGATATGAACACCGATTTTGGGGGCCTATGTTGTTCTTCATGATGAAACTCTGTATTGCGCCAATACCAAACACTCAAAATTAGCTCCCGAAACAAAAACATCCAGAACGTAATATTATCCTTCTTATACATGTCCTTCTGAAGGCACCTGTCAAGCCAACTTGGGACGTCATGGATGTTGAAGAATTCGTGTCAATGTTGTTGGTACACAACACTCTTCCACATCCCACGCACCCAATCACAATCTCGCAGAGCGTGCATGATAGATTCACTGTGGCTTTCACATGAATAGCACGTAATAACATGCCGCGTAGCAAGGGTACCGGCAGTTGGGAGGGAATTTTTGCGGATGAGCCAAAGAAGGTGGTTACCTCGAAGTGGGCCTTTGATTTTCCAGATACGTTTCCAATTCACACTATCATCAATCACAGGGGCGAATGGTTTACAGACTTTATGGTATGCCGAGCTAACCGAGAATTTACCGGTGTAGTGGGCAGCCCAAGATGGAGTTCCACACGGATCTATTATAAAAGCCTCACGCAATTCATTTGCAGCAAAACAAATGTGACGCCATATGGAGGAGGAATTCGGTTTTGGGGCAGCAAAGGGAGAGCTATATTTTTGTGTCAGAATTTGGACCCATAGTTTGACACGGTCCGTCAAAATTTGCCATGCAAGTTTAGCCAAAAAAGCTGTATTCATTTCCCGAGCCCTTCGTATAGCCAAGCCACCATGGGATTTAGGTTGACATATAGAGTGCCAAGCGACGTGATGTATTTTTCTTTTTTCATCATAGTCGGCCCAGAAGAACGATCGAGCAAGCTTGTCCAATTCATCAGTTATAGAAGCTGGGAGTTTAATTGTCTGCATGTGGTAGTAAGCTGTTGTGGTGAGGACGGTTTGAGTGAGAATGGCCCTACCTGCATTTGAGAGTGTGAGGGATTTCCACGCTTGGAGCTTGGCCCGAACCTTTTCAACAACGAAAGTGAAGTCCTCTTTTTTCACTCTCTCATGGTGAAGTTGGACCCCAATATATTTTTCAAATTGTTTTGTGTGTGTCATACCAAGGACACCCGTAATACAACTAATGGTTTGCGAAAAAATATTAGAAGACACCGCGAATTTAGATTTTGCAATGCTGATTTTCTGACCTGAAATGCCGTAAAACTCACGTAGGACCCGGTCCATTTCCTTGGCTTGGTCGGTGGAAGCTTCTGAAAAAAGAATGAGGTCGTCCGCGAAAAACAAATGAGAGATCTGTTGTCCGCCCCGTGAAACTGATATGGGCTTCCATTTTTCTGCTTCAACCAAAGAGTTTATCATCTGGCTCAAAACCTGCATAACAAGCACAAAGAGATACGGGGCAAGGGGATCACCCTGCTTAAGGCCTCGGTGTGGGGTGAAGGCTTGAAGGTGACCATTCCAAAGGACCTCCAAAGAGGTCTTTGGACAAAGAATACATAATGAGCTCGATCAGGACCACTATTGATGCCAATTAATTGAAGGAGATGCCGTAGAAATGACCAAACCACCCTATCGTAGGCTTTTTCAAGGTCCACTTTGATGATCATGATACCACTTACGACTGATTTTTCTCATGGTGTGAAGCATTTCTTGAGTGACAATTATGTTATCCAAGTCCGCCGCCGATGAAAGCATTTTGGCAATTGTCCGCAAGCTTGCTAATCATAAGACGTAGCGATTAGCAATAATTTTGGTTATAAGCTTCGACGAAACATTCGCCGTGCTATTGGGCGAAATCCAGAGTGGTCGATCCGGCGGTTGAACTTTTGGGATGAGGAGATGAATGTCCGATTGGCCTCGGCGCGGAAAAGTCTTGCTCAAAAGCTTTAGTAACCCAAGAACTCACAGATTCGCCTACTATTTCCCAATTCAGTTGGAAGAAAACCGAGGGAAAACCATCCGGCCCCGGTGATTTGAAAGCCCCCATATCAAATAAAGCTTTGCCCGTGCATTTTGTTCTTGCCGACCGTCCGGTTGATCAATCTTTTATCTGAGTGATTAAGGCTCGGGAAAGAGATTAGCCGGTAAAGGATCGACTGGTTCATCCGCGTATAAATCGATAAAAAAAAGTACGAACCATTTGCTGAAGTATCAAGGGATCCTCAATCCAATCACCATTACCATTATTCAGAAAGTTAATGTTGGCTCTCCCCTGTTTCCGAATAGTAGATAGGTGAAAATATCGAGATCGCAAAATCGCTTTAGCCTAGCTTTGATACCACATGCTGGATATACAGAAACCCAAATCCGGATCTGATCCACAATTGGATCGTTAGATCTAATTCACAGTACCGATCGAGACACTCGATCATGCACAGCGGAAGCTATGAATTAAATTCGCATGCAATTTTATCACGATTTTAATTCATATAATTAATTAACAATCTACAAGAAGGTTAGTAGATTTACCTCAATGGAAATGAAGAAATAGTCGACCAAAGGGAGATGCCGTAGTCTTCCGGATTGTATCTCCTAGCGACGACTGGTGGACGTCGATCCTCGCTGTAGAACCTCCTCGAATATGCACAAGAAAAACCCTAGGTTTTTCTTCTCTAAATGACTAAGGCAAGAAACTAATTTTTCTTCCTATATTTTCAAGTGTGGCGCAATGTTAGGAAATCACTAGTTTAACGCAGCGAAATTTAAAATTTGATTTCCTTTTTCTAGATTGTTCTTCGTTTAATGCAATTAACACGTTAAGTAGTTTGACGGTTAAACCTTGATGATCTATAAGGTCGTCGCTTTGACCGTCAACGGAGAGTAGTACAGTGCCCAAGCCGTCCACGTGTCCGGTCTCTATCGCTAATCCACACGAACCCCTCGCCGGAATCCTCCTTGGATTGCTATTGGAAAACTCCGGTTGCTGCACCGGCATTTTTCCCCTCTCTCCAACTCACTATAGGATGCTCTCTATTTTACACAAGAACTATAAGCTCTTGCAATTGTGATATACAAAAGAGCTTGGCACCTACTTCTTTTATATAGGCAAAGTGGCGCCCCTATGATGAGTGGAGGAGAATAAAATATTTTCTCAATAAAATAAGGAAAATCAATTAGATTGATTTATCTCTTTAATTATAATTAATCTTGCCAATATCTTATATTGAATATAATTATCTTATTACCATAAATCTATTTTTCCAAAATCAATTAATATCTTATATTAATATTATGGTAATCTTATTAATTAAAGTACACAATCCAAGTGTATCTTATACACAAGGAGGTGGCACCCCAATAGTCAATAAATTGACTTCCGGAATATTCTTTAATTAATATAATTTGTATATAATTAATATCTTGTATTTTATTATTCATAATAAATAAATATCACCATATTAATTTACCACTATAACCTTTATAGTCTAGAGATAAACTTTCCTTATTTGGCTATCAACTATAACCGCATTTTAATCCGACTCGAAGTTCATATGTGTGTGACCCGATAGGCTTCCGAATATGTTGGTTGTAGACACAAAGTGCAATTTACTAAAATGCCCTTCATGCCTAACGATCACGGGATAGAATATAGCAACACACTGTGACCCTCAATCATCGGAAGAGTCAAAAGCAATGACTACTACCTTTCATGTGAAGCAGTTACCGTGTAACTTACAATCCTATAACTGTAATAATTTCCATACGATCGTATCCCGAGTGTCAATACGTTAACGATCGTATCTTATAATCTGGATATCATGCTCTCTCAGGATAACACATTTACTCCCACTTTGCAAAGATTCTCGAGAGCTAGACATTCCTTATAAGAAGGCCATTTCGGATATTCGATCCCAATCATAGGATCTACGATTCCCGGACGACCAATCATGTATACTCCGCGATGCTTCAATATTATACCCAATCACTACCGCATAATCGCCCGTGGCTGTGGAAATCTCAATAGTGTCAAAGCATGACAATCCACACCGTGATGCCATGAAGACACTGGTCTAAAGGATAATTACACAACCGCCACATAGTGTGATAGTTAATGTAAGTTGGTCTGTCTAACGTACGCATTCTCTAATACACGCCCACGCATCTGGTCCCAAGTGTCTCTACACTTCGATGAGCGAGATATATCCCTACCTTCTATAAGATAGAAGACATCCAATACGTCTTAGTCTGATTATACTATCAATGTTCCATTTGACAATACATAAAACTAGAGACTTTTATGTATCAAACTTATTAAAATGATTAGAGATCTCATCAACCATAATCACTATCATGGTTTCTCTATCACAGTTTGACACTAGGGACGTTACTATATATGTACAACAAATAATATGAAGATAAACAATATATAATAACATAAGTGCTTTTATTAATCATAATAAAGTTATTACATTAACTAAATAGACAGTAAATGACCCGACCCGGTCGGATCCGGCCCAACCCGATTGGGTTTAGGACACCTGTCCAACACGCAATTGATCGTGTCTTTTGTGCTTGGAGGAACTCTCTTTATATAGGAAAATAACTAGCCAAGAGAGTTATCATTTTCACACCACAATTACCTATTCCCACAAAGAAAAGAAATTTGTCAAAAGATAAGAGATAATTCTCAAAAAATCAATCTCTTATTTTTCCATTAATTATCCAACAAATAGATAATTAATTAATTACACATGTGACATGATCTAGGAATATTACTTTTCCTAATTTATCAACAGTATAATGGAGCCACTTTTATCATTTTTTAATAGAAAATGTATTTTCTATTTTACATATTATTTACCAAATAAATAATATTGCATATTCATTAAATAGACCAACTATTTAATTTATTCTCGAGGTTCCATAAAATGAGAAAAACTCGCGTGTTAGGAGCCAACCCGGGGACCATGGACCTATAACCAGTAGCTACAATAAATTGAATAAAATATTCATCGAAAAGAATATTTCTACTCAACTTATTAATTCCGGAATTACGCCACCATAAATCCGAAACTGAACTCTATCGATTATAGATATAACTTATTCTCAAAACGTCGAGTCGATAAGTGTCCATTGTTATAATCATTACATATAAACTAACCCTCCTTAGACTATCCGTAATGAAGTGAGAATATTTCCGTAAACCTTCTTCAATACATCTTATCCTTATTTACCATTAACCCACTAGTGATCGATTAGTTCATAACCAATACGAACTCCGCGGATCGATCAGTTTCTAGGATTAACAAATAAGGGGATTGTCTTTCTACTTTCCAAAGGAAGGAATGGATTCCATATCTGTGAAACACACACTTCTCACTCATTTCAGAATAGTGCCAACGTGAAAGTGATTCGGACCGTGCCTCTTAGCGATCCTTAACTAACACATCAAACCCTATCTTGAAACCAGTAGGAGTCTGTAATCACTTCAGGATTAAGGTTAATCCATATATGATCATCTTGTGATTTAATAAGATTTCTCAATCACAGAATTATATGAGAAACTCAGATTAAATCGGTCCAGTCCTATATGACTCTCATCATATATAAATGCCCCACTTAGATAACCAATATCGACGGTCCGGATAAGACGGTCACACCATAAAGTGTTCTGGGCGCATTAATGGTGGTTTAATCAATAGACTCCATACTTTGATTAAGTTCACCGTGGACTGACATTTCAAGTGTATCACCATAAAATTAATCCTCGCGTGCGACACACACTAAGTTATATGGCTACATATGATACGACTTTGGGTTTTCAGTAGTGCATTACTTACAAGCACGAAGCAAGTAATAAGATGAGAATAAATCCATCATTTATTAATTCTAAAAACAATTACATAAATTATCTTTCGGGCGCTACTTCCAACAATCTCCCACTTGCCCGTAAGGATAAGCAACAATTGTCTTTCGGGCACACTATATCTAACAATTTCCCACTTGCCCTTAAAGACAAGCAATGATTGTTTTTAGAGCACCATTCCCTTATTCTTTCTATCCACAACATTCTCCCACTTGCTCTGAAGCAGATGAGACATATCTCCCAATTTCATACCCGCGAAGCGCTTATCGCTGACATTAGATACCACACGACTTGGTAAATCGATCGGCTAGGTTGTCGGCTCGAGCGATCTTTAGGACCAAACGTCGCCTCTTTGCACGATCTGTCGACCAGGTGGTATTTTATCTTAATATACTTTTGACCTCTCGTGATTGCGAAGATCATTTGCATGAGCTACCTCTCAACTGTTTTCACGGTAAAATGGTATCGGCTCATCGAGACCTGGAATTACTTCCCGATCCAACAAAGAACTTCTCAAGCCATACTTCCTTTTTAGCTGCTCCGAAAGCTGCTATGTATTCGACTAACAGAGTCAAACTGGCAGTGCTGGATTGCTCCAGACTATAGCTCCATCACTATGAGTAAACACTGAGCCTGAGATCGATTCACGATCATCCTTAATCTGACAAAAAATCAAAATCAGTGTAGTCAACGACACTCAGGTTCGTACCCGAATGGACAAGCATACGATTCCTCGTTCTCTCAAGATACTTGAGGATGCACTATACTGCTTTCAACGTCCGAATCCAAGACTCGAATTTTATTGACTTTTAATAACCTGACTTTCCCTATCCAAAAGAGAATCTATCCTATTTTCTCTATATCCGAAGACTAAGAGAATTATTCCGTGAGGGGTTGGGTAGGAAACCTCTCGTTGAATTCTGCATTCGAAAATGCATTATCATCTTTAACCAATAAGATGGATGAGATATTGCCAACAACTTGTTCTCAGGTATTCGACCGAATCAATTTTAAGAATATAGTCCACTTCTCTGATTCAGAGAAGCTTTGGCTCGTCAGTTTTTTTACTTCAGATAACACACCCATGTTGTTTCCAACTGTTGCAGTGTTATCTTTTATTAACACTAATGTCTACTATTTTACCAATATTGATTCTCCAGTCTACAAAAGACTCATCAATATTCTGGTCAAGCCCACACATTCCAAAACATGTGACTTTTAATGACCTAGAGGTTTGCTTTAATCCATCAATGGATATAAGCATAGGCAGTCAATCTGCCATTGGCTTTAAGCTAAAACCATACATTCGAATGAATCTAAGCTCCATTGTACGGCAAGAAAGTTTCAGGGCATCACCCATGTTAATCTTTCTGCTTTCCATAGAATCAAGCAAGGCTTAGTGGTGAGAAAGTTTCAGGGCATCACCCCTGTTTAACTGTCTACTTCTCAGGGAGTTACCCCCAAAACCACTTGGCTTTTCTTAGAAAGATAAACTTTCTCATTCATTCAACTCTTTTCCATGTAGATCCAATTTCTCCCACTAGGCCTGAGATACTCAGGTGGTTCTATAGGAGTATGAACAGACCTGGAATACCAAAACTCCATTTACAGGTATATGACTTCAAACTAACCTCATTTAATCAGAATCCTATACAGTTCTTCCAGAAGACCATAGGTTATCAATCACCCCCAACAGATTGTAAAGTCTGTATAATCACAGCGATTCAGTGGATAAACCATACTCCTACTGCATTTGGATGGATTGATATTCTGATCTGGTTCAGTAGTAGTTATCAGTGTTATCCCCCAACAGCCAATGTTGGATGTGGTCTGATTATATCAGATAGTAACTCCTTGAGTAACTATACTTCAAGGTCTAAGGTTGTTATTTAAACATTCTTTTTGGAAAGGATATAACAGTGTAACCGTCACTATCCGATCTTAAGAATCTTATAACCAACTTTTACTCATTGTATCAAGATATTTCACGAACATGCACCATTTGAACGTGTATGTAAAATCTACAGTCCTACCTTCAAGCACTAGTGCTAAATGCCTCTATTTGCGGAAGTGGAGTAAATGCACTTCACTCTTTATCCACAAATTCATAAGCATCTTCTAGGTAGACTTCTCGGTATTACATAATAATAATGTAAACCGTTATTTTGCAACCAATATCTTAATTGAGTTAAGCAGTGTATTGTAGCATATCAATAACTATACAAGACAATCTATGGTTTATCCTTTCAGTGAAATCATTTCACTCGGAGGTAGGCCGAGCATCAGTTCCAAATACTATGCTATAGCCTATATCTGAGCATGGAATACTCTCTTCTCTGGTGACATCAGAGATTCCTCCAAATATTTAGATAAACTAATCGGCATTTCGAGTAGTCATTAGACAAAGAAGGTATATTACTCGAAAGCTTCCACTAGCTTGTATCCTTCATAAGACCCCAAAGGTCAATATGAACAAGCTATGATACTTCTTTAGCTCTATTAACCTTTCCTAATTGAAAGCTTACTTAGTCATTTTTCCTTTGAGATAGTGTTCTTAGACTGGGAGTTAGGAATCACCCTTAGCCGCCTTGAGATCTTATCTACAGGATATATGCACTAATAAATAGATCTTTGAAGAATCGTTTATCTAAATACGGAAACCATTTGTCTTAATAGTTTATGATGTGTTACATATACATTTTCAGCATTACTTAGTGGTTTTGACTTTATCAGACAAAAGTCCGAGTATCAGAATCGTATACAAATGTCATATTCACTTTCTTTAAGGTAAGTATATTATCGATATGAAAGTGAATCCATTTGTTCCAACGAATCTGAAAACAGAAATTATATTTCTTTGATATTCAAGGATTAAAATCCGAAATTTATTTCCTTATATCACTCCCACTATCTCAGCTGAAATAACTGCCCGATGTCTACTCTTTAGTCATGAATGCCAAGCTACCTTGTTCATTACAAGCGAACTTTAGCTTCTGAGTCAAATTACTCGGTTAAGAAAGTCTCTAAAGTTTCATAGGTTAGTGATCATAAATCACTTTCCTTATCCTTTACTTTCTTTTATTAATATTTCGGTTTAGCCTTTAACTTATTTAGTTTAGATGACTTGCGCTTGTAGACATTCTTTCCCATTCTTGGATTTCTTTAAAGGAAATAGCCGCGAACTAGCGCGATTCATATGAGTAGACACTACTCGTTAACTGTGGGATGTCCAGTGAGATTGATACCAAATCATTCTCGTCATCTTTGAACTAATTTTAATTTGTCTCCCGTTCATCACGAGTGACAGCATTGACATACTTATTAATGTCACTTTATTAATGTCACTTAAGTTTGGAGGCTCAAGAGGAACATCCTCTTCTGAAAAAATTAATTTGCATTCTCGATTATTGAGTTCAACGTTCTTGTTACTTTTCCACTTTTACGAAGTCGTCATCAGTCAATTTTTTGTGTTTAGCAGGTTAGATGCCTTGAGATGATATGTAGTTGTAAAATTAAATTACGACATAAATATAAATCAAATCATACACCACAACAAATAATATATTTTAGGAATTATAATCGTGATGTCATGCATGCAGTTTATCCTACCATTCCAAGGATGTAATCTCACACCTACAGTGCCGCCGTAGGGTAGGTCAAAGAGGTGGCGATTAAATTGAGACAATCTCTCTCAACAATTAACTGAGAATCAGACATCTCCATTTAATTTTTGATTACCTTCCTTTTTCGACCAAGATATTTCCAAAAATATCCTTGTGAGTGTGACCTACTATTTGATTTTTAAGTATGCCCGAGTATGCGCCGTAGGGTAGATCAGTGACCCGACGAGTACTCAAAATCCTATCCTTTCGGAGACCAAGCCTTGAATTTTGATAGCGGCGAAGGCCATCCGTAGGTGGCCGAAATCAAAGCGGCACGAGGCGTCACCATTCTCTCACGTGCTTGTGTCAACAATAGAGGCCGTGGGGTCAGTTGTCACCTTCCCCGCTCCCACTCGTTATTTTGAAAAATAAGTAGTCTCATTAGAATTTTTTTTGGAATTATTTTACAATCCGAAAAACAATAAATCATAAATATTTAAAATTTTTAATCCTTCCACTAGTTTATCGGTTCCAAATACCGTCTAACTAGTGACACTTATTCACGACTTTCCAATTTCTCGGATTTATAATTCTTTGTGTAGACACTACACAATTAAAATTCCACCAAGAATTTTATAATCCTAATATATTAGGACTTATGAATTTCTCAATAATTTGAAAACAATAAATCACGAAATTTAAAACTCCCACTAGTTTATCGGTTTCAAATACCGTCTAACTAGTGACACTATATTCATAATTTTCCAATTTATCGATTATTTAGAAAATCTCTTGTATATTCACTACACAATTAAAATTCATCAAAAGAATTTTATAGTCCTAATATCGTCATGATAAAATTTTAGGATTGTAGAATTTTATCTCAATAATTTGAAAACAATAAATCTTGCAAAGCAATCACCAACTTATCGGTATTAAACCCTGGCTGAGCTTTAACCGAGTTCACCGAACGGTGTTGGGATTAGCTAAGCCGACCCGCCTCTTCGTTGGTTCATATCACGATCTTTGGATAAATCGGGCTAAAGCCGTCCCGATGAATCGAAACTTCGCGGATAGCTTGACCTTGCCGGACCCCAACGCTAACGTCGCGCGTGTGCGAGTGCTTTGGGGTTGAAAATCGGGCTAAGGTTGCCCATTGAGCCTCATTTCGCGGATAGCTTGACCTTGCCGGACCCCGTGGCTAACCCGCGCTTGGACGAACAAGTCAAGTCGAGCGAAGCCACATTGACCGCCCAAACCAATTTTGAACCTTTTGCTCGGTTGGTGTCTAACTTTTCCGGATTTTCTAATTTTTCAATTATTAAAATTCTTTTATGTAATCACTAAATAATTAAAATCCACGAATGATTTTTAGATCCCAAAATTAAATTTACCGAGTAAAATTTATTTTATCATGTGAATTTTATATCCCGATAAAATTTCGTTTGTTTTAATTAATTTAATTTTATTTTTAATCTAAATTAATTATCGTGTTGATACATGTCTAATTAATTTCAATATTAATTTTCTAAATGTATGCATATGCTAGGAGTGGAATTCATGAATATGATGCATGGCTTGGTTATATCACATAAATAATCATATAAGAAAATAAATGCGAAAAATAAACCACTGAGATAGACCGTTGGTAGTTGGTACCCCCGTGTCTAATCTATAAATTAAATAAATAAACCCTATGTTCATGAAATCTCTAATCTTCATAAAACTGCCGCCGCCGCATGCTATAACATTTTTCTGCTCCGTTTCTTCAACAAAATTGCTCCAGCCGAGTTGGTTAGGGCGTTGTTCCTCCTTCCTGCAGCAGGTTTCGATTCCTCTGGAAAATGGGGGAGTCGAACTCGGGTATTTAAGTTCCAGATCTAGCGGCTCCACCACTGTGCTTCCACAACCTTGCTTCATTAGTAGCTTCAAAAAATATTTATATATAGTGCAGCCGCCGAATTGAAAAAATATTTAATTACTTGGAAATTAAATTACAACAAAATAAATTACATAATTTCCTATACCCAGAAAAATATGGGTTTACAATAGATCTAACGGTAAACAACCTCAATCCATCTCGTCAACCAAAACATTCAACCACGCATTTATATAAAAAATGTAAAAAGATGCATTATTTATTCAATTCCACTCCTTATTAATTAATTATGCAATCAAGATCGCAAAATCGCTTAACCTGGCTTTGATACCACATGCTGGATATACAGAAACCTGAATCCGGATCCGATCCACAATTGGATCGTCAGATCTGATTCATAGCACCAATCGAGACACTCGATCATGCACAGCGGAAGCTATGAATTAAATTCGCATGCGATTTTACCACGATTTTAATTCCCATAATTAATTAACAATCTACAAGAAGGTTAGTAGATTTACCTCAACGGGTAGGAAGAAATAGCCGACCAAAGGGAGATGCCGTAGTCTTACGGATTGTATCTCCAAGCGACGACTGGTGGACATCGATCCTCACCGTAGAACCTTCTCGAATACGAACAAGAAAAACCCTAGGTTTTTCTTCTCTAAATGACTAAGGCAAGAAATTAATTTTCTTCCTTTATTTTCAAGTGTGGCGCAATTTATCTTGTCTTTTGTGCTTGGAGGAACTCTCTTTATATAGGAAATACCACAATTACCTATTCCCACAAGGAAAAGATATTTGCCAAATGATAAGAGATAATTCCCAAAAAATCAATCTCTTATTTTTCCATTAATTATCCAACAAATAGATAATTAATTAATTACACATGTGACATGATCTAGGAAAATTTCTTTTCCTAATTTATCAACAGTATAATGGCGCCACTTTTATCATATTTTAATAGAAAATGTCTTTTCTATTTTACATATTATTTACCAAATAAATAATATTGCATATTCATTAAATAGACCAACTATTTAATTTATTCTCGAGGTTCCATAAAACGAGAAAACACTCGCGTGTTAGGAGTCAACCCGGGGACCATAGACCTATAACCAGTAGCTACAATAAATTGAATAAAATATTCATCGAAACCTTCTTCAATACATCTTATCCTTATTTACCATTAACCCACTAGTGATCAATTAGTTCATAACCAATACGAACTCCGCGGATAGTGCCAACATGAAAGTGATTCGGACCGCGCCTCTTAGCGATCCTTAACGAACACATCAAACCCTATCCTGAAACCAGTAGGATTCTGTAATCACTTCAGGATTAAGGTTAATCTATATATGATCATCTTGTGATTTAATAAGATTTCTCAATCACGGAATTATATGAGAAACTCAAATTAAATCGGTCCAGTCCTATATGACTCTCATCATATATAAATGCCCCACTTAGATAACCAATATCGACGGTCCGGATAAGACGGTCATACCATAAAGTGTTTTGGGCGCATTAATGGTGGTTTAATCAATAGACCCCATACTTTGATTAATTTCACCACGGACTAACATTTCAAGTGTATCACCATAAACTTAATCCTCGCGTGCGACACATACTAAGTTATATGGCTACATACGATCGACTTTTTGGGTTTTGATAGTGTATTACTTACAAGCACGAAGCAAGTAATGAGATGAGAATAAATCCGTCATTTATTAATTCTAAGAACAATTACATAAATTGTCTTTGGGCGCTTACTCCAACACCATTTTCATTTGGGAGAGTCCAACTTTACAGATGATTCATGTGCAAGCGTGCAACAAAACTTGTACAAAACCGGCGAGAAGCATTCAAGGCGAACAATTTGAAACTTTAGGTCATAAATGAATGTCCTTCTCCATCCCTGAGAGGCATATATATACCCGCTTTTGATAAAGGTCATGTTGTCTTTTTCGACATGAACATTTTTCCTTCTCGACTTACTCGTTTATATAGGAATTAAACCCCTCAAACTAAATACCGCATCCTACTGCTTGGTGTGATAACATATGAGATACTTCATTAGCACAGAATCCAATGTATCACTCAAAGACCTAACATATGGATATTGATGTTCAATTTATCAGACATCATGTACTGGTTCATAAGCTTAAAGTTCATTATATACCCTTCAATGATCAAGTTGCAGATGCTTTGTAAAAGATCGTGTCATTTGTTGAGTTCAGTTCCTTTAAAAGCAAACTCAATAATCTTGAAATACCATTTAGTTTGAGGGGTTCATAAAAGTTGTTAGGTGTAGTGCCCGAAAGACAATTTGTGTAATTGTTTTTAAATAATGGATGACATAATTTATCTCACCTTATTACTTGCTTTGTTCTTGTAAAGTAATACACTGCTGCAAACCCTAAGTATATCAGTATGTAGCCGCTTAACTCGGTGTATGGATTACACGTGAGGATTGAGTTAGTGGTGATATACTTAAACTGTTAGTCCGTGGTGAACTTAATCAGAGTTTATGGTCTCTTGATTAAAACACCAATAATGCGCCCGAACACCTTAGGGTGTGATAGTCTTATCCGTTGTGTCGGTAGAGGTTACTACGTGGGGCATTTAAATATGATGGCATTCATATAGGATTGGGTGATTTAATCGTGTTCTCGGTATAATTCCGTAATCGAGGAATCTTATTAAATCATTAGATGATCATATATGGATCAACCTTAATCTGAGGTGATCACGAGTCTTTGCTTGTCTCGGGGTAGTGTTTGATGTGTTAGTTACGGTTCACTTGAATATGTGTTCCAAGCCACTTCATCATTGGCACTATCTCACGATGAGTGAGTAGTTCGATTTTCACACATATGGAATCCATTCCTTCCTCATTGGGATGTAGATAGGCAGTCCCTTTATTTGTTATCCCTAAGAAAGTGATCGATCCGGGAGTTCACATTTGACTAATTAGCTACTTAGTCGGATATGTGTACTAATTGATCATCGAGGGTTAATGGTAAATAAGGATAAGATATTACGAGTCGGGTTCACGGAGACTTCCCACCGAATGGGCGATCTATGGAGGGTTAATCCGTATGTAGTGATTATATCAATGGACACTTATTCACTCTATAGGTTGAGTATAAGTATATATCTATAATTGGTAGAGTTCGATTTCGGGTTTATGGTGGCGTAATCCCGAATTAATAATTAATGTACTTATTACATTCGATGAATAATTAATTATTGGAGCCTCTTGGTTATAGTAGTCCATAGTCCCCGATGTGGCTTACGTAATTGGACTAATAATCTTGTTATTTGGGCCTCATTGATAATTAATTGGTTTGGGCTAATTAGTTGATATGCATGGATATTATTTAGTTAAATTTAAATAATATAATCTGTGAAAAAAAGGCATTTTATGTGGGCGCAATTGAGAACTTAGTGTGGCGCCAATATGTCTTGGATTTTCCAAGAAATTAGTTTTCCTGGATAATGACATATTGTGTAATTAGTTATTTATTTGTTAAATAATTAATTGGATAAATAAAAGAAAATAATTTATTTATTATTTATCTCTTAACTATAAGGATAATTATATTTTCTTATTATAAGATTATAATTATCTCTTATTTTTATTGGATAATAATAATTAGAATTATCTCTTTTATTTTGTTAAACCGATTGGGTATAGGTTTTCTCTCTTGGATTTTCTTGCCAATAAAAGAGAGTTTTCCCTGTTCTATGAGAAGAGAAGGCCACGAAATTCATAGAGAAAAAAAGGCTAAGAGAGTTCGATCCTTAGCTTCAGCGATTGGAGAAAAACTTAGGGTTTTTCTCGGTTATATATCGAGAGAGGTTCCAATTCCAGAATCGGTGTCACCAACCACCGTTTTGGAGAAACGTTGGAAGATCGAGAACTACCGTCCTAAGATTAAAGCTTTTCTTCCTTACTATTGGTATGTTTTTCTTAACCCCCTTGTAGTAATTAGATCCTTTAATTTTGTATTGTGATGTATAAGTCGTGATCCATCCGCTGCGCATAGATCTAATTTGTTTAGATCTGAGCTCCTGCATCCTTCAAAAGTAACACTTAAATTTTTTATGTTGATCACTGTTGTAATGACATGTGTCTAGGACACTTGTCTTCTATGTGATTGTTTGCTAGTGCCACATAGTAAGGTTGTTAGGATCTGCATAAACACCTAGATAGATATTCCGCATGTGCACTTAGATTTGTCTTTAAGTATCCATCTTTTGACTTTATTAATGAAAAACATCATCAATAAATCTTTATCCTCTTGGGCATTAATTTTTGGATCGAGCATAAGTTGTTCTCTCTATCTTCATATCACATATAACGATTCGTCTTGAAATCACCAAGTAACAACTAACCGCATATTTTATATTTCCACATTCCACATTATTTATATTTAAATTATTTATTATATTCGATTTGAGGCGCCAAAACGATATTTAAATCTTTAAAATGACCAAATAATCCAATCGACCAAAATACATCATTTAATAAGATGGGAAACAAAAAGTAAGATAAAACGTGACTTGCTTTATTATTGTGGCATGGAATGAAAACACCATGCCATGAGAGAAATAAATCTTCTTGATAAACATAAGATATTTTCACGGATAATCCATGTCCTTCATTGCTGCATGTTACGTGTAGAAACATTGGGGTACCGATTTGGCACACGAAAATTGTACCTGAAATGAAGGTGCACGCACACAATACGCCTCTAAGAGCACTTGAATCAAACTCTTGTACATTTTTTATTACTATTTTTATTTACATAATGACATACATTTTATTTTTTATTTTATATAATACGGTAAGCATATATATATATATATTTTTTTACAGAATATAGATAAATGCGATAGATGTATAAGAAATTTTACATAATCTGTATTTTATAGTAAAAATATAGTATATATATGATCTGATGTTATTTTTCTTAAATCTAAATCTTTGCGATCTCTAAAGTATATGATGCAGATATAATATCTACTGCAAGTCTTTCTAATGTGTGATCGTGCGTTCGTGGTATATTACTCTCAACTCCATATATATTACTAGTACAAAACCCGTGTATTGCACGGGACATCGTAAAGTTTGAAAATGAGTATCAAAAGAAAATGATTACATATGTAAATTGAAAATTGCTTGTTTCAAAATGAAACTCATGATCCACGGGTTATAAAGGACACACAAAGTATATGATACATATTGTATATGACAGAGAAATTTTGCATGACCAGTTTTTTGCATTAAAAGGGATGTTGTGAATTATAAACAATTCAATTACATTATTTCTACTAATAATACTTGTACTATGTGCTCTTGATCGAGATTTTTGTGCTATGAATTGTCATCAATAATTGAAAGAGACCACCATACAGACAAAGTACAAAGGAAGACTGATGTAAACGTCTGTGCAAGTACATCGTGAGAGAAGGAAAAAAAACACCAGAGCAGTTAAACAAAGTTTTGAACACTTTTGGGACTAAAACAAAGTATTAAACATATAAACTTGCATTATGAAAGATGAAAAACAAGTTTCAATAAGCAAGCATGTACAACTAATATGCCAACTGTAGTGCGCCTAAAAGAAGATGGAGAAAGAAAAGGATCAAATACAAACTACTGTATTGTTTGTATATAGATATCACAAAGTGATCAATGAATATACAGATAAAAAAGTTCATAAAAGAAACCAAGTGTGATTTCTCAACATTATAAATATTGAATGTGTAAAATGCAATATGAATAAGCGTGTAAAACAACGCGGACAATACCACAAATTGGTGTGTAATGCTTGTCCATTTCTGATACACCAATAAAACAAAGCCTTAGTTAAAGATACACCCAAAATCTAAAATAAATGGAAAGCCAAAAGGGTAGATGTTTGACACCAAACATTTAAAACTATACAATTTTAATTGGTGATGCCATTTCCACATAATGGAAATTCCCATGATTCCGAGAATTTATTGTAAAATTTTGAGCAGTAAAACATCGCAAGCGTAATGAGTAAAAGAAAAGTTAAGGTCTAATTATTGATACGGGTGAATGACCTACTAGCTCAACAACTAAATAAAAGCTTTGTTAAGCCACTGAGAGACCAGATAAAGTACATCTCAAATTCATCCATGTGAATCGCACATGTCCACGGGCACATTGAAAATAAATTCCAATTAGCAAGGCCCAAATGCGCTCAAGTGCAGAAGAGGTTAGCAAGATTCCCATTTTCTCAGTATGTATAATAATTGTCTGTTGACACAACGGAAAAAAAATCGTCTGTTGAGGTAGACTTGAAGTTGTCAAGTTGTAAATGGTTGTTACACATACACAATCTGTTCAGACGGGTCATGGTAATTGGTAAGTACTAAAACTAATGGGAAGTAAGCTGTGAGAGACAGAAGGGCACATACCTCATCAACTTCTTGTGCGAAAGTGAAGAGACTCCCCCGAAGCAATGATCTGAGTCTTTATTTCGTAAAATCACGAAGATCCTATTGGCCCAGAAAACAAATTTTGAAACTATCTAATCAGACTAAAATCTTTAACCGAAAACCAAATCCAATATAAACACCATCCTTCACCAACCTTTATGTTGTGCGCTTCCTCGAATATGTACAATGAGAATTTTTGGAGTTGATTGTATAGGAGACACCACCGAGACCGCTGCCATATATGAAGATTCTCACAGAATCACAGAAAGATAGGTCATTTAAATATTAACTTTGACAAAAAAATTAGTCAAAAAAATGATTAAAGAGGAAACTTAATTTAAAGAGGTCTTCCCGGTACCTTCTGTGCTTGAGCCCATGACTGCGATGTCGTGCAAGAATGAGATGCCTTATAATACATCTCTTCACATACATCAAAGTCTTGTCAAAAAACATGCACAAATTTCTCTCCGGTAGAAATTTTCCTTGGTTGTAGCACGACATCATTAAGACAACAGAAATGCATCAGCCAAGCCAAATAAAGCTTGCATCAAACAACACAGATATGATGTGATCCGTGACCGAATCGAGATCCAAAAATGCCCGAGGACTTGGTGAAGGCACCAATAAGCGAGCACGCGACCATTTAGCTAACCATGTAGCCAAAAACCTTGGTATAATGAACACCCACGAGGTTCGCTCACAACCTCGATAAGTCCCGTTTGAAATCCACCAAACACCAGTTTGGAATCCACCAAAACCAACGTGAGAAAACTCACCAAAGCTTAAAAGCTTCAAATATATATTTATATCAAAATTTGTCTGATTACAAAGAGTACTACTAAAACCTTTTTATAGGCTACAATGAAAGAAATAAAACAACTTCTAATCGATGTGGGACAAAATTAAATAATAAAAATAAAAATAAAAAAACCTAAAAATAAATAATAATAAAAATCTAATAAAATCTTCCATGAAACGATATGGGACAAATGGACTCCATGCCGAAAACGTTTCATCTTCGATCACATCATTCCCTCCGGGTTGGAAATGATTCGACCTCGAATCAAAAGGACGTCATAAAGTGCATCATCACATGACAATCTTAAAGAAACACAAAAATACATCAATCGAACCCCTGGATCAAATACAAGCCGGATAGACGATCTGAATCCAATGGCATGTTTTGTTGATGAGTCATACGCCATACATGCAATATCACAACGCTTCTTTGGCGGAATAGACTCGTGGATGATTCCCTGTGCAACATCAATAAAAGAATAGCAAGTAGCAGTCGGATAAGCTTCAATAAATGTAGCAAATGGGTCCGCAAATGGGTGCTCCGGCTTGCTAACAATGGGCTCACGAACAGGAATAACCGCATTTTTCTCCTCCTCCGTGCGTTCTGGCTCATTTTCCTCCAATTTCTCCATAAAATTTGGGTGATTCTCCTCTACAATGCTCCCATCATCATTGCTTTTCAACTCTTTCCCTCGAGTGGTAGCAATCACTACGGTGTTCTCGATATTCTTCCCTGGGATACTAACATTAATTTGGTCGTCCGTAGGTGATTTCTCACGTAAACTACGCATTTTCTGCCAAAAATGAGGGCAATCATAATAGTAATGATCACTCCCGTGACAATGACCGCAATAAACAGAAAACGGCCCCGTAGGAGTTTGCTTAACATCATCCGTACTACCACGGTTACCTCTACCGCCGCTTTTATCTTTACCACCACCACTTTCCGCTAACAGTTTCTGATATTCAGCCCTTATCTCATCTGCTAATAACCGAATACGAACATCATGAGAATTATCCTCTCCCTTAGAGAGCTCTTTCGACATTTTTCAAGATCTCCAGAATGACCAACAAAAATATTCGATTTTTTGGTTTTGAGAAGTGTACTAGAAATCACGGGTGTGATAAAAACTCAAGATGGGTGTGATACCCACGTCAATATTATTGCTATGTTTTTTTTTTAACCAATCAAAGAAAGCAAATTGGTATTCCTGGTCAAACCTTGCGGCTAAGGCTGGAAAAGAGCTAAAATTTTTTTTCCCTTTTGGCTAGGGCCGGCTTCAATAACACAAGAATAAAGAAAACATTTCCTGGGACTTTTTTTTTTTTTTTTGTAAACGGATGAATACTCAAACAGATAAGAAAATTGCTGGGATTTTTTTTAAGGCTTAAATTTAAAAAAAAAATCAGGAAATTAGGGTAAAATAGAAATCAAAGTCCGCGGTCTAGGGAAATAAATTTGCTGGGAAATATATATATTTTTTTGGACTCCAATCGACGCAAGAAGAAAGCTGTTTTTTTTTTTTTTGATAATTCAAGATGCAAGGGACGCAGGGATGCTGGGAATTTGATTTGGATGTTGAAAGGAAAAGAAAACGAAACAGGAAAAGGAAAAATAAAATAAAATAAAAGGATATTTAGATCTCACAATCGGTGGTAATTCTGCCGATCTAACTGATGTGATCCGTGACCAAATCGGATCCGAAAATGCCCGAGGACTTGATCAAGGCACCAATAAACGAAAGATCGCGACCCTTGCCTAACCCGTAGCCAAAAACCTTGTATAATAGACACCCACATGAGTTCGCTTCACAACATCGATAAGTCCCGTTTGAAATCCATCAAACACCGGTTTGGAATCCACTAAAACCAACGTGAAAAAAGCTCACCAAAGCAAAAAAGTTTCAAATATATATTTATATCAAAATTTGTCTGATTACAAAGAGTACTACTAAAGCTTTTTTATAGGCTACAATAAAAGAAATAAAACAACTTCTAACCGTTGTGGGACAAAATTAAATAATAAAAAAAAAAAAAAAACTAATAATAAATAATAATAAAAATCTAACAAAATCTTCAATGAAACGATATGGGACAAATGAACTCCATGCCGAAAACGTTTTATCTTCGATCACATCAGGATAGGTAACTAACTAAAACTTCGTTAGTCTAGATGTGAAAAGAAGAAGGATCGTGAGATTGAGCTTTCTAAATTATGGCTATATATACAGTGACAATAGTAGCAATTAGTAAATAGTAAATGCACACACACAGAGAGAGCAAAATGATGCTTGAGCTCTTACACAGACATACACGTTTTAATTAATGCACCGCCAGTCGAGGCAGACCGACAAATAATCATGAGTACGTAATGATAGTTCCACAACAAAGTATACACACACTTTTGCTCAAAACACAAAGTTACTAATTAAAGCTCTGAAATTACTCACTCAAAGTTTTCCAAAAATTCCAGCCGGAGCCTTAGCAATCCCTAGATAAGTAGCACAAAAGGAGCAGCGGTTGCATGCCGAATCACATTCGTACGGTACAGAACAACCTTTACTTGTAAAATCACAGAAACACGGTGTCGGATCTTTGCAGTCGTCACTATGACATGTTGTACAACGATCGTCATCTAACAGTTTGCGATTCTTCAAGTTGTTGTTGTTGTTGAAATATTGCAGCATGTTCATCTTTTGTCCAATTTCAGTGACATCACCATTTGAATCGTCGTCGTCATCATGTCCCGTATTCTCCGCTGCGGCCAAAGTGTTTTTTGAAAGACAGTAAACTATGTTCATCATGTGAGTAACAAAACACACAAAAACTAAAGAAGTAAAATAGGTAAAACGAAAAAAACTGGAAGAAAGCAATGACGTAAATTAGTCCTGAAAAGAAAACAAAAGAAGAAGCAGCAGCACAAAAGCACCCTGAGCTCTTAGTAGATTATACTGCGGTACTAAATCAAAAAAGATGTTGATCCACTTGAATGAGATAATTTGAATGAATAGTTGTGGCTTGATTCCGTTAGCTCTTTTTCCCATTAACGTAATGAGGCTAACATTTGTTTAGAAAGCTCTAGTTCATCATATAGGTCTTCATAATTTTCATACATTCCCAGCAATAATAAACTGCAATTTGAAGAAAGAAAAAAACAAAATGAGCATAATCACCGGCCCCTACTCAAAAGAAATTGAAATATGAACATATATAGTTACCAGGGTTACGAAGTAGAGAATCGAAAAAAGAGCCAGAAGAACAACGTATTTCAACTAAATGTCTCACTACCACAAAAGTTGTCAGAATATAAACAGTAAAAAATAAAAGTAAACAGTAAAAATGAAATGAAAAATACCTCGAACGGGGATCCAATGCAAAATCAGAACGCCCGCTCCCGATACTGAGCCCTTATCCGGAAGAGAAGCGTTCGCGCGTATAACATTAAATAAATCTAATATTATACGCAAGTCTCTACGTCGTCGTATCAAATAAAAGCAAACGGAAGCTAAAAAGATTCGGGTAAAAACATAAAAGCTACTATGAATAGAAATTAACCTTACTAAAGATTGATATGTAACTTTATTACATTAAAAGGAAAATACGAAATCCAAAATAAATGTACGACAAGTCTCGAAAGACCAAAAGCCTACTTCAAAGGCACTAAAAAGTCTATTAAATGAATAACAGAATAAATAAAAGATAAATCTTCAACGAGGCGTCGTCATCGAAATCCTCCTCGTAAACATGCTCAACCTGTTCGTCTTCTCATCCCACAATGTATACAAAAGAAAATGCAAAGGAGGTAAGTACATAGTACTTAGTAAAAGTGAGAAGCTATGACAACAATTATAATTTATAAAGAAAAGATATTTAATCGTTTAGTTATTTATGTGTGACCGACTCAATCTGGGGTTCATTTCATGTCCATCAACATGAATTGACTAAACGTTTCTACTTAACTTATCTATGTTACAACCGCACTCAAGGGCACTACGCATATCCACTTTTGGGACACTCTTGGCAACATATTAGTGGATCACACCAATATCCACGAAGTCTAGAATATGTAGACTCGATAGTGCATACCTCGGTGAAGTCCTCCGTGCACTTAGGGTTTTTTCACTACGGAGTTCTTCCACCTTCGAGGTAGCACACACACATCGCGATATAGGCTCGGTGCCTATCCAAGAGAGACATGTTGTTTAATCTTTTACTAGTCAAGTGCGTAATTTTATTAGAATGATTAACTAACCACCTAAGTGTTTTCAATTAATCTCCTCACCTTGACTACTCTCTTCCTGAACCACTAAACATAGACAAGGCCTAGCAATTACCACGGACATTGATGAATACTAATTCATCAAAGCACAACCTATCATGCTCTTCCGACGGATCCGAACTTCAACTCCCTTTAAGAGTACATTCGGTGTTTTAAGCTGAGCGAATCGAAGTTCAATTCAGGCTTGCTTATGTTTATCCAATATTATCATATCATAAATAAGGGTTTAAAACTATAATAACATGATTATGAAGCTCAAACCAAGTAAAACGATAAAACAGTAAAAACAAGGTAAAATAGGTCAAGCGCCCGTTTGACATCCTATGGACGCCCGTTTGGCATCGAACGCCCGTCCACTAAACCCAAACTCCCATCCGTCAAAAACGGCTACATCCTGAATCAAAAGTCTAACCTCAAACACCCGTCTGCCTGGTGCAAACGCCCGTTTGAGCTGCTAGGGTCTCAGACGCCCGTCTGCCTAATGCAGACGCCCGTCCGCCTGGGTTTTTCCCAAAACGCTAAAATCTTCAAAACGCGATTTCTAATCCGTTCTAACCTAATTAACATCATATTAAACCCAGTAAAACACAGAAAAACATATCTAATCATATCATAGCATCGATGATCATTGATCAACGAAAAGACACATCTTTCTATCATCTAAACACCTTAAAACTTGATCTAAACCTTATAAGCGATAATTGGAATCATAGGAAGAGCCTCTTACCTTAATTGCCAAAAAACCATAAACAGCGCGTTGGAACAACTGTTGATCCTCAACCCCAAAACCTGGGTTTACTGCTGTGAAACTATTTTTAGATTATTCTACGCTTCAAGGCGATCGTTTAGACTACTCATGGTCTGCGAAAAGCGAGCTACGGATTAAAAGATCTGAATTTTCAAGAATCGAACTCTACGAATACCGAAAACTAGGCTAAAACGAAAACTTACGAAATCGAGAGATGTTATTTTCCAAAGTTGCGTCTCATCGTGCTGATCACTTTTCTCTCCTGCGGCATCTTGAACAGATGAACGTATTGATCACACGGTTCTTCCTTTTATTTCGCTTTCTTCTGCGTTGCTTCTCCTTCTGTGTGCGCCGTTCCACTTTTTTTTTTCTTCTGATGCGTGTGAACTAATAAATTAATTTGGGGATTAACTCCTTTTTATAGCCAATAATTAAATCATTTATAATTAATAGCTAAATCCTTTAATTAACTTCTTTTTAATTAAATAAATGGGACAAATAATAATTAGGTCGTAGTAAATACACCTAATGACTATTTTACCCTTTTATGAAAAGTCGGGATGTTACAAAAACTCTGTAAAACACAGCTACCCCAAGGCCCTATGCTCAGTAAACCCTCACCATTCTTCCAAGAGTCATAATTTTGTTCTTCTTGCAATGAACACCCTTCAATGTACAACTCCAAGAGAACAAAAGAACTTATGTTCTGTAATCAAATGACAATTAGCATGAGCAGATCAACTACCATATAATAATCAGACCCAAAAATTATAAATATAGAATAAGTCAAATTCCTGCTTAGTTATTTTTAAAGATACAATCGATGTTAAACCCAAAGAAAAATGTAAAAATGGGGGTTCTTGTTACAAACCTAATAAACCAATTAGGATCCATTGGCATGTACATCATCCCTTTGAGTTCGGTAGTGATTGATCTCAATGAGTCCTCTACCAACAAATCCCACACATGTTTTGAACTCGGAGTGTTCACAATCAAATTTTGAAACACAATAAGCAAACAAAACAAGGGAAACAACTCGATAATTTTATTTAAATACCGTATACAGTGAAAATATTCAAGGGAAAAAATGTATGAATAAATTGAAAGCAGCAGAACCATAATAAACAAATATGCAAGCTGGTAGAAATTACAACACAGAAAACATGAAATGTCGATCGGTAACAGCGACAGAAAAAATAATCCAAAACCGAATTAGCAAAAAAATAAATAAATAAATAAAACAAACAAACAAACCATTATCGCTGTAATCCGTATCTTCCATTGATGTTGCTAATTCCCATTGCCACAGATCTTTTAAAACTTGCAACCCCTGGAAATAAGCATAATATGACATGAATTAAGTAAGTTTTGATCGAGGGAAATACCAATATGATTTACCTAATAATATTCTTGCCGTGAAACATTCCTGATGCAAACCAGTAAATGATTTTACCTGGTTGTGAAAGTGTCGATGGACCTGTTATTCTCCAGGGCGTCCGATTTGTGAGACGTGGGGAAGAGGGATTTGAGTGGGACGTGGGGGTTTTTCAGTGTGAAGATCGTAGAGGTTATGAATGGAGACAAAACCATCTAAGATTGACGACATGGTATAAGGATAGTGTGCTGCAATTTCATTTTTTTTTAAGTAATGCATGTGTGTGTGTGTTTTTTTTTCTGTTGTTGTGAAAACCCGGATTTGGGTCGGGTAATTAGGGAAAAATAGGTTAAATCCATTCGTGCATATATTATATATATATAGAATATAGATATAGATGCTTGTCCTTCAAGGAGTCCAGATCTCTTGTGGTGAACACCTTCTTGTGATTCATATATTAGCTAGGGGTAAACGAGTCGAGTTGAACCAAGTATTGCTCTAAACGAGTCTATCAATATATAATATTCTCGGGTTTGAGTTCGAGTATTTCGAACTCGAGTTTAAACTGAGATTCGAGGAAGTTTCAAAAACTTGACTCGAGCTTGAGTTTTGTTTCGAGTTTATCGAGTCTAATAGGTTTTGAAACATAATTTGAAAATAATTTAATTATCACATGATGATCACAAAAAAACAATATATTTCGTTTTTGATAAAAATAATTCAAGAATGTTATTTTGTACTGAATAAAATATTGTTTGCAGCATTACTTAAAAAGAATACAATAAAGGTTCGAAACGACAATTTTGTTATCATATGATAATTTAAATTATTTGTTAATTATGTTTGAAGCCCTATTAAACTCTATAAGCTCAATGTAAAATTTGAATTCGGCTCGAGTTTTAAAAACATTCTTGAATCTCAACATGATCTCGAGCTCGAAATACTCAAACTTGAACTCAAACTCAAGAATGTTTTAAATCACTCAACTCGTTTAGATCAATCTCAATTCGACTCAACTCGTTCTGGCGTAGATGTATCACTAGCGTTAGTCAAATCATTTCAATTTATAAAGATGCTCGCTACTTTCTTAAAGCTCTCACGCGGACAAAAATAAAATCCGATTTATCTGCCAAAATTCAAGCCTTGCCTTTCAAAAATCTTCCAATTTTAAATTAATTTGCTAGTAAAAAAAAGTCGTGTCTCTCTCCATTCACAACCACGTTCTAAACACTTTACTCTTAACCGCAATCTCCCATTTCTGCATGCATATATAAACCATTTCTTCTCCATTTCATTCAATCACAAAAAACAAAAACTAAAAAAAAAAAAAATGGGGTGGCAAAAGACAATCTTCATTGCTACCCTTTTCTTCTTCTTCATTATTTTAACTTCTTTTGTCTCTGTAAATTGTATAGGTGTTAATTATGGTACCCTTGCAAATAACCTTCCTCCACCACCTCAAGTAGCTAAATTTCTTGCAGAACAAACCGTTATCGACCGTGTAAAATCTTCGATGTTAACCCGGATATTATCCGGCTTTTGCTGGTACGGAATCTTGCTCACCGTCACGGTTCCCAACGGCGAGATCCCGAATCTTACAAACGTACAATATGCAAGGCAATGGGTTGTTACAAACATCAAACCATTTTATCCTGCTACAAAAATTCACTACATTTCTGTAGGTATGTTTAAGCTTCTATCTGTTTAATCCTGTTTTGGTTCGGTTTTGTTTCAGTATAAGTCCGTTTGGTTTGAAAAGATAACGAGGCTTGGTTTGATATGTTTTTGGCTACATATATATATATATATATATATATATATATATATATATATATATATATATATATATATATATATATATATATATAGTTGTGTGTTTGTATTAGAGATTTTATGGTATAAAATGACGTGCATATGCCTTATATTATTGTTTTCTTTGGCATAATACATACCTACAATATGAAATTACAACTTTCTACGACGTTTAAATTTTAATATTTATTTTATTGTTTTTTATATCTCCATACATGTATACATTAATTCATACATAGACAAGATATACTTGATAGATGTAAATTTAAATTGGTTAAATATGGACCAAAACCAATTCAAACTATTAAAGTTTCAGTTTGGTTTAAAACTGCGCATCAAAATTTAAGTTTTTACTCGATTTGATTTTTGATTTGATTCGAATTGATTGGTTTTATTGTTTATGCATAGGTACTGAAGTTCTTCATTGGGGTCCTCAGAATTTGAGAGATAATCTTGTTGCTGCAATGAGAAGTGTGTATCAAGCATTAGTATTAGAAGGAATTACGGATATTAAAGTCTCCACCCCACATTCTTTAGCAATTTTAGAAAGATCCGAACCACCTAGCATGGGTAAATTCCGACCCGGATGGGATACCGGAGTTTTAGCTCCAATGCTACAGTTCTTGCGAGAATCCAAATCGCCGTTCATGGTGAACCCGTACCCGTATTTCGGATTCGACCCGAGAAACCTAAACTTCAGTATTTTCCTACCAAACAATGGATTTTACGACAAATTTTCAAAGCGACATTATTCGAATAGGTTCGATTTGCTTTTGGATCACGGTTTTATGGCGATGAAGAGATTGGGATATGCTGATGTGGAGATTGTGGTGACGAAACGGGTTGGCCGTCGGCCGGAGATATACCGCAATGTCGGCGGCGAATGCGGCGGCGTATAACGAGGGTTGATGAGGAAGTTTAGATCGGGTTCGGGACTCCGTTGATGCCGCATAAGAAGTTTGAGACGTACATTTTTGCCTTGTTTAATGAGAATCAGAAACCGGGTCCTTATGCGGAGCAAAATTGGGGACTGTTTCATCCGGATCTTACCCCTGTCTATAATGTTGGTGTTTTGAAATCGCAGCTTCCTGTAAGTCCCTTTTTTTCATTTTAAGACATTTTTCAAAAGAATTTCGTGACAATTCTGTAGATAATTCGTGGCGAATTAATGGTAATTAAACACGTCGCAAAATGCTTTTTAAAACATATGTTATTTTTTGAGGCATATTTTAAAATAGGGGGAATGAGGGAGAAGGACAGAAATATTTAAATCAATTGAGTAGAAGGGCAGTTTTTGAAACTTTTGCGATAAAGAATAAAAACTATTTATTCATTTGTTGAAATTCACTTGTGTTAAAATTCACTGCTTAAATTCATTGACGAAATTCATCTGTAAAATTCACTAATTTTCAAAATTCATCGTCCAAATTCACTAATTTTAAGGATTCACTTAATCGAAATTCACCGTCGAAATTCACCGATTTCGGGATTCACCTTGAGATTCACCGATTTTCTAATTCAACATTTGTCATTCCATTATAAAATTATCTGATTGTCTCTTCTTCCTATAAAAAATATGTAGTTGTCATATTCTTAAAAATATTTGATTATTGTCGCTATCTCAATTTTCCATTTAAAATATGTAGGCATAATTTTTTGAAGTTTCCCAACATTTTTAAACGGTAATATTGCTATTGATTTGACAGTGGTCATTGGAATCTTATTCTATGAGACTTTTGTTGTCCCTTTTTATTTTATTTGCTTTTATTTTATCCTTTGTGTTACCCACTTTTCTTTGGTCGGAACATGTTTGATTCTTCGGGACTGGACTCCAACTTTTCTTTTATTCGACAATGCCATTTGCCAACTACGTTGGTTTAGCCCGTCTTAGGAGTCACCTGCTCAATCATCTTCGAGTCGTCGTATTGAAAGAGTTATTAGTAAGTGTTTCTTCACGAATAAGAGTTGAACTCTGCAAATACGATCCTGTCCGAATTTCATATTAGTTGGGCAAATAAGTCCCCGATAATCAGGGCTTTAAAAAAAAAAAAAAAATTTATTGAACCCCAACCTTAAAAGGTTCCCCACCATATATCTCGTTTGCAGGATTAGTGGATGTGTTTCAATTATTAATTGTACTCAGTTTGTTTTTAATTTTCTTTTTATGAAATGGGTCGCAGAGATAAGCGGAGGTCGTAAATTGAGGAGGATGTCTTGATAGTTAAGAATACTCATCTGTCTTTAAACATTTTTGGTGAAAGAGAGCTTCATACGAGTTTCGAACCATCACAGTACTCTAGCTAAGTTAGGTTGTTACTTGAACATTCAAATTCTTTAAGTACTAAACTATGTCCTTTGGAATACACTTCATTTTATTGAGATATAATGTTAATTATTTACCTCCTCGTCTATTTAAGCTTTTGGGAGGAATGATAGTTCAACATGATATCAGAGTAAAAGGTCATGGGTCCACACGGGTCTCTCTTCTTCTTATATAGGCCTACCCCACCTATCTTCTTCTTATATAGGCCCACACTTGAGATAACGTATTGAGATATAATATTTTTAAGTTTTTGAAAGAGATGATAATTCAATACAATTCATTTTTTTCCGATCCGATCCCTTCACGAATATTTTTTCCCAATGAAACTTTGGACCGGAACCGTCATTGTACATAGCCATTTATGTTTAGGTGAGTTGTATCGTAACCCTTTGTTTACTTCCGCCACATTCTTGAATATCTTGATGATTATGATTGAGGTACATCTTTCAGTTGGTCATACACTATGATCAACAGTGTATAAATTTATTCTGACAATTGTTGTGTTGTGTCAATATCATTTTCCTCGTAATAATAATGTACTTTTTTTCCCCCCTTTTTAAATGAAAACAGGCTGGTCAAAATGCAAGGAATAAGCCAGTTCCATCAACTCCAAGAACAGCCCCACAGCAAGGTAAAAAATGGTGTGTACCAAAAGCAGGGGTGAGTGATGCAGCATTAGAAGCAAACATCAGATATGTATGTGGCCAACCTGGCATTGATTGCACCCCTGTTCAACAAGGCCATCCTTGCTTTAATCCCAATACTCCAAGAAACCATGCAGCTTATGTCATGAACTTATGGTATCAGAGCAAAGGTCATGCTGCTTTTAACTGCGATTTCTCGGGAACTGGTGTCGTAACATCCGTTGATCCCAGTAAGTCTGATATACTTTGCCATTTTATGACGGAATGTGTTTTGAGATATTTTCCTACGTATACAAAATGTGTTTAATTAATTCGGAATTTTGTGTTTTTTCAGGCTACGGTCAATGCCGGTTCTTTTCTTAAGCTTGAGAGAGAAGGGAAGAAGAGGATTTCAACCACACCGTTATGATTTTTATTTCATTTATTTAATTTTGACTGTGAATTCCAAAACTTGTAACACCATAGCGTTTGTCTTTTAAATTTGTACTGATATAGTTAGTTTAGGATAACTTATTATAAGTCAATACATAAAAATTATGGTTCAAAACGTTTAAATAATGATCCTTAATAACAATTAATTGAGCATTGCAACATCATATATTTATGTGGTGAGTTTTATTGGCATCACATAAGTACTTTCGACACCACATTCACCTGTAAAATTTTACGTGTAAATGTGGTGTCGAAAGTTTTCGTGGTGTCAATATAACTCGCCTACATTTATACATTTATATAACTTTTTTTCTTCTTACAATGATAAAGCATGCCCTAGTGGCCGGTAAATGCTAAGGTCTCAAGCCCAAAAGGTCCCAAGTTTAAATCCCTTACCAGCATTGTAATTGAACAAGCTATCGGAATAAGGTGCAATGAGTCTAAATATATTTATGGATATTGTTTTACTATTTATATTTTTCCAGTGTTTGACTTTTCTGCTGGTCATAATATGTATTACCTCCGTCTCAAAATGTAAGTCTCTGTTGACTTTTCAACCGTTTTTCGAAGTCTAATTAATCTTTAGAATTTCATCAAATGATCTAATAGTTTTTATATTTATGTAATTTAAGTTTCATTTTATCATAACCCTAATAATATTACATCAATTAACGAAATTCCAATGATTAATTTGACTTCAAAAAACGGTTGAAAAGTCAACATGAACTTACATTTTAGGACGGAGTTAGTAGTAGTTTATATGTCTTTGTGTATCTTATGTTGACCCATACTATTTATTATAAACCCACAATTAAAAGATTCCTTAAAGTCAATTGTATTTAATAGGTAATTTATCAAGTTCAATAAATTATGCTTTTCAAAGAGATTGTAATTATTAAACACTACACAAAGCAAGGGGGAAAAGATAAATTTATAAACGAATGGGCTTGGTGTCTGGTGGGTTGTGTTAGGAGGTCTGGTGGGTTGTGTTAGGAGGTCTGGTGGGCTAAGTTGGGATTGCTTGATAAGTTGAGCTAAATTATAGGTGTGCTTGGCCTCTCCCCAAGCCCAAAAGAAGCCTCTATCAAGATTGAACTCATTCTTATGCTGATTTGATCTCCATCTCGTGCTCGTCGTTTTAACGGTTTTCGACCATAAAACGGAACCTAGATTGTTAGAAATTATTTTCCTTCCTTCCCCGGGGTTTTCGACCGTCAAGCGGAACTTAGATTGTTAATCTATTGATGATATCAAGTGCAAAGATATATAAAAGTGTAATTGTATCTAGCAAAAGTGAACAATATTGGACTACAAATAAAAAAGGAGGTTTTCTATTTGGACCCCCCTATTTACTACTTGCACCCATTTACTACTTGTACCAAAAAATTTTGCTTTTGGCACCACAAGATTATTTTGATTATTTTTATACTTCTCACACTACACAATTAATAAAAGAATTACTACCTACACCACATATTTTTGAAATTATAAACAAGTCCTAAAAATTACTACCTACCCTCAATTTTTCCGGCGACCCCCCCTCATTTTTCCGGCGAATCCCTCACCCCCCCATTTACAGCCCCAAACAGCCTCCCTTTTAATTATTCCAACTTCCAGCCACCACCGTCCACCACTTTCCTCCTTCCCCAGCCACCCCAACCCTTCCCCTCTGCAAAACAGTGGCCCGACGCTCCATCTCCTCCCTCCCCTTTAACAGCCACCGGAAAACACAGCACCCTTTTTTTTGGAAACCCACCTGCAAATCGACACCCCTCGTCCATGGATGAATGCGTGATGGTTGGGAAGGGAGGCCATATTGTTTTCTTTAAAGTCTGCGATTTGGAAGCTGAAAAAAATGGTGGATTTGCGATTTGGTGGGCCGTGATTTGGCCGGATTTCATGGAGATCGGATGGCGGATTTAATGGAGATCGAATTTCATTGAAAAATCGGACCCACCCCCCCTCGCCGCAAAACGCGGAGGAAAAGCCCCAAGGAAGCCGCAAATCGGCTCACCAGCGGCGGAAAAAAGCTGCTCGCACAATTGCGACTTCGACCTTTTTTTTTGGGGTTTTGTTGCAGTTAGATTGTAATTGTATTTTGTTTTTTGGGTGGTGTTTTTGGAAGGAGGCTAGGGAGGTATGGCGGAGTAGATGGCTAGGGGAGGATGGGGGAGATGGTGGCTGGGGGGTGGGAGATAGATTTTGGGGATTGAAAATGGAAGAAGATGGTGTAAATTGAAATGTTGTAAGTTTAGGGACTTAAATGTACTAAGTTCAATTTTTAATATGTTGAGGTGCCACAAAAGTAATTGTGTGGTGTGTATAAGTAAAAAAAAAATAATCAAGAAATGGGTGCAAGTAGTAAATAGAGGGGGTCCAAATAGAACCCCCCATAAAAAAATCGTTCATATGAACTTCCAATTCTCCGGCAATTACAACTCTTTTGATTATTTTTTCGCATGTTCTTGCAGTATCATTCAAGTAATGCTCCTTTCTTTCACTGGTTTCAGCTTGTGATTTATAAATCGTTTCGACACAAAACTAGAAATGGTCTCTGTTGGCAATAAGTGTCGTGTGTGGAGTGATTTACGGAACATATCCATAATTCACGGATATAATTACGGAAATTAAATGCAGAAAATAACAACTCGAAAATTAAATCTAATTTTATTATTCAGATCTAGCAAATAAAAGCGATTATGAAGCATATCTAATAAATTAACAGAACTATATGATAGATCTAATGAAACATTTCTTACTATGATATAGATCTAACAAACTATGCAATTAACGTCTGAATCGACTTAAGCGATTGAGAAAACTAAAATACAATGCATAAATAAAGACAAACCGAGGCGAGTTATGAAACTCTTTCCTTAAGACAGATTGCTCAGTATGGTGCCCACGGTAGTAGCAAACCGCTCCCAAGATACAACGGCTTACGTCCTGGATTGAGAGGCACTTCAACAATCCAAACTCCGGCGAACTTACAACGTGCTCCGACTTCTCTTCGACTCAAAAAACTAACTATATGCTCGACCCTTTTAGTAGTGGAAGACACAAGAGAAAACTGAATGCTCTAACCTTCATCCTTGGGGTTCTTTATATAGTGGAGAGGAGGAGTCAATGCTTGAATGTGATTGGCCAGAACACATCACAGACTTTTCCCCTTGGAAAAGAAAATAGGCCGAAATTTTTAATTAAAATTGGCCAACTATTCCACAATTCTGATTGGTCGGATGACGTGTCTTCTGAATTCTGATTGGTCAGATGATTTAATCGCTCGACTTTTCCCTCAAGAAAAGTTATTTCTGGCCGAAAATAATAATCCAATTTCGAAATTAATTTAATTGAATTAATTCCGGACCGACTTAATTAATCAGAATTCGTTCCACATTATTCTGGAACCTTCCAACCGCCTTACGACTAACTAATTAATTTCTGGTTAACTTCAAAGGAAATTTTGTCTAAAAAATTAATAGTAACACACGACCCGACCCGACCCGGCCGGACGGCGGCGGCGCGCGCGCGTGTGGAATTATCTAAGTCCTCCCTCCTGCACAAAAGTGCATTGCCCCTTGGGGCACATTTACAAGAGCATACACTAGCTCTTATATATGGAGCTCAAGTCTCTCATCTTTCCAATGTGGGATATTGAGTTGAGGTTCTCTCTTCAACTCTTATCTCCAACACATTTTCAACCAATTAATTTCTCATTCACCCGATATCCGAATTGAGTGATTCCAAAGCCAAACATTATCTACTCCGTGAGTAGAATTTTTAGACGTAATAAGCTCCCGGTGAATCACACCGGAACATATCCGAAAATCGCGCTAAAGTTGACCGTTTCAACCCATTAAAATGGGATATCTCCAACAATCCCCCACATGAATGAAGATTAATGCAAATGCAAATGCAGACTCTGAAGAGAAGTTAGACGGAAAAATATTGCATCAGGAGAGGTAGCTTCTGACCTTGAACCTGCCTTAGTGAAGTACTATCGGATTTACTCGGCTAATCAGTGAACTAGGTCTTGAACTGTTCAGCCTTTAGTGTAAACCAAGACAATAGCACTCACACAATATTTCCCTAGCACCTTTCGGTTCTCATGGTTGTGTCCATCTCGGCCCTGGACAACACTTGGTTTCAGAAAGTGCTTTAAAGAATTCAAACCTCAAAATTCTCACAGAAGCGGCCCCATTTCACACTTACATATGTGACCTCCTATCAAGGGTATTCTGCCCTACCCCACTTGAATATCAAGATATAGGAATCATTAAAAGCTTCGCTTAACCTCATACCCTCTACAGACAACACTTTTATTCTCTCAGAATGGGTAAGTGCTAGACTGTTCCTTATAGCTTAGTTATCCCTTTTGAACCATGATCTTGGGATCTCCAGTCAACATGGTTGGGTTGCCACTACAAGGAAACATGAATAATAGGCTTCAGTTCCATTCCGGCCGTCAAAACTGACATCTGATCTCTAGCTAAACCTTTTGTAAGCGGATCCGTAAGATTCTCCTTCGATCTTATATAATCGATGGAAATAACACCATTAGAGATCAACTGTTTAATGGTATTGTGTCTACGGCGTATATGTCGAGACTTACCATTATACATACTACTTTGTGCCCTTCCTATCGCCGACTGACTATCGCAATGTAAGCTGATAGCAGCCACAGGCTTAGGCCAACACGGAATATCCTCTAGGAAATTTTTAAGCCATTCAGCCTCTTCTCCAGCCTTATCCAGTGCTATGAACTCAGCTGTCATTGTGGAGCGAGCTATGCACGTTTGTCTCGTAGATTTCCAGGACACAGCTGCACCACCAATCGTGAATAAGTATCCACTGATGGACTTTGAATCTTTCGTATCTGATATCCAGTTGGCATCACAGTATCCTTCTAATACTGATGGATATCTAGTATATCGTAATCCCATACTCATAGTGTACCTCATGTACCTCAACAACCTATTTAAGGCTTTCCAATGATTATGATCTGGATTACTCGTGAACCTACTCAGTTTATTCACTGCACATGCTAAGTCTGGTCGTGTACAATGGGTTATGTACATCAGACTTCCAATCACTTGAGAATATCTCAATTGATCCACATGTTCACCTCTATTCTTGGCTAAGTGCGCACTTAGGTCAAGAGGAGTGCTCACTGGACTTTCATCAAAGACGTTAAATCTTTCAAAACAGACTCAATACAATGAGTTTGTGATAACACAAGTCCATCGGGTACTCTAGAGATCTTGATCCCTAGTATCACATCCGCAACTCCTAGGTCCTTCATATCGAAGTTCCTTGTCAACATCTTCTTAGTATTCATGATGATATCATGAGTACTTCCCATTATCAGCATGTCATCCACATATAGACATACTATCACATAAGCATTAGGTGTGTTCTTAATGTAGACACATTTATCACACTTGTTAATCTTAAATCCATTTGACAACATAACATTATCAAATCTGCTATGCCACTGTTTTGGTGCTTGTTTAAGCCCATACAAAGACTTAACGAGTCTACACACCTTGCCTTCTTGCCCTGGAACAACAAACCCCTCGGGTTGTTTCATGTAAATTTCTTCTTCCAACTCACCATTCAAGAAAGCGGGTCTTCACATCCATTTGATGGATTTCCAAGTTATTATTCAAGCCTATATAGCAATGAGAACCCTTATAGAAGTGATTCTCGTCACACGGTGAGTAGGTATCAAAATAGTCAAGGCCTTCCTTCTGTCGGAACCATTGGGCCACCAACCTAGCCTTGTACTTATCGATAGAACCATCAACCTTTAACTTCTTCTTGAAGATCCACTTGCACCCAAGTGGTTTATTTCCTGGTGGAAGATCAACCAACTCCCAAGTGTTGTTTTGCATGATGGAATCTATTTCACAATTTATTGCTTCTTTCCAGAAAGGAGCTTCTGGAGTAGACATAGCCTCTGCATACGTCCGGGGTTCGTTTTCTACCATATAGGTCAGAAAATCAGGACCATAGGACTTTGAAGTCCTCGCCCTCTTACTACGATGAGATTCCTCAGGTTCTTGAGGATCACCCTCTTCTTCAGACTCATAAGTCCGTTTGCTCGTGCTTGCTTCTTGTTTTTCTTTCTCCTTACAGGGAAAAATATCCTCAAAGAACACTCGATGATGACATTCTCATGTACATCAGGGACGTCCGATTTATGTACCAGAAACCGATAGGCACTACTATTGAGAGCATATCCAATGAATATACAATCAATGGTTTTAGGCCCTATCTTCACTTGCTTTGGTTTAGGTATTTCAACCTTAGCCATATAGGTCAGAAAATCAGGACCATAGGACTTTGAAGTCCTCGCCCTCTTACTACGACGAGGTTCCTCAGGTTCTTGAGGATCACCCTCTTCTTCGCACTCATAAGTCCGTTTGCTCGTCTTTGGCTTCTTGTTTTTCTTTCTCCTTACGAGGAAAAATATCCTCAAAGAACACAGCATTCCTAGACTCGATGATGACATTCTCATGTACATCGTGGGCGTCCGATTTATGTGTAAAACCGATAGGCACTACTATTGAGAGCATATCCAATGAATATACAATCAATGGTTTTAGGCCCTATCTTCACTTGCTTTGGTTTAGGTATTTCAACCTTAGCCAAACACCCCCACACTTTCATGATTTTGTAGTTAGGCTTGTGACCCTTCCACAATTCATACAGGGATTCATCCTTCTTTTTAGAAGGAATCTTGTTAAGAATGGAGTTTGCTGAGAGGATAGCTTCCCCCCACAAGTTCTGAGGTAAACCCGAACTAACTAACATAGCATTCATCATCTCTTTCGAGTTCGGTTCTTGTGCTCAGCAATACCGTTTGATTGAGGTGTATATGGTGTCTTTGTCGTTTGATGAATGATGCGGCGCAGCGAGCAAAACTCATTAAACGGTGCATCATATTCGCCACCACGATCACTACGGATATTCTTTATCCGTTTGCTAAGTTGATTCTCAACTTCATTCTTATAGTCCTTAAAAGCTTCAAGAGCTTCGTCTTTGCTTCTTAGCAGATAAACATAACAATATCTGGTACAATCATCAATAAAAGTAATATAGTACTTTTTACCGCCTCTAGTTTGCACAAATTTTAAGTCACATATATCAGTGTGAATTAAATCTAGAGGTTTTGTGTTCCTTTCAACCGTTGGAAACGGTGCTTTAGCTAACTTAGCTTCAACACATATTTGGCATTTGTGATTAGGATCAATTTTTTACGTTGGGAATTAAATCTAGATTCATCATCTTTCGAATCGATTTATAATTAGCATGTCCTAATCTACAATGCCACAAACAAGAAGACTCAAGCAAGTAAACGGAAACAGTAGTCATCTTATTAGCCTTTTTCGGCACAACAGTTTTGGGTACAACGGTCATTACATTCATTTTGAACATACCATCTACCAAGTACCCCTTCCCAACATACATATTAAATTTGGATAAAACTATTTTATCCCCACCAAAGACCATCTCGAATCCATTCTTCACCAGAAAAGCACCAGAAACAAGGTTCTTACGCATGTCTGGAACATGCAACACGTTGTTGAGTGTGAGTTCTTTGCCAGAAGTCATCTTCAAAATGACACTTCCCACACCTTCAGCCTTTGTAGAAGCAGAGTTTCCCATAAAGAGCTGTTCGCCCTCAATAGCCTTGTAATCATAGAACATCTCTTTCAGAGCGCAAACATGGCGAGTAGCCCCTGTGTCAATCCACCATTCACGGGTATTCCCGACTGTGTTGCATTCGAAACCACAAACCGGCGTGTTCATCTCTGCATGCCTTCAGCCACCACTTCAGCAAGATGGGCATGTGGCTTAACCTTTTTCTGTGACATGCATTCACTTTGGCGATGCCCTGGCTTTCCACAGTTGTAACAGCTTTTAGTGAACTGTTGCTTGACCTTCTTATTGTCTTTTGGCCTTGATTAGGCTGCTTACGCTTTTTGCCTTTGTTGCTCACTTCGACCAAGTTCTTCTTGGACTGGCCCATCAGAAAGCTTCGTTCTGACCTCTTGTTCTGCTCCTCAATCCGCAGACACGTTGCTAGATCTTCCATAGTCATCTCTTTCTGCTTGTGCATCAAATAGTTCTTGAAATCTTTCCAAGAGTGGGGAAGTTTTCCAATCATAGCAGCAACCTGGAATTGTTCACAAATCAACATTTTTTCCTCCAGGATCTCAGAGGTGATCACCTATAGCTCCTCAATCTGACTGACAACAGTTTTGGAGTCTACCATCTTGTAGTCCATGAATTTAACCATAGCAAATTTCTTTGAGCCAGCATCCTCGATTTTGTACTTTTTCTCCAAAGCCTGCCACAAGGATTTAGCAGACTTCTGTGAGCAATACACCCCATAAATCGAGTTCTCCAAAAGACTCAGGATGTAGTTCTTGCACAGGAAGTCAGCGTGCTTCCACGCATCCAAAGCCGTGACAGAGGCATGATCTCCTTCCGTCAAGACAGGAGGATCCTCAGTCAGCATCCGAGCCAAGCCAATAGTGGTCAGATAGAACAACATCTTCTGTTGCCACCTCTTGTAGTTCAAGCCACCAAACTTTTCCGGTTTTTCCCCTTGAGGTCCGGATTCTGCGCAGCTGCAGCAGCAGGCACAGCAGAGGTACTCCCTTGCTCAGTTGTTGCCATTTCTTAAGACATAAGATCGACAAATCAAGTTCTGTTCGTCCTCAAGCGAACGTAAATATCAAGAAAGAGTAGAAACAGAGTTATCAGTTTGGCCTCAACCAAACTGAAGCAGGATATAAATAAATTAAACAATCTAGCAGATCTGTAATTTAACACGTAAAAAATATCCCCTAACACACGAATTAATCTGTCTTAAGCCTTTTGGTAATAAGTGTCATGTGTGGAGTGATTTACGGAACAGATCCGTAATTCACGGATATAATTACGAAAATTAAATGCAGAAAATAACAACTTGAAAATTAAATTTAATTTTATTATTCAGATCTAGCAAATAAAAACGATTATGATGCAGATCTAATAAATTAACAGAACTATATGATAGATCTAATGAAACACAACTACTATGATATAGATCTAACAAACTATGCAATTAACGTACAGATCTGACTTAAACGATTGAGAAAACTAAAATACAATGCATAAATAAAGACAAACCGAGGCGAGTTATGAAACTCTTTCATTAAGACAGATTGTTCCGGTATGGTGCCCACGGTAGTAGCAACTGCCTCCCAAGATACAACGGCTTACGTCCTGGACTGAGAGGCACTTCAACAATCCAAGCTCCGGCGAATTTACAACGTGCTCCGACTTCTCTTCGACTCGAAAAACTAACTATATGCTCGACCCTTTTAGTAGTGGAAGACACAAGAGAAAACTGAATGCTCTAACCTTCATCCTTGGGGTTCTTTATATAATGGAGAGGAGGAGCCAATACTTGAATGTGATTGGCCAGAACGCATCATCAGACTTTTCCCCTTGGAAAAGAAAATAGGCCGAAAATTTTAATTAAAATTGGCCAACTATTTCCACAATTCTGATTGGTCGGATGACGTGTCTTCTGAATTCTGATTGGTCAGATGATTTAATCGCTCGACTTTTCCCTCAAGAAAAGTTATTTCTGGCCGAAAATAATAATCCAATTTCAAAATTAATTTAGTTGAATTAATTCCGGACCGACTTAATTAATCAGAATTAGTTCCACATTATTCTGGAACCTTCCAAGCGCCTTACGATTAACTAATTAATTTCTGGTTAACTTCAAAGGAAATTTTGTCCAAAAAAATTAATAGTAACACCCAAGGCGAGCCGAGCCGGCCGGGCGGCAGCGCGCAAGAGTGTGAAATTATCTAAGTTCTCCCTCCTGCACAAAAGTGTTTTGCCCCTTGGGGCACATGTACAAGAGCATACACTAGCTCTTATACATGGAGCTCAAGTCTCCCATCTTTCCAATGTGGGATATTGAGTTGAGGTTATCCCTTCAACTCTTATCTCCAACACATTTTTAACCAACTTTAGGCATTAATTTCTCATTCACCCGATATTCGAATCGAGTGATTCCAAAGCCAAACATTATCTACTCCTTGAGTAGAATTTTTAGACGTAATAAGCTTCCGGTGAATCACACCGGAGCATATCCGAAAATCGCACTAAAGTTGACCGTTTCAACCCATTAAAATGGGATATCTCCAACAGTCTCTCCAACGCATAAATTGTTGGGGAGTTCACGTTTATCTTTGGTATGAAAATATCATCTCTTATCTTATATATTACATTCCAATGTATATATACGGCCAACACACATGAGTGTTTTGTGTCGTGGAGAAAAAATTCAATTTGACTTTTATTTTTAGAAGAATCCAATTTGATGAAACGTGACAAATTCATTATCAATTGTACCAAAGGTACAATCTTCATAATAAGAATATACAAATTAAACTTAGAAAATGAAGGCTTAAACTTAGTTGCCTGTGTAAAATAGACTGGTCTCCCCCTCCCGTTCAATTGCTTCTTGTTTCGCGGATAGCGATGAATAAACATTATTTTTTGCCTTAAAAAAATGCATCTATGATGATTAGGAACTTCATAATTATAAAAACAACTCTTTATGAGGGGCAATGTAATGATCTTATGCACAATTAGTGAGTTGGAATTTTTGCACTTTAGTGGCTATCATCACTCATAAACTGATATCTACTTTTCACCAAACTCTTAGCACGATTTAAAATCAATTAAAAAAATCTCCTATTTTCTAGTTCGGTACATATATAGTTTCAGCCCATAATGTTTGGTTAGCAAACACCTATAGAACAAAAGTAACTATATTCTGAAGTTTTTCTTCCACACCATACCAATTGTTTATGTGAAGAACCGACAAAAACAACTTTTGTAAAGAATAATAATAATAATAACCTTAATGTGGGGCGGAAGAGGAAACTCGTCACCACGGGGTCAAATAGGCAGTTTCGAAGAAGAGCATTGTCATTAATCTGGCGGAGTCTGCTCACCACAATGAGTTTTCTATGTAGGAACTACAGAGGTTTGGGCCAGCCTCGGGCAGTCAGTAATTTAAAGGCTCTTGTTGGTAATTGTAGGCCTTTTTTACTTTTTTTAGTCTGAAACAAAACAGCTAAATTAAAATTTTGGTCCTCTAACTAGATACGTTTTTCGATTTTGGTCCTGGTTTTTCTCCGGCGACAATTTAAGTCCTGTAAGTGGTCTTTCCGGCGACAATTTTAGTCCTGTAAGTGGTCTTTCCGGCGTTCAGGACTATTTTTGCAAAAAGACCACTTACAGGACTAAATTGTCGCCGAAAAACAGCGACCAAAATCAAAAACGTGTCTGTTGTGAGGACCAAAATTGTAATTTAGCCCGAAACAAAGTTACATTCTCTGGTTTTTTTATGTTATTAGTGATGGCTCTGGGGGGGATGGCTTTGTTTTGGAATACTGATTTTGATACTATAAATTGGGCAGTCAAGGTCATATTGATTTTATCGTCAAAGGCAGCAATACGCCGCCTTTGCGCTTCACTGGTTTTTATGGAAATCCCCAGCATGAGGATCGACACCTTTTATGGGCAAAATTAGAATTTTAGTCTTCTAACTTGGCATATTTTGGATTTTAGTCCTGCTCCAGTTCCGGTGAGCCAAATGGTCCTCTAAGTTGGCTTTTTTTTTTAGTCCTATCCGCCGGTTTACGCTGACTGGGCACCGAAATCATAAAAAATGGCTTATGTGGACGCCACATCAGATGCCATGTTGGATCTACGTGGCGGTGGGGTCCCATTTCTACCCCATTGACTAGAAAAAAGACTTTCCCATTTTAATTACTCTCATCACCTCGAATTTCCCCCCAAATATATCCCAAACTCTGCAAAAAAAACCTGTTCCTAAAAAAGGACTCTGAACTTCTGATATTCTGCCTCTGTTTTCAATCTTTCTTTTTCTGTCTCCCCTCCTCACACTCAATTAATCTTGTTTTTTCTTTCTTTTCTGGTTTTCCTAAAAAATCAATCTTTAATTTCTACCCCATTGACTAGTAAAATGCGGAAAATTCCCTCCAAATTGGTTTCCCGTTTTCTACCCTCCGAATATCATTGTCATTCATTCTCCAAGCATCTTCACCATTGCAGGCTCAAACCACGAGTAGCTCAAAACTCCGCTCAAAACTCTCTCCAAGTGCGACTCAAAACATCAAACCATGTTCTTCAATTTTGGAGGAAATCGACACTGGGAGCAAATAGTAGAGAGAAAACAAAATGCTTCCAATTTCTTCATATGTCCTCTCGTCTCCTTCATCTCATTTTGCTTCCATCTGAAATATTCGAGAATGGGCAAAGGCCAAGCTCCTTAAAAATGCAACCACAAATCACAATGGGATTTCTTAATTCAATTTTCTTGTTCATCATTTTGTAAATAGTTTTTAACCGACTCTTTGTTGCGACAAAAGGGTGTACTTTTCCCGGTGATAACTAAAATCCCCAATTTCATTGCTCATCACTTACTTCCTCATGATTACTCCTCCATCAACGTAGGAGGAAGGTGAAGTTTCGGTTCGAGATGATGACTAAAAATCAAAGCGCTTTGCTTCGATTTCAAGTGAAAGAAATTGGTTCTTAAAGAACCCATAATCCTAACTCTAATCTTTGTTCTTGCTTTGGACCCATCTCCCGATTCTTGATCTTGGGAGATTTAAGAAATTGTTTGAAAAATATGACATTTCCGGTAAAAGTAGGCATATCGGAGAAATCATCGATGAATTTTTTGGTAAGATGCAAAAGAAAGAGGAGGGCTAAGCAATTGAGATATCCCGGCGGTAGCAGTCGAGATCGATTGGAAGATGCAAATGAGATAGGAGGGGCTGAGCAATTAACGCTATGAAATTAGGGGTTGGGGATTAAGAGTTGGATTTATTAAATAAAAAAGGAATTGGATATATTGAAGGGAAAAAAAAATAGAATATTCTTTATTTGACACGTCATAGCCGATGTGGCGTCCACATAAGCCATTTTTGATGATTCCGGTGTCCAGTCAGCGTAAACCGGCGGATAGGACTAAAATCCAAAAAAAAAAGCCAACTTAGAGGACCATTTGTCTTACCGGAGCTGGAACAGGACTAAAATCCAAAATAGGCCAAGTTAGAGGACTAAAATCCTAATTTTGCCCCTTTTATGGGATCATATGTGCGGTCTACATTGGACCTTCACTTACCCTTGGCTTTTAGCATGTGAATTTAATGAAATTTGTCACGCAGATGAATATGTTGGACCGTTCTCGAGGTCTGACGGGACTATGAGGAAACTTAGGGATGCTTTTGCAAATTATGGCCGGCCTTTCGGATATGCGGTTTTATGGTTCTCCATTCACATAGAGTAATAAACATCTGACCAATCCTTTTCGATTGCCTCCGACTGGATAGGGCCATGGCCAACATTGCGTGGAAGACTATTTTTCCGAATCACTCAATTTTCACCTCTCAAACTCGGGGTCAAATCGTTTTCCTATTCTTATTGTTGACGAGTGCGAGACATTGGGGCCGAAGAAGAAGTGGCACTAACCCACGGTATGTTCCGTTCTGGCTTTTGGATGTTGAATTTCAGGATAACCTGTCTTCTTCATGGCAGGCTTTGCATAAAGTATCTACGGAGGGTCTGAATGATAATATCAAAGTGGTGAGAGTTGCTTTGAGAGTGTGGGCCCGTGAGAAATTTGGTTCCCTTGAGGAATCTGTGAAGAAGAAGGAGAATGAGTTGGTTGCTTAACAAGCTAAGCCAGATTATTCTATACAAGAAGAGCGCGACATTGTAGGAGAGATTGAGAAGCTGCGCTCCTTTATTGAAGGGTTCGGGCAGCAGAGGGCCCTAGCGGATCGGTTAACTTGCACTAATCGAAATACCACATAATGAAACCTTATATATTCAAGCTTTGGAGCACAAGGACGCCCGCATTGAAAAATCGGAGGAGGGTATTGAAGACATATATTGTTTTTTTTACTATCTTCCTGGAATTTTTACGAGTTCTAACCCCCACGTGCCAGACATCAGCGATCTAGTGTTTTCCCGCATCTCCGATGCAGATGTAGCTCGGCTTTCAGATCCATTTGGGGAAGAGGACATATTGCGGGCCCTCGCTCAGTTACCTGGTCATAAGTCGCTAGGGCCTGATGGTATGCATGTTATCTTTTTGCAAAAATGTTGGCAAAGTCTAGGTCCATCAACGATGCTTGTTATTATGGAGTTTTTAAACGGGAATGATAACATCGCTCCACTTAATGAGACTTTCATAGCTTTACTCCCAAAGCTCAAGCATCTCATTCGTGTATCAGAATTCTGCCCCAATAGCTTGTGTAACTCCATGTAAAAATTGATTTAAAGGGTCCTTGTCAATCGTTTTAAACTGGTCATTAATTCAGTTGTCTCATGTAGAAAGAGTGCTTTTGATTCGGGTCTTCTAATTACAGATAATGGTATCATGACTTTCGAGGCCTTCCATTCTTTGAATGCACGGAGGGCTGGATGTGAGTAGCACACAGCGTTTAAGCTGTATATGGTGAAAGCTTTTGACAGGGTTGAATGTAATTATTTGTCCTGTTCAAAAAAATGTAATTATTTGTCTAGTGTAGCGTTGGGGTTTTCACAACGCTTTGTAAGCTTAATTATGCGGATGGTCCATTCAGTTACTTTTTAGGTGGGACAAATGTTCTACATTTTCTCTACAACAACCCATATATTTCACTCTACATTTAGACGTTAGTTTCTCATTGATCCGATATCAGAATCGAGTGATTCAAAATCTAACATCAACTACTATTGCGGGAAGATATATTTAATTTTAATTGTAATACTTATTATTGGGCAGTGGGGGCTTAATTGGTATTTCTTAGAGCATAGGGTTTCCTCTATGATGTATAAATATACGGTGTATTGATGAATGAAGCACGGAAAAATTATTTGGTAATCACAAACATTTGACATGGTATCATAGCAAGGTTCGTGAAAAAAAAAACAAAAAAAAACAGAACGCTGTTACAGACGGCGCAAAACACCATGGCTGCCGGTGAAGCAACGGAGAGGAAACTAGATGCTTATTTTCTAAGCACTTCCGACAATCCAGGATATTTAATTACACCGGTTCAATTAAGGGGAATCGGTGGTCCGAGCAAAGAAGATCGAGAGATGACCATGGCCTTCAAACTTCAGTGAAACACGGGCCAAGTTGAAGGTCAAAACGCAGCCAAATTCGTAGTGTGTGGGTAACGAGAATGGACATGATCAACAAACTTGCTTTGAGATACATGGCTGCCCGATTGGTGGGGAGACCGGCCGAGGAGGAGCGGAGGTGCCGGACGTGGCGGTGAGAGGTGACGGAAGGACAAATTTGCCGGAAGAGGACAAGGAGCGGCGGTTCGGTTGGGGGCTTTTCGGTTCTGGTGGCCCGATTTGGGCTCGGTTCGAGCCAACAACACAACAATTGCATCACCGGCTCATCGGAATCAAATTCGGTGGGCGATGTAAACAACCAATGATGCAATGGAGCAGGCGGGACTTTCAAATTTAACGCCTACACAATGGCAAGGCATTCTCAATATTTTAAATCTTGCAAAACCTAAGGATCGGTTGACTAGTAAGGATTCGTGGATAATCGATACCGGTGCTACACATCATGTGACCGGTATATTAAATAATTTAATAAATGTTCGGGTAATTAACAATTTCCCGGTGGGGCTCCCTGATGGTCGTACATCCCAGGCAACCCATGAAGAACATATTATTTTGCCCGGTGATTTGAAACTAAAAAAGTCCTTTTGGAACCTAATTTAGCTTGCAATCTGTTGTCTGTAACGCAGTTACTCGATGATTATGACTGTCATGTTCAACTTACATCTACATTATGTGTTATGCAGGACCGAATGACGAGGAGGCTGATTGGACTAGGTGAGCGCAAAGATGGACTTTTCTTTTTCCGGGGAGTTCCACATGTGGAGGTCATGAATGTTGGAAAAGTTTCAATTGATTTATGGCATAAGCGGTTGGGACATCCGTCAGAAAAAGTTTTGAAGCAACTTCCCAATATAAGTGAGTTTAATTATTTAAATAAAGATGGGTGTGAAGTTTGTTTCCGGTCTAAACAACCTAGGGAGAGTTTCCCGAATAGTAAGAGTAGGGCTAGTCAAATTTTTGACCTTGTGCACTGTGATTTGTGGGGACCGTATGGTACACTTTCTACATGCGGGGCCTCTTATTTTTTGACGATTGTGGATGATTATTCTCGTTCGGTGTGGGTTTATCTATTATATAATAAATGGGAAGTAGAAAGTATTTTTTTTGAATTTTATGGCTTTGATTGATCGCCAGTTTGGCGTAAAAATTAAGCGTGTTAGAAGTGACAATGATACAGAATTTAAACGTTTGCTTCCGCATTTTCAGAAAGAAGGAATTATTTTTGAAACCTCATGTGTAGGAACACCCCAACAGAATGGTAGGGTAGAGAGGAAACACCAACATATTTTGAACGTCGCTTGGGCTTTGCGATTTGAGGGACACCTCCCACTAAAATTCTGGGGGGAATGTATCATGACTGCTTGTTACTTAATTAATCATACTCCGTCTAGTGTGTTGCATTTTAAGGCACCGTATGAATGTTTATTCGGGAAACCTCCGAACCTAGATGTGTTACGTGTGTTTGGATGTTTGTGCTATGCTCACAATTTACGACATAAAGGTGATAAGTTCGAGAGTAGGAGTCGCAAGTGTGTATTCTTGGGGTACCCGTTTGGCAAGAAAGGATGGACCCTTCTCGATTTAGAAACAGACAAAATTTTTGTATCCAGGGATGTTAAATTTATTGAACATATCTTTCCTATGCAAGAGTCACAACACATTGACCCTCCCCATATTCCATATCCGGTGGTAGGCGATAATGATTTTTTAGTTGACGAAGAAGAACAGGTGGTGGAGCCGACTCCACCTATTGCGAATGACGTCCCCTGTGAGATCGGGGGGGAGGCCGAGAATTCTGCAGGAAGAGCTGAGGTACCGACAGAGAGGGAGAATGTGAGTGTAAGTGACACCCCTTCTATAGAAACAGTGGAGTTGGGCCGTGGTAAACGTACTAAAATTCCAAATTCTCGTTATAGTGAATTTGTTACACATACGGCGGTGGGAAAGAAAAGTCCCTCGGTGCACTCCTCCAGTCCATCGTCCTCCTCAGGTAGTTTATATCCTCTAACGCATTTTGTTGATTATTCATGTTTTTCTAACGCACACAGAAAATATCTAGCTAGTGTGACTGCAGGGAATCCTCCTCGATCCTTTAAAGAAGCTATGAAATCTGAAGGTTGGCGAAAAGAAATGGCAGAAGAAATCAGTGCTTTGAAAGAACAGGGCACCTGGGTACTACAAGAATTACCCCCTGGTAAGAAGGCCCTGGGAAGCAAGTGGGTCTACACCGAGAAATATGATGAGATGGGTAATCTCCAACGTTTGAAAGCTCGGTTGGTTGCATTTGGTAACCACCAAGTTGAGGGAATTGACTATAATGAGACTTTTGCTCCGGTGGCAAAAATGGTGACTGTTCGGGCATTTTTGGCAGTTGCAGCTGTGAAAAAGTGGATGATCCATCAGATGGATGTTCACAATGCATTTTTACATGGGGATCTCGATGACGAAATTTATATGCGCATCCCGCCAGGATTTGAGCGTCCAGGGCGCAATCTGGTCTGTCGCATGCGAAAAATATTTATATGGGCTGAAGCAGGCGCCACGGTGTTGGTTGCGAAATTGGCTACGGCATTGAAAGAATATGGTTTTCGGCAATCCTATTCAGATTACTCACTATTCACACTTGTTCGTGGGTCTATCCGGATAAGTGTATTGGTATATGTCGATGATATGATTATTACGGGTAATGATACTACGGCCCTACAACTTTTCAAAAATTATTTGGGCACTTGTTTCAAAATGAAAGATTTAGGCAGCTTGAAGTATTTTCTTGGGCTGGAAGTCACGAGAAATTCACAAGGAATTTTTTTCTCAACGGAAGTATGCATTGGATATTATCAAAGAAACGGGGCTCTTAGGGGACCCTCCCGCCGAGTTTCCAATGGAGCAAAATCACCACTTGGAGGTTGCTGATGGTATGATGTTAGATGATCCTAGCCAATACAGACGTTTAGTGGGTCGGCTCATTTACCTGGGTGTTACGCGGCCCGATTTGGCATACCCTGTTCATATCCTATCTCAGTTTATGCAGGAGCCGCGCGTTGAACATTGGAATGCTGCGCTTCGAGTTATTCGCTACTTGAAGAAAAATCCAGGTCAGGGAATTCTCTTGCGGTCTGATAGCCCATTACGTTTGGAGGGGTGGTGTGACTCGGATTGGGCTAGTTTCCCGGTCACACGTCGTTCCTTGAGTGGGTGGTTTGTATTGCTTGGGACCTCTCCGGTCTCGTGGAAAACTAAGAAGCAACAGACGGTGTCCCGTTTTTCTGGTGAAGCGGAGTATCGGTCCATGGCTGCTGTTACATGTGAATTAAAATGGCTTCGTCAACTTTTTGGTGATCTTGGTGTCACGATCCCTATGGGCATCATTGCGATAGTCAAGCTGCGTTGCATATTGCTCAGAATCCAGTCTTTCATGAACGCACCAAACATATTGAGGCTGATTGCCACTTTGTTCGTGATGCGATTACTGACGGACTCATCGCCCCTGCGTATGTGCCAACTCGTGACCAGCTGGCGGATATATTTACCAAGGCGTTAGGGAAGCAACAGTTTGACTTTTTACTCCGCAAGTTGGGCGTTCGCGATCTTCACGCTCCACCTTGAGGGGGGGTATTGCGGGAAGATATATTTAATTTTAATTGTAATACTTATTATTGGGCAGTGGGGGCGTAATTGGTATTTCTTAGAGCGTAGGGTTTCCTCTATGATGTATAAATATACGGTGTATTGATGAATGATGCACGGAAAAATTATTTGGTGATCACAAACTTTTGACAACTACTATTTTTATAGTTTCCAAATATGTTTTTAGCTTTTAATCCGTAAGTCAATCGAAATCAAGTTTGAAGTGGAATGCTCGCCACTTACACTTGATAAATTCACTCATCGCCACTTACACTAGAATTTTAACGAGTTTTTACTCAAAGCTGAGAAGCCCTCTACACAAATTATAAACAAGATCGGAGATAGAGGATCTTCTTGCCGGACGCCTATACTCAGGTGTATAGCATATGTAATGGCATATTTAGCCAAATAATTTAAATAGACTGAAATTTAAGTATTAGGGGATAATTGGGTGTTATTAGATCAAGCAAGTTATTACGGTTAATTTACGGTGTCAACTCACAAATCAAACCAAACCTCTATTCTAGTGAGATGGCTGCTCCTCTCTTTGATCATGTCCAAATCCCTACTTTAAATCATGCGGACAAAAGAATTCTCAACCGGGCAGTTTCAAAAGCGAAAGTACGTATAGCAGTCTTCCAAATGGGCGCTTATAAATCACCTGGTCCCGAGGAAATACCTATTGCTGTGTCTCGAGGGGGCCAAAAGCTCTCTTATTTATTTTTTGCGGACAACCTTCTTCTTTTTTCGGAGGCTTTTACGGAACAAGCTCGTGAATTGGAACGAGTTCTCTCTAATTTTTGTTCCGTTTCGGGGCAAAAGATTAGCATTTCCAAGTCTAAATTTTCGGTTTCGGCTAATGTTAACATCCAAACTACAAAGAGTACTGGTGCTGCTCTAGGGATGTCGCATTTTTTAAATCTTTAAAAATATTTGGGAGCCCCTCTACACCATGGGCGGGTAAAGAAAGAAGACTTTCATTTCCTTGGGGATAGGATGCGTACTAAATTACAAAAATGGAAAGCTTCTACTCTCTCTAAAGCGGGGCATGCTTTGTTAACGCAGTCGGCTCTTACAACGGTCCCTTATTATCAGATGTAGACAATTAAAACTCCCTGTCTCCATCACAGATGAACTAGATAAGATTGCCCGGTCTTTTTTCTGGAATGATTCGGAGGACAAGAAAAGTATTCACCTTGTGGCTTGGGACGAGATCTGCAAACCCAAGCTTTACGGAGGTCTGGGAATTCGAAAAGCTCGCGACATGAACATGGATTTCTTAGCAAAATTAGTATTGCAGCTTTGTACCGAGAGTAATAAGCTTTGGGTTCAAATTTTGCATAAGCGATAAGGCTCCCCTTTTGTCCATCCCAAGTCCGGTTGTTCGTTTATTTGGCGGCATATATGTTTCGCAGCGGAGACCTTGCATGATGCTTTCGGTGTTAATGAAGATGGCGGGCTGAAATGGAACCCGCATCCTTCGGGCAAATTTACAGTTAGCTCGGCTTACGTGCCACTTCAATGGTCGCCGACTTTATCTCCTTTGGGCGACCATGGTTGGAAGATGATTTGGAGTATCAAAGGCCCGCCATGTAACCTACTGCGGGCAAGTTCGTAGAGAATCCCTCCCCACGGCTGAACTTCTTTTTTCGCGACATATCATCGAGGATGACACCTGTCCCATTTGCGGTACCCAAGCAGAAACTACAATGCACACCATGAGAGACTACACGATGGTAAGAAAAATTTGGAGAGAAGTGATACCTCGAGAATATTGGTATACCGAATTGGCTTGATTTTTGCCTTTGTGTGCATATGCTTAAACACGACACCATCGAATTTTGGAGAATTTTCCGCAAGCTGATTTCTAGTATTTGGCAATGGCGCAATGAAGACTTTCATCAAAATAGTGCCCAAAGACCCCCAACAGTTGTGTTTATTTCAAACGCGATACGCAAAGTCCGAGAACTTAGACGCTTGATCCTAATTTTGTGATGTTACTGTAATTACAAATCTCCTATTTCATGTAGAGTCCCGTACATTTTCTTTTTATGTTTTATTTTTGGCCTCAGACGGGGTTCGAACACTAGTCTCTATGTCAAGTAATAATCTGACTACCTACAATTGCATCCGATGACTATACTTTGTATTTTTTTTATTTAATAAAATATCCGGTTTATAACCAAAAAAAAAAAAAAAAAAAAAACCAAACCAAACTAATAAAAGGGAAAACCAAACCGAATCAGATCAAAAGGTTTAAAAGTGGATCCGCATATGCGTAATCATTTTGATAGTAATTTGTGGAAGTGGCCCATGCCAGCCGGAATCGGTTCCAAAAGAAGAGCGTCATGGGGTTGTCGGACAATGAATTTGAAGAAAATGTAACATTAAGACAAGTAGACAACGACATTACTTTAACTGGTGGTCATTAAGAGTTGCATTGTAACTGTCTATTTGGTCAAATTTATTGTCCTTTCTAGGTAAAATTACTTTAGTTCGAAAAGTCGATTCTCATAATCGACTTTCGAAAAGTCGATTCTTGACTCAAAATCGACTTTCTGAAAGTCCTTTTAGTGTGGTATAAAGGTAGTGTGTTGTATCGGTTAAATCACAATGGTGCAAAAGAAGACCCTTTTTCTGCCTTAGGGATTCGAAATAACACTAATATATATAAACACTACTATCTGATTTCATGATATATTTTGGAAAAACACTATTATATATCCTATTCTCCGAACACGTTAACCATTCCACTCACATAAATAAATATTTCACAAATTAAAAACAATGTTTTGAGAGAAAAAAAAACATTTTGCACGTTAATATTTTTATTTTTTATAAGCAAAATCTTATTAATAATTATTTAGATGTATTGTTTTGTAATTATTATGTGTTTTTCTTTACATGTTAAAAATTTTATAGGAACGAGGGAAAAGTCCAATTTTTTATCCAGAATTAATAAACATGACAAACTTCTTTTTTTATTTGCAAAAATGATAAAATAATTTCAGACGGACAAAAATACTCTAATGTAGAGTAGACACTCGCTCCCAGTCCAGCAAGTCCTTTTTCTTTTATTTTTTTTTAATTTTTTTTCAAGCAAACGTAACTTTTGATTTAAAACTCCGATCATCAAAAAAACTTCACCAAAATTCATATTTTTTTCCCTCTTCATTTTGAGATCTTATACGATACCGCGTTCTGACGTAAATTTTAAAAGACGAAAAAATATTTGCATTAATCGGAGTTTTTTTTCTTATAAACGACCATAACTTTTGATTTAGAACACCGATCATCAAAATTCTTTCACCAAAGTTCATAATTTTTTTTTCTCTTCATTTTGAGATATAATATGATACCATTTCGACGTAGTTTTTGAAATCCAAATAATCGCAGCGTTTACACTAAGAAAATAACAATATCGATTATCGTAAGATCGATGATCACAACAACACGTTTTATTAACAAACACAATGACACCATTACCATTAATAGTATACGATTAGCCAAAAATCATGGACTCAAAGAAGCTTTACAACAACACCGATGACTTATATTCCTTTATGGATTAAATCGAAAACAAACCAGTAAACTAAAAATCATTTGGACAATAATGTAATCACATTAACACCCAAAAAACTTGTGTATTTTGAAATAACACATTCAATCACAATCAACACATTCAATCACAATGGAAAAAAAATTACAATATATATGATAAATAACTTTAACATCGACATATATGATAATTAAGTTACATCAAGAAAAGGATTATCTATGCACCTAAAAATCTCGACAATGTCGATTGCTACCATCATCTTCTTCTCCAACTCTACACCAAATGGTTTAACATTTTCTCAATATAGTCAACCTCTACACCAAATGATTTAACATTTGTACCATATCTCAATTCACAGATCATTACCAAGGAGCATTAGCCTCTTCTTGGAACATTAGCTCGTAGATCTCCGCCTTCGGTTTCAGTGCGTTGACCTTAGCACCATACTTCTTAGACACATTTCTTTCAGTTCCACGAGTTTTATTTCAAGATATTCAATCTCGTCTTCTATTCGAGCCCTTTTTTACTTCCCCCATTTCTCAAATTTGTGTCAAATCTGTTGTACAAGTGCATTTTTAATTGTAAGAATCATTCCTCACAATGATGTGATGTCAAGACGTGTCACAATGACGCGATGTCGATGTCGCGATATGATCACACTAACACCTTTACCATTACCATTGATTAGCCAAAGATCATGGACTCAGCAAGCTTTACAACAACACCGACGACATCTATTCCTTTATGGATTAAAACGAAAACAAACTATAAACTAAAAACCATTTAGACAATAATGTAATCACATTAATACCCAAAAAAACTTGTGTATTAAACCAAGGTACGTAATAGTACAAGATTATTACATCCTAAACAATAAAAATAAAGACAAGGGGTCATATGGGAGCTACCTCATAGTGCTTATCGTAAAACAACAATACAATATCAGCTGAGAACAAAATATCATTGTCAGTAGAATATCCAAGAACACTCTACTGAGACCAACATTGATTCTCAGCTGAAAGGAAAAGGGGTCATATGAGAAAATCTCACAGAGCCTGTCCCACAACAAGAGCACGCTATCAGCTGCATAACTAAGCTCTATATCAATTGAGTGAAAACTTTACAGATATATAAAAAGAACACAGCTGAAATAGCAAAATAGCAACAAGAACCAGCAGCTAAACAAACTTCAAGCTAGCAGAAAATCTGTAGCAGAAATAGCAGGAACAACAACAGAACTTCTCCAAAATATAACCTATACAAGATGACAAAAATCCCAACAGCAGCACAACCAACCATAGTAGGAAAAGCCATAGCACAGTGACAATTTGCAGGAGAAGAGCATACAGAAAAACATCAAACTACCAACTTGAAGTGGGCACCAGAGCAGGATTCCCAGCAGCCAGATACCAATGAAAGACAACAGTTGCAATAAAACTTTGAGTCAAAGAAAATTGAATCCACAAATGCAAAACAAGAGCCCTCAAAACTGAAAGGTTGTGCAGAGTCAAGGGAGGACCAAGATAACTCTTGAAACAATGAGGAACCATTAGGCAAACAATTCAGCCCCTTATGTAGAAAACATCATCATCCAAACCACCTTACTGAAAAGATTCAGAAAACAGAGCCAAAACAATGCCTTCAAGAAGGAACCTAACATCATAGGGATGTTCTCAAAATCTCTTAAGCAAAGCTGAAGAGAACAGCATTAAACACAACAAGAGAATCAAACTGAGACTCTAAGACAGCAACATTTGCAGCAAGGGTAAAGCAATCACAGAAAAGGCCACAGCATCAAGCTGCAAGCATACTATGAAGGAGTGGCAATCTAAAAACAGTAGCAACAGCAACGGGAGCCAATACAGATCACAAGCAACACCAGAAGATATTGCAACCCCATAGCTACAAAAATCAAACCTTTGGAGGCTAATAACATGCATACCAAGCCCAACTTCAAATACAAGTAAGAGAAGCGGAAAAAGCACTGAAATCAACCTCCAAAGCAACATTATATTTCAAGAGCAAGAGTTCTCAAAACCAGAAATTAAGCATCAAAGCCGAAGATAAAACCCTAGAAGAACTCAACAGAGGAAGGCAAATCCAGCCACCAGAGAACCAAGCACAACAGCTATGCAAAGCAGGGGTAACCTCAGGCACAAACAAACCTCAATTTCAACTTTGAAAACAAACCCTCAAAACGAATGAAGAGAGAGCTCAGCAGCAAGAGGGAGCAGCGAAGAGCTTCAATTAGAGCCCAGGCATCAATGGAGATACTCAACTCAAGCCAGGATCAAGAGTAGAGCATCCAGTGACCATATGGGTAAATCAAAAACTCCAAAGCTCAAAAGTAGATTCGGCCGCTACAAGAGGGGATTGGAGCAGCTAAAAATACAAAGAGAACCCTAGATAAATTGAAAACGCCCAGGAACGCCGGAGAGCTATCACCCAAAAAGACACCAAGCTCAGAAGAAGGATTCAGCCATTCCATTACCGGTGAAGAAAAAGAACATGAGACGTCTGAGAGCAGCCAAAAGCTTCAAAAAGGACCCAGGAATCATTGAAGACGTTCAAGCTCAGGGTAGAGAACCGGAGAAACTTCTCCGTGTATCAAATCCCCCGAGCACGGAAGAAGGATTCAGCCGCTCTTATTTGCCATACCTAGAGAGCATTTTCTCACACTGAGAGCTCTTTCTTCCAGCCACTGAATGGAGTGAGTGTTTGAAGATAGAACTAAAGGGTATTTTAGTCCAGCTAATTTTATTTTTGTCCTTAATGCAACTAAAAAATTGAAATTGGATTAAAACTTAAATAAAAAAAAGGGAAATGTGGATTTTTACCTAACTTTTCCTTTAATTTATCCGGTTATTATAGAAGATAGGAGTAGATACAAATTTTAAAGAGGAAAAAAAAAATACATAACAAATATATTAGTGTTTCTGAGGGGGTTGAGTATATCCAATGACCAATGGCTGCCAACTCCTCTTTCTTTCAAAGCACACCCAACTTCGGCAGCTCTATTTTCTGATCAGGTAAGATATGAATCTCATTATTGCTACAGCTAAAGGTAAAGCCGATGATTATTCATTTTTGTTGGAAATTTCTCACTAACACCTTACCAACAGCAGCAATGAGTCTTTCTTTCTAGAGGTATTAGCGACGGGCTGACGGCATGTGCATAATATGTAAAATGAGAGACAAGAAACTATACAACACTGTTTTTTCGATTGCACATTAGCTAGAACTGTATGGAACTTGCTATCAGGTTATTATTGGAGAACCCTTCATTTGGAATCATTGAAAGTTTTTTTTTTTTTTTTATTTATTTATTTATTTTAATTCTTGTTTAGTAAAGAAGGCGAAGAACAAGTTGCGAAAAATGTATGTGTAATGTGGTGGATATGGAAAAGCTGTTGTGACATGGTGTATGAACAGCAAGCAACCAAACTCAGACTTTATTATTGCAAAGGCGGAATCCGGAGCTGCTGCATATATATTTGCAAGTTGTGGAAAGAAATGTGACGAGTTCGGCCCAACGGACCTTAAAGGAGGCTTGTGAACCCCGCAAAATGCAGCAGGTGAAATTCAATGTCGATGTAGCAACAAGTGGAATCTTTGTAGCTATCGGAGGTATTGTGTGCAATCATCCAGGCGAAATTTTGTAGAGCATCTCTATGAAATTGGATGAATGATACGAGGTAGTTATAGGTGAGGTTCTTTTCACATTCACTGCCTTATCGCTCTTTCAATCAATTGAGGTTTCTCCAGTGAAGTCTTTTGAAGGAGGCGCCTTCGACAAATCTTGTATGAAGTTGACTTCGTAAGATACCGACTTATCATACTTAGGAAGTATTATAGTGGATTTTAGATTTCTATTCCCTGTTTTTCTATTACTATTTCTCCTTCGTCAGAGCAACGGTAACAAACCCGCTCACCTCTTGGCTTGGAGTTTTATCTTTGATAGACTTAAACAATAGGATAGTATGTCACCCTCTCATTATAATCATAGTTTCTTTTTTTTGGCGTGATGAAATAAAAGTCATTTTTCCCAACTCAAAAAAACTATATAAGAAATAATTATATATTTTTACCTATCATATTTTAATTTTATTTCAATTTCAAGGCTCCAAGCCAAAAAATAAAAATAAAAATAATCTATCCTACAAGACAACAAAAGGAAAAATTATTTGTATACCGGACCCTCCTATTCCCAATCATTCAGTTTCACCATACACTTCAAGTTGTAAGTTGGCCTCTTTCTTTATTTTTACCATTTTTATGTTTGTCATAAGTAGTAATGATCTTTTTTATTTCTTTTTTTATAGGGATTGATGAAATTGTCGTAACATGTATAAATTTTTTTTTTTGTAAAGGTCTGTCTGTATCTTTACATTTCAATCCATATATGATATATAATCTATATTTTTCCATTCCGGAAAAGATAACCAACATATTCATGTTATATACAGTAAAATTAGCAAATTATTAATGTCATGTTAAAAGAGCTATTGTCTCTACTGCAATGTAAGAAACAAATTCTACAAACACGATGCGGAATAAACTATAAATTAATCAGACCAGTTGATAGCAATTAAAGAATTTCAAAGGATAAATACACGTGGAAGTCTGAAGAAATGACAAGTACATGAATCGTGTACTAATAGTAGCACATATACGTGTATGTTTATTTATGAAATAAAATATTCATATATATAATTTAACGAGTGACTTCATACATTTTACACCATTATAAGACCATTAATCTTCATATATGCCTAGGGACGGCTGTAGGAATTGTGTGACACGGGTCAGGAATCGATAACGACATATCGTATTACAAGTTTCTAATGCATTATATAAAAAATATATGTATATTATGGGTCAAGAGTCAATATTTGAAAATTTTAGCGGATCAGTTAGTAGATATTAGTACATAAAAATTTTAAATAATGTAAAAAATACATTGATTTTTATTATTATTATTTTAGATTTGGGTCAAGTGACCCAAATGCTTGGCTTTGCCGCCTCCCCTGTATATGCCAAGGGTGGATATACACCCATGGTGGGGTGGCGGCCGCCCCCTTGAGTCGGAAAAAAAAAACACACACACTTATCTATATATATATATATATATATATCGCGACCCTTCATTCGAGGGCCTGCGTCCGTCCATGTATATGTCCCACCATGATAAAGAATGTAAAAGTGTATATTACTTAATAAGTGTATAACCTGATTTCATATACGTGATATTTTTCTAGCCTCATAAGGCCATCCCAGCATAATAAGCCGACATGAGCTCCAATCAATATTGAGCTTCATATCATAGGACCTCAGTGAGAACTTTTTGACTAACCTACCGATAGTCGTGAAACCAAAGAAGACTCCCTCCGTCCCATTTTGTTTGGAAAATTTTGAAACTCTTGAAACTTAAGGAAACATCATTTATTACGTTTGTTTACCATTAAAAAGAAAACTAATTTACAATTACATCCTTATTATATTGTCATTACATTTTTCAATAAATATTGATATTTGGATATTTTAGACATTTAAGAAGCAAATTTAACTCTAAACATTACTAATGAAAGTTATTTTGAGACATCCATAAAAAAATATATATGTCTCAAACAAATTAGGACGGAGGAAGTATTTAAAACTATACTTTCGTTTCCGTAAATATTAATAATAAATGGGGAGAGAGAAAAATCGGTCAGCTTCGCCAGTGAACTACTGCTCCATTATGAAAAGCTAAAGTTTGGCTCTCCCTTTTTAATATATTTTTTTCCCTTATTCTTTGTTGTTGTGAATTGTGATGATACATTACAATGAAATTCAAGAGCAACCAACCACCACCATCAACGCCTATGCAACCACCACCATCAACGCCGTACGCCATGGAAGATCTTAAAGAAAAGCTCAAGAAAAACAAGAAGCAAAAACACCAGCACCCAAATAATCAGAAAACCGCATCTGATAACATTGCATTCAAATTATCATCTGAAGTGAAAGGTCTAAGATTCGGCGGCCAATTCATCGTTAAATCCTTCACAATCCGCCGTGCAACGCCTCTCGAAACACTCCGCCTCCTCTCTCTCCCACCGAATTCCGACAACCACCAGAAGCCTCAATTTCCGTCCACCACCGCTTTCTTACCGACGAATTTCACGATTTTGGCTCATCATGCTTGGCATACACTGACATTAGGGCTGGGAACGAAGAAATCAAAGGTGGTGATATTCGTCTTTGAATCTGAGAATATGAAAGCGTCTGTAGATCGGCTGTGGCCGCCGGAGATTCCTCTTGGGGAAGTGAATAAAAAGCTAATTAGAGGTTTAAATGGGTGTGAAATGGCGAGGTTTAAGTTTCGAAAAGGGGCAATTACTTTCTATGTTTATGGGGTCCGGCGAGTTGGGACTATTGGGTTCTCGAGTGCGGCGGATCTCCGGTTGATCTTGGAAACGGTGGCGGCGCTTAAAGATTTCTTGGATCATACCGCCATGCTTGCTTTGCCTAATCAGAGGAGTATCAATTTTTCTCCAACTGTTGCTATGGTTCATTAGCATATGTTTGTCTCCTTCTTCATCTTCCAAACACCAACCGCCACCGCCGCCAACCGCCACCGCTTTCTTATTTCTTTTTCGCTTCAATTATTTGTTTATTGATCAATTTCATTTTTTTTTTCCGCTTCCTTTTGTGTTTTATTTAACTACAGTAGTATAAAGTTTGGATGGTTAATGGTCTGACGATGTATATTTTGGTTATTGATAATAAAATCAATATCTTGAATTTTAAATTACTTATATAAATCAGTGGGTAAAATTACTGGTTTTGTTCTATACTTTTATTTATTATTGTTCAATCTAGCATTTATCCCTTCAAAAAAAGGACACTATGACTCAATTATCGGATCCGTTTAGTTTCAAAAGATAATATAATAAAAATATATTTTTATAAGTGAAAATTGTCATTATTATAAAAAGGAAAAACACACATTACCTACATGTAGTTTTACTCTAGAGCGTTTGTCCCTTATGGTTTAATAATATATGGTTTATCTTCATTGTTAAAAAAAACTTTAAAGATCCGAGGATGGAGCCGCTGCCCCCCGTGTGGACATGGATGGAGTAGGCCATTCGACGGAGGAAGCGGATATTTTGCGGATATTCGATGGAGCTGAGATTTTTCTAATCAGTAAAAGAAAAATCTAATTTTGGTGGATCGTCTGGAGTTGGATGCTACAAATTGAAGTTTTTTGCTGCAACCTGCAAGATCATTAGTTATTTTTAGGGCCAATGTTAGTCATTCTTTGGTTCCAGTACTCTGTTTCTTTAAAGTGTTTGATGTAATAGTTTTTGTTTAGAATTTTGGTTTTAAAAAAAAATTCTAATTTGCTGGAATGGCGTGAAAACACCAACCCTTGGAAATATTTAGAAAGAAAAGGGCAAATCAGGAATAACAGTATTTTATAAGTATCTTCTGTCGGAAAAATCATTTCGATGGTCGGAAATTTGATTAAAGGTTTTTTGGCAAAGCATAGAAGTGAACCATATATTATTAAACCATAAGAGGAGTAAATTCTCTAGATGGCAAACCACAAATAGGTAAACTATGTTTTCCCCTTATAAAAAATAAATGACTTATTTATGAGAAAATAATAATATATAATTGACAAGAAACGTCGTGTTGTAATTATTTTTTCAATCAATAATTTGTTATATATTTTATTTTCCAATCAATAATTTGTGATATATGATACACAATAAAGGCTATGAAAAAAATAGCGTATCAAAAATGTAATTATCCCTAAATACTATATGCATATTTCTAATTCTCTTTATGAAACAAAAAGAGGCTATCGTATATTTTGTATTGAAAAACTATAGTTTTGCAACAAAATATTCATAACAAAATAGTTAAAAAATTATAAAGTATAACATACTGATTGATGTATGTTCATCGTTTCACCCCACCACCCCTCTGCTCATTCGGTCACCACCCACCTTACCTTACCACTACCACTCGCCGTCACCAACCCTGTATATAACCATACGTCACCACCTACCTGCCCTTCTCGCCACTGAACCACACCGAAATAACCATACCGGCCATCCATCACGGCACCACCAATTGTCTATGACCACCTTCATGTTGCCACCACTCGCTATCACTGGTCATTTCTGCCACCACAAACCATCACCCACCCACTCTGCCGCCATCGACTCACCCTGCAATCACCAATTCTCAACCCAACCATGGACCACCCATTATTATTATTATTATTATTATTGATTTGACTTGGGGTTGATTATTTTAAAACTTGTCATTAGTCTGAGTAAACTTAAAGGAAACTTGAAAAAATATGTTTAATATTTTTTTTATTCAACGTGGTATGTCTTAAACACAAAAGAATTTCATATCTATTTTACGGCGAATCCTTAGTGAAATGTTTTTTCAGATATATTTTTAAAATATTATTATCTTGATACGTACCGCACAAATAATAAAATTTTTAAACTTTTTTCCAAGTTTCCATAGACTTAAATATGTGTTGAACACGTTTTTTCTTTTCACCTTCTTTTTAGTAGTGAAGTATTGAACTGGAGCTACTGACAAGACAAGGAAGAAGAATGAATGGATGTTAATGATGTTGTTGACTATCGTCATTAAGTTTCGTAGTATTTAATTATTTTTTTGTTTTTGTTTTTTTCAGAAACATGCAAATAGTATCCATAAGATTTTTTTTAATATTGTATTCGTCCTTTTCATTGGCCAAAGCGTGTATGCAATCATGTCACATGTGATGATGGTTAGAGTAGACATCGTCACGTGTCATTCAGAGAGTGACGTCATAATAAATAAAAGATAAAGCATTAAGACCAGAGGCCCCACGATAATCAGGCTTAATCTCAGGTGGGAGGTCTGACCTGATCCTTTCCGACTAGACCATCGCAGGGCGGCTCGGTCAGGGCGAGGGTAGGTCGTGCAACCCAGGTCGAGACGGCCCGAGGAGCCCAGCGCAAGACGTCTGGGTCTCTCCTTATACTAGTAATTCAAACACGTGCCTATATAATAGGATAACGATGGAAGAATCCCGTGATTATAGGACACATATCTTATAGTCTAAATACAGTCTTGACTATCCCTTATCAAAGGGATTAGCACACGATAATCCTTAGGGTTTAAGAATCTTATACTTGTCCAACAAGAAAAGAGGGCGAGACGCCTCTATATATAAAGAACTCTAAGGAACTACGAAATACTTGATTCCAATTACACACATTGAATACGTAGGCAACTTGAGAGAAACTAACTCTCAGGCTCAGTCTAAATCACCCCCAAATCATCATCCTCGTTGTTAGAAAGTTCTTGATAAAATCATTCTAGGAGTAATTTAGACCTGGATTATATAATCGACGATATCAAACATCGTCAACATGTGCTAGTATTTTTAACATCACAAGTTGTTTGTGAAACACCTGCATTTTGTACTTAAAAATAAAGATATTTACGTGATACATTAATTGCTACATCCAAAATTCTACATTTATAAATGTGAACACTTCAAGGAAGAACTATTGAATTCCTTGATAAATATGTTTTCCAAAACAATTCCATATGACCTCAATAAATAAATAAATAATCCATATGACCTATATTATACAAATTGAAATTAACAAAATTAACAAATATAGAAATTAACAAAATTATATTTGTTATAAATTTTTTTTATCTCTTTTTTATTTATATATTGCAGGACAACAAAATTTACGTTACACTGTCACACATATCTTTGGTCGAAATCATCTTTCCCCACTTACGGTGGCCGTAGGCGAAACACGCGCTAACTTTGAAATCCGTACATCGGTCCAGGTACAGATTCAGGTCATCCCAATTTGTTTAGGATAGTCTAAGGCCTCGATCTTTCCATCTATGTGTGCTTCTATTATTGTTCTAATGCATAATGTGCACGAATTTGTCTTCATACATACATAGCCGAGTTTGATAGATTGTCCAACATATTAAAGGCCATATGGGAAAAGACTTTTCGTGAATTTGTCCAACATATGGGAAAAGACTTTTCGTGAATTTGTCTTCATACATACATAGCCGAGTTTGATAGATTGTCCAACATATTAAAGGCCATATGGGAAAAGACTTTTCGTGAATGGTTTTGTATAAGCATTCGTCCGTTCCTGCAGGAAGGACACACCATGTTATTCCTCATTATGTTGTCGGTTGACACTTAACTCTTTCCCTACAAATATATGCCCCTTTTTTTCCCTCTTTTTTAAATTTTTATTTAAAAGAACATATTATTAACATAGCCAACGTGACATTCAGAAAGTGAACGGTACAGTGTTAAGCTTCGTATAATTGAAAATATATGCCTTCTTTCACATTTATGGATTTTACAACTATTGGACAATGATAAAGTTAGGGAAATTTTTAGGTGGTGACTATCGAGCTATTATCCGGAAGATAACGTTCGGCGTGTATAGTATTAAATAAATCCAACATTATACGCAAGCATCTACTAAAGCAAACGGAAGCCCAAAAGACTCGGGTAAAATCATAACGCCACTATAAACAGGATACAAACCGACTAAAGTTGGAAAGTTTAACTTACAACAATGAAATGTCTTACAAAAGCACGATGCCTAGAAGGAGAAATGTACAATACTCGTCTTACAAAGATCTTAAAAGCAAGTACAACAAGGCTGAAAATAAATACAAGGTCTAGTACAATATTTGCAAAAGAAATAAAATAAAAGTATCAACAAGGCTAAAAATAAATACAAGGCATCTACATCATTCCAATGTCGTCAACAAACTCTGAGACAACTTGTTCGTCTTCTCACCTCAAAACATACAAAACAAACATGCAATTGAGGTAAGTACAAAGTACTTAGTAAAGAGGAAGAAGCTAATGAATAATTAAGTTCTACAACGAAAATGATTCTTTTATTATTAGTATCAGGTTATCTTTATGAGACCGACTCAAATCTAGGGTTCACTTCATGCTCATCAACATGTCATGACTATTTGTTTCTAGCTTAGCCTATCTTTGTTACATCCGCACTCAAGTGCACTACGCATGATGTATATCCACCATGAGATATCGATTGCAACTTATTGGTGGATCACACCAATAGCCACGGCTAAACCGATAGAGTACGCGTTCAACGAAGTCCCCCTGCCATTCATTTAGAGGCTACCATAGTTATTCACTTTTACTGACCGCCCACACATTGCGATATGGACTTGTGCCTTACCAAGAATGGCATGATGTTTATTCTTTTAACTACACAAGTACGTTGGTTAATAATGTTTAACTAGCCACCTATGTATTTTCAATTAAGGCTCCCTCACAACTACTACTCTGTCTCCTAGACCACTAGACACGGACAAGGCCTAGAAAATTACACAGACATTGATGAATACTAATTCATCAAAACACAAGCCAATCATACTCTTCCGACGGTCCCGAACTTAAACTTTTCTGGAAGTACTCATTCGGTGCCGGAACTAAAAGCATCAGAAGCTTAATCAAGGCTTGTTCATGTTCATATAACGTTATTAGATTAAGAAATAACATTTAAAACTGTTTTCGGGGTTCAAAACAAGCTAAACACCAAAAAAAAATAGCCCAATGCTCGCGAATGCTCACCAATGTGCACGCATGCTCACTGATGCGCACGAATGCTTGCCAATGTGCGCGCACAAACAACACTGTATCATTTTTCTCACTTTCTAAACCCGCCATGTGCACACATTACCCCTATGGGTGTGCATTGACCCTAAAAACAACTCTAACAGCAGTTTTCTGCACTTTTATGAATCTACAACCTTCCAAAACATGTTTAACATTAATATACTCAGAAAAACAACAGCAAAACATGTTCTAAATATACCATAGAAATACATAGCACAGCAACAATACCTAAACATGAATTATTACTACAATTCAACATTAAGACTCATTCTAAACATTGTAAAGCCGTAATTACTCATTACGAAGAGTCTCTTACCTTAATTGCAAGCAAAACCAAAGCAACACTCAAGAACACAGCAGCACTTCTGAACATCTCCAAGAAAACCTAATTGATCAATAATCAATCAAAAATTAATTGTGATCAAGGGTTTCTGAACGATTAAAACTACGAATTGAAGGATCAAACTTGACGATTACCAAAACTAGGGCTAAACTGAAAACTTACGACATTGAGAATAGTCGGTGTTGAAACCTTCGTATCGATGAGACAATGATTTCAGTCTTCTGTGGTCTGCCCAAATTCCTGACAGATTAGCCACACGATTGAAGATTTTCTTCCTCCGCTTCCAGGCAGAGCGTCGACTCCTTATGCGTATGTTTTTAGTATTTGCGTAATTTTCAACTGATGGGATTAAGGGTTTATTTATAGGATTAATAATAATTATTTTCCTAAAAATAATATCCTATAATCTTTTTAATAAATTAAATAGGATAATAATAATTAGGTCATAGTGAATATACTAAATTTCTACTTTAACATTTCTGAAAGTTCGGGGTGTTACACGTTGAGTGATCCGGACCACACAGTTTAAATCTAGTTTAAAAACAGACTGTTCATATGGTGTCACACGTGTCTCCGCAGCGTGTGGAGACACCACATAAAAAATTCCTATAAAGTTATTGTCAAAAGTTACGTAAAATCTACACCCGACATCATTTTGTGGTTGTAAGTGTTTTTTATTTTCTTTTATTTTTTATTTTTGTAAAAATGAAAAAGGTGCTATGAGAAGATAAGGGTGTATCTACGAGCCCCTTGGATTAGCACAATTCTTAACCAATCTCTATCGGTGGCCGAGGAGTATCTACATTGCACGACAAGGACCACCACTGCTAGCCCGCTACCATCCTTTAACACGGTGTGGGTACCGCCAAACCCGGAGCATGTGAAATTTAATGTAGATGCAACATTTGGTGACGGTCTGCAATTGGGGGATAAATCCGAAACAGCTAGTCAAGATGTGGTTTAACCCAAGCGTGTACCCCCACCCCAGGTAGAGTTAGTGAGCCATTTAATAGGCGACCATTTCACACAGTTCTCCGGGCACTTGAGTTACCCGCCTGCGCCCGACAACGTCTTTACCCCCAACCAATTTTTGGGCCCATTCCCCTTTCGTACTACCAAAAAAAATGACGTGCTTATGGTAGTCAGAATTGTGTCTTCCATTCTATTCATACCGCATGGTGATATTACTATACCACCGTATAAAAGGAGACTCGATAATTCGCTTCGCGTATCGACGAATTAGAAGAGATGTCATCGGCAACCGTATCTGGGAAGGAGAAATTTGTCCAATAGTAACAAATGGTGCCTCCAAAAATTGACATTCGATCCATCATAGACCGTTAGTAGTAAGCGATCTGCCAAAAGCAACCAAAATATTTCTTGGTGAATCGGGTGAAAACTTGATCTATGCACATACATACTTTTAAAGAAAAAGGTAAATGGCCCAAATATCACTATTGAACATCAGGGGCGGATCCACGTATCCCGGGGGTGAAATTTTAAAATACAATCAATTGTAGGAAGGTTGTGCTGAAAGTGACATACATTACAACCACTCATTTCTAACCTCTCACACACGATAAAAGTGTATTATGTGAAACAGAGTAAAAATGAGAGGCTTCAATGTATGCCACTTGGTATAACCTTCCTACAACCGTTGCACCATAAAATCTCTCTGGGTTCACGTGACCCTAATGGATTTAAAAATAAAAATAAAAATATAGTATTAAAACGATTTAGTTTTGTTGTTAAAAAGTGTCGTTTTGTCGATAAAAATTGATGTTTTAGATTCCGGAGACCCCACTGGAATTTTTTTAGGGATAAAAGATGTAGTTTTAGACTCCGGTGACACCACTGGAATAAATTCCTGGATCCGCCACTCTTGAACATACTTGGGTTAAACAACACCGATTTAATCGTAAGTTGCACCCTTCTTCTTTTGTTAGGAATGGAACATCTTTCAACTTTGTAGAAATGTTGGACTTGGACAAGATATTCTTCACTTGGACAGGAGATGCAGCGCGCTTAATGTCAGACCCTCTACATGGGCGTGCTATAAAACTAAGATAAGAACGATTAGCTCTAAGAGGCTTCGCCAAGATTGTTCTCAAATGTTTTCAAAGAAAGTGAAGGGAGGTTTTGACGTGCTGACGGGGAAACTTTGGCCCTCTATAATGCTTAGTTTGTGTCATTTCTTGGGGTTTATTTCCTGGTGGTATTTGAAGAATGCTCTCAGTCCGTCTTCCAACAATTTTTTACCAGAAAGAAAGACCGGTTCCAAGTTGAAAAAATTTAGAAGACTGTCACACTTTACTACCAGCTTTTGTTTCAATTTCATTTTCTTTTATCTAACATCAAGGAAATATCTATGCCCATCTTTAAGCCGGATATGACCTTCAGCTAGTTGGTATTGTGGAATGAGGCTCATCCCCTCCCTCTCACGTAAGTCTCGTTATTAAGGCAGATTGCGAGCATGCATGAAGTAGTCAGGATGCTTCTTCTATTCTATTCTTTTTCTTGGCGCAGCTGGGCCATCCTGGACTTGAACCAGAGACTTCGCCCGTAAAGTAAATCATCGCACCTACGGTGTCCAATCGCTACATAGACACAATACAATGTCTCAGTCTCACTCTCAGAGGTGGCCCTTGAGTTCATTTGCTTTTGGTTTAATATGGTAATTGAATAAAGGGGGATCCATGTCCAAAACAGAGTTGTAACTGTTAGACACACCATACCGCCCAACTGTCCTTAAAGCTTTGTTACTTAACTTGATAAAACAATACTATGTTTAATTGTTGTATAATGATTGCAACCATTCATATTCCTAATATACAGGAATCGGATTTATAATATAATAACAAGAAATTGTCACCAAATGCAATCAATTATGGAAGGCACACGTTCATCTAAAGTCACGGGCCCTCACCAAGATCCGATCTAATTAAAACGATATAGCATATTGTATATATATGTCATTTGTGTATTTACTGCGATCCAGTATTTCTTTTTATTATTTCAAAAAGTTTTAGTATATATAGATGTTTAAAAATAAAATAAAAACCCATTTGTGCACCGTTGATACCTGCATTATTGGATTTACAACCGCCACACTAGGGAGGTGTGTGGTTGGCGGCAGAGGGGGGGGGTGGGGGTGGGGGAAGGGGGTTGTGGAGGGCTTGGCTGAGAGTTTGGTGTAAAATTGCAACTCTTTTATCTTTGGACCACATTATAGGAAGTTCATGTTACCTACTTGTTACCTTCCTTAATATAATAAGTTGTTTAGATTATTATATTAATATTATGTATCAAACTGCCTTTAGGTGGAGGTGGATTCTCTTTTTTTTTACTTGTTATTAATATTTATTACAATATATATATAATTTTATAAGAAACAAGATTATGATGACTGTTAGGTGAAGTAAGTGGATGTGATGATGATAAAGCCTTTAAGTACTCGTTGTAAAATATGAGAGATTTTATGATAATCTGACAGAATTGCTGAATTATACTGCAAGTAGCGTATATTAGAAACCTTCTCATTTTACTCTCTCATATAATACACTTTTATCGTGTGTGAGAGGTTAGAAATGAATGATTGTAATGTATGTTACTTGATAAAACCTTCATATAACGGTTGTGTTTTAAAATTTCACCGTAAAATATACCCTTTAAGTATTCGTTGTAAAAGCCTTTAAGTACTCTTTGTATCCTTCATTCGTTGCTTTATTGTACCGAAGAAAAGAGCCCAATAGGTGAAAGGGTAGGATTTTTTTCCTTTTCTTTTTATAGTCCCTTACCGTGGCGGATCCAGAAAATATTTTCAGTGGGGTCATCGGACTTTAAAACTACATTTTTTATTCAAAAAATTGTTACAGTCGGGTCACCGATGCCTAAAACTACATTTTTTACCAACAAAACGATACTTTTAACACCAAAACTATATCGTTTTAATACTAAAAGAAATTCACTGGATCTCAGTGAGGTCACGTGACCCCACCCTAATACACATACATCCGCCACTGGTCCCTTATACATTTTCTTTATAGTTAATTAGCAAATAGGACACTTATGAAAATATTTTTTACAAACATTTCAACGAATTCATGTCATTATTCATACGACAATCGTACAAGATTCTCATTCTCCATCCTTTTATATGTGTGTGTACACTACATTAAATTATCATATTTTCCAATTAAGACGATCATATAAAACCATGTAAACTGTTTTATTTCATCATGTCATAGGTCCTATTAGGATGAGCATCAAACTACGTGTATCCGGTAGTTGATTGAAGTATTAATAGACCATGGACTGAGATATTAGTTATTTACATAGGGTGATAATTGAGGGGGACCGACGAAAAGTCGGTTCACTGTGGTAATTAGTTCTCACAATGTACTGACGAAAAGTCGGTTCATCGCGTGGTGATCGATTCTCAATGATATCTTGTTAAAAGTCGGTTTCTTGTAAAGAACATATATAGAGTGGTACATGAGTGGATTGGTGTGGTGCAAATAAATGATCCTTTAATTAATAGTGTCGATATTCACACACACACACACACACACACACACACACACACACATATATATATATATATATGAGATAAAGAGCCAAAAGTCCTTTTTTTGGCACAAAATAAATAAATATGACACACACATTTTTTTAGTTGCAAAAAGGACAAACAATTTCAGGCGGACAAAAATACCATTTTATTCAACTGATGCGCGTTTCAAATGCTTCAGTTTAACTTTCATCCGCTTCAGCCATCAGTTTTGAATCGTTTGATATCTTCTTCTTCTTCTTTTTTTTTTTTTCAAACATTCGTAACTTTTGATTTACAACTCCGATCATCGAAATTTTTTCACCAAAATTCTTTTTTTTTTGCTCTTTAATTTGAGCCCAAATACGATACCCTTCCGACGTATATTTTGAAAGTCGAAAAAATATTTGTATTAACCGGAGAGCTATTTCTTATAAACGACCGTAACTTTTGATTTAGAACACCGATCATCAAAATTGTTTCACCAAAGTTCATATTTTTTTTTATCTTCATTTTGAGACCGCGTTTGATACCTTTTCGACGTAGTATTTGAAAGCCGAATTTAATCGCAACATTTACACTAACACAAACGATGTCGATGTCGATGTCGATGTAGTATCGATGTCGATGTCGGTAGTATCGATGTCGAGTAGTATCGATGTCGATGTCGATTATACAAGAATATGCGCAGGAGAACATTCCACCAGATCGTTAACAAACTCAAAGCAGATTAATAGCAAGTACAACAAACTATAGATTTAGTACAATATGTACATCGCTTAACAACATGAAAAATAAAGAAAAAAAAGCAGATTTCGCTTGTTTAGTCTCTATTTACCATCATCAAAGCTATTCAATCACCTGAATTTGCTGTAAGGTCTTTATCCAGAGATAAAGATCATTCTCCAAATGCAAAATCCATATACACTAACACACCATGTTAAATTGGTTTATATGATACAATTCAGAAGAGATAGAATCATTAACAGATAACTTGATTAAGGTGTGGTGTTTATAACGCAGGTTCAGTAGTTAATCACTTGAATTAAGCCTAAAAAGTGCATCAGACTAAAAGGTAATACATAGAAGATCAGTACAACAGACTATAGATTTAGTACAATAGGTACATCAGACTAAAAGGTAATACATAGAAGATCAATACAAGTCCAAAACATCAACTATCACCAAATTATAAGAAGGATATTCTAGTTCAAAGAACTAAATTATCATGCCCGAATTCACAAGGTCTTTGAATTACAAGTTCAATGAAGCCTATGAACTAGGCCTATCTATTACATGATGATACAATGTAGATCAAAAACTTCAGCACGCCAAGGCACATAGTAAGCCTTTGAACTAGGCCTATCTATTGCATTAAGGCACACAGATCGATAGTATCGATGATCAGATGATGTCGATGCGCAGATGTCGATGTCGGCGTATCGATGTCGATCGTAGTATCGATGATCGTGCTCAAAATGACTCTCCTTTCGATTTTTTGTTCCAAGGTCTATGTCCCCCAAGTCCTTGATATGAATTGAATGTCTTCTTACAGTTCAAGCACTCATGTTTACTTCTTTTCGGAGAATGTTTCGATACTATTTTATCTTTAGGATCATTTCTTTTAGGCCTCTTCTTGTTATTGGGTTCAATCACATAAGGCCACTTGTTCTTGGCTTCATAAAGCTACAGAAGAGCATAAAGACGACAGTCCTATAAAAGTACAATATTTTTCTTCTTTAATTACAAACGATAGAAACACAACCCATTACCTAGATAATTAATTAACGAATTTCACTAATCCCAAAAAATAAAAAAAAAAAAGAGGAAGAAGAAAAGTGCAAAGATCAAAAACACACACACACGCTCACGAAAAGTGATATCTCCTCAAATTGAACAAGAAATTAAAAAAGCAAACTTTGAGCCAATCCTAAAAATTAAGAAATCTTCAAACCACACACACACAGGTAACCAAAATCAAACAATTAATCAACACACACACATAGCATCCTCATAACCATCACAAAAGTATAATCGATCAGAACCAAATGCATCTTAAATATCACAAATCAAAGTACATGTAAATAATTAAGTACCTGTTGAAATAGTGATGACTGATGAAGATCTTATGTGATTAAGGTCAGAGATTATCCGACGAGCTTGTTTCTGAATAGCTTTTTTTTCCGCCTCGGAGTTCAAGAAACACACAAAAGATCTGAGTAAAAGTAATGAGATCGAGAAGAAGATACTCAAAAGATGCGGCAAATATATGACTTTAGGGATTGGGATTCCACTGCTTTGTCGGCTTCATTAATGTCTTTTTATGATCTATCGAAGAAGAGGAATAATAACAAGGAAAGGAAAGGAAAGTTTATCTGATGAAGAAGAGCGGGGTAATTAGGGATAATTTAGTCCGACTGAAATTATTTGTCCTTATTGCAACTAAAAATTTAAAATTGGATTAGCACTTAATTAAGAGAGAAAAAGTGGACTATAAACTAATTTTTCCTATATATATCCGGTTCCGGTTTTTATCTTAGAAAATCAAAACCAAATTGTTTTTCACGGTTTGGTTTTTGACAATACAAAAACCAATCAAAAAACCATGATTTACGCATTTTCGTTTCGGACAGGTTTGGTTCAGCCGGTTGGTTTGGTTTTTCGTTTTTTTTTTGTTCACCCCTACCCATGAGAGCATTTTTTTATTTTTTATTTTAATAAGTTTGTCCTTTTTGCTTTTTTTTTTGGGTTGAAAAGATGTCATATTCATTAATTTTGCTTTTTTTTTTCCTTCCTTTTTTGTTTCTTTTTTTTTTCCTTCCTTTTTTGTTTCTTTTTTTTTTTATAATGAATGTTTTTTTTTTCTTTTTCTTTTTCTATTTAAATCCCCTAAAGTATAATTAGTAATCACCGGGTATTACTTCCACATTTAACACTCCTTTCGACCGACGATTCTTCGTATTGATCGATCTCGAAAAAGATTGGTGTGTGGATTCGATGTACTGTATTCACTATTCACATTGAAGGTTATATATGTGGGGTTAATATTTATGTGTCGCAATATAATTTTCTATTTTGAGTTTAAAGCGTATGATTCAGATTACAACATATAAATAATCTCAACACGTAGATATATATACTATGTAAATTTCACCCGTATCTGTGTGGGGAAGCGGATCCCCTACGATACAAGGTGAGCGGTACAAAGTGCTGTACACTGTTTCTGTCCGAATTTTGGACGGATCCGTCCAAATTTGGACAGGAAGAGAGTGAATCAAATTTGGAAGGAAAAAAAAGTAAAATAGTGCTTCCGTCCAAATTTGGACGGAAACGGTGCACAGCAATTTGTACCGCTTACCTTGTACCGTAGGGGATCCGGACCCATCTGTGTGGTGTGTCTATATTGAGCTGTAAATATATAAAGATGATAGAGGCACACACAAAATGCACAACTCATCCACACAAAATGCATTTGTATGTGATGCTGCCAGAAAATGGACCTACCTACGTGGCGTCTTTTCAGTGGCTCAACACTAGGTAGGGAGAGAGAAATGACGCCGAGTGACCCAGTCTGGCTAGTCACTCCATCTCTCCCGGATCGACCGTACCTAGCACCGACCTCCAATCCTCGAGACTAGGTCCGGATTTAGCCCCGACCTGTGTGGGTCAGCCAACCTTGTACTCTAACCTACCTTTGACCAAACTTGTCAGTTGAGCTAAGTCCCTCTCAGACCTATTACTCTGCGCACAAAACTCCGAGCTCGTGACATCCCGGCTTTTCTCCCCGACCTCTGTAGGTCGGTTCAACCAGTCCTGCTCGGGCTACCTAAGTCGGCCAGAGTCAGTCCCTAATCGTATTCCCCACGTTTATGATAAACAGATAACTACGAAAGAATCATGAGCCATAAATGCTCCAATCTCTATCACTTAATACAAATATTCGAATACCGTAATTATCTCCAACAATCAAGGAGATCAAATAATCCTTATCCTTTCCTTAGGGAACACGGCAATCCAAGCCCAACAAGGACAAGACCCACGCCGCCTTAGGGCATAACTCTTTTCTATATAAACCATCCCTGGGGAACTACGAAGACTTGATTCCAATTCACACATTGGATACGTAGGCGGCTTGATAAACAACATCTCGAGTGCAGTCTAAACCACCACCAAAACACCCCCTCTTTTACTATTTTCTAGATCGAAGGAGCATCCTTAGGTTATCATCAAGAGAAAGAACCCTAGATGTTTACCCCGAAGATTTTTGGATTGTCAATTGGCGCTAGAAGGAGGGTCTCTTTGCTTGATAATCCCAGGAAAAGCTCCAGAATCCATCAGAAAAAACGCAGGCGGATCTACGGCCAATTTCCAGAGATTGAGTCGTCAAAATACGATTTCCACCATTGAGATTGAAGATGATGGTGTGGGAAACAAGCTCTCCAAATCTCATGACGATCGGAGTCCGTTTCAATACCCGATCGTTGTCATAAAGTTGCAGCTGCTGCTGAATCGCCATAAAACGCAGCAGTCGTGTCGGCGGCAAATTTCCAGAGATTGAGCCGTTGAAAATAACTTTTCATCGTTCACATTGAATAATAAAGACATACGAACAATCCCTCCAAATTTCATGACGATCAGAGACCGTTCCAATGCCCGATCGTCGGCCGAAAGATGCTGCTGTGTCATCCAAAAAAAGCAGCAGTCCCATCGGTGGCTAATTACCAAAGATTCAGCCGTTGGAAAAGGATTTCCACCGTCCAGATCGAATAAGTAAGAGGGGAGAATAAGCCCTCCAAATTTCGTGTCGATCGGAGTCCGTTTCGATACCCGATCAACGCCGCAAAGCTGCTGCTGTACCATCAAAACGCATCAGTCAGATCTAAGGTTAATTCCCAGAGGTGGAGCCGTCAAAACGCAATTTCCACCGCTCAGGTTGAAGAAGAAGGAGGTACAAACAAGACTTCCAAATTTCGTGTCGATCGGAGTCCGTTTAGATGCCCGATCGTCGTCCGAGAGTTGTTGCTGTAACACCAAAGTAAGCTGAAAGTTTTATTCCTTATTCTCCATGATCCGAGCCGAACTCCCCGCTCTCCATGATCCGAGCCGAACTCCCCCAGATCTTACTAGGTTTCTCTACAACTTAGATGATCACACTATCTTATTTTTGGAACTCTCCTGACCTAATGAGTCGGGACGAGCTTTCTCATATTTGGAACTCGCCTTCGAGCGAGCCTTCTGTAAGTCCGATTTAGTTCAGCATCATATTTGGAACTCGCCTCCGGGCGAGCCTTCTGTAAATCCGATTTAGTTCGGCATCATATTTGGAACTCGCTTTCGGGCGAGCCTTCTGTAAATCTGATTTAGTTTGGCATCATATTTGGAGCTCGCCTTCGGGCGAGCCTTCTGTAAGTCCGATTTAGTTCGGCATCATATCTGGAACTTCATTGGCGGCGAGCCTTCTATAAGACCGACTTCGGCCGCATCGATCGATTACACCAAAAAGCAAACGGTACGTTAACTTACTATTATTTTTCTCTCTATTATGCATAGCCTTTAATGAAATTACAGGACAAACACACGCTCGACAAAGTCCGGCAAGTCCGGCGCCGCTCGCCATCACTTAAAACGAGAAGTCAGCACTAGCCTGGCCCTGCTCGTCCAATACTTTCACGCGAGATGTCAGCACTAGCCTGGCCCCGCTTGCCGTGTTTTCAAACGAGAAGTCAGCAATAGCCTGGCCCTGCTCGTCCAATAATTTTATGCGAGGCGTCAGTCCGAACTGGCCGAGCTCGACCAACAACTCCACATCGGTACAGTCCACACCTCTGATGACCCATCAGGTTCTCCTTAACTCTATTTTAAGGTCATATTGACTCGTTCTATTATGCATTTTATTATTAAATTCTATGGAATAGACGCGCACATATGAAGTTTGCAGAACTTCAAACTCACTAAAGTAGTCAGAAATACTTCTGACTCCCTTAAAATATGATATCTGAGCTCCGTCAAGTCGGGCTCAGAAAAAAACATGAGAGGACAGTTAAACTTCTAACTCAACTCGCAAAACATACATCCGCGCCCCCGCGCAGATCAAACAAACTTTCACGCTAAACTGTCTGCAGGCCAGACAAGTCAAACTCCGCAGGGCGGACTTCACTCAAAAACGCTAAGGCTGACACTTGAGCTCCGCAGGTCGAACTCAACATGATCAGCAAAGACCAAACTAATTAAGTCTACAGGCTAGACTCGAAATCGAGCAACTTTCACATGCTCGCTCTTACAACTTCACATTATCAACTAAGTTTGTATTAAAGGCGATCAGACTTAGTCTCGCTCGCCTTAGCGATAAAGCTAATCTGACTAGAGTTTCCAACAAAAAGATTCCCGAGCCCACGAATAGAGCTCGGTCCTACATACAAAAATAAGTGTGCAAACATCAAAGTTGCATACTGAATAACTACAGGCCTGAGCGAGCCGAACGCACGCGACAGGCCCGGCAACACAGAATCAGAATAAGTATGCCATTCAAAAGCTAAAACTAATGAATAGCATACTGGGGGGGCATACCATACATCCCCAACAACACAACAAAACTCATCAACCTAATAATCAACAATAACAGACAACTCAAAATAACTTTTCTACGCCAAACAAAAACTAAGCTAAACCTTGAGGGTCGGATTCTGTGGACACAATGTCCACTCTTGCCTTAGTCTCTCACCCGCTTGCCGTAGACCCGGCTCGTCGGGATAGAGATACCTCACCAGCTCAGACAACTTTGTTTGGAGCTCGGACACGGCCTGCCCCATGCTCTTTGTCTCCGCATCGAACTGGAATCATGGCTTCCAGGTCGTCCACCCTTGCTTGGAGGTAGGCAACCTCCTTCTCCTTCTCCTTCTTCTCCTCAACAAGCTCACTTGCCAAGGACTTCAACTCACCCTCTTGAGCTTGGAGTTGAGCTCGCAACGCCTTCATCTCCTTATCTTCAAGCTCGACGGCGCCTCCGAGCTCCCCTCAGGTTTGCCTCGACTCGACAATCTTCTTCTTGTTGACATTAGACTCCTTGTAGGCCAGACTCAAACTGAGCTTCGTAGGGCAAACTCAGCAAAGTTTGTCGGACAAGAACATTAGATCCCCAAGTCAGACTCGAACTGAAGTCCACGGGTCAGACTCAACTGAGCTCCGTAGATCGGACTCAATGAGTTTGTAAACCAATCTCTTTAAGTCTGCAAGTCGGACTTAACTACATCCGTTGTCTATAGGACACACTCGATCAAAAACATGACAAAACCTTTAGTATGCCATCCAAAACTACAAGTTAATGCATGGCATACTGAGGGACCGGATACCTCTACCATTATCAAGTACTTAAAGAAGTGCTCGGAATAAAGTTAAGGCTGAAAACTTAACGAAATACTCCTTCTGTTGTCAAACTATACGGATTACAATTTCATTTGAAATAGAATTTCAAAGCAAAAAACTACAAGTCCACAAGCCTTCTGACCTAAGAACCGGGGGCTAGACTCCACGGTGGCTCGGAAGAAACAAGAGCCGAAGTAAGAACAGCTGCAGCACGTCAGGAGTACTTGGACACAGTCCACTCCCTCCGAAAGTCCTTCTGACGGTTGTCATAAACCGCATCCTCACCCAAGCTTATAGAGAGCCTTGCTAGGAAAGTTGTCCACGACAAAGTCGGCGACCTGACCCTTGGCATCATCCACGCCTAAAGAATATCCGTTGCTCAGGACCGGAGTAAGCAACAGCTTCAAAGCCTGAGTAAACTCCTTCGAAGCCTCATATTCGTGGATGGCCTTAGCAACCTGAGCTGGAATAGTAGCTTCCAGCTCGACCTTCCCAGCAAACTTCTCTTATGACTTAAGCTCAGCCTCCAGAGCCTGAAATCTCTTCTGGAGGGCCTTAATCTCCTTATCTTTGGATTCAACATAGCTTGGTCTGCCGCAAGTCGGCACCCCTCTGCCTTATCCACCCCCAAAGTGTAGACATGGTTAGACCGACCTTGCCTCAGGTCGGCAATCTTTTTTAAATCTCCAGTAATCTTTCCCAGCCCGGGGAAAGCGTCCTGGCCGATCCAGGTTCCCTGCAAGTAAGAAACTCTATCAAAGTATAACACTCGTGTAAGAAAAGCAAGCTTGCTTATTCCATGGCCTTGAAGCCAACGTCAGCTAGCTTCACATCAGCCATCCCAAAGATCGGCTCCTGCTCCATAGTTCAAACTCAATAAAGTCTGTAGGATAGGCAATCTGAGCTTTGCATGCCCGACTCCACTTTCAGACCATATTTAAAGCTCGCCCCCGAGCGAATCTTCTCAAAATTGTGTCCTTACGCTCTCAAGTCTGACGTGCTTAAAACCGGTTGCTATCTAAGCACAACGCCGGTGCACTGCGCTATCTCAGTAGGTCGTTCTGCAGCAGTCACCTCAACAATGGTCCGGCCTATTAAGAGGAGGACTAGCTAGGCTGAGGGGCCTATCTATTTATATGTTTACGCATGGGCCCGGTTCGGGTCCCTGGGACTTTTTCCGGAACTCAGGGACTCAGACTGATTCGATACATCAGTGGTCCCTGTACTCCACAGTCATGATGTAAGGTTGCAGCTAGCTTGATACAATGCACTGGGGGCTCGACCTGCTCGCCCCTCCAGCTCGCCATCCTTTAACGTGAACAAAGCGAACGCAATTAGAAAACAAAATTCATAAACAACGCTATCATGCCCCAAAGCTCTTGACTCGCCATAGGCTGTCGTTTCGCCAGCTCTTCAGCTCGGCACTCCAAGACCGATCGTGGTTCGGCGGCTTCCCAATCCGCCTGCTCTTCCAACAGCCAACTCGTGGCCCTATAAATAGCAGCATCGCACCCTTGACAAAATGGGGCTATCATCTTCGAAGAACTATGCAAATTGGGCTTGATCCCTTACGAGTTAAGGGTACAAAGTCAGCCTTACACGGTTCAGCTCATAATCACAAACACAACATTTTCCTTGTTCTTGAGCGCCGCCACGCAACCACCATAGTGGGAAGCAGTGCCTCGATTCCCGATACAGCTGTGGTGACGTCACAGTTGGCTTTTCCACCTGGCAACCCCAAATCAACTTCAAAATCCACAAGTTAAACATCCGTGTCGAGCCACCACTTCGATAGATCCGAACCGACCAACCAAGGGTCGGCTGGATCTAGGGGGCTTATGATGCTGCCAGAAAATGGACCTACCTACGTGGCACATTTTCAGTGGCTCAACACTAGGTAGGCAGAGAGAAACGACGCCGAGTGACCCAGTCTGGCTAGTCACTCCATCTCTCCCGGATCGACCGTACCTTGCACCGACCTCCAATCCTCGAGACCAGATCCGGATTCAGCCCCGACCTGTGCGGGTCAGCCAACCTTGTACTCTAACCTACCTTTGACCAACCTTGTCAGTTGGGCTAAGTTCCTCTCAGACCTATTACTCTGCGCACAAAACTCCGAGCTCGTGACATCCCGGCTTTTCTCCCCGACCTCGTAGTCGGTTCAACCATCTGCTCGGGCTACCTAAGTCGGCCAGAGTCACCCCTAATCGTATTCCCCACGCTTATGATAAATGATAACTACGAAAGAATCCCGAGCCATAAATGCTCCAATCTCTATCACTTAATACAAATATTCGAATACCGTAATTATCTCCAACAATCAAGGAGATCAAATAATCCTTATCCTTTCCTTAGGGAACACGGCAATCCAAGCCCAACAAGGACAAGGCCCACGCCGCCTTAGGGCATAGCTCTTTTCTATATAAACCATCCCTAAGAAACTACGAAAACTTGATTCTAATTCACGTATTGGATACGTAGGCAGCTTGAGAAACAACATCTCGAGTGCAGTCTAAACCACCACCAAAACACCCCCTCTTTTACTATTTTCTAGATCGAAGGAGCATTCTTAGGTTATCATCAAGAAAAATAACCCTAGATGTTTACCCCGACGATTTTTGGATCGTCAGTATGGTTGAGACTTCTTTTTAAACATAATCTGTGGTCACCATTCATTTTGTGTCGATGAGTTGCGCATTTTGTGCATGTATGTATCATCTTCCGTAAATATATTTAATGCACGAAATTAGTGACAATGTTTTTTTTTTTTTTCTTCAAACCGATCTTCCGTAGATTAAGTCTGACTAATTAACTTAGAAATCACAGTTTCTTAGTCCCCCTAAATATAAACTAATTTTTTATATTTTAACAAGTGTACACTGAGTTTGATAATCAACAATCGCCCTATAATTATCATTTCATAGTCCCTCCGTCCCAAAATATAAACTTATATATTTAGCTTTTTATTTTGTCACATAATATAAATCAATTTACAATACCAATAAAATATCAGTCAAATGTTATTTTAGACTTTTTCACCAAAAATAATGACACATAACCAATTTAATCAACTTTTTTAATCTTGAAAAACCTAAATGGACTTATGTTTTAGGACGGAGGTAGTATTTATTACATATTACTTTCTTCTACCTTTATTATATATCACAAATTCTTCACTATTTTTCAATTATTATATTAATGACATTCAAAAGGTATATTAGACTTTTATCATTAAATCCAATAACACTTAACCACAAAGTTCAAATGGATTTATATTTTGGAACGAAAGTAGTACCTAATAAAAACTCCACACCGCTCGACTACTTTAAATACTTTCTTAATTAACGTGATTATACTTCCTCAGGATATGACCTAATGATAAAAGACTTGAATGCCTTGAAAAGACAGTTGAACCTGAAGCTGGAGTGTGGAAGTTGGTTCAAACCTCGTAAATTGACGACTTTTTTCAGTTGTTTTGTATAATAACAAACTCATGACTCCGAGTCATTATGTTACCTAATTAACATCTCAACTCATCCCGTGACATGTGGGTTCGGGTTTAAGTATTAATTCACTTGATGAAACCCTATGGTTTATATTTTGTGTACGATAACTGCAACCATTCACATTTCTAAGATAGTCCCAAGAATAATAGGTACTTCCTTCTTTTTATCTTTATCTGTCACATTTTAAAATTTACTTTGTTTTTATTTTTTGTCATTTTACATTTCCAATGCATACCAACAAAGTATTTACTTCTTCAATAAAAAAATACATTTTCAATACTAAAAACTCATTTACCAACAAATTATTTATATTTCCAATAAAAAAAAATACATTTCCAATATTATATTTTAAACACATTAATTAATTTTTTAATCTGTGTGAGTCTTATCTATGCGACCGAAAAAAGGAAAAAAAGAAAAAAGAGGGAGTATAATAATGAGAAAAGGGTCACCAGACATAATAAACGTCAGAATTTGGTGTAAAATTGCAACTCTTATTTCTTTGGACCACTTCTTTCGAAAGTTTATGGTCTTACCTACTTGAAATTTCCTTTAGGTGGACTCTCTTAATTTAATTACTATTAAAATTGAAAACATAAATCTAATTTTTTTTAGAAATAAGATTATGATGACCGTTGGTGAGGGAAGTGGATGTGATGATGATAAATCCTTCGAGTAATCCGTGGGTTTTTTTTTTTTTTTGGGGGTTGGGGGAGTGGGGTCCCCTATGCAATTCTTCTTTCAATTTTTCTAAGGTCATTCTGTAGTCTTGCAACATTTTGTACAAATAAAATGATAGTTTTGTAAAATTTTTTTTGTTAAAGTTAGCATTCAGTTTGTTAAATCAGTTAGGGAGTTAAGTTCAGTTAGTTAAGTCAGGTTACTTGAGTTTTGTTAAAGTAGCAGTTATATTTGGAACTGGCATAAATTTTAGCTTAGTCATGGTGAAAATCCTACTTAATGCACAACAACCAATCAAATCATTGGTTTTAAAGAAGGTTAATGAAAATGTAACCGCAATGCCTCCAAAACATGAGTCCGTCTGACAGCTCTTGATGAGGCGTAATGGATTCGGTAACTGCTCAGATCTGCCGTCTTCGTTCGAAGTAAAAGAATTAACGCAAGTTAACAATTTCATTATGTCCGGTGATGTTTGTCTCAAGTTTTGATGACCACGCCATTGCCAATCATTAAAGTGTCTTTTGGGATGGCCGTGAAAATTGAAAAGCACAATAATATGCATTGGGGCATGTCCAAATTAATGAATCTATGGTGTTTGTGGAAGAAACCAATAACGTCGTTCATTTTGTGAGGACCAAGGGTCTTTTAAATAGATGTTCCACGTGAAGGAAGTTGATTATGGAACCCTGATTTCATGGCATGTGATTGAGAGGCCATTATGATGTTGTCATGGAGTAGTCATGGCTCAAATAGGCTAGAATCAAGGGGAAGAATCAATCATGAGATCGTGATAGTAAAAGAGGATCAATCGTGAGATGTTGTCCTTTGATGAGTAGTAACTGCTCTTCAAGTTCGAGGATGACCTGGCCTGCACTGACGATGAATAACTGAGGTGAGCCCGTCACCATGTCGGTAATGCGGAACCGTAGAAAATTGGCGTTGAAAAGAGTATCATGTATTCCTTCATTCTCTTTAAATCTAGTGTCATCGGTGGCCTTACAAAGGACAACTCTGTAATAGTGACATTCGAAGTTGGTTTTTATGTGATACAGAATCTGAAAAACTAGCACAAATCGCACTAGATTTACAGGGAGCATTAGACAAAATCTTCATTTATGTAATAAAAACATAGTTTCTGGTATATCCTTGTCTTCAAAAAAAAAAAAAAAAAAAAAAAAAAAAAACTTAAAATAATTGCCAGATTGAAAGCTTAAATAGTCAATAATGGAAATCTCTACATGTAAAATGCAAAATAATAGTATTTTAATGACAAGAAAAATAAAATAAACAGAGCTTAAAAATGAGAATTTCCAAGCCGGTTTTCAATATTCATCATCCTTTGCAAAGCTTAGAAACATTTTCTATGGACGATAGATGGACCTGACTCATCATACTCTGCTTTCGCAATCCACATCTGCAATATCAAAATGTTTCAAGTATTAAACGAGATGAGTTTCATCTGGCAATATTAATTAAAAAATTAAATGCGTTGTAATAAAATACCCTCACCCGATTACAACGCGATCAAGTTCAAGTTCAAGTTTCAAGAAAGAGTTTTTTCAGTTGAGTCGAGTCAAGACTCGATGAATATCAACTTAGCTCAATAACCCCCTTAGTTGGGAGGATTCATTGAATGATATCGACTCAGCTTGATTACACCGATAATAGGACTCGTTGATTAATACGGATCACACTCATTCATCAATGCACAATCTTATGATAATATCATTTCCCTTCAGTGTGTGTGTGCGCGCGCGTGTTTAGACAGAGAGAGAGAGAGAGAGAGAGGCAAACCTGTTGGAAGGTGCTGAGTGATGCCAAAATAGACCCTCCAATCCAGACACTGTATTTTCTTTCAGGTGGTGCAACAACCTTGATCTTCATGCTACTTGGAGCCAATGCAGTGATTTCCTTGCTCATCCTATCCGCAATACCCGGAAACATCGTGGATCCACCGCTCAGAACTATATTTCCATAAAGATCCTTTCTGATATCAACATCACACTTCATGATAGAGTTGTAAGTAGTTTCATGGATTCCAGATGACTCCATTCCTATCATTGATGGTTGGAAGAGAACTTCAGGGCATCGGAAACGCTCGTTACCAATGGTTATTACTTGACCATCAGGAAGTTCATAGCTCTTCTCTACAGATGAGCTTGTTTTAGAGATCTCCATCTCTTGCTCGTAATCTAGAGCGATGTAAGCAAGTTTTTCTTTCACGTCTCTCACGATTTCTCGTTCTGCTGTGGTAGTGAAAGAGTAACCGCGCTCTGTAAGGATCTTCATTAGGTGATCGGTGAGATCACGACCTGCTAAGTCAAGTCGAAGGATGGCGTGTGGTAGAGCATATCCTTCATAAATGGGAACTGTGTGGCTCACACCATCACCAGAATCCAGAACAATACCTATAGAAGGAAAGAAACCAAAAAAAAACTCATTCATTAGTGTAGCGTGAGAGTTTATGGACACAAAATATTTTGTCTTTATTCTTAATCTGTGAAGAAACCTTGGTTAAGATTTTTGGATCAGGCATAGTCTCAAATAAAGTGGATGTTTACGTATTTTGAAGAACAAAAAGTACGAGAGAAAATTATTTTATCAGATGAAAAAAAATTCCTTTATTTGTGCATAATAAGAATTAATACATAGGCAAAATCACGTTTTTTTCCCGGACAGGGTTAGGGGGGGCACTTGCAGTAGATAGTGCAAAAATGTAAATCTGTAAAATAAAGATCTGAATCATTCAAATCCATAAAGAATCATTTGCAACAAAACCTATACAAAGATCTGTAACATACCATCTCTAACTTTTGCACTACATCTATTGCACAAATACAGAGTATCTATTCAAATTATGTGCTGAAGAGATTTTAATACATCCCACCCTGAATAATGATTATATAAAACAGAGAAAAGTATTGTTTTGAGTCTGTGAAATTGTGAATATGTTATAATTTCTAATGTCAGTGCTCTTACCACCGATATATCAAATGAACAAAATTAGAAGAATGACAATGTGTAAGGAAAATTGAGCTTAGGTCCAACCTAAAATATCATAGAGTTTCACTCTAACTCGAGGGTGAAGGCCTGGCCCAGAGGTTTTTAACGTTGTGCCTAAAAAGAGAATCGAATCCTAGACCTCTCTAAGCAAACCACTTACCACTTGTGACAAGCTATTGGGTTATCTCTTCACAATACTTCAAGTTTCTCAATTAACACAAGAATGTTGAGCAGCAGTAGCACAACTCAGAAGATTCAAAAAGAATATAGCAAATGTCTGAATGTAATTTGCACTCACAAAAAGCTATTCATCAAATATAAGAGCTAGAATTGTTTCTTGGCTATAATTACACCATTAAAGTGAGGTAAAAAAAAAACTGTAAAAAGAAGAAAGTTCACCTGTTGTACGGCCGCTGGCATACAAGGAAAGCACAGCCTGAATAGCTACATACATAGCAGGCGCATTGAATGTCTCGAACATTATTTGAGTCATCTTTTCGCGATTAGCCTTTGGATTAAGTGGTGCTTCAGTTAAAAGGATAGGGTGTTCTTCGGGGGCAACACGAAGCTCGTTATAGAAAGTATGATGCCAAATCTTCTCCATGTCATCCCAATTGTTAACAATACCATGCTCTATGGGGTATTTTAGAGTTAAGATACCTCTCTTTGATTGAGCCTCATCACCCACGTAGGCATCTTTTTGGCCCATCCCAACCATTACTCCTGTGTGACGTGGACGCCCAACAATGCTTGGAAATACAGCTCGTGGAGCATCATCTCCGGCAAATCCAGCCTAAAGAATTGAAAAGCAAAAAGTAGCATTTAAAAGCACTTGCAATAGATACTGTAAAACGAGGTTGATAAAGTAAATAGAGTAGATCCACCAAAATCTATTTGTAGTAGAATCTCTATTCGGATCTGTAAAATACATAATCTCTAAACTCTGAAATACTTATAGCGCGCAAAACACAGAATTCCAATTCAAAGTATGCATTGTAGACATGGTGTCGGTAAAATAGATGATCTGTTAAAATAAATGATGCGATTTCTTTGAAAGCATTAATTGAAAAAGGTGAAACGGCATAACATCGAAGGCAAAGCTACAATCATGTAAATTTCATAAGGCTGAGCATATTTGATACCTTGACCATGCCAGTTCCATTGTCGCACACAAGCGGTTGAATATCCTCTGCTTCTGCCATTTGATGTTAACTCCTGACAAGAATCACTAGCCTCGATAAAATGAAACAAGAATCTAACATATAATATGTTTTTCCTATAATATCTATCACCTTATCATTAATTTGCAAAGATAACCACATAGAACAGTATCACAGATTATTCAAGAAGAAGCCTAGCATTTGATGGAAAAATATGTATATATTGGCATCAATCTAACACGCACTAATCCAATCCGTGTTGAGATAAAATACATCACAGTCGCATTCATGAATCCAGGAAAATTCATCCAAAACATTAACATTATCTAAACGCTAATTAGAAAATAAAAACATATATCGAGAGATGATCCAACGGCAGCTTGTAAGCCAATAAATTCAATAGCTAAGACACATCCAGAACAACATATGCACTCCTAATAAAATGGTCTGAAGATCATGTAAAGTTAAATCGTAAATTTGTGTGGATTACATGGTATTTTCATATTAACCGGCACCGCGCTAACAAGATCATCATTTTTTCATAAATCTGTGCTTCTGTTGCTCACATACAAACATCTTTTTGGTTCAATCTAAGGATCACACATGTCCCAACAATACATTGTTTCTCCTTATCAAAAGTTTCCACGGTAACTTCTAAAATAAAAAGATTTAAGCAAATAACATCATGTAAAATAAGATCATACATGATACATAGATATTAGAAGGAAAATATTAAAGGGAAAAGATAAACAAAATAGTTATCCACGTAAATACAAGTTTTAAGACTTTATTACGAACTATAACAATCTTGCCAAAAACTTGTTGCATAATACCTATCATAAATAAACAAATTCCAAACTACCATCTACAGATCAATGTATACTGCTACAATCAGCATCAGGAACCAAAAATGCAACACAATTGGCAAAATCGTCCAATACGCGTCAAATTCTGTATATTCTGTTTACAATTAAAAAAACACTCAACAAGCCAAAGCGAGGGGAAAAAAATACAATTGAATATGGAAATATATTTATAAACGTTTTTTAGAGATTTTACCACGTAAATTGGATAATAGTAAACACTTAAATCTGCAACCTGTTCATCCTACAACCTCAGCCTAGGCCTCATTGGCTAAGACTAAATTTTATGCAATTTCAAATATATTTTTGCTCGGTACAATGAACAGTCATCCAACAGCTTTCCAGCAACAAAAATGTAAACTCCTCTAAGAAACTCCACATAAAACAGAATAGCATTTCCTATAGTCGATCAACCTTCATTGATCCAGTAACCGATAAACAAAAGCAAATCCATATATTAAACAATTAAAATCATATATGCACAAGCACGATGAAATAAAACATTACAGATCAAAAACTGCATTCAATAAAAACGCACATCATCAGGTAACAAAAAGAAATATACTGGTTTAACAGATCCGTCGATTCAATCAAATGCAGATAAACGATGGAAGCAAAGGGAAAAGAAAGGAGTACCTTAAGGAAGAGGAGACGAAAGAGAATCTGAGAATGCAGATCAAACAGAAGGGAGAAAGAGAGAACAAAAAAATGAGCTTTATCGATGTCAGCACAGATTGAGGGTAGGCGTAGTGTAGGGCTATGCGAATGTGTGGGAAAATGGGAGGCCTGTTTTTGTTTTCGTCTCCCTCCCGGTCAGACTCAGTTTTATTTTTTATTTTTTTTATAATCCCATTTAGAAATTAGAACAGATACTACGAGAGATTTTAGCAATAGACGCGTGAGACATTAATAATGACAATTTTAAATAAAATTTTCCGTAAATCGTTTTCAATCAATAATACACGCGTCTCGGTTAATACCTCATAAATCTTTGTTATTGCTTCAAGCTCATTGATAATTGTGTGTTAAATAAAAATAAAAGAAATTGATAATAAAAAAAATTTAAAAAAAAACCTCGATTGGCAAAGCCTCCGACCCGCCATTTGCGAGGAAGTTTTTACGTGGTATATCCATTTGCATCTCTGAACCACACAGTTTGAATTCAGTTTCGAAAAGTTGTAGATCTTGCCACATTGGTGCACTCTCAGTATGACGACGCAGACTCAGCGTATACGCGCGTGCATCGATAACTTCCCGCCTTTTACAGGCGGTCGGCGAGGAGCATTGGTGGGCGACATGTTCGTCCGCCAACTCGGACTAAGCCCGTTCAACAGGTTACAACAGCTAAAGCTTGACGGTTACAACAGGCAACACTAGCACTTATTGATGTGATTCCCATCGAGAAGAAACTTGTCAAATTTATTTGGAGTCTTTTATTTATTTTTAGTTAACTTTTATTATCCCACATTGGTTAGATAGTATTTTATTTTTGTTATTGTTTTTATTTATAGTTATTTTGTCCCACATCGCTAACTTAAAGAATTAGTCTTTGAAACAGAAATTTATATAAAGCATTAAAGTCATTGTAATCATGAGACAAATTTTGATATATATTATATTTGAAGCTTTTAAGATTTGGTGAGTTTTCACACGCTTGGTTTTAGTGGATTCCAAACCGTTGTTTGAGTGGATTCCAAACGGAACTTATCAAGGTTACGAAAGAGCCTTGCGCTCAGATACCAAGGTTCTTAGTTACGAGTTAGCTAGGGGTCGCGGTGCTCATCTTATTGGTGCCTTCAGTCGGTCCTTCGGCAATTTCGGATCTGATTCGGTCACGGATCACATCACTTATTCCCTTGTAAAAGGCATGCTTAATATATAATTGCAGAGAACCTCCACCAATTTATTGACGGATTCAGCTCTCATTTACATTTCTTACTTACTTATAAAACTTATGCTTAAATCCTAAAATGTGGTGTTTCCGCAACATCATAAGTGTATGTAGCCCTTCCGGCTAAAGTGGGAGCTGACGTCACCAGAAACGATGATACCTTGTGGAGTAAGATTTTAGGGTCCCTTTAGGGCAAGTCCAATGGGTAGGGCTGAAGGTTTTAACATCTCCAATAGAAAAAATGTATCAAAATTTGATCCGATACCAGTTGAGGTCTCAAATTTGAGACCAGAGCAAAAACCCCTCCAAACCTTACACGCACGGGTAGGATTTTTTTCCTCAAAAGTAAAGTCTGCACCTTCTGGTGGGTTTGTCCGGGAAGTTTTTGCATACACCGTACCTACGTGTGGATAGCCTCCGTGACACACCACACACCACACACCACACACCACACACCACATGATTTCATTTTGCACTTAAACTGTGTGGTTCTGATCGTGTCACCTCACATATCCACACGTATGTACGTACTACCCAAAAATTTCACGGTTTGTCCCCATGATGTGAGGCAATATTCGTTTAAAGCTGTCAAAAATATGACTAAAATAATGCTCCAAGCTGCCGAATAAAAAAGGGGGAAAAAAATAACGAACAAACATAGAGTGAATTATTATCCGGTAGTAGTAGTACACAATTGTCTATATAACCACATAATTCACTCATTCTCTATATAATTTTTCTAAATTATTGTTAGATAAAAAATGTGTTAATTAATACGATAATAATTTTTTATATTATTGAAACATTCATAAATTAATCAAAATGAATAATAAAAAAAAAGTTACTACTAAATTTTGATACTTTTGGTTGGAGGTGTTATTTGTAGGTATCAAATCAAATTTCGATACTTTGAGTTGGAGATGAAAATTTGATACTCATTTGAACACCGTTCATGGGTATCAAATTTTGATTTTGATCTCATATGGGTTGGACTTGCCCTTACATAAGGATAACAATATTTTTTATGCCACTAGTAAGCAGAAAGATTCTCCTTCTTGGAAGGAATTTTCGAAAGCTTTCTCTTTCATTAAAGGAAGTTTTCGTCGGAAAATTGAGGATGGTTCCAGGCAGGGCCGGCCCTATAATGGCGCTGCGCGGCATCTTGTCTAAAGCGGCAATTGGCCATGGAGTACCCACGATGCATAATGTTTCGCTAAAAGAACAAAAAATGCGTGTAGATTTTATCCGATCCAACCTAATATAATATGTTAAATTTTCTTTTGATAAATGCCCATTTTTTTTTTATTCCAATCGATAAAGGTCCCAATAAAAAATTTTACTTGGCCAAAAAAAAAGGCATACAAACATGTTTTATTAATTTTTTGCATTTACGGATGTTAAAAACGCGATAAATGTTGGAAAAAATGTAGTACTTAAGATTTGACAGAGAATTAGAAACTCCAAAGCACGTTAATAACGTTGTCTTTTAAAGAGATGTTTAAATCCCACACAATTTGTCACTAAGGGATCAAATGAAAATCTCTTTCGTATCATCTGATAGGGGTGTTTGATTCAAACAATGACTTGTTTTGAATCAAATCCGAGACACTCAAAGTTTTTCTCGATGATTCTCACAAACTTATGAATTTTCGTCTGCATACTTATGCTTTATATAGGTTGCAAGTCTTCTATAAACTAATGGGGTACTTTGCACGAAAAGGGTAGGGTTATCATCGTTTCACGGATGAAAGCGTCGCAACTCTTACGTGAAAGCGGTAAGTACATATCGATGAAAGCATGCAACCGCTTATTGCGATAACATTAATTCGTACGGCAACTCATATGCAAACGATAACTAAAATATTTATTTATGAAAAATTATCTAACAATAAGTATGTTTTAAAAAAAAACTTCAACTAAAATACCCAATTCGGGGACTTGGTTTTAAACCCAAAAAAAAATGAGGGCCGGCCCTGGTTCCAGGATTTCTTTCTGGTTTGACATTTTTCTTGGTTAAAATACTATTGATAATAAGCTTCAAAGTAATATTTACCAGTGTAATTTAAATCTCAGTTTGAAAGATGTTATTTCTACTGATAGGTCTTGGGATCTAATCTTTCTAGTAACTTTACTCCAGTCACTATGGAGTTGAAAAAGGAAATCCAAGGATAATTGGTCTAATAACAATGTGGATTGCAGGGTGTGGACGAGGGGCGGATCTACCTATTTCAAGGTGGGGTTACATGATCCCACTAAATCCGGTAAACAAAAATTAGTATTAAAATGATGTAGTTTTGTTGTTAAAAATGTCGTTTTGTGGTTAAAAATATAGTTATAGGCTCCAGCCTTCTACCAAACAAAATTTAATTTTTTTAATCTCCATGATCTGTGCACCTAAACAAATTTCTGGATCTATCCCAAATGTGGACTAGACATAAATTTGCCAAATACAAGTTGTATTGCTCCCTATGATGAGGGCATTGGAGATATAGTTGTGGGGGTGGGGGGGGGGGGGTTTCAGAGATGCAGAAGGAAGATGGCCGGAGGTTTTTTGGGTGCCATGGGAAGAAACTTCATTTTCACTGTTGAGCTCCTGGCTATTAAAGAAGCAAAGAAACTTGGCAAGAATATGGAGATTCATGCTTTGATCGTCGAATCAGACCCCCTAACTGCTGTCCTCGCCATAAACAGTAGAAGTAAGTACGAGGAGTGCCTAGCAATCATTGAGGACATCTGCAATATGATTAATTCGGGCCGGAGTGTCAAGGTGGTCTTCAAGCAGAGAGAAGCCAATAGGGTGGCTGACCATTTGGCAAGATTAGGACATCAGAGATCCTTCGGAGTGTCCATCATGGAAAAGGCCCCCAACTCTGCACAAGCCATGCTGGAAGAGGATTTTAGAGACTCGTATTTACCTAGGAGTAACCCCCCCCCTCCTTCACCCCAGGCCTTCGGACCTCCTTGTGTAACAAAAACAAACCACCTTCTGTTAATGGTTATATTCTAGAAAAACTTAAATATATGCTAGTATTTTTTTGTTAGCTTAGACGAATTAAATTGCCATTCTCTTCTACCTGTATAAAGGAGAGATGGTAGGTTGTTAGTGATGAGATCACATTATTTTTTTAAACCTTCACAGACTACACCGAATATCTACCGTAACACCAGACTGCGATGTGATGTTCAACTTTCTTAACACCCCTCAAAAAAAAAAAAAAAAAAAAAAAAAAAAAAAAACTTTCTTACCACCGAATATCCTTAATTTTAAAAGGATATGATGCGTATAGATATCGAGGAAGGCATGTTTCTGATAGAGCGCATTGAAGACATACGATCAATATACACGGCTACGTACCGCATCTTCTTAGTTTCAAAAAGACTATTGTCCTCAATTTAGTCCTATAGTATCACTTTGCTTTGCACATACAACAAAAGCTGATGCATACATAGGGGAAACTTGCTGTATTGTATACACTCAATCACTCAAGCAATGGAAGTATAGGGAAAAAAAAAAGGAGAAAAAATCTAAGAATCGAGAGAAACGTCACGGCCTCCCGGGCTGTTGATAAAACCATCTCCAAAATACATAAGGTTGTTCATAAGAAAGCTTAAATTATTGAGGAAACAAATTTATACTCATTTTTTAAACATACCTAGGAAAAGAAAAACAACTTTTGAAATACACAAAACAAAAGCATAAGTCGAATTTTCGGATTAGTTATTGTATCCCTTTTGCTACTGTGTTGAACCTTCAGAACTTTTATCTACTGGAGGCAATGTCTGCAATTAAACCATCAACTTGAATTACAAAATCTAGAAAAGAAAGAAAGAAAGAAAAAAAAAGATAACTTTGTTCTATGAGACATTGCATCAAACACTTGGTAAGCATACCATTGGTAAAGGGCTATCAAACATCAAAATCCATAAATCATCCTTGTCGATTATGAATAAAACAGAATTGAATTTGAGCCCTCACTAAGTTCTAACAATAAATTTGGAAACGCTACAAGCAGTGAATTATAGAATATGTATGAGTAAAGAATAAGCACAAACCATACCAGATCAGGTTTGTAAATGTTGTGAACAATGGAGGCTCCGGCGAGAAGAGAAGCTACTGTAACTACACACGACCATGCTAACGACGGCGTCCCCACCAGCTGCTTTCCTCCGCCATATTTTGGTTTCATCATCTTCCCTTTTAAAAAATAAATTAAAAAATTCGCACAGATAAAAACGAGGGAGAATTAACAGACTTGAGACCCAAAGATTAAACACGTGCGTCTTTAGCGGTGAACAATGTAAACACGTGCGTATGGACTCATTTCAGGCCCAACCCAAATTCTAGCAAACCAAGGGGTTTTTTTTCAATATACCATTCATTCTCGCGTTGCTTATTTTGTTAATATACGATCTTAAGCGTGACAAAATCATCTATCGCTCCTCCTTCCCAATTAGGGTTTAGAAAATTTGCCGAAACAATGGAAACACGAAAAACGGAGTGATATTTTGACAAATAGAGTGGTAGTCCAACAATTACCATTCAACAAAAGTGTTATTTCAACAATGGTCCCAATAAACCAACCATTCTTTGTCCAAAATAAAGACGGATTCTATTGGTATCCAGTAAATATTTCTTGCATTTTATGTTTACATACAATTTTTAGGGGCAAGGGCTTCAGAATAAATCTTCCGTTATCCTTAAAGACACCAAAGTAAATGCATATTCTAAAACATTGTTGTGGTGTCTCAGATAGATCGATTTAGTACGGTATCCATAAAGACCTCAATTATTTACATTAGAATGTGGTGCCCAAGTATTTCTTAGATGTAAATAGAACTCATTTAAATAATAATTGTTGTTTGTTATAATGACCCTCACATTAAAATAGATTTAATTAACTTAGACTGAGGTGTATTTTTTTAAACTGACGTGTTTTTTAAATAAGTTTAGGTGGCTTCTGTCGACACCACGAAAAGATTACTCTCGACACCTTATTAATCATTTTTAGCACCACATTGAATATTTTTATTATTTTGAACAAAGATAACGTCAATGTGGCAATCGACGCCTTTTTTGCAGCACGAAATGCACGTCGAAGCGACGTTGGTTTTAAATCCCAGTCGCAGTGACACTGATTTTATACGGTTATAAATATGTCATTAGTGTAAAACGTCCGACCCACTGATGTTGTGAGTGAAAAAAACGTCAATGACTCTTACGCGTATGCCAAAAAGTGATTTGATGGTGTAATAAAATAAATGAAAAATAATATAAATAAAATATCAATAGTAAAATAATGGCGCCAATAAAACTTGCCTAAGTTTAAATGATTTGTGCTAGCGGTCGGCTCTACTATATTGTTTGATATCTGTGAAGAGTCCTTACATGACTCTAATGAGATTGGTCTCTCTAAGTTAACGATCTATCGAACAATACCTTTTAAATGAAAACTCAATATGCATCTTACAAATTCTATTTTTGGGTTAGGTGGGTATATCAAATATATTAGTTTAGGTGTACAAAGAAAATAGATGGATTCGGGTTCAAATGATAGATTTTCTAGATCCGTCGTTGATTCATTCTATTACTACCATAAGGTAGGAAAATTCTAGTACAGAAACTCTGTAGTAGAGAGTTCATTTGCATCCAATCAAAACACGAGACATGATTTTAATGTGTTTACTTTCTTTTGTGAGTTATGGCCCTCCATTCTGCCAAATTATGATGGCATGTTTTAAGTGGTTTACTTTTATGGATTTAAGTTGTGATGCAATTTGAATGATAAGATAATTGTAGTGGTGAAACAAGTAATCACTTTTAATTTCTTATGTTTTAAAATAAACCAATAAGAGGAGAGAGTAAAAAAACGAAAGAGGGTACTTCTGGGGGTTTAGTAGCTACAGACTTTCCGGGCTCCAGCGCTTTCCCTGCTTTAGCTTAGCTTGTTTTCTGCGCTTACCTCATCTTCAGATGAAGGGATACCGCCCGGAGATCGGAATCCGGAGCGATAAGAACGAAAGGTTTGGTGTGGCCACAGCTACGACTACTGGCGCTTCAAAAGGCTTAGATTATAGAGGCGCTACTGAAAGCTGTCTTTTTTGTGACGCTCATATCTCAGATACCGAGTTGTATCAGGAAATAAACGTCTGGGACGCATATATTTAAAAAAACAATTATTTACGTCAGTCTGACCTCATTTAACATCAAAGTATAAAGCGGAAGAATACGAATGACTCAAAAACTGAAAAGACAATTACAAAGAACGAAGAAACAAAAAACTGCCAACTAACTTCCAATTTGTTTAAGGAAATCCAAATCAAAAGTCTCACAAAGTGATTACACCCAAATTCCACAACCGCCTACATCATAAGTTTAGAATCTCAAACAACGTAATAGAAATATAAAGAGAATTACTTCAAGAAATGATGACGTTAAACTTTATCCACATCCAAAAGCTCACTCTTCAGCATACTCAAATTCAACTCCAACATCGTCACATTCTCTAGGTAGGGAAAACATAAAGTAAAACGGGGTAAGTAGTGAAGTACTTAGCCAAAAGGGTAGAAGCATCAATTCCAAACAATCAACAAACATGAATATTATTACAGTTACTACCGGTTATGTATAAAAACTCATACTAATCTACTATTGCAACTAGTAAAACTCAACAAACAAAAGAATTTGTTACACACATGGTCTAAAGACATTTTGCATGATGTGCACCACGACATATCATCAACTCCTCATATGGCACAATAACTACCCATGTGGAGTAATACCTCCAAGTTGTGTAGTAGAAACATGCCTCACCAAAAACCACGATGTTTTATCTTTTAGACTCTCACGGGTTTATTTGCGAAGTTAACTAAACCGCTTATATTTTCATTCATATGAAGGCTTCAGAAGGACCACTATAACCCTATACATTATACATTAAGCTACTTATCATGTTGCATAGAAAATGCTAGATACTACTCTAACATCCTGCAAATTCAAGATATAAAGCTTCCGATGATTTTGTGTTTCTTCTCGCAAAGGATCTCCAAATGGTGTTGTACTGGATACACCATAAGCCAAACACATGGCTTTGACATATAAAAAATAAGGATTTCACCTATACACACTTAACATAGAATAAACAAACACAAACCTTGAATACAGGGTCAAGCGCATGCCTTGACCATCTCAGGCCAACGCACGCCTGAGTAACAAGAACCTATTCAGCCAAAAACTCTACTCATAGGCGCACGCCTGCTATCGGTGTTTGCAAAACTGTTTACCGGTGGTTGATAAGCTGGCAAAACGCAGTATTGGTAATGGTTTTTGTTTGGCCCGCGGCAGGTAACGAGAATCTATGTGGCGTGTCCTTTTCAATTGTGAGTATGCAAGGGCAGAGGCGTCCTTGTCCATTTTAGAACCCTGGGCCAAAAAATATTTTAGGCCCTTCTATAAATTTTTTAACAGGAAAAAAAGAAATGTCAAATCAACTAAAAACATTATAAATGCTCTTTTTAATACTCCCTCCATTTTTTTATCACTCACTTTTGATATGGACACACAGATTAAGAAAGTGACTAATGTATTTGAAATATAATATGAAATGACTAGATTGTCATTCTTTATTCTTTTAAATATATTTGCAATAATTGAATACACTATATTGAAAATGTAAATATACATTGATAGTAATGTTATTGGAGTTCGAAAATTACATTTGGTGTTTTTTGTGCATTGAAAATGTATTTTTTATTATTTGAAGTGTAAGACTTTGTTTAAATCTTATAATTAATGTGAGGATATAAGTGGAAAAAAGTAATAAATTATGTATTGGTAATGTACAATGACAGATATAAGTGACAAAACAAATTCTCAAAAGTGATAGTTAAAATCAACGGAAGAATTATTTTTTTCATTAACAGATATAAGTCAAAGATATATATTTTTTTCATTAAAAAAAAACTGCGTTCCAACCTCCAAGTAGAGAAAATTAAATTAAAAAAGCATTATACGCAACTTATTATTTATTGGGGCTGACAGATACTTGTAAACCCAATTCAAGGCTAAAAAAAAATCACAACATATATTCTACTGGGCCAAAAGTTGTGGGGGGCCTAAATTTTTGACATTTGAGGGGGGCTTTGGGCCATGGCCCTGTTGCCCCCTATAGGGGCGCTCCTATGCCAGGGCAATCTGGGAGGTTCGCCTTTTAGTGACCGACAACTCTAGAATTCTTCGAAGAGACTATATGATCATGGAGCAGTGTTCAGAGGACAAGGTTTTGAACTTTTTCTTAGTGCTTTGGAATTTATTGAATGCGCGGTGTAATGTAGTATATGATGATGCTCATATCTTTGTTATTCGCATTGTATCTTCTGTCTTAGCTGGAGCTATTGAGTTCGGGCAATCTATTAGTGCATAGCATTCGGATCCTGCGGGGCATTCGCATCCAGTGTCATAGAGTCCTCCGCCAGAAGCGTGTTTCAAACGTAATGCAGATGCATCAGTGACGGATGCAGGGTCTGGGGTAGGCTTGCTCTTCAGGAATAGTGTAGGTTCAATTGTGACGGCTTTTTCGTTCCACTTTGACCCAGGATCAAGACCAAAAATCTTGGAAATAAGGGTGATTCTAATGGATTTGGCAGAGGCACTTATGTTGGGCTATACTTCGGTTATCGTTGAGAGCGATTGTTTATCTTGTGTTCAAGTTCTTCTTCGTCCATCAGATGATTGGTCCATTTGGTGTCTTGCAAAGGACTGTTTATCTTTTTGTCGTCCTTTGCTTTCCTTTTAGTTTTCTTTTGTTAACCGTACTGACAATGTGTCACCTCACCTATAAGCTAGACATGATTTATTTTCGTTTGATTCTTTTATTTGGAGATTGTCTTCTCCTGATGATGTAATCTCCGCTTCGATTACAGATTTGTCTTATTAAAAGTTTTATTTACTTAAAAATATGTATTATGTTAAAAGATAAGAAAATATAGTTGCATCATTACTTCCACCTGATTGGTTTTAGTACAACGGTAAGCGCGTGATCTTAACATGGTATCGGAGCGGAAGGTCTTGGGTCAAACCCCGCTGCAAACCTTATTTTCCCCCATTTATATTGTGCAAGTGTTGGACCGACCTAATTGGTCTTTGTGAGCCTAGTTGGCTCAGGCTTGTTGTGTGCCTAGTTGACATAGCCTTGATATGGGTCCACACCTGAGGGGGCGTGTTAAAAGATAAGGAAATATAGTTGCATCTTTAGTAGAATGGTAAGAGCTTGACCCTCACATGGTATCGGAGCCAGAGGTCATGAGATCGAACCCTGGTGTGAACATTATTTTCCCCTATTTATATTGTGCAAGTGTTGGGTTGGCCTAATTGGTCTTTGTGAGCTTAGTTGGCTCAGTCTTGTTGTTTGCCTAGTTGGCATAGCCTTGATATGAGTCTAAACTTGAGGGGCGTGTTAAAAGATAAGGAAATATAGTTGCACATTTACTTCCACCGATTGGTTTTAATTAGTAGTAGAATGGTAAGCGTTTAATCCTAACTTATTAGATAGGAATGACCATTTCTTTAATCTGCATCATATTATAAAAAATGAAAGAAAAAAAATCATTTAATGCTGTACCTATATGAGTACCATAATTACCAAATCATTGTACACAAAAACAGAAAGAAAGTGACCAGTGATCCACATTACACTTGTTCATCACTTGTGACTTGTCTCCCTGAATTTCAAAGCATGGGCACTACCATAGACATCTGCTGAACCCAGCACTTGTGGACTTTGGTACTCGGCTGAATAAGCAAAAAATTAAGGGGAAACTTCAAAAAAAAAAAAATAATAATAATAATAATATATATATATATATATATATATATATATATATATATATATATGACTACAAATGTCATTCTTTGAGAAATATAACATTCGAGAGGCATAAGCTCTAAAACCATTTTGCGACTCATTTGCACGAATGTTTTTGGAGCATATTCTTCAAATATCTATTTTTAAGGCATATTTTCTCAAAAGAATTACCTTTTTAATCATATTATTTTCAAGTTACCCTAAATAAAGTACTTGCTTGTTTGTCCTTTTTTAACCTTGTTACTTTTTAACTAAACCAAATATTACCATCACTTTGAAATTATATTGAAGAAATGGAATGTTTACTAACCATTCATTTTTATTGATAGACGTGGTACAAGATCTCATGTTAATGTTGAAGAAATTGCAAATATTGAAAATGGTGGCGTGCACAATGAAAAACATGTTTAGAATATTTGTTTTTTCATTTTCCAACTTTCTCGTAAGTTAGGTGCATGTATAAGGAACGTCGTGCCGATGAGGCTTTACCAAGGTGGTTAGATGAGGCTTCAGAAACCATAAGATTTTGGGTTCAAGTTCCATCAGATGCATTGTGGGTTATATATATCCATTGTATGTAGTAATTTCGTTTTGTTAGAGAAAAAAAAATCGTATCACCTAACAATCAATTAAAAATCAATTCAGTATTCTCACTTATTATGATATTAGACTCTTATACACGTAGCTTTAGGACCAAGTGTTTGGATCATCATGCCATCAGTTTAAAAAAATATGATTGGATGTTTGTTTCTAAACACAGGGGTCCACCAGAAATCTCTTAAATCCTATTGGTTGGACACGCATGTAGGATTCGGTCCTGGACCATAGTAAAATTTGTGTATTGCCACAGCAGACAATGCAGATATGTCGTAAAATTCTCCCTCACTACCACAACTAAGAGCCGGCCCTGGGCTAAGGCAACTTATTCCTTCGCCTTAGGTCCTCAAATCCCCGTTTTTTTACACAAAAAAATTAGGTTAGTTTTACTGGCACATAAGAATTGCTTTGAGCATCATGATTATGAAGACCATTTTAACATGTAATTGTGATGTTATTAGTAATTTTATCGTGTCAATAGGACTCACTAAAATTTAAGTAGCCATCCCATCAAGGTCTTGTCCAAATTTTTTTAAATTCAAAAGGCTTTGCCTTTCGGCGGTAGCACCGATATATTACGCACATGTATTCATTTAAAGTTATATTTAGCTTATATAATACTTGTAACGCCCCTGTCCCGCATACATAGTCAATATTCGGAAATGGGACCACTACAAAAAACTGGGCTTTTTGCGACGGAAGGTTATCGTCGCAAACTAGGCTTATTCCGTCGCAAATCCTAATTTGCGACGGATTTGCGACGGTTTTTATTTGTCGCATTTTTAGTCGCAAAACCGAGTTTTTGCGACGGTTTATCCGTCGCAAATTATTTGCGACGAATGTTGCGACGGATAATAACTTATTTTATTTTTTAAAAAAAATATAGTTTCCGTCGCAAAACAATGTAAAATCCGTCGCAAACAATTGTATAATCCGGCAAAAAATTTATAATCCGTCGCAAAAATTTTATAAACCATCGCAAAAATTGTATAATCCGTCGCAAATATTTTTTATTAAATAATTTTTTTATTTTTAGATCCTTACATATCCGTCGCAAATACACTTTTCCGTCAAGAATGCAACTTTGCGACGGAATATTTCCGTCGCAAAATTTAAAATTAATCGAAAAATTATGGTTTGTTTTGCGGCCACCAAACAAACCGCCGCAAAAAACAGCCATAATTTTCCCGGTAGCATTACAATTGCTACCGCTATCAACAACAACAATAATATAAAGGGGATACGATACCAAAATAAATAAAACGATATGTCAATGGGGATATGTCAAAGGGATAAAACGATATGTCAAAGGGATACGATAAGCCAAAATAAATAAAAATGTATAAAGCAATATGTCACCCAATCGGACCCGTGTACTACCTAAACCCATGTCACTTCCTCCAGGTCCGTGATCGGATCGGTCATCTCTGTGTTGCTCAGTACCGGGTTGCATCCTCCTCCGAGGATGCCGCCGCTTAACCGGGTAATCCACTCCTCCATCTCGCGCTGCGCTTAGTCTGTCTTCCCCGACGCTTTACCTCTCTCTCTAGTTCCTCCAACCTCGCTGTGTTTACGCATTAATCTGTCTTTCTCTCGCCATCTCCTGGGTGAGGCGGGTGAGTATGCCCGGAGAGTATGTCTCGATGGATGAGTGTCGAGCGATGCTGAGCTGTCGTAGTACATGGAGGCGGTGACCCCATGCCAAAAACTCTCCTTCTTGTCGTAACCACCAAATAAGCCAGTAATAAAGACGCGACTCGCCGACAGTGGTGTCAGTCAAGTCTCACGGGCTTTCGCTTTTCTTCGAGGTGAAGACGTCCCAGTAAAGTATGATATAAATTTGTTAGTAACAATAATTACATGATATATATATAATGTATATATAATATTTAGAATACATAACGTATCAAGATTTTCTCAAACTTCCTCGAGGCGAAGTTGCCCGACTTCTTCTTCTTCGAACTAGTCACCGATCTCCGATCGATAGGGGCACTTCTCTATTGTCCTCCATGGCCCGAGCGAAATCGATAACGCCGCGCCTCGCTTATAGCATGTGTCCCAGGGATCTTCCTTCCTCACCGGATCCGAAGCTCGGTTTATCTTCTTTTTCGCAGATGTTTCCTTGAATGCCTATTCCGACATAAGATAAACAAGTTAGTACATACATATATATAAAAACACAAGTATTATTAATTAAATATTGAATAATTGCTTACGGGACTCCCGATCCACTCCTCGAATCGACGGAGAATATCCGGGTCATCCAAAGCCGAGCACGGGGTTTGTTTGAGCCCGATACATATAATCACGGACCATGTTGATAGCATACCGCTCAAAAGCTTCCCTAACCAGGCGCTCGTGGCGTAACTCGAAGCTGAAATGAGCCTGCAACATAGTTATATATATGTTATATGTATAGTTATAATTATAGTTATATTTATATGAACGACGTACCCTAAATGCGTGCCACCACCTTTCCTGCTGCTCCTGGCTGGCATTATGCCACGTGGTGGCAAAAGTGTTGAAGCCGCTGATTATGGCGGTCTTGGCCATTTTCTTGACATAGTTGTCGGTAAACCTGTCATATTGAAAACAATAAGTTGTTAATATATTTGGTTAATCAAAATATAAATAAAAATACAAACAAATTAAAGCAAGATATGTATTAACTTACCATCCCCTCTCGATCCAAAAACGGCAATCCAAGGTCACCATTGACAATGACACCCAAATCCTCCTCGGTCATCCGGTGTATCTCATCATCCAAACCGTGAGTGCAGTGGAGGAAGACGCCCGGGGGGGGAAACTACCCTACCGCGTCTACCTCTACCTCTACCCGACATCTATTTGACACGTAAAATGACGTTTATACTAATCTAAATGCAATTATACTAATTAATAATAAATTACAATGTTTAATACATTATTATTCAAAGAATGATGACAAAATAAAATATTTAATACATTATTATTCACTATCACTACTAGAATGGAAGAGTTCTTCCTCCTCTTCATCGATATCTAGATCATCAACCGATTCTTCTTCCTCTCCATCTTCTTGTTGAATGAAATCCGCCATCTCATCATCATCCAAGTCATTATCCCCAACATCGGAGTCAACATCGACATCAAGATCTTGGTGGACAATGTTAAGAGGATCGATAATCGGAAACATCATTGATCACTTGTTCTTGAAAACGGTTTCCTCGACGGGAGCATCGATAGTCGATCTTGCCTTTGTTTTGAAAACAACCGACCATTGATCTTTGTCTTTTTCAAACTTGGATATGGAGCATAGTAGACTTGCTCGACTTGATAAGCCGTAACAAATGGATCATAAGCGCCATATTTCCTACCACGATGAACTTCAACTATCTTATAATCTTTATGCACATTCATGCCCCGCTCGTAATTATCAAACCAATCACATTTGAACAATACGGCTTTGTAGAGCGAATGAAGCTCCATAATACACCAACTCAATGATTTCATTTAAAGTGCCATAATAGTCGGCACCTTCCGTGGAACTCGACACAAACTCCGTTGTTGATCAAGATTTACCAATATCGCTTGCCGGTTGAATGTCCGAAAGTTGTAGCCGTTAATCGAATAACGTTTCCAAGTTTTGACTTGACGAGAAGGACCACTTGCCAAAGCTTTTAGCAAATCATCATTCAACAATGATGCTTGTTGTGCAAACCATTTGGTAAATTCATTTTCATGTTTATTCCAAATATCCGCGAGGTCAATTGAGGTCATTGAACACGAATAAATTGCTCGAACAATCTAAGAATGAATCATTTTGTCGGTTAATGTATATTTGTTCGAAAAAACAATTAAGCATTGTATATATGTAGTAATGAGGTACTTACAGCTCATACAGATTTCATGATTTCAGCTTAGACAATACGTCTTTGTGCACAAATTCATATTCTTTATTATCCAAGAACCTCGCCTCTTGCACTTCCCGATTGTTGTACCATTATGATCACGGAATAACTCGTAAAATCAAACGATTGTCGATGCCGAAGTCTCACCAACAAAGAAGATTCTTTGCTTTTGTTTCAATATGATCATCGTAATACATAGAATGTAAGTTTGAAATCTCTTCCAACAAATACGCATTGCATATTGATCCTCTACGAAAGCTTTGTTACCAATCTTTTGTTTTAAGTGATTCAAAACCTTTCGAATGGATACATCCATCGATATTGCACGGACCACCAACTCGACCTCATACGACAAGTGTACGGTAAATGCTCCATCGAGTTAAAAACGCCGAGGCAAAATCTTCTCTAACTTGCAAATAATCTCAAAGAATGTTATTCTCTAAACGAATCACGTCTTCTATTTTTAGGGTAGCAAAGACACAAGTTTGAAAGAATTGACTTATCTCGACCAATGCATTCCACTCATTTTTCGGAATCAATTCTCGAAGGCAACCGGCAACAAACGTTCCATAAAAACGTGACAATCATGGCTTTTCAAACCACGTAGAATGTATTGATCATGATCTACGCACCTACTCAGTCTCAAGCATACCCGTCGTGGAATTTCAACTTGGTGACCCATTCACACAACACTTTTCTTTCTCGCTTGTCAAGAACAAGTGTACAATCGGGCACTTTCGCAATATAAACATCGAGGTTTCCTTCGGATTTTTCGCCCCGGTACAAGCAATCGATAAGAATATAAACTGCTCTTTTCATGCACAACCAGGCGCGGAAGATTGTATGGTGTAACCATGGTAGCCGACAAGAGTAGTTCTTCCCAAAATTACCAAAAGGTGCAAAACCGTCTGTGCAAAGTCCTAACCGCACATTTCTAGGCTCCTTAGCAAACTCAGGGGTGCATTTGGTCAAAATGCTTCCAAGCTTCAGCGTCACTTGGGTGGGCCATTATACCACTTGTCCTGGGGTTTTCCGCGTGCCACCTCATTTCCTTGCCTATATGTTTCGTGGCGTACAACCTTTGGAGTCTAGTCCAATCGGGAAATAAGTCATCACTTTGTTAGGCACACGCTGACCTCTTGCGTTCGCTTTCGGTTTATATCGATCATGGTCACACTTCCGACACTTGTCCGTTCGCGTCCTCCTCCCAAAATAACATACACCCCGCGGGACACACGTGTATTTTCTCATGGGTAGCTCTAATGCGTTTAACAACTTTTTGGTTTGATAGAAGTTCGAGGTCATTAAGTTATTCTTCGGAAGAATATCTACTATCAAACCGTAACCCGTCAACGCATTTGTGAGAGAGGTTGTGATCACATTTCAAAGTGAGCAACCTGAAGCCGCTTGCGATGCGGAGACACTACTTCCATCACATACAGTTTCCTCTCGCTTTTCAAAGATTTCAAAAACGCTGCAACTTCAGGGTTTAGTGTCTCATTGTTCTTCTCTTGGTTAAGAAATTCTTCTCTTACGTGATCAATCCTATCACGTAATGCGTCATTAACCATGTCCTGATAAGGGTTCACATCCGTTCTTGCTGAACGTTGATCGGAATGAGAAACTCTTCACCATGACACACCCAATCATAGTAGTTTGCGCAAAACCCATATTTAGTTAAATGTAATCTCACGTCATGTTCGATCGAAAATTTAGTGTTCTTACACTTACTACATGGACACTTCATCATTCCATTATTTGCCCGAAACGAATCTAACTGCTTTGCATGTTTTATGAATTCCTCCACACCATTCACAAATACCGGGTTAAATTTCTTGTTAGCATCCAACCTCTCGTACATCCAACTACGTTCTATTCTCTTCATTTTCAATCCTACACATCATATCATACAAAATATGAGACTAACAATAGTCTTTGAAGGTTGTCTCAACACTTTTGCAAACTCAGTTTTACTCAACTTACTATGAAACTAACAACACTATAACCTAAATTTTCGATTCATGGTCAAAGGTTCGACGTCAAAATAATTCGGAGGCTTTGCCGGATAACAAAGTACCCCCAGAGTACCATTTTCCAAACGGGTAGAACGAAGACTTTTGAGGACCTTATGTATGTTATGCTTATCATGTAAGCACATACTTATCATCATTTCAATCCAAATTCAACAAACCAATTCAACCAACATCCTGTTTCTAAACTAAGCATTTTCAACCAACATCCGGCTTTGCACATACTTAAGCATTCAACAAACCAATTCAACAAACCAATTCAACCAATTCAACCAACATCCGGCTTTGCACATACTTAAGCATTTTCCTAACTTATCTAACTAATACACATAAGTAAACATTTTCTAACTTATAATTACTACACATATATATCTATAAATCTATACTACATATGATACACTATATAAAAAAATATATAAAAAAAACATTAAAAAAACGAAAAATAAAAAAAAAAAATATATTACATACTACAATATACAAAAATTACATACTACAATATATATATACAATATAAATTGAAAAAATATATATATATATAAAAAATAAAACTGTACATATATATATATATATAATATATATATATATATATACATACATATATATATATATATATATATATATATATATATATATATATATATATATATATATATATATATATATATAAAACGAAAAATATATATATATACATACATATATATACTGCGTGGGAGGGGAGGGGGAATCGGGTCCTGGGAGAGGGGGGGGGAGGGAGGAAGAGCATACTGTGGGTGGTCAGCGGGTGGTGGGGAGGAGGTGGCGCCGGAAGAGCTTCAAAGACGGGGGGGTGAGAAGAGGGGAATGAAGAAGAGAAATGAGGAAGAAAAGGGATGCTGCGATTGATATCCGCCGCTTTTGCGGCGGAATTTAATGTCCGTCGCAAAATAACCCTAATTCCGTCGCAAACATATAAATTCGAAATAATAAAATAATTTTATAAAATTTTATTAAATATTCCGTCGCAAATTAATAAAAATTCCGTCGCAAACTTGCCCGCCAAGTGGAAAAATTGGTCCCGCTAAATGTCCGTCAAGAAACAATAAAACATCCGTCGCAAACGTAAATTTGCGACGGAAATAAAGTCCGTCGCAAAAATTCCGTCGCAAAACTGCTGTTTTTTTGTAGTGGACGTTCGGTGCGTGACATTTAGAGTAAATTCTAAAACCCACGTAAGTCTCGTGTCATATCAGAGTAAAAAGATTAGCGCGGAAGAAATCAAGCAGAAGACTCGGAAAAATAGACCATCAGGGTCTTCCAATAACAACCATCAACCAGAATACAACTGTTGTCGAACTAAATCATAAATAACTGAAAGCAAAACTATTATCCATTACGTACAAGGCAATTGATTGGAAAAGAAGAAACAACTGCAAAAGGAAATTAAAACATAAGCGACTCCATTGCTCCACTCCTAAGATAGCACTCCAAGTTCGTCGTCAAATCAGCATGTACCTGCAATCTTTTTTATCCCAAATCAATGTGTGAGCACATGCCAAATGCTTAGTAAGAAGAAAGAAGATCAAATGGAAGATATATGATTGTCGTAAGCCGGGAGATCGACACGACATGAATCTACTTATCCAATTTGCAAACAGTTGAAAGTATATCTTAAAGAATTCGTTAACACCTTTAAAAGCATCTCTTGACACATAACGATCTTACTTTAAAACTTAACTTGACGTATAAGGTAAAACTACATGTAAACCAACTTTAAACCATGCATAGAAAATATAGATATTAACTATATTTAGTTTATCTTGCACGTACTTGTTCGCTACATTACTTACTTCTTTAACTACTCGTGTTCCTGTCATATTCTTGTCTTGTCTTGGCTTGTCTTGTCACTTACTTAACATGACGGCATGGTGCGACACGGGAAACAGGACTAGTCATACGTCCAACGTGGGGCTAGGTCACGGTACCCCGTTCGGTACATCGTCTTGAGAACGACATGAGAAATACAACTAGTCACACGGCCGACATGGGACTTAGAACCCATGGTACTCCGTTCAGTACATTGCGAGGTCACTAACTATAAACACATAGGAGCACATAAAACACATAAACTCATGTCTGACATATGGGAAAATACAAAGACCTTAACAACACCGAACTACCATCTTAACCCCACTATTAATATAAAAACAGAACCCAAAACCCATCTAGGACTCAAAGACCACTTCTTGGACACCCTGCTGGAGACCTGGACTACCCAGAACTAAGTATGGGGATCAGTCCGGACGTTTTCCAGGCCCCCGGGTGGTGGCCAGGGACACCGGCCCAGGCTTCAGCCTCAGTCTCATTTTTAGTGTCCAGGACACCTAGAATCTAAGTCTGGGATCAATCCGTGCGGTTTCCCGGGTGAAGGGCCGGGACACCGACCCCGGCTTTAGTACCGGATTATGCAAATTGGACGCCCATAAACACATCCTGGGACTCGGTCCATGCGGTTTCCGGCTGGATGGACGGGAAACCGGCTTAGGCTTTAGCTCCAAGATCAATTTCCGTCTTACAAGTACCCGGAAAATATGCAACACATAATTATGTTTGATTTCGTGCAATTTAACCATTAAAACAAATCTAAACCAACTTAATGCATAAACTTGAAAATAAAGATGGAACCTTTTGATAAGAAGAACTCATTACCTTAAAGACATGCTGAAACCAAAGTCAAACGATGAACGAACTACGATCGAATCCTGAACCCTTGATTAAGCGTTCCGGCTAGTCTTGATTTCACAAAACTTATCATGGGTTGTCCAGAACTCATCCTGGACATCAACTGGGGCACTTCCCCGAGTGACGGCTAGGGGAACCGGCCCAAACTTCAACCAGAACACGAATTATGCATTCTGGGGCTGCCTGAGAGCTTATATAGGGGCTTTTTGAAGCCCTACGTCAGTTTTCAAAGACTTGGAATAAAAGAAATCTTAAAGAGCGAAGGAAAAGGAAAAAATAAAGAAAACTTTAAAAAAGGAAATGAAATTTAATTTACAAAAGGACTAAAATACCTTTACAAGGAGATAAGAGGTTTTACAATACTATATTTGGACAAAATAATTATCAAATCGAAGAGAAAATTTGTGTACGGCGTATTACATATTTTCAATGACTAAATCATCTAATAAGTAAATGAGAGAGTACAAAACATATAGGATATATCAACCGTCAAACCGTCCGGAACTCCGATTTTAATAGGACAAGTCCTGGTTAAAACCTCTGAGGTGTCATGTTGAAACAGTTATTGGTCAGACTTTATCCCTGAGTAAGAGTCTGACTCTGCGGCACGATCCGCGTCGAAATTCGAATTAGCCGGACTAGTTGATTTCGGATGCCGGGGGCTTTAAGAAAAAAAATCATGGTTAAAATATTTTAATTACTTGCCTCCTAACGGATTAAGGTTTTTTTGGGGGTGGGGGTGGGGGGAGGGGTGTTTTTGGAAGGGGTTGTTTTTTTTTTTAAGTGTTGATAATTCAATATTGTAGGATCCAATTCCCTACGTAACCTTTTAGAAGATATTCAAGAAGTTGTTACTTGGAGTCGGAGAGGGTTAAGAAGTTTGTTGTTCGCCCAAAAATGGAAATGGGAAAGTAAAATTCAATGCTGTGTCAGTGAAAACGAGAGTTGCATGCAGGGTATGGGATCTTCATACAATATCACTTCACCATCGTGTGCAAGTGTATTTAAACAAAAACGACGTCATTTGACACTTAACCATTGTTCTGGATCCTCCAATACCGTAAGGGATCATGACTCCACTTCTACCGGACTACTTTTAAAATTATATGTGAAAGTGATTTTTTAGAAGTTCACGACTAAACTAAACTTAAGAACCCTCATGTCGATCATCACTTCTTCACTAATTATAAATTTTTAAATGGTGGTATTTTTCTAAACATACAGGACCAACAAAAATAAACTTTCTATTCTGATTAATTGGTTCCGGATCACGAAGTTATATTTATGGTCGGACAACCATAAAATTTGCTTTCAAAATACTACCTCCGTGACAGTGGTGGACCCAGGAAATTCTTCCAGTGGAGGCCAAATTCAAAAAAAAAAAATTGAAAAAAGATGCAAGAGTCATTCAAACCCGTGACCTTATGATATGTACTAAAGCTTCTGTAGAAATCTGGGCCCAAGCTCGTATAAGAGGAGGGGCCTCATCCCCAAAACCTAGGTTTTGAGATGAGTGAAGTCCATCTCTTAATATTGTGGGTGATACAACTACAAGTTCCCAATGTTGGACACTTTAACACGCCCCCTCAAGTGTAGACCTATAAAGGGGCACTCAAAAGGTCAACAAGAGGCCCAACACTTGCACAATAAAGGGGTGGCTCTGATACCATGTTAGGATCAAACGCTTACCGTTGTACTAAAACCAATTGGTGTTAATAAGGACGCTACTATATTTCTTTATACATTCAAGAGTGTGGCTCTTCTCTCTCAACCCCCCCCCCCCCCTCAAGTGTGGGCAATCTGTACCAACACATGCACAATTTTAAAAAAAAAAAAATGTTTCAACCAGGGTTCGATCCCGTGACCTCTGGCTCCGATACCATGTAGAAATCTGTGTCCAAGCTCATATAAGATGAGGGTCTCATCCCCAAAACCTAGGTTTTGAGGTGAGGGAAATTCATCTCTTAATATGGTGGGTGATACAACCATAAGCTCCCAATGTGGGACACTTTAACAGCTTCTAACCAGTTGAACTAAATGGATTATTACACTAGAAATTGTCTGAAATAATATACATACATAGTTTTAATATTATTAGAGGGGTATATTAGTAATTTCGCCCTGAAATTTGACTGGGGTCCATGCACCCTACCTAACCATGCTAGGTCTGCCTCTACCTCTGTCCTAAAATATAAGTCTATTTATACTTTTTCACACTGATTGAGAAAGTTGGTTAAATTGGTTATGTGTCATTAATTTTGATTAAAAAGTGCAAAGTGACATTTGACAGTTATTAATGAAAAGTGTTGAAAAGTTGGTGAGTATATAATAAATGAACGGTAAAATGAGAAAAATGTAATAAATACTTTATTTGATTTACATTATGGGACAAAATCAAAAAGTTAAATGGACTTATATTTTGAGACGGCTGTACTAGTAAATAACAGTAAAAGATTCAATGACAAGAGAGTAGTTAAATTGTACTACATCCGTTCTAAAATATAAGTCATCATATGTGTTTTCACACAGATTAAGAAAATGGTTAAATGTCATAAATTTAATGGTTAATGTCTAAAATGCCCTTTGACTATCATTAATGCAATAGTTGTTAAATAATGAAAAATTGTTTGATTGATAATAAATTAGGGATATGATAGAGAAAAAAGTAATAAATATTTTATTGATAATGTAAAATAACTTATATTGTGAAAAAAAAATAAAAATAAAATGACATATATTTTAGAACGAAAGAAGTATACAAATCAATCAATCAAAGCCCTAACTAGTGACTACCAAGAAATGGATGATGGCGGTTATGAATTCAAATGACTCACAGGAAAATAAATTCATTTAATTAATTAACACTTTCCTTGATTGAAAAAAAAAAAATGTCATGGACCAACAAAGAATCAATTTTTTTGCTTTATTTTATTAGTCTTTCTCTTTTTGTCCCTGTAGCTTCGTTATTTTGCCCTCCTTTTGATGCTAATATGAATCGGATTGAATACATCTACCGATGCATTTGGGTGAAATGACGGAAATACTTGTATGGTGTCTATATACGTACGAAGACACCGTATAAAGACAAATGAACCATATAGTTTCATTTTGTATCTGTTGTTCTGATCGTTTAACCCGTCACTTCAACAAGAAAGACAAAGTGTGGTCGGGAATTTGCAAATATTTCCCGTGAAAGATGTCACTCATCAAACTCTAAAGTGTTACCAATGTACACTCAAATATCCCCTACACACCTCTACTATGTGACATATAGTGTAAAAACGCATATTATCCCTTCATTTGATACCACCATAAAATCATTGTTGTATAACAATTTTTCTCCAAAACAACGAGGGAACTATTAGGTATTAAATTGTCGTCACTTGTCAAATACTGCCTCCGTCCCAAAATATAAGTAATTTAAGAGTTTTCACACGGATTAAGGAAGTAGATGAATGTCATAAATTTGAAGGTTAAATGTCTAAAATACATTTTGACTATCATTAATGCAATAGTTTTTGAATAATGAAAAGTAGTTGAATTCATAATAAATTAAGGGTAAGATAGAGAAAGAGACAATAAATGTTGTATTGGTAATGTAGAATGACTTATATTGTGGCACAAATCTAAAAATTGACCTTACATGACCCCCAACCAGGGGCGGATCCAGCACACCCAGGGGGGTCACGTGACCCCACTGGATATTTAAAAATAAAATTAAAAAAATTAGTATTAAAACTATGTTGTTTTGTTGTTAAAAAGTGTCGTTTTATCGATAAAAATTGATGTTTTAGACTCCAGTGACCCCATTGGAATTTTTTAGGGATAAAAGATGTAGTTTTAGACTCCGGTGACACCACTGGAATAAATTCCTGGATCCGCCACTGTCCCCAACCGACCCTAATCCTCAACATCCTCACCCATCCTTACCCATCCTACCCCATAACCCTACCTCACCCTTAACTCTTAACCCTTTCCTCACTCTTACCCATTTACCCATCTCCTTTTCCTTGTCCCGCCCTGCCCAATCTTACTCCACCTTGCCTCGCCCTACCTTGCATGGCTTCCCCATCTCACCTCACTCCATATCCACCTCCCGATCCACTTACACATGTCACTCTTACACACCCCTACCCTAACCCCACTCCACCCCCCACCTTTATATACCCTACCCACCGCATTCTACCTTTACTTCACTCTTCATGCCCCCACCTTTGTCTTACTTAAACCCATCACTCTTACCCTTTACTACGCGGCCTATCCTTACTTCACCCATTCTACACCACCTGCCCGACCTTACCCCTGCCACACTTGTACCCGTCATTCTTACCAACATACTCTACCATGCCACCCTCACTTATATATGTACCCATACCACTCCACTCTTACCTCAACCACACCACTCAACCCTTACCCCACCTCACCTATCCATGCCCTACTAACACCGCCACCCTTACCAACTACCCTACCCACCCCACCCTCACCCTACATTTGACTCTACTTTGATCGCCACTCTTACTCACCTACCCTAGCTTACCCTACCCTCACTCCTTATTGACATATCTTGCCCATTGATGTATGTCAACCGGATGATAAATATTCCACGTTATTTTACCCCTATTCTTTCGCTTCAATTATGGTGAAATTTGTTATAAATCGAATCGCTTTTATTTTTTCGTATAGACACAACCAATATCCAACATTTTATCAATATTTTTAAAGCTCGTCAGTCATAATTCATTATCAAAAATGTTTCAAGCTATGCTTGGTTTTGATGTGCAGGGACGGAAGTGCGGAGCATAATTAAGCGAAGAGAAGTAATCGGCTCAATTTCATCTGATTTTGACGAACTAGTGTGTCTCGGCACAGGCCGAGACATAATGTGGCGCACACCGAGACACCAAGGAACTTAACAGCAGATGCATTAAATGTGATGTCGAATCTCAACAACTATGCCACGCTCGGCGCACACCGAGGACATCATGGCGCGCGCCGAAGGACATAAAATGCGAAAAATGCAATTTAAACTATTGCTGGACAAAGACGAAAGAGAGGATCATCATCATAAGTTTTTGGAGAGACTTGCAGACAACTTCACCCCAAGGCTTCCCTTAGCCAAAAATTACACCATTTTAACATTTAAATCCATTGTAAACATTTTAGAATTATCCTTTTGGAACTCAAGGCTTGCAATGGATGTAGAAGGCAACTAACTTGTGTCCTATCTTCATCAAAACTTGAAGTGGATGAGCTCTATTTCGAGTTCATCATTCAAATTTGGTATTCTATTGACTTTTACTTTGATCTAAGTGTTCTTATCATTATGAATGCTAGCTTTAACTTGTTAGTAGTTATAATTATGAGTGGCTAGTCTTTATACTAGCTAAGATGATATAGTAATGATAATTAATCCCTTTTATTGTTTGGAATTGATCGTTTATGTTTCTAGTTTCTATTGTGTTGAAAATCTTCTTGTTTGCATTGATTGATAATATGTATGTTGGAGTAATTAACCAATGTATGTACCTACACGACTAGTAGACACCGAACGGAGACGTTAGTTGTGAGACGAAGGCAAGAAGGACGGAAGGTAGAATCGACCCTCACGAAATTCGATTCCTTATCTGGGGAGTATTGCATTCAAGTGTTTATCGTGTCGAGTCATTAGGTTTAAGGTGCTTAAACCAAGGATAAGGCATAGTGTGATTTTATACACTCGTACGAGGGAAGGTCACGTGTCTAGGAATGCACCATGCACGCAATGGAACATTAATGGAAGGATTTAGGTCTATCATTTCCAAACAATCTAAGGGTGACAACTTGAACTATAAGTCATCTTTGTTAGTTTCTTTTATATTTGAACAATCTTTGTAGCTAATTATTAGTTTATTAAACAAAACTGCGATTCAGATCAAGATAATAACAACTAATTAGTGTTTAACCTCACAGTCCCTTGGGATACGACATCGACCACCATACTAGGCTACGATTGACCAGGTATAATACCGGTGAGATTGGAACCCTAGGAAAGTTGCATCACCCACCTCCCTTTACCCTTTAGCCACCCCACCCACACACCTTACCCACCCTACCATACTCACCCAATCATACCTCAGGTAGGGCCATTAGGTATGGGTTGATGGTGTCTATTTACATCCATTGTATGGTGTTATGAATATGGACTTTTTTTCATTACGTTGTAATGAAATTTTATTACGTTAATTCTATTACAACTATACCCAAACAATTGAATGAAATTACATTTATGCAATCCAAAGGGACCTTTGTACAATTAAAAACTTTCAATTTACACCGCTACATATTTATATGTAAATTAATTGCAATAACTTGTTTGTCTTTTATTCTTCCACACATTTCACCGCATCATTGTCTTTAATTATGCTCCGTTCCATTTTTTTTTTTTAATTTTAATTTGGTTTTTTTTGGGTTTATGTCGTAATACAAAAGCACTTGCATCAAATTATTTTAATTAATTAATTTTCTATTTTTGTGGTGCTATTTTTTTTCTCTATTTGAATGTTGAAATATCTAAAATAAACTTTTTAAAGGATTTATAATATTTACCGCGAGTGCCCTAAGTTGTTTTAGATTATTAATTGAGCATTTATTATATTTTTTTTAATCTTTCTCTTAATTTTGTATATCAATTCAAGATTTTTTAACTATCACACTGCATGTATGCCTTATTGCCTTTAGCTTCTCTAACATCACTGGAGCATGAACTTTAAGACATACATGCATAGTTATGCTAATAAAATGCTCATGATTATGTGAGAGATTTTATGGTGCAACGGTTGTAGGAATGTTATACCAAGTGGCATACATTAGAGCCTCTCATTTTTACTCTCTTTCACATAATACACTTTTATCGTGTGTGAGAGGTTAGAAATGAGTGGTTGTAATGTATGCCACTTGGTACAACCTTCCTATAACGGATGTATTTTAAAATTTCACTGATTATGTAACTATATATACTTACACCGTAAAATTGATCTCTAGCTAGTTTTCCAATGCATCTATCATTAGACTAATCATATTAAGCACTAATGCATCAGAACATCAAAGTTAAACGTGTTTAAACGGAAGTAATACCAAATCCTGAGGAAAAAGAAAAAAAACAACCCTTATGAAAATATAGATCAGTTAAGATTGTGATGATTCTCCTTCAATTCATTAACAAGAATACTATAGTAGGTTTAAGAGTGGTGGAGATAGAAGTTATACTGACACACCTATTTTACACAACAAATGTCACAATACCGACCGTGAAACCATTCATTATACGCAGCAACAGATCGTTTTTAAATGCCGCTTAATAAGAGATTTCAATATTTGATTATTTTGTGACATATGTAGCATTAAAAATGTTACAGATACAACGGTTGTACCAGCACGAATGCCACCACACGCATTTTTGTGACATTAGCTTGTTGCAAGAAAAAGAGAAATATTTGTACCACAACAAATGTCACAATACTTTTTTTCACAGTTGATTTTGATGGGGCTTATTGGAATCAATAGGTCTCATATCATAATCAATAGTCTAATAGTGTGTTGTGAATTTTATTGCGACACTGTCACTACTTTAAGAAAAAATGCTACGAGCACAACAGTTATTTATGTCACCACGGATCACCGCGTTGTTCATGTACCATCACTCTTGTTTGTATCAAAGTGGTCTCAAGTAAAATGACTTGCTGAAGAAGAAGAACCAGAGATATCTCTCCAGGTGTTTCCGGTGCTCCAATATTGATCATTTCCAGAATATCTCTGTAAATTTCTAGCCATGCTTAATCCTTGATTTTCTTCGTGCTTCATTGAAGAAGAAGACAGCTGCGCAAATCCAACTTCTAACGCCGACGACCTTTCTCCAACTTGATCATAAGCTAGTGGATTAAAATTATATGCTCCGACCGGTTGTTCAAATAAAAATCCCCCGGAAAAGCAGGACAGTTGATTTGAGTTCAATTGATGAGACGATGATGACGTCCACTGATCGCCAGATGCAGCTGACAAATCTAGGGTTCCGGCGCTAGCTGAAGTAGTACCTTTCCCGATCTGAAATCCGAGTTCATTATTTCCTCCGGCATTTGCCAATTCCAGAACATTCGGCATAGAAGGAAAGATCGGTAAATTCGAATTAGCTATGAATTTATTGTTCGTCAATAAATTATTGGGGGGAATCGGCGTGGTTGATGTTGGATTGGATTGTAGTGTGATCGGAGACTTGGATTGATTCCCCTTTGATTTGTTACTGCTGCTCCGGCGACAACCACCTCCGACGGGAACATCTCTCAGAGCACCGCCTCTAGTCCAGTATCGCCGACAAGTCTTGCAGAAATGACGTGGTTGCGAGAGGCTGTAGTTATTGAAGTAGCAAAACTTGGTGTTTGTAGATTCGCAACGCGGGCATTTCAATGGTGTCTCTCCATAAGGTACTTTTGCTATTCTACCATGTTCCGGCATGGAACTTGGTCTTGTTCCGACTATGCCATCAATTGGTGGCAGAGTTGGTGGCAGAGTCGGAACAATAGGAGGATTATTGATTACATGAGGATCTCCACCATGTTGCTGAAAAAGAAAAAGTAAAATGGTATCATATATATCTTGAATATATTCATTAAAAGTGATGATTTTATTTTTAAAATTTAAGAAAGTTATATAATTAAATATGAAGAAATTAATTAACACATACCTGCAACCAAGTGTGATGATCAAGATAGATAGGAACAGATGGAAAAACCATGGTGTTTTGAGGAGCTTTTTCTCTTTTGCAAAAGTGATTGATATGAGAATTTAATTTGGTAGAGAATCAGAGACCAACTAAAGAATAAAGAAGGAGACAGAAAAAGATAAAGAAGAGTGAACTTATTTATAATTCTGCTAGATAGCTCTTTGTTAAGCCGAAATTTAAAGGCACCACACCACACGTATCTATTTCGGGACAACACAATGACATTCGCTCTCCTAGCTAGCTCTTTGTTAAGCTAATTTTTCAAGGCACCACAGCAACATTTGACTCCATAAAGTCGAATTTAAGCTTCAGATTCAACTTTACAGATACCGAATGCCCATACACGGGACCCTTGTCGAAATATCACTTTTGTTGAATGGTAATTGTTGGACTACCACTCTATTTGTCAAAATACCACTCCGTTTTTCGCGTTTCCATTGTTTCCGGCAGCCTTCTAAACCCTAATTGGGAAGAACCCCGATAGGGATTTATGTATCTTAAGATCGTGCACATTCATGAAAAAAAATCTCCAGATATGAACGAAAATTGTGAACCAAAATTGGCTTAAAGTGGTATATTGACAAATGGGTGGTATATTGAAAAAAAAAACCCATACACGACCTCGATCTACAAAAGTCAGTCGAACATAAACATAGAGTACTTGTGTTATCACGGTAGATCAACTGTGATAACTTTTACACACGCCCTTTGTTAAACATGAAAAGATCCCTTCCAGTACTACGGTAGGGTCATGTGCAGGTGTAAAGCATCAAAACGACGATGTTTTTTTTATAAGCCTTTGCACATGCACAGGAGCCTACAATATAGGGGATCAGGCCGTGGTGGATCCACGTACCCCGGGGGATCACGTGACCCCACTAGATTTTTAAGAAAAAGAGAAATTTTTTTTAGTATTAAAACGATATAATTTTATTGTTAAAAAATATCGTTTTGTCGATAAAAAAATGATGCTTTAGACTTCGGTGACCCCACTGGAATTTTTTATAGATAAAATATGTAGTTTTAAACTCCGGTGACACCACTGGAATAAATTTCTAAATCCGCCACCGGGATCAGAGCTACTGTTAAACAGTATCTACTAATTTTTACCTGGTTTTTTGTTTTGTTTAAATAATTTAGGGTTTGCAGACAATTAAAAAAAGAGAACACCAATTTCTCTTTTTGTGCTGCATATTCTTAAGTAAATTATGTGTAATATATGTATGGTCAATGCATGGTCATGAAAGAAAGATAAAAGATGAATTGGAACCCTAAATTCCTTAAAGAAAGAATTCTGCATCTTCTTGTTGCTTTTTCTTTTTGAATTAGAGAGAGAGAGAGAGAGAGAGAAGGAGGGGTGCATGCAATAAGGTGTTGTCGCCATCAATCGTACCTCTCCATCTTCTGCAGACGTGTTTACATTATCAGCAGTAATTAAGCACAATTACTTTATACACGTTATTACATTAATTATATGGATAAATATCACATATTACTCAAATCTATATGTCATTTTTACACAATCATTATATTATCTAACTGCATATTTTTTAAATAATTATCAAAAACTACTAGATAATAGTAGTAATAATAATACAGAACCGATGGCTATTTACACTTTTTTTTTTTTTTTAGAAACTATATACACTTTTAAACATGTGGAATTGATGGTGGGAGAATCGGATTCCATGTCTGGTTAGAATCTTGGGAAGAATATCTCTTTTTTTTATCTTAAGTTTAATTTATGCTAAAAAGTTGATCACGTTTACACAATTGCTGAAAGATATAGCACAATTCCAGCCCAACACATACAAAACAACGTTGTTTTTTTTTTATAATTTACACATAAAACGATATCGTTTCGTGTATTTTATTATACGTGACCGTCAAGTACATTGGAGATTTTTTTTTTCCCACTATGATCTAGTTTTTTTTTTTTTTACACGAATTACGGTTTTTTCTCACTTTAATTTCTCCCCTTCAAATATCCATTCATATATAATATTCTAATTTTAGTCTAATTAATCATAAAAAAAAGATAAAAGAATGTATTGAGTTCTTGATGGGCCAAAAAAATGTCTCATGCTTTGGAATTAAAAGTGTTGATTAAAGGGTTTGTATGGAAAATATATATATATATATATATATATATATATATATATATATATATATATATATATATATATATATATATATATATATATATATATATATATATATATATATATATATATGCATAAAAGTAGACACATTAATACATGCACTCTTTCATTAGCCCACTTTTTGTTTAGATGATTGAAGCATAATCCATGTTAGAACAGTGGCGGACGCAGAATCTCACGTAAGGTAATAATTTTAAAAAAAATTAAGAGAAAACAAAACATGTAGTACATATATTAGTTTATTTTTTTCGAATCAAGGGAAAGTTGCTTATTAGTTGTAATGTTAGTTGAGGTTGAATTCAAAGTTAGTTCGGAGTAGAGATACGAAGAGATCAAACAACCGCTAGCTCACTTGGTCCAACAACACACTACTAAAAAAACAAGCTTTTGCCGCGGATTAAAAATACCACTAAAAGTTAAAAACCGATACTAAAGACCTATTGTGACGCCTATTGTTTTTGTGTCACCGTGACAAGCAACTATGTTGTAAAAAATTATTGCCAGCTTTTCGCCACACCACATCAAAAACTTAAAATCTATTGCCACGAGAGCACACTACGTCAAAAAGTTAAAATCTATTGTCATATTAGCATAAACGTGGCAAAAGAAAATAATTATAAAAATACATAGTTTTTGCAATACTTTTATTCAGGTGCCACAAATATAGGGTTATCATCATAGATTGATTCCCAGAAACAGGAACTGAACATACTAATCCCCAAAAAAACAAGAATTGCATACAGAAACATAGACATTAAGCAAGAATTATCAAATTTCAGATACTTCTAAGATAAGCCACAAGCATCCAATTGTAGGCATATCAAATTCTTAAATCATAGATCGCCAACATGAAATATTTTAAGCTTTTTCTTCATTCTTTTAGCATTAGGAAAAACGAACCAAAAATATTCCAAATCATCAGATCAAAGCTCCGAATTGCAGATTCCTAACCCGAGACAATTATTAATGCCCTTGGTTCTAGCGACAAATATTGGAACCTGAGACATGCCGCCATTGTAGTATAAGAACTCACGGAAGAGATCGGCGCCGCCGCAGTCCTTGCCGGTGAATGATTAGAGATCGGATACCGAAGCAACCGCCCTCTAGAAGGTCAATCGACGGCTCTTCGTCGGAACATGGTAAGAGAAACCCTGGCCCCTCCGAAATCCGAATCCCAATCATCTCTCTCATGCCAGTGTTCCAAAACAGAAGGCGAATGAATAAGCGTTAATCGAACTAAGTTGTAGGGAAATAAAGGATGCCTTAAAACCAATGTAGGAAGCAAAAAGTGTAGTGGCTTAATACTGCTTTCAAGCCGTAATAATTCACACAAATAAAACCTTTTCCCACAAGAGTCTTGACTTGGCTCCGTTTGCGTAAGATACACTAATTTCACGTACGAATAAGACTTGTAAAAATGCATTTGAAGCAAATTAAGTAATGTCGATTCGTTCTGACTGCTTGAAAACAATCTGTATATCATTCTAGCCAATACTTCTGAAAAAATAAGTTTCACTTTCCCGCATCGAACCGGCGAAAATCAACAATTAATCCAATTTGTTTCACTAAGATATCATAAGGTTCCCCGATCTTTTGAATTCGGTCAGTGAGCAACACCAAATCGGACCTTGGACGGTGACCGTCACCGATCGATGAAGCTATTCGCCAAACAATCCATTTACGAGAACAATTGGGGTGGTGTGTAAAATTTTCGTCAAGTAAGGAACCATCTAGCTCACTGTCTTCAACCACAACACTAAATTTTCGTTTTGTCAGGCAATATCTGTGTACTAATTTCGTTTTCTTAAGTGTAAATAAAAACAATTTAAAAGAATTACTTTATGCAGCGGTTTTCTGACTCCTGAAGCAAGAGACAACTTTATCCACCGAAAATTTTCACGTGTCTGTAACTTAAACAATAAAAATATATATATATATATAGATATTCGAGGTTTTGTGACATATGATGTTAAAGTGTCACAAAAATGGCATTTATACCAATAGTTATAAATAGAGAGGCTAAAAGTCCGACACAATAGACTATTTTTTTTTATAGTGACAACAAGGTAGCACAGTATTATCAGGAGAAATTTGAGGAGGTACGTGTCTTTGTGACTAGGAAAAACCCAAGGTTGGATGATAAACACTTTATAGATACTTTTATAGAAAGACTTAGGTCTGGAGGCATTTGACGTGGGTGAGATCGGTCACCTCGTACGTGTCACTCTTCAAGACTCACATATAGTAGTGAAGGCTACCTCAGCTCGATATCGATCTGCCATCAACAAGATCATCTTCAATAAGGCGTAGGTCGCCCCCATATATCTTAAAGGTGATGTGGTGTATGTCACCCTAGCTCAGTCCCTTATAGCCGACATGGTGCTTGACATCTTCAGTCCTTTATAAATTGTTTACACCCCTATTAAATGAGTGTTCCGGACATTACACTACAATGTGTAACTGTTCCATGATCACCGCTCCTTTATGGCCTGAGCTATGATTGCTCCATGATAGCTGCCCCAACCATTAAACATGTGGTAACGTTTTTACCCATTGCTTTAATGCGCAATAAACACATCATCCCACAATGTAACACTGTATAAAGAGGTCATTATCTTCATTTACAATGTATGCAAATTATATGCTTATACTGCATTCCGCTCGCTGTCTAGATAGAAATGTTTCTATCAATATATTGACTTGAGCGTCGGAGTGCCCCTCCGGAGGCAAGCTGCGGAACCTCTCATGCCTAGTTTCTTTTTTGCAGCCCATTACAAAAGCCTTTGGATCGTCATCTAAATGTTCAATTACCCGTTCAATCACTCAAATTCAACTCAGACGATCCCAAGCATCATCACATGGTGCGGTCCAAATATGTGCCCAGCCCCTGCTCCACTTGTTGGCCCACTTACCTGACCTAGAAAACCCTATATGGGTCGTCAAATGTCTTCGGCTCAAGCCACTCCGCCAAGTGGTGTACTGCATATCATATCCAACCTTTCTCATCCACACCCCAACCTATAATACTTGGCTGGCCCGCCAGCCCTAGACCTACGTTGGTACTCCATCTTCTTCCTCTTGGCTTTTAAATAGTGATGCTACACATCACATCACTACCGACCTAAACAATCTCTTCTTGCACATGCCTACAATGGCTCCGATGGCATTGGTTGGTGATGATAACACTCTGGCTATAACTCACATGGGTTTTACGTCTCTCCCTCTTTCCTCTTCGAAACACGAAATGTTGCGGGTGTCGTAACAAAATGTCACAACAAGCATTAAAGAGAGTAGCATGATATGACGTGGTTGTCGCAAAGCATACCAAACATAGAAAATCATAGCAACTAACATGGGACATGGCAATGTATAGTAAACCATTGCAACGACTATTACCGCGTCCTCTTGAATTTACTATGCTCGTTAGTATAGTAAAACATTGCTATAATAACTTTTCTACGTCATCCTGAATTTAATGTTGTTCGTTGTGACATTTCATAGAAATCTCCTATTCGGATAAACAAATAAACACTTGAATCTTGCACATGTTTCGTCATTTTGATTAGTGCTACATTCGTCTCAAAATATAAGTTATTTTAAATCTTTTATATAAATTAACATAATAGTTGTGTCAAAAATTTAAGAAAAAAATCTATATATATATATATATATATATATATATATATATATATATATATACACGAGAGAAAATAAGATTAATTTGACCCAAACCCGGAACATTACCCGATAGACCCGATCCAAACCCGGAATTTAGTAGGCCGGCAAAAAAAAAATCCTTAAATACTTTAAAAAAAAATAATCTTACACATTAATGTTCAGGAAACCAAAGGCATATATTCTTCCTACTTTTCATACCCATTTCAAATTTCAAATACCTTACTCTCCCTAATTCACTCAATCATTTTTATGACATTCAATTTTGAAAAGTAAATATTCACATATACTCTTTCAACAAAATCTCATCCTCTTCCATATTTACCTTTGAATTTTTTATTCTAAACATCAAAAAAAAATGAGTTTTTTTTTTAAATGCTAAAAAACAAAGTATTTATCGTTTCGGTGCTTATCTCAAACTATTTCCTCCGAATGGTTCCACGTCAAGATTGTTTCAAGCAGCGCATTGAACTGAACTGCGCTTTTACTCTTTTTTTTAAAATGCCAAAGCCGGCCTGGTTTTTACTGGGAAAAAACACGGAACATCCTTTGATTTGGTTGAAGAAAGCAAGAATCTTGATGCAAAATGGAGTAATTTGACCCGGTGGCGATGTGGAGTAAGCGCAAATTAATTTGGGGAAAATTTTAGGGTTGGAAATAACAACAAAATGGGTGAAATCGCGTGTTTTTTTTTAATATAATCATAAAGCCATTTGGTTCAACCAAATGCGCTTATTCTATGTGCAATTTCATTCCAATACAGGATGTTCCCGTGTTTTTCCCTGTGCAAAGCCTCACGGTTGCTTTGGCATTTTTCAAAAAAAAGGGTAAAGCCGAAGGTTCAACCAATGACTTCTTGAAACAATGCTGACGTGGACCCATTCGGAGGAAATAGTTTGAGATAAGCACCGAAACGATAAATACTTTGTTTTTTAGCATTTTTAAAAAAAAATCAAAACAAATTCTATTTTATCTAGCGAAAAAAATTCTATGTTAACTTCAGTTATGCTTGCTGATTCTGTGTTGTTTTGTTATTATGATTGTTTTGTTTTTTTTCGCTTTTTTCGTTTTTTGTTTTTTCTTCATATTACACGCTTATTCCCGTCATCGGGATATTTTTGGTTGTTTATTCATCAATGAAATTGTTATATATTTTTGGTTTTGTGATTTCAGATTTTTTTCTTTCAAACAGAGGTTTTGTTAAAAAGCTGCTCGATCTGCAAACTTGGGTTAGGAAAATGAAATAGGTGATTTCCAATCTCTAAATTTTCTTCTTACGATTTCTTATGTTGTTCTTTCTATTATTTCCGCTTTGTTCTTTTCAATTAATGTCATTGATTTTTGTAGTTATATTTTCCTTTTTTTTTACGTCTTTATGCCATTGTTTAATGTTTAAGCATGTTGTAGGTTTTGGAGCATGGTTTTCATCTGAAACATCAATTCGGAGATGAATCAATCAATCCAAGGTGAAATAATAAAATACAGATCATATTTTTGTATGAGAAGATCAAAAGGTGGATATTTTTTTATGACTAGGTGATTACTGTGCGAATTTTATTAAATTTGAGTGATTATATCTATACTATATATATAAAGATGAAGGGAAATAAAATTAATTTTGCGTAACCGATTTTTTTTTAATGTTTTCAGGAATACTACCGTAAGGTTAAAAAAAAAATCATGTACGTGACAACGCTTTTTATACCAATCTGCTTTACCTTTTCTCTCAGGTTTGAGAAATAACATGTAAGTGAATTCTTATACTAATCTTCTTTACCTTTTGTCAAAATTTTCTTGGTTAATTCCTTGGGTGATTATGGAGGCATATTTGTTGCCGCATTTGATTTGTAAACCGGCTGATTCACATGTTCGATTATTTCAGTATGTTGCGTATTCTTTGATTTGTTATTATTTCAATCTATTATCACTTATCAAGAATTGATTTTTGATTTTTTTTCCCTGTTAATTGATATTTGCGAGAAACAATCTGAATTTTTTAATTGATTTGTGTGTCTACAATACTTGGTTCTTTTTAGGGTTTGCGAGGAAAATTGGTTGAAGTACGTTGTGCTGGGATTTGACGCTCTTGCGCCGTTTCTGGTAAGTTTATTTTTTGAATTTGCCGGAATCCCAATTTTGTTGTGGCCTACGCATTGTGTGGCATGTGTGTTTTTTTTTTTGGTGTAATTTTTTTTTTCTGATTTTTTTTTATTTGTGGCTTATTACAAATTGTTTGTTGAGAAGTAATTGTAGGATGATTGTTATTTGTAGGTATGAAAAATAAGAGGAAGTCTTTGGGAAATTTGTTTAAATTGTTATGATATTTGAAGAGAATGTGGCGAAAGGGAAACTTCTTTTATTTAAACCGTAATTTATTTTTGTGTTCACACACGTTTCGTAAAAAACCAAATTTTTGTCATCTTTTTGTATTTATATCCATAAATTGTAATCTTTATTTAACCATAATTTTTATTTTTATCTTTTTTTTTCTACTTTTTTTTAAAGCGATTTTTTTAACTTACACAATATTGTTGACTTTTAAACCGTAATATTCTTTTTTTTTTCACACACGTTTTGTAAAAATCAATGCAAGATTTAACCCAATTACCCGGATTTTCGCCTCATACCCAGAAAATAAGCCAACTTACACCCGTTATCTTTTTCCTTTATTTTACCATTGAAATTATGATCATTAATTTTGTTCAAACTTTATTACAATTGATTGCATGTTAATGGTGATTGATTTTTTTAAAACCATAATCTTTCTTTTTATTTCAATGTAAGAAATTAAATCATTGATTACGTTCACGCTGTATTACCCATAAAGTGTGATCTTTATTTAACCATAATCTTTATTTTTATTTTTATTTTTACTTTTTTTTTAAAGCGATTTTTGCTTTTACTTATGTTCACATTTATTTTTTTTTTTTTTTTTTTTTCCACACACGTTTTGTGAAAAAATCAAAATTTTGTATTCTTTTGTATTTATATCACTTTTTATTTTGTCCGTTAATAAATTGAGGTCTTTTCTCATTATACATGTAACGTTGAAATTATGATATGAGTGATTTGTGGTTGCGCTCATCTAATATGCGTGATTTATGGCTGATCTGATCTGATATGTTTTTATTAGTATCATTATTATTTTTTTCAGAGTGGATAGTTGTTTTTTTCCGGGTCAAAAGCAAGTTACGGGTGTAATTTTTGGGTAATCGGGTTAAATGTTGCTTTCAAATAGATATTGATATAGATAAAGATATATAGTATAGTACACATCGAGATATATTTTATCTCTCCCGCCGTGCATCGCACGGGTAAAAGGCTAGTATAATATATGGACGAGTCAATTTAACCCAATTACCCGCTAATTAAACCCCATACCCGTAATTTGACCCGGCACCTACCCAAAATAAACACGTTTAAATAAATAAAAAAACCACCACGCCCCTCCTCAAAATAAACACGATTAATATTCAATTAATGTTTCCAAAATCACAATAATTAATCTCCAAAATCTTTTTTTTTAAACTAATCTCAAAAACCACCACGCCCCTCCCCCCACATCTAAAAGCCGCCCCTCCCTCCCCCCCCCCCCACATCTAATAGTCGCCCCTCCAAAATCACAATAATTAATCTCCAAAATCTTCTTCTTTTATAAACTAATCTCCAAAATCTCAATAAATTGACACCGCATTTCCACATAAAATACACCAAACCACCACGCCCCCTTCATCTAATACTGCGTGAGATCGAGGTCATCATTCATTATCTCCTCCCGTTGCATTTTTTCAAGGTACGTGCTCCACATTTTTTTCTCATAGATATGCGATTAAAGATGTTGGTTGAATAACTCCGTTGCATTTTTTCAAGGTACGTGCTGCACATTTTTTTCTCATTGAAAGATGATTTTTTTCTTCATTTTTCTTCATTTAATTTTGATTCATTCATGCAGCCACTGCGGGAGATCAAGGTCATCGTTCATTATCTCCTCCCGGTGCATTTTTCCAAGGTACGTGTTGCACATTTTTTTCTCATTGAAAGATTTGTGATTAAAGATGTTGGTTGAATAACTTTTTCAAGTAGCTTCTTAGAGGTTCCGTGGTTCACTTTTGCTTTATTTATTTTACCCATGTGTAATTTAGGGGTTGTGTACGGTTTATTGTTTTGTAATCATCTTTGATTTCCTTTGTGTTTAATTGTTTTTAAGAAAAACCTTGACAGCATCGTTAATTTTCAATTGTCACGGAAAATACATTGACACGTATGTATAGATTTAATTCCACATTCAATTTTTTTTTGGATACTTAATATATCAAATTTTATTTCTTTATTTAAGAACTATTCGAATCCAACTATTGTCGTTTTTTAATTTATTTTTTACTTTTCGTTTTTTTGTCATTCCTCTTTTCCTACATAAAATACACATGATAGCCGGTAGACCTACACATTATCTCACATAAATTTGAACTTCCAACAACCCTCCATTATCCCCATTTTATCTACTCACTCTTAGCTTATAACTATTTCCCAGCCAAAAAATAAAAACCCGAAATAAAAAAATCCGAAAAAATAATATCAAGCTTTTGAGCATAATACCATTAACTCTCCTCAAATTAAGAAAACAAATCCGGAAAATAGTAAAAATAAAAAATCGATGAATTTATTGCAAAAATATTGTAACCCCATTTTCATGATCTCCCCATATAAACACATTAAAAAAACTGCCCCTCCCTTTTATAAAATAAAATCTGGAAAAAAATTCATATTTCCCTAGAATCTCTCTACAATAATTATAACAACTTAAATTTGTTGAAACTAGTCAAATAAAATATAAATGTCAATATGGTTTAAAAAACGGTCTTATTTAAAAAATAAAAATAAAAACCATTAACTCTCAATATTTAATAAATTAAAAAAATACAAAATCAATGAATTTATTGTAAACCTGCTAAAAAATTGCCATCTCATATAAAAAAATCTTTCCCTAAATTCTATCTACAATAATTATACCAACTTTAAATTTGTTCAATCATGCGACCTACACATTAAAAAATATACCCCTAAATTCTCTCTACATTAATTATACCAACTTTAAATTTGTTCAAACTCGTCAAATAAAATATAAATGTCAATATGATTTAAAAAACGGTCTTATTTAAAAAATAAAAACCATGAACTCTCTCCAAATTAAGAAAAATAAATCCAGAAAATAAAATTAAAAAAATACAAAATCAATGAATTTATTGTAAAAATATTGCACCCCCATTTCAATGATCTCCCCAAATAAACACATTAAAAAAAATGCCCCTCCCTTTATAAAAAAATGGAAAAAAAACAAAATTAAGAAAAATAAACCAGGAAAATAAATTTTAAAAAAAATAAAAAAATCGATGAATTTATTGCAAAAATATTGCACCCCTATTTCCATGATCTCCCCAAATAAACACATTAAAAAAACCGCCCCTCCCCTTTATAAAAAAAAATCTAGAAAAAAAAACAAAATCAAAGAAATAAAAACATTTTTAGTTTAAAATTTAAAAAATTCGAGGGCATTCGCTCAATAAACCACTCTAAACCCGCTAATAATTGTCATGTCATATAAAAAAATCTTTCCCTAAAATCTCTCTACAATAATTATACCAACTTAAGTTTGTTCAAACTGGTCAAAGAAAATAAATGTCAATATGATTTGAAAAAAAAAACGGTCTTATTTAAAAAATAAAAATAAAAACCATTAACTATTTCCAAATTAAGAAAAAAAATCAGGAAAATAATAAAAATATAAATAATACAAAACCAATGAATTTATTACAAAAATATTGCACTCCCATTCACATGATCTTCCCAAATAAACACATTATTTGTTTATAAGGACTAATTTGAGTATTTAATAGGCATTTAGGACACATTTAAATCTTATTTGTTTATAAGGACATATTTTTTCCAACCTTCCAAAATTACCCCTTCTTATTGCGAAAATCATTTATCAATACCCAATCATTTCTCTGAGAATCCTTGGAGAAAACCCATTACTGGAGATCGATCTATGAGATCCGCCGGAATTCATCACCACCGCAACAGCTGCTCCCAACGCATGAACCGGTGGCGGATTGTGGTGGTGGTGGTGGTCAAAGTTATCTTCCCAAAAAGTCCACTTCCATTTCGTTTATGTTCCCATTTTTCAGTTTTTACTAGCTAATCAACAAGAAAAGGAAGGACTTTGAAAGCCTTTATTCAGTTAGACATCAATTGAATTGTTCCTGACTTGAATTGTTGGTTTCTTTTGAACCCCTAAAAGGGATTTTTTTTTGTTATAACTTATAAGGTATTCATGTTGATTCAGTTTGAAAGAAGAAGCCATAGCAAGAAGCTTTAATCGATACCGTAGTGCTTCGTGTAAAACCGTTTCTTCCAGGAAAGAATCTACAGAAAGCAATGAAGCACGAAAACGGGGCTCTGTTTATCAAAGCTCGAAAGAAGTAAGGTTGATGCAGAAAACAGATTCCACACAAGAGAGGAAGAAAATCGAACTCTCGAGTAATATACGAGACGAGAGACGAGACTCGGTTATGTCCTTAAGGTCAGATTTAATCACAGCAACAACTAGCAAGTCACACATCGAATTGAACCCGGTGTCTAATAGGATCAAACAGATTTGTGTTGATTCAGATATTATGGGTGGAGATAAGAGACGAGACTCGATTATGTCCTTAAGGTCGGATTTAAGCACAGCAACAACTAGCAAGTCACACGTCGAATTGAACCCTATTTCCAATAGGATCAAACAGTGTTCAGGCCATTGCTGACATTTGCTTCAGATTCGTGTATTTGTGGTAAAATGATAGTGCTTTCAATTTTATTTTCAGCTTTTGGGATAAAACAGTAAATGACCCAGAAACAGAGGGTTTTTTAGAGTAAAATACAAGATTATTAGTAAGGATTACATTTGAAGATTCACCTAGGGAATGTCTGCTGTTGTTGGTGTTTTATTGTGGATAAAAGAGCTGGTTTTGCTGCTGAAATGGAGCTGCTTTGCTGTGGCCAGGATTACATGCTTTTGGATGTTTTGACATTGTTGATGCTTAAGACTAGCTTTTGTTTACTTTGCTGTGAGTTTATTATTGCTTTGATTAGCTATGGAGTTGCATCTCCAAATATTAGTTTTTGGATTAGTCTCTCTTTGGTTTTTTTCGAATGTACGAAGGCTCACACTCTTTTCTTAGCACCCGGTTTTTTGCCATCTAAGATTGCATTGTCTCGTCATTAGAGAATTGATGCAGTGACATTGATGTCATTGCATATACAATTTGATACACAAATTTGGTAACTTTGTAAAATAAGTGTAGTGTCATTCACATTAGAGGTGTAATCGAGCCGAGTCGAGTCTATACTCCCTAGGGCTCAAACTCGACTCGACTATAAAAGTTTGGGCTCGATCGAGCCATCAAAAGGCAAAATCAAACCCGACTCGCTAAATGCTCGATATAATTCGACTTTCGCAAATAAGCTCGATTATTTTCTTAGGATTCATTTGATTTTTAATAAAATATAACAAGATCGAAGCTCAACTCGTCCGAATTCTCGACTCAAATAATACTTAAGAATTATAAAAAAGAATATTTTTATGATAAATATAATTATTTAATGAAGCTCGATTAGCTCACAATGTACTCGATTACTATATTTTAAAACTCGATATCGGCTCGGTTAATTATATCAAAAGATATAACCGTTTGAAGTCGATATTATGAAAAAAGAAATCAATTTTCTGAAATTAAGTCAAAAAAATATCAAATGTCATCGCGGTGGTCATCAGACGCGTCGTGGGTGGTCATTTGCGTCGCGATGTGTCTTGGCGAGGTGGCCAACATCGCATCGCGGTGGTCAATGGATCGGGGGTGGTCAAGGCATCGCGGTGGCCAATGCATCGCGATGGTCACTGTATGTCTGCATCGGAGGTGGTCACTGCATCGGGATGGTCAATACATCACGGTGGTCAATGAATCGAGGTGGTCAATGCCTTGGGGTGGTCACTGCATCGCGACGGTGAATGCATTGCGATGGCCACTGCATCGCGGTGTAAATGCATCGGGGGTGGTCAATGCATCGCGGTGTCACTGCATCGCGGTTGTCACTGCATCGCGGTGTCTCTGCATCAGGGGTGGTCACTGCATCGCGGTGTCTCTACATCACGGTGTCACTTCATCGTTGTGTCTCTGCATCTCGGTGTCTCTGCATCGGAGGTGGTCACTGCATCGCGTTGTCACTTCATCGTCGTGTCTCTACATCGCGGTGTCTCTACATTGCGATGGTCACTGCAATATGGTGTCGCTGCATCCTGGTGTCTTTACAATGCGGTGTCATTTCATCAAGGTGTCTCTGCATCGTGGTGTCTCTGCATCGGGGTTGGTCACTGCATCGCGGCGTCACTTTATCGTGGTGTCTCTGCATCACGGTTTCTTTACATCGTGGTGTCTCTGCAATCGGTGTCTCTGCATCGCGGTGTCAATGCATCAAGGGTGGTCACTACATTACGGTGGTCAATACATCGCGGTGGTCACTACATTACGGTGGTCAATACATCGCGGTGGTCACTGCATCGGGGGTGTCTTTGCATCTGGGGTGTCTCTGCATCGGGGGTGGTCACTGAATCGCAGTGTCACTTCATCGTGGTGTCTCTGCATCGCGGTGTCACTTCATTGAGGCGTCTCTGCATCGCGGTTTCTCTGCATTGCAGTGTCACTTCATCGTGGTGTCTCTGCATCGTGGTGTTTCTACAATGCGGTGTCATTTCAACGCGGTGTCTCTGCATCGCGGTGTCTCTTAATTGCGGTGTCTCTGCATCGTCAAATATTATAACATCATGATGTCTCTGCAATGCGGCGTCTCTGCATTGCGGGTGTCACTTCATCGTGGTGTTTCTGCATCGCGATGTCTCTGCATTGGGAGTGGTCACTGCATTGCGGTGTCTCTGCATCGGGGGTGTCTCTGCAAGGGGTGTCTTTGCATCGTGGTGTCACTTCATCGTGGTGTCTCTGCATCGTGGTGTCACTTCATCGTCGTGGTACCGTGATGTCTCTGCATCGCGATGTGTCTGCATCGTCAAATGTTATAACATCGCGGTGTCTCTGTATCGCGGTGTCTCTGCATCGTCAAATGTTATAACATCGTAATGTCTCTGCATCGCGGTGTCACTTCATCACGGTGTCTCTGCATCGGGGGTGGTCACTGCATCGCGGTGTCTCTACATCGACATGGTCAATGCATCGCAGAGGTCAATGGATCTGGGGTGGTCAATGCATCGTGGTGTCATTTCATTGAGGCGTCTCTGCATCGCGGCGTCTCTGCATCAGAGGTGTCACTTCATCGTGGTGGTCAATGCATCGGGATAGTCAATAGACCTAGTGTGGTCAATGCATCACGGTGTCACTTCATCGAGGTGTCTCTGCATTAAGGGTGGTCATTGCATCGCGTTACTGCATCATGGGTGGTCACTGCATCGCGTTACTGCATCGGGGGTGGTCACTACATCGCGGTGTCTCTACATCACGGTGTCTCTGCATCGGGGGTGGTCACTGCATTGCGGTTGTCAGTGCATCGCGGTGTCACTGCATCGTGGTGTCACTTCATCGCGGCGTCTCTGCATCGAGATGTCTCTGCATCACGAAGTCTCTCCATCGCGGTGTCTCTGCATTTCGGTGTCACTTCATCACCATGTCTCTTCATCTCAGTGTCACTTCATCGCCGTGTCTCTGCAATACGGTGTCGTTTCATCGCGGTGTCTCTGCATCGAGATGGTCAATACATCGCGGTGGTCAATGCATTGGGGGTGGTCACTGCATCGCGGTGGTCGTTGCATCGGGGTGGTCAGTGCATCGCAGTGATGAATGCATCACGTTGGTTAATGCATCGTGGTGGTCAATACGGTGTTTTTGCATTGCGGTGCCACTTCGTCGTGGTGGTCGTTGCATCAGGGTGGTCAATTCATCGCGGTGGTCAATGCAACGGTCACCGAAAAAGAAAAAGAAAAACCGTCATAGTGTCCAGAAAAAAAATAAAAAAATAAAAAACTAAAAAAAAAACTTTTTTAACCTGCGGGAAAAACAAAACATTTTTTATCATGCAGAAAAAATAAATAAAATAAAATAAAACAAAACAAAACAACAAGAAGGAAAATGCTATGTCCACTACACAAAAGTGTAGTGGATGATGTTGTGGATGATCCTGTCCACAGATTGGAGAGAGAAATATTTTTTTTTTGTGGGTCCTGACTAAATGTGTGGTGTGGATGATGTTGTGGATGATGTTGTGGAGGTTGTTGTAGTGGATGTAGCACTACCGCAACAAGAACTACTTTCAGGTTTCAGCGTTTGCCGCCGCTTTTTTTTCCTCTTTAAATCAGCGCATCTTTTTTTTATTTTTATTTATTAATTTAGGGTAATTTAGTCTATATGCTAATTTTGTGTCCTTATAACCAAATAAGTTTCCTTAGTGTCCTATTTTCCTAATTAAATCTAATATGCGTCCTTTTGAACATTTGCCCCATTAAAAAAACCACCCCAACCCTTTATAAAAATATAAATCCGGAATATAAAAAAATACAAAATTAATGAATTTATTGCAAATCTGCTTATAAATTTCCATCTAATACGAAAAAAATCTTTCCCTAAATTATCTCTACAATAATTATACCAACTTCAAATTTGTTCAAACTGGTCAAATAAAAAATATATGTCAATATGGTTTTAAAAATGGTCTTATTTAAAAAATAAAAATAAAAACCATTAACTCTCTCCAAATTAAGAAAAATAAATTCGGAAAATTAAAAATAAATAAAAATAAAATGCAAAATCAATCAATTTATTGCAAAATATTGCACCCCATTTTCCATGATCTCCCCAAATAAACACATTAAAAAAAAACCACCCCATCCCTTTATAAAAAAAAAAATCCAGATAAAAAATCGAAAGAAAAAAACAGAAAAAAATCCGAAAAGGGTTCGCTCATGCTGGAAGGAGCATCCCTAGTCCTGACATGTCGCTTGGGGGAGTAACATGAAACTCAGTGGGTAGTTCGCTGGGCCTGTCTTTGGATCCCAGAGATGCTGGTTAAAGTCCAACTTGTGTCTGGCGTCGAAATCACTTTTTTGTTAAAAAGTAGGTTAACCGCTCATTTTCAAGGCGGGGATTAGTACCATTCACAAGAGTCGACGAAAGAGGCAAATTTGACAATTAGCTAGAGCAGCGGGTGCTGTAGCAAAACTACAAAATCAAAAAAATATAAACATTTTCAGTTTTAAATTTTAAAAAATTCGAGGATATTCTGCATAGGAAAGAAAATTAAAGAATTTCATAGAGGTTTAAATAGTATGGCTTGGTCGTTGTGGATGATAAAGCTTGGTTATTGCGGCTTGATCGTTGTTGGTTTTATATAGTATTTCATTGTGTGAAATTATGATTGATGTTATTGTGTAGGATCAAGTTTATTACTTATGTACAAAATATATCATTTTGGTTTTTTTTCATTGTCGTTTACTGATTGCATTAAAACTTACATTTATGAGTTTAGATGTTTTTTTTATTACACGATACATTGACGTTCGACGGTCCCGTGCAATATACGGGTTTATGACTAGTATTAAAATATTATTTAATTATCATTAATGTATTGATGATAATAATAGTATTTTATAGCATTTACGATTCACATGTACATACTACATAATGATATTGCTTGTGCAAGCTCCAAATTTTAAAAAAAAAAAAATGGTATACCCTATCATTGAGGGTCCTCTCACCTCCGATAGAGAGGTTAATTAGGTAATCTAATAACTCCAACATGGACTGCCTATTAAACCAATGCACTGAAGGATGTATCAATCGAAAATCAACCCCTTACAAAAATCGAACCGCTCACTTCCAGCTTAAATTCCAGAGTGAATTACCACCATGCCTTCACCACTACCAATAGGGGATGTAAGCTCCAACTTAAAGTAGTAGCGGAGACGGCAAAAGCACAAAGCAACCAAATCTTCAATCCTTCATTCAAGTACTGTTTGTCTTCCTCGATGGCTGACGAAGATCCTTCACTCCAGTGGGATTCGGATTTGGATTTTGAAGATTTTGTTTCAGATTCAGAACCACCATCTTTCGACAAAGATCGCCACATTCGATTCCTGTTGATGATGTTTGATCTCCTGCCATCGCAGTACCAGAGTCAAGAAATCAATCGTCTTACTCTTGCCTACTTTGCAGTCATCGGCCTCGACATTCTCAGTTCCCTTGATCAAGTATTATTTCCTGTCTTCTCATTTTTATTTTTTTTTTTTTTTTTTTTGTCAAATCGTGATGTGAGTTAGGCTACATCCAAACAAATCCTGGTGTGATTTAGGTTGCAACCAGTTCATCCTCTAGGATCTAACATCAAGCATTGATTCATGTAAAATTAGTTCCGTCAATTTGGTCTACTTTTTTTTAACTACAATACCCGCCCAAATCTTATTCTTACTAGCTAAATATTCCAGGTTAGTTAAATAATTGTTGGGTTGATTAAGAACATTATATGAACATCAACTGAAGATTAATGCGAGCTATGTATAATGTAGGCTGGTCTGCTTGATTTTTGTGTAACTTAGTATGCACAAGTTATATAGTTTCCGAATTACCTGGTTGTTTTCAGATGGGATTATGGGAGATGTGGATCATAGTATTTATAATGTCAAAATATCATTAGGTCCAGTGGAAAGTGTTTTCTTTTTTCAGTTCAAAGACGTTTGTTTTATTTGTCAGCCATTGGAAAGGAAGATGTAATCTAGGTTGCATAGGTACGTGGGTACAGATACGCGGATACGGGATATGCAGTTGCGGGATTTTCGATAAATATAGGACACGGGTACGGATGGAATATGCGTAAATACTAAAAACATAGGGAACAAATTGTACATAATAAAACTATAAGGATCAAATTATAAATATAAAAAATTGTATACTCAAGCAAATTTTAGTGGTTTATCTTCATTTTGGATAGCTTCTCATTATTTTCTCGGTGGTTTGTCTTCAATTTCCAACAAAGTTCTTCATTTATGTGTCTTGAGTTGTTGATGTGCATGTTCAGATTGCGGATTGCATATCCAAGTTTAAAATTTTGCAAATTTTCCCTTTGCGTGTATCCCAAGTATTTGGTGTGTATATGTGTCAGATACGTATCAGATACGGGACACGCTACCACACAAAAGTATCCGTGCATCATAAGATGTAATAAAGTCAATAGCATACACACGAGAATAGCTTGAAGCAATTTTGATTTACATCAACAACTTACTGAAAAGAAGTAACTTTACCTTTTTTTCTTTTTCGGGTGGCTGAAGTTATTGTTTTCTTAATAGATCGACAAGTCAGGAGTGATTACATGGGTTTTATCACTACAAGCTCATCCGAGAAATGAGGACGAGTTAAACAATGGTACGCTTCTCTTGAAGTAGTTATAATTGTAGATACTACAACTGTATTGCAGTGCCCTCTGATATGTGTCAGTGATTCTGATGCAGAACAATTTTACGGGTTTCATGGTTCCAGAAGTTCTCAGTTTCAGTCTGTGGATGAAGAGGTAACTGTTTTGAATTTGTCTACAAGTTGGTGTAATTCATATTGTTTTGTATTTACTGAGATAGCTTTCCATTTCGTATCTGCTTGCAGCTTTCAGTGCCTAATGGGAGTCATTTGGCGAGCACTTACTGTGCACTGTCGATTTTATTGACCTTAGACTATGATTTGTCCCTTCTCGATTGTAGCTCAATCCTGAGATCAATGAAAAACCTTCAGCAATCCGATGGAAGGTTATTTCTGTGCACTATTGAACTTCATAAACGTGTCTGTGTGCATCAATTAGCTATCTTGTCTATTTGCTTAACTACAATTCTAGTCCAAGATGACGATGAAGAGTTTCTTATTCAATTAAAACTGGGAAATAGGATGTAGCAAACAAAGGAAAGAATTCAAATAAATTTCAGAACACAGAAGCCAGGAATTAAAGTTGCTAACGAGAATATGTGTACCCTTCTAGACAAACTTTGATATATTTTGTTTGCATATTCTTTCAAATTAAGTCATTTACCAGATCCATACAGAAATCGTTCGGAAAAAGTGTTGATTAATAATTTTGGACTTGCATATCTTTTTCTTAAAAAGAGGTGGTTCTTTTCACTTTTTGGAATTAGTTACATACTTACATATTTACACTGGTGGTTTTAGTTTAACCGAAAAATCCTGGAGTCGCATGCCGCTTGTATTGCATAAGACTTTGAAGTTTCTGAAGTAATTTTTGTGCTCCGCCCGACCGCCCCTACCTCCCCAACAATCAACCAATTTTACACAAATGATTCACTGGACTCTGTTGTTGTGTATGTAACAGCTTTATGCCTATTCATTCTGGTGCGGAAACGGCAGATCTTCGATTTTTGTTTTGTGCTGGTAAGATGAAGATTTTTAGCAGAGCTTATCTTAACTGAGCTAATAGCTGACGGAAATTTTTATGATGATATTTCAGTGGCGATCTGTTTCATGTTGCATGATTGGAGTGGCATGGACAAGGTTAAAGCCAAGGAATACATAATAAATTGTCAGGTAATCACGATGAGAAATTAACCACGTCTTCCCTTTCAAATATGTACCAGCTATTGCCAGTTTTTCGCTTTTATGTTTTTTCAGTAACAGATTTATTTTAAAATACAAGAGTTTTGCAACATTTTGCAGTCATATGATGGAGGCTTTGGTTTGGTTCCCGGTTCAGAATCTCATGGTTAGTGGATACAATTTTCTGGTTTTTGTCATCATCTGACCTATGCTTTTTGGCTAGTAGTGCAAAGTTCTACCTAAACCCGTCAGATACTATATGTCCCGACTTTTGTTAGTGAAAAGTACTAGGTGGTTGGGAAGTTCTACTACAAAAACTCCCTAACGAGGAGTTATCATTTGCTCCTGTCAAATTCCGGCATGTGTCCCATCCTTTCACTTTTAAGGAATTAAAGAATTTACTTTATGGCCATGTTCTTGTTTTAGGTAAAGTGCAAATTATTACACTATGAAAATGGTGAAGGATGGTTTATTTTTAGTATGACAGGAGGTGCCACCTACTGTGCTGTTTCATCTCTCCGATTGATGGGATTCTTAGAAGATAACCTTGCTTCAGGTTATACGCCACCTTGCGTTATAGATGTACCTATGCTTCTTCACTGGTGCTTGCAGGTATGTTTTTGTACTTAAACCCTGCTATTTTTGTTTTGAAAGAAAACTTGCCCCCCTACTAATGCTACCATTATCATGAAAGACTGTTCTACACCAAGTACATTGATTGAGCGAGTTTGAAACATGAAAGTTAACTGGAAAAAAGGGTATGCAGAACATGAATATATATATATCCCTTGAAGATGAGATTTTACAAACTTCTTTTAACAGTAAAAATATTAAGGTTTTTTAGTTTGTCGTACATTTAAGTTTCTACGTTTTCTTGACATCTCATTCTACATTTGGTTTCACTTTGGGCAGAGGCAGGCAAGTGATGGTGGTTTTCAAGGCCGACCCAATAAGGATAGTGACACGTGTTACGCATTTTGGTACACTTTTTTCAGACCGATATTTTGTATATTTTGAGTTTTTTTGCAATGGTTTGACTGACCGGTGTGGCGAATGTTACAGGGTTGGAGGAGTTTTGAAAATATTAGGAGCATACAAGTTCACTGATGAGAAAAGCTTACACAAATTTCTTCTAACTTGCCAGACTGAGGTTCTTGCTTTGCCTTGTACTTATTTTTTTTATTTATCATTTATTTATTTAGTCCTTAAATTGGTTTGATTTTTCTGTTTTTTCAGTATGGTGGTTTCAGCAAATTCCCGGGGCAGTTGCCAGATCTTTATCATTCATACTATGGAATTTGCGCTTTAAGTCTGCTAGAGGAACCGGGCCTGAAATCAGTAAATGTGATGCTGGGAATGACAGATATTGTCGCTTGTGCCCTCCTTTGTTTATAAACTTGTATTCATAGATATTCGACATAAATCTGAGAATTGTTCTTCCCTTGATTAACATATGTACTGAATATTATGTTTTCACAGAGTTTCTTGTGTGTGTTTATCTTACTTAAACGTCGTTTTTATCATACAGTACTGTGCTTCTTGTATTGAAACCCTTCTGCATGTAACATTGAGATAAATCTCATATGAATTAGCAAATATTGGTTATGCAGAGAGCGGACTATACAACTAAGAAAGCTCGCATTAGATACCGTAAAACATTATACATACATACATACATGTTTATAGGCAATAGTACAAATTTCCCATCTGTAGTATGCAATCCAGTTTTGTGCTGAGAGAATGTCCAAATATTAAATATCAAAGTTTGAATCTGTGATTTCTTTAGTTTTATTTTTAGTACAAAAATCCTAATCAGGTTGGCTCTCAAGATAATAGTTGTAATAAGAAGCTTTTCACCTTATAAGAAAAAAAAAAAAAAAACTCGAAATATCAGAGACAGGTTTCGATCCTGTGACCTGTGGGTTATGGGCCCACCACGCTTCCGCTGCGCCACTCTGATTTGTGGTATATTAGCCTATAGAATGTAAATATAAACCCAATCAGTAGCTTTTACTGGTTTATATAAACAAATTGTTTGCTTTGTCTAATGATATTCGTAAGTATTTAAATGCAAATTTTAAAACAATCCCAAATTGCCTAAAGCAACATTATTTTTTTTCTCTACAAGCATCTAATGATACCTTCAAATTCAAGGACATCCTTAACAAATGATAGGAAACTTGATACAATGTAGAGCAGAGCAGACAAAGATGGCACGACCAAACAACCTTGAATACAACATCGTTGTAGTTAGTAAAAAATTTATGCTTTTAAATAGGGGTTTACTTTAAAGATTCAAGAAAAACAAATTTTGGCATGCTATTGTTGTGTAAAGTCATCAAACACTTCTAAAACTTTCACAGTTAGAAGCACTTAAGAAGCTAGTTACTTTCAAAGTTAGTTTAGATTGTTAAAGTGTTCTACACTTAGACGTGGCCGGTTCCGGGTCTCTGGCACGACCCTCCGGTTCCGGGTCCAAAATGGAACCAGAACCGTCAGTTCCAATTTCTAGCCGGTTCCGCCGGGTCTCGGAAACCAGCGGGTTTGGTGGTTCCCCGGGCCAGTTCTGGGTCTCAGCGGTTCCCGGGTCCAGACGGTTCAGATCACGTTTCCAAGAAAATCAATATTTTATTGAAAATTTGTATAACTTATGTTAAAATTAATAATAAATTCTAATTGGATATTAAATTATATATAATATTTAATTTCATAACTATATTTTTAAAAAAACACACGGCTTGTATAATATTTAATTTCATAACTATATATAATATTTAATTTCATAACTTGTATTCTAAATTTTTAGATATTTTTTCATAAAGTAAATATTTTATAATCGTTTGCAGTCAAGTTGTCGTACAAATTAATGTTATCGCAACAAAATGGGGTTCGACCTGCCTGGTCAGGTCGCGGTGGGTCGAGGGGGCAATGCCCCCGAAACCTAAACGGATACATGCGTACATTCATGAAGGGTTTTATGATAATTTATAAGTAAATTAAAGAATAATGCGTAGTTTTCTAATTGTTTATTTTTTATGATTAATTTGTAAGTAAATAAAACTTATATTTCATATAGTGATTACGATGATTTATACTTATAATATTATGTATATAAGTTGATTTTATATCTTAATGAATCGAGGCAAAATGTATATAAAAGTTGTTTATTAAGCAACACCATTATATAATTGAACAATACATCAATGACGGTACACTTGAATCACTTCATAATGTGATGAGTGTGCGATATTTTAAAATAAAAAAAAATATTCAAAAAATTTGAAAAAATATACGTTGGAGAGTTGGAGGAAAAATAAATAAATAGAAAACCGCCAGTTCGGGTCCTCCAGGCCGGTTTCAGCTGGTTTGACTGCCAGTTTTTCATTCGGTTCCTTGAACCGCCGGTTCCGGGCCGGTCCGGATCCGGTGGAACTTAGAACCGGGTTGGACCCGTGGAACCGCCGTTTCCTGGACCCATGGACCCGCCGGTTTGGAACCGGGAACCGCCGGGTCCGACCCGAAAAAATACCCGGAACCGGCCAGGTCTATCTACACTATTGTTAAACAGCCTAAATCATATATTGTAAATTTGATCAAACGATTTACATTTGAATAAAAAGTTTATCTTCTTGAAAGCTCTCTTCTGCCCCGTTTTTGTTCGTTTTGCTTATAAATGCAGAAACTGGCTTGCTAGATTAGTTAATCAACAATGTTGCATATTGTAGAAGTTATATAAGCTTCTTCATTCTCCTCCACTATTACATCTCTTATTCTATCTGTAATACCATGAGTCTGATTATACGGATACGTCACTTAAGGTTCAAGTGAAATATTGAATACACTGCCATATCACTAAGTATCATAGATAATACATCACTTTTCGCTCTAATACGCATGAAATACACCAAGTGGGCCCCGAAAGACAACCAGACACCGGTGTACCTGTGGGGAGCTCAACGACATAAATCCTACGCATGCTTCAATATCATATCCAATCACTACCGCATAATCCTAGAGGGTCTATAATTGGAGATACCATTGTTTCTGGTACAAAAATTCCTATAAAATGGGAAATGTCATTTTGAGTGCGGTTTGAACTATTGATTTACGTAATTGGAAGTAGCAAATTAGGTTTATGACGAAACCTATAAATCGATCACGGATCTAATTTGAGCCCCTTTAAGAAATAAACCTCAACAGAAAGCTCAAGAATAATGACGCCAAGTGATTGAGTTCAGTAGTTTATCATATCAAATTATTGACTCTTGAAATATAATAATATGTAGAAGACAAAGATGTTTTAAGCACCAACAGAACCGGAAGCGCCCCTTTCTTTTGAAGATTTCAAAGAGATGAGGATGAGTGTGCGGCGGTAAGAAAAAAACATGCTTTTGGGGGGAAACACAAATAGTGTAAAAAATGACAATCCATGCCGCATTATTATGATTAACCCGATCTAAGGATAATTACACAATCACCACAGACACGTGACACTTATATAGTAACTGTATCATCTAACATATGCATTCAACAATACATGTCCACGTATAAGTCCAAGCGTCGACACACTTTGATAGACGAGATTTATCAATATTTATAAGATAAAGGATATTCAATACGTGATAGTCTAATCGTATTAATCTATCACGGATTAATTCTAAAGACTTATTATATATAATATTAAATTGGTTCAATAAATAAACAAATATATAATAACAAAAATGAATTTACTATTCATAATAATAAGGTTACATAAACAAATTACAGACTAATCGACCCGACCTGATTCGACCTGACCTGATTAGGTTTAGGACGCTAAACTAACAATCTCTCTCTTGAATTAAAATCAATCACTCATATACCCAAAACTATGTGGGTACACGTCTTTTGACTTAACTTAATTTTTTAGTCAACGGATCTACTATTTTATCATTCGTGGAAACCTTCATAATCCATAGTCCATACATCATTCCTTTCAACGATTTCTCTGATCAAATGATATCGCCGAATCACATGTTTCCTAAGTCGAAAAGAATGATATCGCCGAATCACATTTTTCAACTATATGGGTTGGTACTTGATACATCGGCTTAGCGGTTAGCTAGGCTGCAAGGCGATTTGGATTCCCCATCTAGAGTATAATTAGGGTGTTATAAATCTTTTATATCCGAAAAGGAAAAAAAAATTATAGGCTGGGTTTTTCTCTTTCTGTTCCGAATCGTAAAAAAGTAAAAGTACTTGGAACAAAAAACAGAGCTTTGAACCTATTCCCTTTTCCTCTTTTACCACATACCAACCATTCCATTGATGGTTGGGTTTTTTTTTTTTTTTTTTTTTTTTTCTCAATATAATTTGACTTACATTTACAGTAACATCATTTATATCTGATTTTTTTATAAGTCTATTGATGACTTTTAATCAGTTGATTTTTTGAATGATCATCTCAAAATCGATTATATTAAGAGTTTAAAAAATATCATTTATAAGTAATGTCAAATCAACGCGTTGTGGTGTTAATAACAATTATCTTTTATCTTTTAATATTCACACTATAACGTGTCTTTATGAGTAGCATATACATCTTTTATTTTGTTTTGCTTCATGTTTTAAATATGTATTACCTCCGTGGTTAAGTGTCATTAATTTTAGTAATAAAAATCTAGAATACCATTTGACTTCATTAATGTAATAGTTGTAAAATACTCTTTCCGTTCAAAAATTATTGAGGCAGTTGTCAAAAAAACGCATATTAAGGATGTGAGTTAATGTTTTAGTTTAAATATCAAAATGACTAAAAAACTCTTAGTCTACAATTAATGCAATGTTGTATTTATTCCCTCACTCCTTAATAAATAACGGTGGACGTAGGAAAAACACAATAAATACTGCATTGAAAATGTAACTGCCTGAATTATTTTGGAACAAATCTTTTGGCAACTGCCTCAATTATTTCAGAACGGAGAGAAAATGTGAATGTATAATAAATTAAGGGTAAAAGGAAAAAAAAAAATGTAATAAATGTTTCATTGAGATTCTAAATTAACTTATATTATGACACAAATTCAAAAAGCTAAACAAACTTATATTTTGAGAGGTAGGTAGTAAAAAACAACAACCAAAAACTATACATAATTCACGGCATCTATAAAAATGAGTGAAGGAGGGTTGATAAGATTTGATTCTCTTCAAATTACAAGGCTTTGAAACACCAACACTTCTTTTTTTCATTCCCCTTCTACTTAAGATAGAGTTAAAATTCATATTCAAATAATTATCACTTTTATATTTTCTTAAAATTATCACTTTTATTTAAATTAGTTCGTTTGAGAATAATAATAATAATAATTATTATTATTATTATTATTTATTATTATTATTATTATTATTATTATTATTATTATTATTAAGGGAGGATAATAGTCTACTATAACAAAGTTGTCAAAAAAAAAAATAAAATACTCAAATCATGGTAGTATAAAATTAAACAATTTACACAACTTTGTCTGCTAAGCAAAATTTTTTTAAGTATTATTTAGCTCGCCGATTTTGTACCCCAGAAATTCTTCTACCTCCGTTGTACCCCTTAATTAATCCTCTCTGTTCAATTTCTCCTGTTTAATTTTTATGGCTTCACCTAGTCAAGCTAAGCTTCTTCTGCAAAAGCAGCTCAAGGGTATGTCCTACTTTAATTTTTATTTTCTTGATTATTAGAGCTGTCCTAAGGTTTTTTTTTTGGTATAATCTTTTTCTTTTTTTGGGTTACAGATCTATGCAAAAATCCTGTAGATGGATTTTCGGCTGGTTTGGTTGACGAGAGCAATATATTTGAATGGGGTGTCACCGTTATTGGCCCTCCTGATACTTTATAGTAAGTCCTTTTTGTTGTTAATTGATTAAAGTTTTGATTTTTATCTATTATATCTTAGATTTTTCCTTGGGTTTAGAATTTGGAGGGAATTTGTTTGGGTTGTCCATATACCGGTTTGATTTCGTTTTTGTTTCAATCTGGTTTTCCTTGTTTGAAGATGACAGCTTTACCTTTTAGTGGAGAGGAGAAGAGAAATAGGAGAATGATGTTATCAATTTGGGTATAGAATGATTTTTGTGCTACAAATGCCAATCACTTTTGCAAATGTATATGGAAGGAGGGAGGTGGGGGGGGGGGGGGCTGACTTAGGTTCAGGCTATTCAGCTTAAACATGGGTATTAGGGTGGAGGTGTACAATGTGAAGCTTCTTAGACTTTGAGAGATTGGGAAAAGTCTATGAAGCCTTTACGGCATTGTTCTACAAAGCCATGTGAATTCTTTGATCATTCTAATGATTTATAATGATCAACATTGGTATTAGGGTGGAGATGTATAACGTGAACATTCGTAGATATTAAAAGGTCGAGAAAATTCTGTAATGCCTTTATGGTTCCATAAAACCCTGGGAATGGTTAGATCATTCTAACAATCTATGATCTGTAATGATCTGATGGTCTAGAAACTGATGGCATGGTTTCTAGGCATTCTAGTTCTTCCCCGAAAATTGACACCACCAGAGCCCGATGCACCAAATGTCCTGACAACCCTTAGTATCATGGATTCGATGCTTTGGTTTGGCCATAAGATGGATAATTCAAAGTGGAAATTGAAGATAAAGATGAAGAAGTAATCCATTATTTTAGAAGAAAAAAACATTCAACTGCTGTTATGTGTCCTTTTTTTTTTGGAGTGGCAGTAGTATTGGTCCCACAATTCCCGTTAAAGATTGTTTTATTATAGCACTAGAGTGTAGGCCGTTTGTTTATCTGAAAATAAAAAAGGTTAAAAATGTGAACTTGTACATGCAGCGATGGAGGTTTCTTTCATGCTATCATGAGTTTTCCACAGAATTATCCAAACAGTCCTCCAACGGTTAAATTTACTTCAGAAATTTGGCACCCGAACGGTTTGTGTCTTGCTAGTACCTCAATTTTCAAACTTTTATTACTTGATATGCTGCGGTTTATGATTTGTACTGAAATTTTCAAATGATGTCGTGTATAGTTTATCCTGATGGCAAAGTGTGCATTTCAATCCTCCATCCTCCTGGTGAAGATCCAAATGGTTACGAGCTTGCAAGTGAACGCTGGTCACCTGTCCACACGGTATGACATTACTAATAACCCCATCTATCACAATTTTGTACCTTTTGTCATAGTTCTTATTAGTGGTGTGATTTTAAGTATTTCTTGGTACTCGGCAAGTCGAATTGAGTTAATTTACAGAAGTGACTAGCAAATTTTTTGCTTTTGCCAATTGATTGGGGTTCTTGAACCAAGTTGTTTTAAGTTGAAGAAAAGCTATTAAATCAGGTATACTTTTCAGCATAGTAGTGGTAGCTTAACCTGCATTTGGAGCTCGAACAGGATGGTTGATCAAAGTGACTTTTGCTAGAGATATTAGTCACGTAATCTGAATACTTCTCCAAAATGTCCTTTCTGTCTAACTGATGGAAACGATTTCACAACAGAGCTACATCATTGTTCGATTTCAATTGTGTGATTAGTTAGAACTATTAAAATCAAAGATCCAGTTTAAGAAGTTCACAAATTCAAAGCACGGTATGCTTTGCAGTTATCAGGTTCCCCTGTATTAGCAGATTAATCTGCGTTCTCAGTTTTAAACAACGTATTTACCCTTCATTCTTATACTTTTCATTCCTGTCTTTGTCTTCTTTTCACGAAGGAATGTTCTGTGCTTTTTTGCTTTCATGTTCCATTTGCTACATTGTAAGAGATCGGTTTGTATCCTTTTTTTGCTTTCAAGAATAGTGATTTGATCAAGAAGGCTTGTATTTCCAGGTGGAGAGTATAATGTTGAGCATCATATCAATGCTTTCAAGTCCCAATGATGAATCCCCTGCTAATCTTGAAGCTGCGGTGAGTGTCGAACATATTAATTACAGTTTCTTGCTACAAATAACCACACTTTATTAGAAATTTGAGGACAATTTGGAAAGACTTTCTCTTTTTTTTCGAGGGATTTGTTTCTTTTCTTTGGTGTGTTTCTTTCCGTTCCTTATTTTTAAAGGGGTGAGGTGGGGTGGGGGGTTGTTAAAGAGTTTGTGCATGGCCTAAGAAGGTGTCTGTCTAATAAAGGGCAAGAGTGTTTTTTAAATACAGAAACGATAGGCACAGAACACATTTTCTGTCGATTATACACTGCATAAAGTGGATATTTTTCTGCATATAATGTTTGGATTCAAACTTGAAAACCTCCACAGGGTGTCAACACTTCTTTGTCACTTGTGATGTTGGCAAACATTACTATGTTCTACATATCACTATCTAAATCACCATAAAAAAAAAAAAAAATAAAAATAAAAATCTGTTTACATTGAAAACCAATTTTCTCTCATATCTTTGGTCATTCCTTTTGTTTTGTGGAATTCAGAAGGAATGGAGAGAAAACAGAGAAGGATTCAAGAAAAGGGTTAGCCGCTGTGTAAGAAAATCGCAAGAAATGATGTGAAAAAAGCTGCAGACTCGAGGTCATTAATTTGTTTTCAAATGTACGATGAAAAGATCTCAATGGGGAAAAAAAAAGGGGGGATATATCGGAGAAGCTGCTCTTTTGATGCAGCTGCATGGACTTGTCTAAAAAGGATTTCAAGGTTTTTTACATTTTCTTGTTTGTTCTTATTTTTTTCTGGGGTTAAAAATGTCATCTTGCAGTGATTTTGATAATGGTTTCAAGGGTTATGGCCTTTACAAAAATCACTTGCTTAGATGGGGGGCTGTTTTTGTTTATTTTTATTTTGCTTGTTTTTTTTGTTGTTGTCAAAACTAAAAATAATTGTGTTGGATTGAATGGAATGATATTTTATAGTACATTGCAGTAAAATATTTTTTACCTAGCCCTTTGAGAGGGCCTCCTTATCTTCTACTTCGCACCCTACGACATCGTCGACATGGGAACATCACCTGTAGATCGTAAGACGTGACATCACACATCTTGTCATCTAAGGGTTGTTATCCCATGTTGTAGGCAAAGGCTACACAAGTGTGTGCCTTGAATGTATGTGTGGTCGGGTAATATTATCTATATTATCTTTGTATTGTTAATTCGAATTATATGCCTTTAATCTTACTTATGGATTTCATATTGTGGAAGAAACCGTAATCGTGTCAAGAATCCCAGTAAGTGGCTAGTTTTCTTTAGTGTTGATTTCTTTATCGAGTCATTACCTCCCCTCCCCCCTGGGGAGGGGGTGTTGTTCTACTTCGTGAACGGATAGAAGAACTACTATGTTGTATTATCGGTCTACCATGAACGGGCTAGATCTAATAAATCAACATGCATTACCGGAATCTATGGGACGGTAGGGTTTTGATGATCCAAGTGATATTAATTGCCTGACAACATAGTTAATGTCCACTTTGATGATGGTATAATTGAGACGATGTTCTTCTATGGTAACTTGGAGGTAACTCTAACCGTTCGTGATGTGATTTATGTACGATTGTAACTAGTGTACATGTAATGAAAGGTATTTAGGAATTCAATGGTCGTACTTAGTTGATTTATAGAAGACATGTATATGATGATTTAGTATGTATTTACTTGATTAAATTTGTCAATTGATATATGTATTAAGACCGTCAAATAATTGTAATTTGGAGTACCGGATTATTAATAAATAGAGACGTTAGGGAAGCATTCAAGCAAACTTAAAATTTGACTCGTATAAACCGTAAACAAATCAAACCCTAATATTTCTCTAGATCTTCTAGTAAACGAACAAACATAAAATATTATAGCGAATGCTTCTTTACAATGGCAGATCCATAATTTTGATCCCATAAGGGCATCGATGGTACACAAATGATAGCTATATTTTTTAAAATACAATTACATTAATTTAATACAAAAACAAAAATTATCACATCTCAGTGAGGGTTTGGTGCATAAATGATATTATGTTTTTTAGTAGAAAATTAAAACTACATCGTTTTAATAAATAAATAGAGAAATCATATCTCAGTGGGTGCACGTGCCGCCACCCTGATGTATGTGGATCAATAGGTGCTTGTTTATGTAATGCCCATGTCCTGATATCGAGTTCTTCTCCGGAAAAAAAAAAACATTCGGCACGTGACATTTAGAGTAAACCATAAATCCCACATAATCATGTCATATCAGAGTACTTAAAAAATACGTGGAAGAAAAGAAACAAGCAAGAGACTCAGGAAACCAAGTTGCATTGTCTCTGTGTGATCGACCTTGACTCGCATTTACTATACTGCGATGTACCTAGTATTCTTGCTAGTAATATCGACGTTAGTGACTTACACGCGATCAAGATTTTTGGCGCCGTTGCCGGGGACAATGGCCAATTTCTAAATATAAACGTTTTAATTCTAATTAAGAAGTCATTTTTATTTTATGTTATTTTATTTTGAGTCTTGAGTCGTTGTGTATCAATCCTGCACATGTTAAACTTGCAGAATTAGAAAATTTAGGGCCGGTATCACGAAGGTAACCTCCGAGTTACCGAGGCCTGGAAAATCGATTTCTGAACAGTTCCTGTTATTCTGTGTTATTCCCTGTTGATTTTAGTTAGTTGGTCCGCAACAGTTGAGATCACACCCAGCTGAAGTGAAAGTTGCTAACCTTTTCTTTGTTTTATTTTGTCTTTTTGCAGGTTGATCAGAACACTTCAGAAATTCGATCAATTAGGAGTTGAAAAAGCACACACAAGTCAAACAATATGCCTAGAACCATCTTGAACATCACACCGATTTCCATGTATCCTGGAACTGAAGCACGAGAGCATTATGAGACTACAAAGAAACGGTTGGAAAAAGAGAAGAAAGCAATCAAGCAAGAGCCTGAAGATGACCTGAAGGAGTATAGCACGTATCGTCCGAGTGAGTTTCCTTGTGAGCTAATTGAAATATCATCTTCAGATTATGATTCTGATGATCCTGAAGAGGATCATGACACGATGTTTTTTGAGCCTGAGGATTACCCAGACTCAGACACCGTGGTGAAGTTAGGAGACCCTGGCATGTTCAGACTCCCAATTTCTGTTAATGGAATATCCGTAGGTTGGGTGTCCGCGACTCTGGCTCGAGTTGCAATATTCTACATTTTTCTTTCTGTCAAAAGATAAAACTTCCGGTCGTGATAAAGCAAACCAGAACCATGACCTTCGTAGATAGAACCAGAGATATGCCTGCTGGTCTGCTTAGAAAGTGTACAATTAAGGCAGGAGGGTTCACGTATCCTATCGACTTTACGGTCATAGATGTACCTGAAGATCCTAGTGCCCCAGTTCTCTTAGGACGACCTTTCTTAGCAACGAGCAGGGCGGTTATGGATTTTGATAAGGGGGAGATCACTATAAGGATGAATAATGATGTTGTATCTTTTAGGATCCTAGAACCCTTAGAAAACCGACCGGAGAGTTGTAAGATGACGTATGCTTCAGGGAAGGTGGAGATCTTAGAAATAAAAGGGCATGAACATAGAGAGGTTGTCATAGAAACCATTGAGCAAGAGTTTATGAGATTAATGCTGAGATAGAAAGAAGATAAGGACCACGACAAGATGCTCACGGAAGCTAGTCATTCCGTGTTGCGTAGTGAACGAGTTGAGTTAAAAGTGGAAAACGTGGAGTCCTTGGGTTTAAAGGCTACTTCTCGACGCAGAGGCAGACCTAGCACACAAGCTAAGAGAGAAAGGCGTGCTAGAAAGAGGGCTCAAAAAGGTTCTTTAAAAGTGCAAACCTCTGGAGCGAAAGTTTGGCGAGTTAAGGCTCCAACCCTTATTGATCAGAGATCTAAAGAAAGTCGAGCTGGCGACTATAAACTCAGAACTATCTCTTCAAACCCGTAAGTAGTTTAGGATTGAATAAAAGTAGCCAGATGAAGGGATGAGCTTTTTTCATCCTACCACAAACTTAGGCTTGAAACCAAATGGTTGTGGAAAGGTTTTTTTTACCCCGTTGTGGATTCTAGTGAAGTAGGTTAGGTTTTGAGTCGGAAATGACAATTGAAGAAAGAAAGGGTAGTCAATTTGAGGTCAGAATTGAGCAGAAAGGTTGAGTAAGAAGTGCAGCAAAGGCAGATAAAAAAACTAGGGAAAAGATACCCCCGGTATATCGAGGGTAACCTCCGGGTTACCATGGCTTGGTTTTCGATTTCGACGCCGCTTTATAAAGTGAATTTTTGAGATACGTGGAGGACACACGTTGCACCGTATCTGATCGATCCAAAGAATCCCAACCATTTTCCCTCTTTTCAAAATTTTCATCCTTCCCACACTCCACCATAACTCCACCTCAATTCCATCAACACTCCACAAATCCCTCGTTGAAAGGTGTCCTAAACCAATTCCATCAACACCTTTGATCATTTAGTTCATGTAGTGGATTGTCATGCTTTGACACTATTGAGATTTCTCCTAACCACGGAGCGATCATGTGGTAGTGATTGGGTGTGATATTGAAGCACGCGGAGTATACATGATTGGTCGTCCGGGAATCGCGATCCTATGATTAGGATCGAATATCCGAAATGGCCTTCTTATAAGGAATGTCTAGCTCTCGAGAATCTTTGCAAAGTGGGAGTAAATGTGTTATTCCGAGAGAGCATGATATCCAGATTATAAGATACGATCGTCAATGTATTCACACTCGAGATACGATCGTATGGATATTATTACAGCGGTAGGATTGTAACTTACACGGTAACTGCTTCACATGAAAGGTAGTAGTCATTGCTTTTGACTCTTCCGATGATTGAGGGTCATGGTGTGTTGCTGACGCTATCCCGTGATCGTTAGGTATGAAGGGCATTTTAGTAAATTGCTCTTTGTGTCTACGGCCAACATATTCGAAGCCTATCGGGTCACACACATATGAACATCGAGTCGGATTAAAATGCGGTTATAGTTGATAACCAAATAAGGAAAGTTTATCTCTAGACTATAAAGGTTATAGTGGTAAATTAATATGGTGGTATTTATTTATTATGAATAAATTAAATACAAGATATTAATTATATATGAATTATATTAATTAAAGAATATTCCGGAAGCCAATTAATTGGCATATGGGGCGCCACTTTTGAGTGTATAAGATACAATTGGATTGTGCACTTTAATTAATGAAGATTGCCATAATATTAATATAGGATATTAATTGATTTTGAAAAAATAAATTTATGGTAATAAGATAATTATAATCAATATATGATATTGACAAAATAAATTATAATTAAAGAGATAAATCAATCTAGTTGATTTTCCTTATTTTATTGGAAAAAAGGTTTTTCTCTCTCCACACCATACGTGGCGCCCCAACCACTATATATAGGAGGTGGGTGTCAAGCTCTTTGTACATCACAATTGCAAGAGTTCATAATTCTTGTGTAAAATAGAGAGCCTTCCATAAAGTGAGTTTGTGAGGAAGAAAAGGTCCGGTCTAAGCGGCCGGATTTTTCCGATAGCAATCCAGGAGGATTCCGGCAAGGGTTCGTGTGGATTAGCGATAGAGGCCGGACACGTGGACGGCTAAGCGCGATTGAACTACTCTCCGTTGGCGGTCAAAGCGACGATCTTATAGATCATCCGAGGTATAACCGTCAAACTACTTAACGTGTTTATTGTATTAAACGAAGAACGATCTAAAAAAGGAAATCAAAATTTTAAATTCATTGCGTTAAACTAGTGATTTCCTAACAATGGTAGCGAGAGCGGACTTGAGCTTAAGCAATAAGCATAATTTAATTGCGTATTATTTAATCGATAGATGCAAGATTTAAATCACGAAACGTTGAAACAAAAAAATAGGGTTCACTGGGGGTCGGCCGATCGGCGGCGCCTCTCTCTCTGCAAGGCGGCGGTAACCCTAGGGTTGCCGTCCGTCGGCTCTTCTCTTCCAATGGGGAGATCAACCTTTTCGCTTTTGTGATATTTTATTGTGCATAGATATCTCGTTTGTTTAGTTGTGTCATATGGCCAACCAATGGTTCAAATAGTTTGGACTATTGGGAAACCATATGGCATGTTGGCCTTTCCAAATTTTGATTTGGAATAGCTTTCTGAGCCCTTTTCAAATATTTGATTTGTAAAGGCCTGCCAGCTAGCCACTTCCAAAATTTTGATTTTGGAAAGTGGCCGAGCCTAAAACAAAATAATTTGGCCTTTCCAAATATTTGATTTGGAATAGGCTGCAAGCTTTTCGGATATTTGATTTGTAAAGCTTAGCTTGAGCCACTTCCAAAATTTTGATTTTGGAAAGTGGCTGCGCTAAGCTAAATTTAGTTTTGGAAAGGAAACAAATAAGAGACTTTATAATTTTAATTCTATATTTTGAATAGTTCAAATTTAATTAAAATTGAAATCGATTTAAAAATTAAATGTTAATTTTAATTTTCGATTAAGTCATATAATTAATTAAAAGTTATTTAATTATTTGACGTAATAAAATAAAGACGCATGAGTAGTAGTAGTTAAAACTAGAATTTAATCTTTTTCATAAGATAAAATTGTATGGATTAGAAGTGTAGATATAATGTGATTATATGGACCCCGATTGATCATGGACTCGACCAATAGGATAGATGGGAATGTTTTCTTTATGTTGGTTTTTGAAAAAATTGTCCTAGGCCGTTATGAAGAACGTGACCTAGTTTACTTTTTGCAATTATCCCATTCCCGTTAGCTCCCCCCCGTGTGCGGCGGGTGTAATTATTTATTATGTAACAAGAATGGAGCAATAAGTTGAAGACCAAGGAGAGATAAAGAACCCATTGGCGTACAACAATAAAGATCCTATTGGCGGTTGCAGATACTTATTAGTTTGTGACCCGCGGTTTCGTCAGTTTGTATTCGAAACCGCACCTAGGAAAAGTCCATGATCATACCGGTTATTTTATGCGCGGAATGTTGTGTATGTTTTACTTTATATGATATCGTAGCAATATGCACATAGTAGATGAGACCATAATTAAATCAAATTAATTAAGTGAATTAATTTAAAATTATTCCCACGCCAGAAATCGAGCCAAAATTGTCTCCCAATATTATAATGACGGTGAAGAGCCTTTGTTCGGATCCAACCGATCAATTTAACGCCGGGAGTTGACTACCACGGGTATATCGTCATTATTGAGATATGATCGCTATGAGATCTCATGAATATTTGGGTTACGACTCGACTAAGAATCTTGCGATTGGCCCACGTTAGGACCGTTTGATTTTAGAGACAAGGGGTGGCTATCACATGTAGATGTGAATTGTCAAAGAGAGTTGACTAGTCAACCAATGGGAATCGAATAAGATTCGATCGGTAATTAGTACCCACCTTCGAAATTGACCCGATCGATCGCCCACGCCGGGATCGAGTCAACTAGATAGATTCCATCCACTAAAGAATTGTTTAAATTCTTGAAAGCCAATTAGGAATAGTTGGCTAGTGGGAGTAAAACCTTATAAAATTTTTAAGTGCAAATTTAGGGTTTTTATACATGAGCTTTTACTTATTCTATCTTTATTTATTGTTGTAGAAAATGTCAAACAAATTGAACCTTCGCTTTTATCATCAAAAACAAGCTTGACGAAACTAATTTTCTCGATTGGGAAAGAAACCTCAAAATCGCTTTGAGGCACGGAAGATTGGCTATGTCTTGACGCGAGGCCCTACCGGAAAAGCCCGGCCGAGGGTTCGGCCGCAGATGTTGTCGAGAAGTACAACAAGCACTGCTCGACAATCTCGATGCTACATGCATCATGCTTGCTTCTATGACACCGGGCTCGCAGTAAACAGCATGAGTCTATGGACGCCTACTCTATCATGGTCCACCTGGCGGAACTTTATGCTTCTCGGTCTCGAATCGAGAGGTACGAGGTCTCGAAGGCCTGTTTAGTTGTAAGATGGCATCCGTCACGTGACGGCTAGCGCATTGAACTACTCTCCGTTGGCGGTCAAAGCGACGATCTTATAGATCATCTGAGGTATAACCGTCAAACTACTTAACGTGTTTATTGCATTAAACGAAGAACGATCTAGAAAAGGAAATCAAAATTTTAAATTCCGCTGCGTTAAACTAGTGATTTCCTAACAATCCCCCACCCTAATAACTTCTCTACCCACAATCCCACTAAAACCATCAACATTCACTCTATTCTTCCTATTTAAACCACCCATTCATCACCATTATCATCATTCTTATCATTTTCATCTCTTTCATTCACCACACTTCTCCTATTTCTTCTTCATTTCTAAAATTCGGCCACCATCACCACCATATTGTTAGGAAATCTACGTGGGAACGCATCGGAATTCAAAAATTTGATTTCTTTTTACCCAACATCGACTTCGTTTAAGCAATAAACAAACAAGTAGTAGACGGTGGTTGCCTTGGTTGATCTAAAAGATCGACGCTTTGACCGTCTAAGAAGAGTAGTTCTGCATAGAGCCGCCCAAGTGTTCGGCCTCTACCGCTAGTCCACAGAGAGCACCGCGGAATCCCATCATGGATTGCTATTGGAAAACTCCGGTTGCTAGACCGGCCTTTTTCCCCTCTCTCCAACTCTCTATAGGATGCTCTCTATTTTACACAAGAACTATTAGCTCTTGGAATTATGATGTGCAAAAGAGCTTGACACTCACCTCCTATTTATAGTGGTTGGGGCGCCCCCTAGTAGAGTAGAGGAGAAGAAAACATTTTCCCAATAAAATAAGGAAAATATAATTGATTGATTTATCTCATTTAATTTATAATATCTTATATTAAATATTTCCAAGATATTGTCAATATCTTATATTGACTATATTTATCTTATTACCATAAATCAATTTACACATGTGTGCAAATCTATAGTCGTTAATATCTAATATTAATATATGATAATATTATTTATTTTATCAATCAACTTGCACAATCCAAATACATCTAATGTACTTGGAAAGTGGCGCCTAACATACATATCAAATATATATATGTTTAATCAATTAATATAATATAATACTATGATCAATTAATTTACAAAATACATGTGTATCAATATACATATATATTTTCGACATATGTATCTAAATACATACAATTAATTAATCAACATAATTAATATATTGTATTATATTTATTCATAATAAATAAATACCACCATATTAATTTACCACTATTACCTTTATAGTACGAGATAAATTATTTCCTTATTTGGTTATCATCTATAACCACATTTTAATCCGGCTAGATGTTCTTATGTGTGTGACCCGATAGGCTTCCGAATATGTTGGCCGTAGACAGAAAGTGCAATTTACTAAAATGCCCTTCATGCCTAACGATCACGGGATAGCATCTAGCAACACACCGTGACCCCCAATCATCAGAAGAGTCAAATGCAATGACTACTACCTTTCATGTGAAACAGTTACCGTGTAACTTACAATCCTATCATTTGTAATAATATCCATACGGTCGTGACGTCGAGTGTCAAACATTAACGACCGTATCTTATAATCTGGATATCATGCTCTCTCGAAGTAACTCGTTTACCTCCACTTTGCAAAGATTCACGAGAGCTAGACATTCCTTATAAGAAGGCCATTTCGGATATTCGATCCCAATCATAGGATACGCGATTCCCGGACGACCAATCATGTATACTCCGCGTGCTTCAAAGATCACACCCAATCACTACCGCATGATCGCCCGTGGCTAAGGGAAACCTCAATAGTGTCAAAGCATGACAATCCACACCGTGACGCCATGAAGACTCCGGTCCAAAGGATAATTACACAACCGCCACATGGTGTGACACTTATCCGTGTAAGTAGGTCAGTCTAACGTACGCATTCTCTAATACACATCCACGTCATGGTCCAAGTGTCTCACACTTCGATAGACGAGATCTATCCTCGCCTTTAAAGACGTAAGACATCTAATACGTGCTAGTCTCATGCGTCACTATCAATGCCCTGCTTAATAGTACATCGACTGAGACATTTAAGTATCAAACTTATTAAAGTGATTAGAGATCTCATCAACCATAATCGCCTATCATGGTTTCTCTATCACAGTTTAATACTAAGGACGTTATCATATAAAAATTCATAATTGGTTATTTAAAGGAACATATATATGACAACAGAAAAGCCATTTAATATATATGTATAAACATAAAGAAATAATAGAAATGATCTGACCCGGTCGGATCCGGTCCAACCGATTGGGTTTAGGACACTATTTCAACACATATCACCACCACAATAACCACCATAGCCAAATCAATTTCTTCCATTTTCCAAACCCTAAATACCCACTTTCCAACCCTGTGGGTTTAGGACACTATTTCAACACATATCACCACCACAATAACCACCATAGCCAAATCAATTTCTTCCATTTTCCAAACCTTAAATACCCACTTTCCAACCCTGTTGCTGTCCTGAAGTGCTGTTGCTATGGTGAAGTGCTGCAATCTTTCTTCTTCCATCCTCAGGAGCATAGCCCCAGAAGAAAATCAGAAAAATTCAGGCCGGTAAACCGAACCCTACCTCCGGTTTACCGAGGGTTATTTTTCAGAAACAACTTTTGTATCAGGTTTTATACTCATTCAGGATGGGTCCTAAGCATCAAAGGTCAGCTGTTCGTCCCAGTGGATATCAGACAGTGTATGGAGATGCCAACCCATTGATAGACGGAGTTGTGCAGTTCCATTCTTTAGCTATTTACGAGTCATTCCGAGGACATTGGAACGCAAGGCCAGTGGCTCGAGAACGAGGGGTAGATTTGGACGACTGCGGGTCAATATTTCCGGAGGCCATATAAGCACAAGATTTATTGGACATGGCTGAGGCACCGGCGAGGTTCAACGCCACGGTGGTAAGGGAATTCTATGCATATGTTTCGATAACCCCGGATCCACATTTGCTATGGTTCGCGGTGTTAAGGTTGATTTCTCTATCGAACGAATCAACGCTCACTTTGGGGTTAGAAATCCACCGGTGGGCCCGGATGAGTACACATCCTTGAGCAACATTGCCGATCTCGAGAGGATGGATATGGTTGCTGATTTCTTAGGGGTGCAATGGAAGCGCAATCCTGCTGGAGCCCCCACCATCTTCCTAGAGAATGAGTTATCCTGGGACCGGAAGATGGTCAATAGATTTGTTTGTGCACGCCTTCTTCCGACTAAGTACACTGTTTCTGTCACCACTTCGAGGGCAGAGTTGATATTCTATCTAGAGACGGGTGCCCCCATCAACATCGGTCTGTTGATGCATAGCCATATTCATGAGCTTGCCGCCACTTCTGAGCTAGAGCTGCTACCATACGGGCCGATGATTGATATGTTTGCTCTAGAGGCCGAGGTGAAGATGCTTGTCAGTGATGATTGGGAAGATCCTGAGCCACAGCTCAGTTCGTAGTCAGTTTCGAGAGTTTAGAGACGGGTTAGAGCAGAGAGAGAGCGTACTCCGATGCTTGGTGCACCGAGAACTCGAAGACCTTGCTTGAGGAGCACTCGCGAGAGATTGCGTGTCTACATCGCAAGATGGATCGGATTATTGACTTTCTAGGAGTTCTGCCTGCTACCCCGCCACTTAAGACTGCCCCACATCGTCGAGCATCATCTTCAGCCGCCGCCGCCTCAAGTTCTGCACCACCTCCCGATTTTGAGCCTAGAGACGACTGGGAGGGTGATTCTGATGAAAACTAGCTTTTATTTCTTTCTATTGTTGTTTTCCATTTCTCTTGTTTTTCTTTTTCTTTTCCTACTTAGTTGATGTAGCAGAATAATTTTAATATAATGATTTTGTCGGATTAAATTGTTTTGGAGTTATTTATTTTCTCTTTTACTGCCGCACTTTTGTTATACAGTTTCTTGTCACCACTATTCTTCTTGGTTTTTCTTGAGTTACTTAGCGCAGATTCTTCATGGACTACTTACATGAGCCCGATGATTTATACGACGATCCATTTCTTATTTGGTTCCACCCTTAACCGAAGCTAAGTTCCTTTTCGTTTTTTAATTCTCATCTTACACATTGGGGACAATGTTTCGATTAAGTGGGGGGGGGGGGGGAGAGGAACGTCACTTAGCTTTTTAGCATTATATTCCATGAATTGTGTGATTATCTTGATACCCTTTGATGCATGATTCACCACTTAGATTTTGATTCCTTTCGACAGAATTTCAAAAAATTATGATATCTTTGATCTTTTCGAGTTAATTTACTTCATCTTTGTTTTACTTTGCACGAGTAAGAGAAAGTGTCCACTTCTGAAGTAGTGGCGTATTAAGTGCATATTCTGTTATGAGCCACCAATTTAAGCACGTATAACTCACTTCCCTTGGTGTGTAGTCAATAGCATATTGCTTTAACTAGAGTTGACCCTGGCTTTATCACGAATCATGTTTCACTTACGCTTAGAAAGGCAAAGGAATTTCGGATTCGGTAGTTTATCATGAGTGGGGCCGTGAGGATAGTTAAATCAATGAGAGTTCACCCGCCAGGAAAGAGAAGTGCATTGAAATATATACATTTATAATCTCTTTGTCAATATCTTAGTCGATGGAGCGTAAGACGCACGACTTTTGCATAGACCGATAAACGTGAGCCTAAGAGTAATATATGCTCGGTTCTCGATCCACCTTGCCAACTCAATTAATTAACGAATACATGTTCAAGACTGGTTAGTTCGACTACGGGTTGACGTAATGTGAGATTGTCTGCATTTCTAAGCGGTGTGAAAGTTATTGCACACACATTGGCTCATGACATGAATAGTGTTTAATAGGTTACTGATGGATACGAGTGGCATGATTTTGATCTTGGCTTAATAAGGCATAATTGTTTTTAATTAACTTGTGTATTGATCAGAGTGTTATTTTCTTTTCGCCTTTTTGCTCGCGACGATCAAAAGCTAAGTGGAGGGTAGTTGATAACGCTCTAAATGGTACTAATAATTATACCTATATTCAACCCGAATTCTGCTCAAGAGAGGATAGATAGGCTCATTATTGTTTAGAATATGTGTCAAATGCTATGTGAGTGTTTCCAGGATCGTAATTCTGCATCTATGCTATTTTCCCGATGTTTTGGTACTGTTTTGTCTCGTTTTGTGTATTTTATAGTATGTGCCAATTCTGGAGCATTGGAGAACGGATCTGGACCAAAAGAAGTGCATTGGGCTAAGTGATTGAAGTCCAAGAAGAAGCCTGCTGAAGAAAAAGAAGAATAGAAGGCCCGGTAGCCCGAGGGTTAGGCCCGGTAAACCGGTGACTTATTCAACACGAAATTTATTCTGCCGTATTGTCTAAGTCGGTTAGGGTTTTAGAGAGTCTTAAGTCGGCTATTGTATCTATATAAAGCCGCATATGCTAAAAGCTTACATACAATTCATATGCTTAATACAATCTCATATCTTATCAATTTTATTATTATGAAATAAAGTTTTCTTGAGCTTTGGAGAGTCGTTTGGTTTCCTCCCTTCTTCCATCATCTCTAGCTTGAGTAGATCGAGCTAGATCTCCATTGTTGAAGGTATGAAGCTTTGAACGTTCCTTTATTGTCTTCAATATGGTAGATATGTTCGTATTTATATGTTTTAGTTAATCTGCATATTTAACAACCCCATAATTTACTTATTTTAATCGTACTGAGCAATGTAGATCCAGAAATTAGGAAAATCCGCCCCCGGTAAACCGGCGGTCTATACCGGTTTACCGAGGCATATTTTAGAAAACCTAAACTGGGATTCACTACAACTACGTTAATCAGAAGTAATAATTAAAACGAGTAATAGGTCTGGCCAATCTAGTATTCGTAATTCGTAAATTAACATGAAGGACCGCAAGTGAAGTGTTAATTAGTACATAGTCTTGATGGACCCTAGGAACGTGCTGGTCAATGTCGACAGCTGTCTAGGCGGGTTAGCGGTATGAGGTAACGCTCAATATCGGCAATTCTAGTTCTTTATACGTATGGGCTATTACGGACCAATTAAGGAGGGTAGCTTGCGTATAGATTGTCTACTGCCTTTGTCGGAGTAGATAGGGTTAGGAATTGCACCCGTAGCTGATAAATATGATAATAATCATTAAAAGCTCGCAATTAATCTAAGGAAATTATGTGGGGAAGTAAACATAACGATTAACTAATCCAAGTTAGTATATCGGTGAGGAGAGGGAGAGGAATACCATGTTTGTTTTCTTTTATGTTATTGTTGGTCAATGACCGCTTCTATGTTGCTTCTTAATTAGGTTAGAGTCGTTTATATGTATAAGTTGCATTGTCTCTGTGTGATCGACCTTGACTCGCATTTACTATACTGTGATGTACCTAGTATTCTTGCTAGTAATATCGACGTTAGTGACTTACACGCGATCAGATGGTGAAGTAAAACAGATATCCGGCAGAGTGAAGCCAGCCAAGTACCAGCAGAGAAGCATGAAGACATTATGGTCTGAATTATAACCAAGGAAGTCTGTGATGACCTTAAATAAGTCTAATTTATAATTCAAATGATGAAATACATTGTCAAATATGGTGTACACTGATCTCACCCAAATCAAGGTTCGGTGAAGTACAAGAAGTACTTGAAAGATCAAAGAAAATAACAATGCAGTAAACCGGCAGAGTAAACTGACTATTGGCTATGTAAAGACAGAGCAGTGATGGAAGAGCCAAACAGCCAAGCCAGAAGGATCACTTAATCATTCAGGGAACGGCCAAGTAAACTTTACTTGTTCAGATTTCAAATGATGAAGATCAAGCATTAAATGCATAATCAATCCATGATCAATCAAGGAGAATACATTTAAGAGGGAATCAAGGATTAAATCAAGGATCATTCTCCACATTAAATAGCCAACAGACGGAAATTCAAATCAAGGATTATCAAGGCTATAAATAGAAGGCATTGACAGGAAAAAAAAGGAAGATTGAATCTGATAAGAAACAAGAAGAAACTCTGTCAAAGTGAAAAGCCTTCTATATGTACTTAAAGGGAACATCTAGAGATCAACTCAGCAATCAAAACTTCAATTCCATATCAAGCTCTGAGATTGACCAACAAATCTGTGAATTCAATTCACATCAACTGATGCAATTGAATCAGAGGAATCTGAGAGGGAGTTGCAACCTTTGTGATAGTTTTCTTTGAAAGATTTGTTCTCAAGAGCGATGATAGAGGCGAGTCACTGATGCTTTTGAAGCCAGGGAGTGATAGTCTTGCAGATTGTTAAGCTTGTGTAGCCAAGGAAAATCGTGATATTGTATCTGTGAAAACAATAGTGAATTCCTCCAATCATCACATGAGAAGAGTGGATTAAGGGATTACACCACCCTGAACCACTATAAACCTTTGTGTCTATTTACTTTCAACAATTTACTTTACAGCATTTTATTTCATTGCATACTCTATATCTGTGATTGAATAATCTACTTTGAACCAAAATTTAATGAAGGGACTTATCCGCTGCTCAAAAGCTTTTAAATATAAGAAAAGTTTTTGAAACTCCACTATAGTCATTCACCCCCCCTCTGACTATAGTTTTACCCTTCTCTGGGACCAACAATTGGTATCGGAGCAGTGTTCCTAGTATCAGAAACTGTTCAGATCTAATTTCTGGTAACAATGAGATCACATATTTTCAAAGTAGTTTTCAAATTTGTGCTTTTATATATATCTCTTATTTGTGCTTATGGATTCCTCAAATTTTATGTCAAAGGTACATGTATTCAATGTTAATAATTTTGATGAATACAAAATAAGGATGTTGTCTCATCTTACAGCTCATGAAGAAATGATAGATGTAATTAATGATGGCCCAATCAAGATCACAACTGTGATATCCACATGAGCAAATCAAGGAAAGGAGATAGACAAACTCAAGAAGGATTGGACCAAGGATGACAGAAGAAGAGAAAACCTAGATTTTGTTGCAAAAGATATGATTTTGAAGACTCTGGACAGCAACATGTTCATGAGGATCAAAGATTGCAAAACAACAAAAGAGATGTGGGACAAATTGGCACTGATCAATGAAGGATCAGAAGCAGTCAAGGAAAATAAATTATCTGTTGCAAAACAGAAATTTGAGAACTTTAAAATGAAGACTGGTGAATCCATTGATCAAATGGATAACAGATTTTCAAGCATCATCAGTGAACTACAACAACTTGGACATACATACCCTCAAAAGGAAGTTTGTCTGAAGATATTGAGAGGTCTACCTGAAAGATGGAAGATTATCACATTAGTGCTTAGAGGAACAACAAACCTTGCAAACACTGACACTTTGACTCTGATGTCTCAATTAAAGGCTCATGAATTTGAGTTGAAAGGTGAAGACAGTGCACTAGCAGAGGCACACAAGGCCAGTGCACTAGTTGCACTCCAGCAAAGCAAAACAACTGACTCAAGCAGCAAAGAGACACATGAACTGAAAGAACAGGTAGCTTTACTGATCAAACATTTTGACAGGTTTAGCAATAAGAAGCAATTTAAAGGAGGTTTAACATCAAACAAGAAGTCAAGCTCAAGCAAAGACATGAAGAAAAAGTATGATGAATACAGATGCTTCAACTGCAAAAAGAAAGGTCATTTCAAGGCTGATTGCCCTGAAGAAAAAGACAAAGATGAGGATAAGAAGAAGTACAAGACAACTGAAAAGAGAAAGAGCAAGAAGGAATTCAAAGCTAAAACTAGCAGTGAAAAGAATGAAGAATCATCTGAAAATGATTCTGATGATGAAGAAGCTGACAGCTCAGACAATGAAAAGGCTTATTTATGCCTTATGGCTAAAGAATCAAATGAAACTGAAGTAACATCTAGCTCATACTCATCATCTAGTGCATCCACATCTGACATTGAACAATCTTCTATTCTCCCCTTAGATTCTGCAAGTCTAATTCAAAATCTCATGAGTAAATTTGAAGAAATTCAAGTAAATCATGAAATTCTGGAACAAGAATGTGAGAATCTGAGAAAGAAAAATAAAAGATTAAGGAAAGAAATGGATGAAATAAAAGCTGAACAAACTAGTAAGGAAATTTACTTAGTTGATCAACAAGCAGCAGATGATCACCCATCTGATGTAGAACAGTAGAAAGACCAGCTAACAAAATATCTATACCAGTTAAAAACACCACTACACCACAAATTGCACCAGCTTACAACCCCCCAAAAAGGTTTGGATCCAGATCTGGTATTGGCTACAATAGTCGGGATGAATATAGAAACAATGGACAACACAATTCTGAATCAAGGACCAAGCCTGGACCAAAATTCAGAAAAGGACATACCATAGTTTCAACCACTCATCCTGCACCGGTGAAGTCAAAACCTAGTGTAGTGAAACATTAGAATAAATCATCAATCCAGCCAAGTAAAGGCAAAGATTTTTAGAAAGGTAAGGGAAAACTTTACCCCTCTGAGGATGATTGGAATGTTGCACCCCCAAAATACAAGAAGAAACCATTTCATGATATGCATCATGTGTTTAGGAAAAACCAACCAAGGCACAATCCTGGACACAAGAAGCAACATGAAAACAAGTTTCCTTCTGCATATTGGAGAGTGAAAAATGATGCAAATGCACCAAAAAGTGGAGAAAAGTATTAGAATACCTTTAGTAGAAATATTAGAAGCTATTCTGCCATGCCTTTTACATATGAAGTCGATGATTTCAATTATCCAAAAAGAAGATCCTTTGGATATACACTTGGAGTAGAAGGCTTGACTGCTAACAGGCATGAACCCAAAAAGTGTTGGGTACCTAAACATACTTAACTTGTTTTGTAGGATGTCTGGTACATAGACAGTGGATGTTCCAGACACATGACAGGGAACACGAGATGGTTGACTGCTTTTAAAGCCTTTGATGGACCCAAAGTAACATTTGGAGGCAAAGAAAACCCAGGAAAAATTAAGGGGGAAGGCATAATGCTCAAAAATAGTTTGAAGATTCAAAATGTAGCTTTTGTTAAAGGGCTGAACTTCAGTCTGCTAAGTATCAGTCAATTCTGTGAAAAAGGCTATAGTGTGCATTTCAACAAGGAAGGATGCAAGGTGATTCATAGCCAAACCAACACAGTTGTACTTGCAGGAAGAAGAGAAGACAACATGTATGTGGTAGATTCGAAGACAACAAAAGCAGAAATGTGTTTGCTTGTCAAAGGTAAACAATCAACCAGCTGAATTTGGCATAGAAGATTGAATCATCTCAACTTCAAAACCATCAACAAATTGTCAAAGAACAAGTTAGTTGAAGGCCTACCAGAGATCACATTCAAGAAGGAAAGTCTCTGTGATGCATGTCAAAAAAGAAAGAAAATCAAAAGCTCTTTCAAGTCAAAGCCCTATCAATCAACAACAAGAATTTTACATCTGTGCATATGGATCTTTTTGGACCAGTCACACCAGTTAGTGTAAGTGGAAATAAATACACTCTATTAGTGGTGGATGACTTTTCCAAATTCACCTGGACCATATTCATGAACAAGAAAAGAGAGACACTCAAAAAGCTTTTAGATTTGTTAAGAAGAATTCAAAATGAAAAGGAACTGAAGATCATCAAGATCGGATCAGATAGAGGCACAGATTTTCTAAATGAAATTATCATAACCTACTGTGAAGAAAATGGAGTACTGCATCAACTATCAGCAGCAGGTACTCCATAACAAAATGGTGTAGCAGAAAGAAGAAACAGGACACTCAAAGAAGCAGTTAGAACAATGATTGCAGAAGCATGTTTACCAAAGAGATTTTGGGCTGAAGCAGTAAATATAGCATGCTATACTCAAAACAGATCAATCATCAACAAACATCATGGAAAAACTCCATATGAAATATGGAATGGAAGAAAACCTAACATCTCACATTTGCATATGGATCTAAATGTTTTGTTTTGAACATGAATCAACTACATACTTTTGATGAAAAGGCTGATGAAGCAATCTTTATGGGATACTCAGACACTAGCAAAGCTTTCAGAGTACTCAACAAAAGAACTTTGGTGATTGAAGAATCAATTCTGTTGTCTTTGATGAGCCAAACACAAATGGTGAAAGCTTTCAAGAACTTGAAGAAGAAGCAGGACAAATACAAGTTTATATGAATACAACAGTACCAGCTACCATTCTAAATCACAATATTGGAAATCAAGATGAGCCACCAGTCAACACAACACAAGAGGAACCAACACAAGAACATAAAGCTGATGCACAAACTAAAGTTGTGGAAACACCAAGTCAAGAGCAACTTCAACCTGACCTCAACTGGCTAAGAGACCATCTTGAAGATCAAGTCATTGGAGACATTCACACAAGAGTCAGAACCATAAGACAACTGGAGAATATGCTAACATGTTTTCTATCACAAGTGGAACCCAAAACAATAGATGATGCAATCCAAGATGCTGATTGGATTACAGCTATGCAAGAAGAACTAAATGAATTTGAAAGAAATGAGGTATGGGAACTTGTTGACAGACCATACATGGCCAACATCATTGAAACAAAATGGGTATTCAGAAACAAGATGGATGAACAAGGGACAGTTGTTAGAAACAAAGCAAGGCTTCCGCCGGTCAGTCGGTTGCCCTGCCGTCCAGGCGTTGCAAAAGGCTACTCTCAAGCCGAAGGAATAGATTATGATGAAACCCTTGCCCCAGTAGCAAGATTGGAAGCAATCAGACTCTTTCTAGCCTTTGCATCCCACAAAGACTTCAAAGTTTACCAAATGGATGTCAAGAGTGCATTTCTGAATGGACTTTTGGAAGAAGAAGTATATGTGGAACAACCTTCTGGTTTTCAACTCAAAGGGAAAGAAGATAAAGTATACAAGCCCAAAAAGGCACTTTATGGACTCAAACAGACACCCAGAGCCTGGTATGAGACACTATCACAGTTTTTGATCAACAATGGATTCAACAAAAGAACTATTAATAAGACTCTCTTCAAGCTAGAGGGAGGAACAAGCACCTTGTTAGTCCAAATCTATGTTGATGACATTATATTTGGATCAGAAGATGAAAAGCTATGTGAGACATTTGCAAACTTAATGAAAAGAAAATTTCAGATGAGCATGATGGGAGAATTAAATTACTTTCTTGGTCTACAAGTAAAGCAAATGAAAGATGGCATCTTTATCAATCAAGCCAAATACACAAAACACTTGATACACAAGTATGGTACGGACACAAGTGGCACAACAGATACACCAATATGTGCAAGAGTTATTCTTGGAAAAGATGAAAGTGGAAAGGATGTTGATCAGAAGCTTTATAGAGGAATCATTGGATCCCTACTTTATCTAACTGCAAGCAGACCTGATATAGCTTTTGTAGTAGGAGTATGTGCAAGATTTCAAGCTCAACCAAAGGAATCTTACCTTCTAACAGCCAAAAGAATAATCAAATACCTAAAGAACACCATCAATGTTGGAATTTGGTATTCAAAATATGGAGGTTTCAAGTTGATATCATATTCAGACTCTGGACTATGCTGGATGCAAAATAGATAGAAAAAGCACCTTTGGAACCTGTCAAATGCTAGGCATCAGACTAGTATCCTGGTTTAGCAAAAAGCAAAACTCTATATCCACATCAACAGCTGAAGCAGAATATATAGCAGCAGGCAGTTGTTGTGCACAAGTACTATGGATCAGACAACAGCTAAAAGATTATGGAATGGAAGAGAATACAATTCCAATAATGTGTGATAACACAAGTGCAATATCTATCACAAAAAATCCCGTATTGCATTCAAGAACAAAGCATATTGATGTAAGACATCATTTTATCAGAGATCATGTTGAAAAAGGAAATGTCGTTATAAGATACATACCAACTGAAGATCAATTGGCTGACATTTTCACAAAACCACTCAGTCATGAAAGATTCAGCAAGTTTAGAACTGAGTTGGGAATGATAGAAATTGACTAAGTACTCATCTAACTGGAGTAATCAGCTAAGTAATTTCACCAGCTGACTAAACCTTTGACATTACGGGTGAACTCGTTTGGTAGGTATGGCGCTGGTACTCAGCGAAGTCAACTACACTGATTGTTAGGAACAGCTGTATACAACAGCTCAGTGAAGAAGTCACTACACCGTCATAGTGACCAGCCAAGTCACTCCACCGAAATAAATATTGGAGTCAACAGCAAACTAAAAGTGTGAACTAAATCAGCTTTATACTCGTGGAATATCAAAAAGTTATGGAGGATTATAATGTGGAAGATTACCCACGTGGAGATCAAATTGTAATCGTGGAGGTAACTACATTATTTTTTGAATTAAAACACCTCGATTCCCGGGATTTATCATTACTTACCTCAATCCACTCCCCCACTACACTCAAATACCGTGATTTATATACATAAAATCACGCCATTATGTCACAAAATCCTTCCATATTCAACCACGTTCACACTACTCAAAATCATCCTATATAAACCATACTTAGAGGTTTTTCAGAAATTTTTTACGCTCCTTTGCAATCATAAACCCTATTTTTTTGCAAAATCAAAGCTTGTTCTCTAAATCTCAATCTTACTCAAACAATGACTTCATCCTCTTCAACCACTCAAACTGGAAAACAATATGAGAAATCGATTGTCACTGGATCGTTCTTTCAAGAAGAACTCTACTTAAATCTATGCGGAAATGATGAAGATGCAAAAATATTGGCAGATGGATGCAAAAATCTGGGATTGCTGACCTTCCTCAACACCCTCATCAAAGATGTTTGCTATGAAAACCTTATTTCCTTCTAGAAAAATGCAAATTTCATTTCTGGGCTCCTTGCTGAAGAAGGTGACAAAATGGATGAAGACAAGATCGTTGCATCTGTCAACAGTATAGAAGTGGTCATTACTGCAAATGTAATTCACAAACACCTCAAACTCTCGAATAAAGGTCACACAAAAACAGCCTTGGTACCACAAAACTTGGATGACTTCTGGGTAACAATTGCCAAAACGGCAAACCCAGGTTCTAAGAAGCTTAACTGTCTCAGATCTTCTTTGAAGAAACCCTTCAATGAATTCAGTGCTCTAATCGGTAAGACAATTGAAGGCAAGGTAGGAGCAAACAATGCCATGACAGAGGTTCGAATACATTTTATGGGAATCATCTATAACAGTCTGGAGTTTAATTGGGCAAACTACTTCTTCCAAAAACTCAAAGAACAGATCCAATGTGAGGTACATGCTGAGAAAAATGGACTTGCTGAAGGGAAGAAGAAAAAGGAGATCTTCTGGGTCAAGAAATCCTATGGAATTCAACTCCACTACCTCATGCAATGTCTGAAAGTACCGGTAATCAAACTCCATAAATTGAATGAATCCAAAGTCATGTTTACCTATGTCAAACAGACAAAGAAAGCAGGAGTGGGGGAAGAGAAAGCAACCTAGCAGAAACACATCTGGCCAAAGAAAGAAATAAAAAGTTCAAAGAAATCGGGACAAAGAGGAGTTTGGAAAGTTAATAGAGAAGAAGAAGAGTAATTAGAAGAAGAGGCAGAACAACAAGAGGAAGAAAATAATAGTGAGAATGACCAACTTGAAAATGAGGAATTTGAAGGAGAAACTGGAGATGATGAAGAGACTCAAAAGAGCCAACTCAGATATCTGCAAATAATATTGATGATAGAATTGCTACCTATCTTGAATGGAAAGAAGGTGATTCCAGAATTCAACTTCAAGATTCAGACCACATGCTTGCTGAAGAAGCTTGGTTCTTTGATTTTCTGGGGATCACGACACTGGTTGGTGTACTTGATGAATCCCCACTCTAGGACATGGTTGATGCGGCAAAAGCAAAATTGCCTCAGATCTCTGACAAAGATAGTGGTGACTCGGAGGATGATGGAGATGACCATGACAATGATGATGGTGATGATGGACAAAACAAGGAGCTTGAACAAACAGCTGATGCAATTGATGACAACATACTTCTAAGTTCATTCCTACAGCCACAAGGATCAGCATAGAATACACCACCAGCTAAGGCAGCTCCATCAACACCACAAAATGATCAGCAAACTATGGACAACTACAATACAATTGAGCCGGCTCCACAGCCTTACCATGCTCCACAACCTTCAGTTGACACTGCAGCTGAACCAACAACAGTGTTAGACACTGGCTCAGCTGCTGGAATTCCAGTCAAGACAATCGCCGGCACTGAGCAAGGGGGAACAAGAGAACACGTTACTCCAGAAATAATATATACCCAAGTACTTGAAGAAGTAGAAGCTGGTGTAGATGTTACTCAATCGACAGCACAACACCAAGAATCAGTTGAGGTTCCTCCCACAATGCAACATCAAGACAGAGGACAGCAAACAGATCCAGAATCCACTGATATCTGTCACAAATTTACTCAACTGACCACTGGCATCTCAAATGAGGCATTTGAAAAGGCAGCAGATCTGTTGGCTGAGGAAATAAAACAACAAGCAATGTATCTCAGATCTATGACTATGACATTTAAAGATGAAAGCCACTCCATAGAGAAAAGATTTCAGGCTGTTGCTGAGTACATTGATGCACAAAATATTGTTGTGCAAAGACAATGTGACTTGATGCAACAGTTAAACCTCAATATCACCAACAATTTTGCAGGACTTAGATAGCATATTTCTCAAGAAAATGAGTCCATAGCACTTGCTTTTGGCACCAGATTTCGAAGTGTAACTCAGAAGCTGACTGATCATGACTCAAGGTTCACATCCATTGAGTCCAAAGTGGACACTCTGATTGGTACAACTGAAGCTACAAACAGTATCTTACTACAGTAAATGGATGATGCTGCCAAAAAGGGGGAAAGAAGTGATAAGCCTGAAGAAGGATCAACAGTTAGACCCCTAAATTTTACTGAGGAGCATCTAAGAGAAAGGGACAGAGAAATCAGAATTCAAAATCAAGTTGAAGAACAATTGAGAAAGGCCAGAAAGGAGAAGGAAAAAGCCCTAAATGAAACCTGCATTGGATTCCCTCATCCAATCCAGAGAAGAGATGATGATAGAGATAGATAAGGAAGACAGCAAAGACCTAGATCTAGTCAACAAAAAGGATCAGCAAGCCAACACAGATTCAAAGACCAAAGAGAGGTAGCAAAGACACTGTATATTCGGTGAGAAAAGAACATTTACTACTCAAGAAACAGGGAAGAATAAGATGCTGATGTACTAGATAATGTAAGAGAGTTCTTCAGAGTCCAAGACGGTCTGTATCCAAATCAAACGAAAGATGAAGCATGGGCAGACTGGCTAAGCTATCAGGATGAGAAGATGAGAACTGATATGGCCAAAATTTACAATGATGTTAGGAGACAGCCTGCATCTCTTAAGCAAAATACTGGATCCGACTCAACCAGCAGACCAAGTACAGCCATACCCCTCTCTGTAAAATGACCAGAAGATTTACCCAGTGAACAATAAGAAGATTTCAACTACATGGTAAAATTATTCAACCCTATGGGGAGAATGAACCGACAAGAACAATGGGGTCTGTTCAAGAATCTCAAGTTTGCTGATTCACACATTACTGAAGCTAGGGATAGACTTCAGAAATACTTTGGAGAACCCAGGGCAAATGAGACTATGCCTGATTTTCACAGACTTTTTGGCAAGAGAATATTTCATGAAGTCTCTGAGTACACTGCTATGGCACACTGGAAGTGGAAGTTTCCAGAAATCGATTGGAAAGATATGGAGGAGGTCCAGACCACTAAGTTCAAGAGGTACAAAGCAGAATTAAGTAAAATATAATTAGAGCACTATGAATATGTTTTGAACTTACTTTCCTTATTGCCCTTGAATAGATAAATAAAAATTTTGAGTTTTATTCTGTTGATTATTATGAAAAATTTGGTATACTTATGTTCAGGCTTATAAGGGTTTTGGCATCATCAAAAAGGGGGAAATTGTTAGGAACATTTTTATGTTTTGATGACGGCAATACTAGCTATTATATCAAGCCTGAAATAAGTTAGAATTCTCTGTATAATTATTTACTTAGAGTCTGACATGTTGTATAAGTTGAGTCAGACAAGTATTGTACTAGTTGGTAGGATGGCGAAGTAAAACAGATATCCGGCAGAGTGAAGCCAGCCAAGTACCAGCAGAGAAGCATGAAGACATTATGGTCTGACTTATAACCAAGGAAGTTTGTGATGACTTTGGATAAGTCTAAGTTATAATTCAAATGATGAAATACATTGTCAAATATGGTGTACACTGATCTCACCCAAATCAAGGATCAGTGAAGTACAAGAAGTACCTAAAAGATCAAAGAAAATAACAATGCAGTAAACCGGCAGAGTAAACTGACTATCGGCTAAGTAAAGACAGAGTAGTGAAGGAAGAACCAAACAGCCAAGCCAGAAGGATCACTTAATCGTTCAGGGAACGGCCAAGTAAACTTTACTTGTTCAGATTTCAAATGATGAAGATCAAGCATTAAATGCATAATCAATTCATGATCAATCAAGGACGGATTTTCTGATAGACGTTTGAAGAAATCCGATCACTGAAATCAAGGAGAATACATTTAAGAGGGAATCAAGGATTAAATCAAGGATCATTCTCCATATTAAATAGCCAACGGATGGAAATTCAAATCAAGGATTATCAAGGCTATAAATAGAAGGCATTGACAGAAAAGAAAAAATGAAGATTGAATCTGATAAGAAACAAGCATAAACTCTTTCAAAGTGAAAAGCCTTCTATCTGTACTTAAAGGGAACATCTAGAGATCAACTCAGCAATCAGAACTTCAATTCCATATCAAGCTCTGAGATTGATCAACAAATCTGTGAATTCAATTCACATCAACTGAGGCAATTGAATCTGAGGAATCTGAGAGGGAGTTGCAACCTTTGTGATAGTCTTTGAAGATTTGTTCTCAAGAGGCGATGATAGAGACCGAGTCACTTTGAAGCTTTTGAATCCAGGGAGTGATAGTATTGCAGATTGTGAAGCTTGTGTAGCCAAGGACAATCGTGCTATTGTATCTGTGAAAACAATAGTGAATTCCTCCAATCATCACAGGAGAAGAGTGGATTAAGATATTACACCACCCTGAACCACTATAAACCTTGTGTCTATTTACTTTCTGCAATTTAATTTACAGTACTTTATTTCATTGCATACTCTATATCTGTGATTGAATAATCTACTTTGAACCAACATTTAAAGAAGGGACTTATCCGCTGCCCAAAAGCTTTTAAATATAAGAAAAGTTTTTGAAACTCCACTATAATCATTCACACCCCCCGACTATAATTTTACCCTTCTCTGGGACCAACATTCACGAACAAATATATGATATACTGCTAACCTAGACTAGCTTTTTCTTCAGTTGCGTCTCTCCAAACTACACACCATCTTCTTTAGGCTACCCTTTGATGTGTTGAATTTTCAAAAGGAAGGAAGAAGACATAAAATATGGTAGGGGTATTTATTTATTTAGGCTAATTTTCAAATATTTAGTTAAGTAGTGTTTCAACAAAGTTTTTTTTATATATTTAAATAGACATTTCTTCATTAAAAAATTATACATGTAATATCCTTCATCACCGATAATACAAGAACATTGTTCCTCAATTGAAGAACCTAACCCTAATAGAAATTAAAGAACCCCTATAGCCTTAATTGATGAAGTGATCTAATCCTTAAATTAAGAACCCTAGCCCTTAATTTAGAACCTAGATCCTAAATTAAGAAACCTTAACCCCAAGTTGAAGAAGCCCAGTGTAGCGCCCAAGTCCCGGATACCGAATCCTTATTTGGAAATGGGACGTTCGGCACATGACATTTAGAGTAAACCCTAAATTTCATGTAAGCCTCGTGTCATATCAGAGTATTTAAAGATTCACGCGGAAGAAAACAATCTGAAGACTCAGGAACTAAACCCTCAAGGTCTTTCAAAACAACCACAACCAGAACACAACTGCTGTCAAACTAAATCATAAAAAACCGAAAGCGAAAACTATTATCCATTACAACTATTTGAAAAGAAGGAACAAATACAAAAGGAATCTAGAACATAAACGACTTCACTGCTTGACTCCTAAGCTAGCACTCCAAGCTCGTCGTCAAAACAGCATGTACCTGCAACCTTCTTATTCCAAGTAAATGAGTGAGCACCGGCCAAATGTTAGTAAGGAGAAAAAAGATCAAAAGAGAGATTCATGTATGTCGAATGCCTGGAGACACGACATGAATCTACTTCATCCAGTTACAAAACAATTGAAAGAAAACTTGAAACATTGAAGAAAACTACTTTTAGGAACGTAGCTTGAATCCAACTTGAACAATGCACATAAAACATGCCTTTTAACTACATTAAGTTCATCTTTCACGTACTTGTTAAGTTGCATTACTTACTTGATCAAACTTACGTAAGATATCTACCAACCCATACTTTACTTGTCTGCTAACTGAAACATATTCGCGTCTCGTCTGTCTTGTTCGTGTTTTCTACTGAACATGTCTGACTGTACTGTTCTGTTTCATGTTTCTTACTGACTGAACTGAGGGTCTGATGCAACACGGGTAATACGACTAGCCATACATCCAACGTGGGTCTGGATCACGGTACTCTTGTAATACATCGTCTTGAGAACGACATGGGTAATACGACTAGTCATACATCCGATGTGGGTCTGGGTCACGATGCTCTTGTAGCACATTGCAAACTAACGAACTATAAACACATAGGAGCACATAACGCACATAACTTTCATGTTTAAAACCATACATAACTTGCAGGAACCTAAGGCCATAGCAACACCAAACTCCCATCCTATTTCCACTACTCGCTACCCAAACCTTAAAACAATCTATAGAAATATTCAAAACAATTGAATAATTCTTTAGCAACATTTTTTACCGTTAAGTTACTAGAAAACATAACAACGTTCCAAAATCATTGTTTGACAGCTACACGGAAGCACATAAGTAAAAACGATGCAGTTTATCAACGTGCAGTTTATCATAAAATCATGTTCCAAAATCATTGTTTGACAGCTACCCGGAAGCACATAAGTAAAAACGATGCAGTTTATCAACGATGCAGTTTATCAACGTTCCATAATCAACGTGCAGTTTATCATAAAACAATGTTCAAACAACTTAACAACATATCTTTAAACTAAAAACGGAACCTTTTGATAAGAAGAACACATTACCTTAAAGACGAGCTGAACTACGAACCGAGCAACACCTTGCTTCCAAAACATACGTGAATCTACAAACCGCCAAAACCCTAATCTCAAAGCCAAGAGCCACAACATAACAAGATCAAACTACGAATTAACGAAAGAAAACGATAATTACCTTCTTGAGATGAAACATGATCCAAAATTGCTCCTGAATCAGGATCTACCTTGAAACCGAGTCTTCGATCTTCAGACACGTCCTGGACAAGGTCGGACGCGTCCTCAACACCAAAACTAGGTGCAGCTCGGTACGGTTCAGCGTGCCAAAAGATCTGGGCACTACTAGATATACAGAAACCCGAATCCGGATCCGATCCATAATTGGATCGTCAGATTTGATTCACAGCACCGATCGAGACGCTCGATCATGCACAGCGGAAGCTACGAATTAAATTCGCATGTGATTTTACCACGATTTAATTCACATAATAAATTAATTAACTACAAGAAAGTTGAAGATTTACCCAACAGAAGAAGGAGCCGCAATTGACAAAAGAGAAGCCACAGTCTTTTGGATTGTATCTCCAAGCGACGACTGGTGGACGTCGATCCTCGTAGTAAAACCTCCTCGAATATGCTCGTAGGTTTTTCTTCTCCTAATGGCTAGAACAAAAAACTAAATTTTCTTTTCTTTTTTATAAATGTGGCACAAATTTTATAATCATATTGTGTTGGGAGGAACTCTCTTTATATAGAAAATTAACTAGTCAAGAGAGAGTTATCATTTTCACAATACAATTACCTATTTCCATAAGGAAAACATATTTGCCACAAAAAAAGAGATAATTCTCATAAAATCAATCTCTTAATTATTTAACAAATAAATAATTAATTAATTACACGTGTGACATAATCTAGGAAAATTTAATTTCCTAATTTCCTCAACATATGTGGCGCCACTTTGCCATTAATTTTAATAGAAAATGTCTTTTCTATTTTACATACTATTTACCAAATAAATAATATTCTCATATTCATTAAATAGACCGACTATTTAATTTATTCCCGAGGTTCCACAAAACGAGAAAACACTCGCGTGTTAAGAGCCAACCCGGGGACCATGGACCTATAACTAGTAGCTACAATAAATCGAATAAAATATTCATCAAACAGAATATTTCTACTCAACTTATTAATTTCGGAATTACGCCACCATAAATCTGAAACTGAACTCTATCTATTATAGATATAACTTATTCTCAGAAAGTCGAGTCAATAAGTGTCCATTAATATAATCATTACATACAGACCAACCATCCATAGACTATCCGTAACGAAGCGGGATTATTTCCGTAAACCTTCTTCATTACATCTTATCCTTATTTACTATCAACCCACTAGTGATAAATTAGTTCATAACCAATATGAACTCAGCCGATCGATCAGTTTCTAGGATCAACAAATAAGGGGATTGTCTTTCTACTTCCCGCAGGAAGGAATGGATTCAATATCTGTGAGACACACTCTCCTCACTCATTCCAGAATAGTGCCAACGTGAAAGTGATTCGGACCGCGAGTCGTAGCAATCCTTAACGAACACATCAAACCCTTTCTTGAAACAAGTAGGAGTATGCAATCACTTCAGGATTAAGGTTAATCCATATATGATCATCTTGTGATTTAATAAGATTTCTCAATCACGGAATTATATAAGAAATATAGATTAAATCGGTCCAGTCATATATGACTACATCATATATAAATGCCCCACATAGATAACCAATATTGACGGTCCGGATAAGACGGTCACACATTAAAGTGTTATGGGCGCATTAATGGTATTTTAATCAATAGACCCCATACTTTGATTAAGTTCACCACAGTCTAACAGTTCAAGTGTATCACCATAAACTTAATCCTCACGTGTGACACACAGTAAGTTATATGGCTACATATGATACAACTTGGATTTTCAGCGGTGTATTATATATAAGCATGAAGCAAATAATAAGATGAGAATAAATCTATCATTTATTAATTATAAAAACAATTACATAAATTGTCTTTCGGGCGCTACTCCCAACATACACGTCCTGGGACACGTCCTTGACACTCTGGGACATGTCTGGGGCAAGCAGGACGCTTAACCGAGGGCTATTCTCGGTTCAGCATGCCAGGAAGGGTGAAAACTCCAATAACACGGTTTTGTTAAAGTCTGGGGCTCCTTGGAGCTTTTTTATAGACTTTTCAGGGCTTAGGTCGGTTTTCCAACAAAAAAATTATGTGGGTCCAGGTGCAAATCCTAGTTGGTGTACCAAACCCAATAGGAATTCAACTTTTTGCAATGGGCCCCACTTGTAAAATCTTTCCACCAATGTATTTCCTTTAAACTGCTGACTTGGTGGTCCAATACTTGCACCTGGACCACCCTAAAATTACTGGTTTTCCAAAGACTTGGAGGAAAATAAAAGCTAAAAAGAAAAGAAAAATAAATTTTAAATGGACTAAAATACCCTTACAAAGAGGTGAGGGGTTTTACACCTAGCCCTAATTGATGAACCCTGAACCCTAATTTAGATCCTAGACCCTAAATTAAGTCTCCTAAGCGGTAAATTAAGAACCTTAACCCCTAATTGAAGAACATGTAACCCTTAATTGAAGCACCCTAACCCCAATTAAAACACCAAAACCTGCCAAAAAAAAGAAAAAAAAAATAACGATGAAAACTTGTTGAAGAAAAAAAAAAGGTGATGATGACTAAGGAAGCGATTTTACTGTGAAAAAATGGAAGAAGAAGAAGAAGGGGTGAAAGGAGTGATTTTCTAGGGGGGAAACGAAGAATATTTGGGCAATTAAGTAGGTCAACAAACTGCCGACCGCTGAGTAGGTTTGACTTGTATTCAATGGTGTATAGTAGATTATGTAACATAACATATCGTCTGCAAAATTAAAATCTAACGGCTAAATCGAAGATGCATGACTCGCTTTCAGCCTCAGAGCGACCGTAATGAAAAAGATTCGAGTTCAATTGTCGATCTCCAAAAAGCCGCCCTAACACTTAAGTCAATTTTGTAGAATTAGAGAGATATGAGAGTATGAGCACTTAATTAATAGTGTAAGTGTGCAAAGATAGTGTATTTTAATACGATGGCTAAACTATGTGCAGATAGGAGATGATGTGTTGATATTTTGGAGATGTTGGTAACAAACATAGGTAATAATAAGTTCATGAAAATGTTAATATATAGAGAATCTCACACTAGTAATTAATCGTGTTAGGTGAAACATTAATCACAAGTGAACTAGTAGACCTACTCAGCGGTCGGCTCGAAGTCTATAACAAGTTAGACCCTAACATAAATATTATAGTGGGTGAATTCGAATTTTAGTAATGTAAAAAATCAAAAAGAGAGGTAAAAATATTTTGATGGGCAAAGAAGGGTCACAATATTGAAGAGTTGGAGTGATAGGAGATATAAAGATTCCAACATGGGGAGGAAGAATTCCTTCAAAATTTGCTTATTTTGACTTGAACGAGTCAAAATCAAACTCAAGCTTGAATATAAATCTAATCAAATGATAAACAAATCAACTTGCTTTTCAAATAGGTAAACTTGAGCTCGTTCGTGTTTTTAACAAATTCAAATATAAACCAGATATATTCCATCTTTTTTCGATTTATGAAAAATATTATAAGGAATAAAAATGAGCCACAATTATATGATGATGGAGAAATACATCCAACTCTTGGCAACTAGTAAAAAGATGTATAATTTGGTGTGAATATCTATCACTGGTCACAACAGCATGTTTCATGAGCATTTGTACTTTGTAGTAGTACAATTTATGGGAATCGAAACAACCGTTCTAAAAATAAAAAATAAAAACCGTTCCGAGCACAACAATGATTGCAATGGTTTAATGATTGTATCATGTTGTTAAACATGATTATCCAACTTAATTTATATTATATATATATAGAATAAAAATGATTATACACTATCTATAATTACGTAATGTACATATCTTTTTTCCACATATATATGCAAACCCATCTAAAAGCTAGGATATCTCCGGTCATGAGAATCATAATTCAGTGATTAAAGAGATTGAATATTGTAATTGCAATATTGTTTTAAGATACAGGAGAGGTTCAATTATGTAAATGATCAACATTTCTCTAGCAAAAAAAAGTTGTATACGCAACTCATATACATTGAATTATTGATGCAGATCCATCGATTTATATCATCAAAACAGTTCCCCAAGGACATAGAAGACCTTTTGGGTGGGAACAACATGTGTATGGAGATAAACACACTTTTAGCCATTTTATTTCAAGAATTTTGTATTTCTATACATATATTCCATGTTAACACTTTTATTCCTCATTTATGCATTTTTTTTTTGTTTTTCTATTCATTTTTGCCACATGTCAACTTTTTATTGTTGTAACATTTTTGACACATGCACTATGGAGGTAAAAATTTGTACGTACATAAGAGGAGGTAAAAGTTTCAAGATGAAAATTTTAAGATATACTGATGAAGTTTGTAGAATTACAAACAAAATAAAATGCGGAATTATTATTGATGAGGTAAAAGTTACAAGTTAAATTACAATGCAGCTGATCATGGGGTATTTATAACTTCATACACCTCATCAGTTAGAAGTTAGTTACAAACGGTTATTGCATACTATAACTGAATAACCATTTTCTAGATTACATCATACTGAATTGATCAAAGAAATCTTTGTCTCTCATCCTGTTAGTAGTTCAAAAAGTCTTTGTCCTTATATTGTCAGCAAGGTGATTACACTCAGCATTCCCTTCAGCCTGTATACTGTAACACCCCCTCAAGCTGAGAGTGGTGCATGAACAGTTTGCACTCAGCATTCCCTTCAGCTACTTAAACTCTAGAAGATCTTTGAAATTCCCATTTTGTATACTAGATGGGAGAAAATAGGTGCATCCAAGGCCTTGGTAAGAATGTCGGCTACTTGTTCTTTTGTATTGACTGGAAGAAGTTTTACAAGTCCTGATTTGACTTTGTCTCTTACAACATGGCAGTCAATTTCAATATGTTTTGCTCTTTCATGAAAGACTAGATTGTGAGCAATGTGCATTGCACTGGCATTATCACAAAATAACACATCAGGCAACTGAACTGGGACTTGCAAATCTTGGAGTATATAAATCAGCCACTGAATTTCACAAACTGCATTTGCCATTGCCCTGTATTCAGCCTCAGATGAGCTTCTAGCTATAGTTGTTTGTTTTTTGGCCTTCCAAGAGATTGGAGCATCCCCTAGAAACATCATATAACCTGATACTGATCGCCTTGTTTCAGGACAACCAGCCTAATCACTGTCTGTAAAACCTTTGAGTACAAGGTTGTTGTCTGCTGGGAATAGGATTCCTTGACCAGGGTTAGTCTTCGAATACCTTAGCAGCCTATATGCTGCCTTCATATGATTTTCAGTAGGAGTGTCCAGAAATTGACTTAGTTGTTGTACTGGAAAAGCAATATATGGTCGGGTAAAAGTGAGGTAAATCAATTCGCCCACTAGTGATCTATATACAGTGTTGTCTTTTAGAAGTGGTTAATCACCATGTTGTAAAGTCTGCTTAGACTCCATAGGTGTCTTAGCATGTTTGGCTCCAAAAATTAATATTCTTCTAAGAGATTAAGGGTGTATTTCCTCTGTGAAATGGATATACCTTTTGGACATTTAGCAGCCTCGATGCCTAGGAAATATCTCAACTTTCCAAGATCTTTGATGGTCAATTGCTGATGTAAAGTGTCCATTACTGGTAAAGGAACGGGCATGTCTGCAAGATATCTAGCCTTTCCCAATACCTGTTGAAATAAAAGAAAATAAGTCTCATGAAATTGAGTATTTCTAGCAACAAAGATATCTTTGTTGGTAATGTCTAAGAAAATAGCACCCTTAGATGTATTTGAATTCCCAAGATAGACACAAGTCCTACATCTTGAGTCAAATTTTGTCCTATACTGCTGAAGTATGCAAGAAAAGATTAGGCAACCAAAAACTTTAAACCCAGAATAGTCTGGTTTAGTGCCATAAAGCACTTCATGTGGGGTGCTTTCCTTCAGCAGTGGTGTAGGTGTAGCATTAATCAACTTTACAGCATGTAAAAGACAGAAACCCCAATATTTAATGGGTAGATTACTCTGGAACCTCAAACATCTTGCCACATTCAGCAGATGCTGATGTTTTTTTTTCAACAATACCATTTGCTCAGGTGTATTTACACAGGATGTCTGATGTCTGATGTATGATACCCTACTGAGCATAAAAGCCAGTGAGTTGAAATTTGCACCATTGTCAGATCTAATTACTTTAATAATCTTGTGAAACTGAGTAAAAACAAATTTAACAAAATATTTAACAAGGTCAGAGGCTTCAGATTTGTGCCTCAAAAGAAAAACCCAAGTAAATCTAGAAAAATCATCTACAACAGTAAGAAAATATTGTTGCCCATTTACAGTATGCTGTCTCAATGGACCCCAAATGTCCATATGAACAAGGTCAAAAACAGCATTTACAACAGTAGTACTTAAAGGAAAAGGATTTTTCTTCAGTTTAGCCATAGGCAGACATAACAGATCATGATTACAAAATTTCACATCAGCAGACTGTGAACTAATGACTTGCAGTCTTTTATCTGGCCAGTGTCCTAGCCTGTAATGCCATAAAAGAGTATCATCTAATCTATCAGATAAAGTGTGATTTTCTACAGCATTGAGTCTTATTGGTTGATCCATGATATAGAGTCCTCTGTGTAACTTAGCTGAACCAATCACTTTCTTGTTCTTGTCCAGCAAAACACATTTGTTAGCAGAAAAATACAACTGCACATTTTGTATGATTAATAAAAGAGGGTAAAGATAAAAAGTTATATTTAAAACCAGAATGCAAAACACATCATGTAGGACCAATTGAGGGTTCACCCTTACTTGTCCTATATGAGTGACAGAGACATTATTTCCATTAGGCAGTCCCATTTTTATACCAGATGAAGGTTTGAGATTGCTTAATAGATCTAATGATCCTACAATATGATTTGTGGCACCAGAGTCCAATATCCATTGTATTGATCTTACTAAATTTAGATCATATGTTCCTGTAGCAGGTGAGTAGTGTGTGACAATATCAGCAGGTTGACCAACATCAAATCATGCATGTCTAGGAGGATCATTCAGCAGAGCCATCAACTTGTCAAGTTGTTGTGCAGTAAGATTGGGAAACCCCGGTCCAGCAGACCTACTTGGTGCATGATCTTCTTCTGTTGATTGATCCTCTTCTACTATATTGGCTCATTTTGACTTGAAACCAAGAGGAAAGCCATGCTTCTTGTAGCAAGTCTCCTCAGTATGACCATTGAATCCACAAAAACTACATTGCATCTTCTTGGGATTCTTGGGTCTGGGATTTGCAGCAGAGTTAGGTCTGCTGACAATCTGATTTTGTCCATGTCCATTCTTTTGTGACAGGAGGACCATGGAATCTTGATTCTTGGCTTTGTTAGCCACATACAACTTATGTTTTTCAAACTTGATTGCCATTGCAAATGCATCATGAATTTTTTGAAAGGGCACCTTCAACATTGCCTGTGAAACCATTGGTTCAAATTCATCCCTCAAACCTTTAAGGAATTTCATGACATGTTCAGCCTCCATATGATCCAAAAGATTGCTAATTGCATTGCAGTGATGTTGAGGATCACAAGAACAGACTGTTACAGGCCTGATGGTCTTGATTTCTTCCCAAAGAATCATTAACTTTGTGAAATATTGATTGACAGAATCTGTGTCTTGCTTCAGCAAATGCATTTCTTCAAGAAGATCTAAAAGTCTTAAGGCATCAACATTTGAAAATCTTGCTACAAGATTCTTCCAAACTGTATGTGCATTCTTGAAATACATCAAACTTTGTGCAATGGTGTTTTCAACAGAAATAAAGATCCATGATCTAACCATTGTATCACACTGTCTCCATGCATAGAACTCTGCTGAATCTGCTTATGGCCTTTTAATTGTGCCGTCTACGAAGCCAATTTTGTTCTTGGTGATCAGCATCATTTCCATGGACATTTTCCATGGATTATAGTTATTGCCATTCATCAATGGCTGAACAAGAACCAAAAAAGGATTCTCATTAGGATGAACATAGAATGGACTGGAGGGACTTATTTCTTAGCTGCCATGGCTATCAAGAACTCCATAATTGATCACAAATCAATAATAAAAGTGAGAATATAGGAAAAACCGATCAAGAACTGATCAAAAACTCAGGAAAATGATGACAGTTTACTCTCAAGAAACTGAAACCTTAGAAAACATGAAGAACACTCTCAAGATTCTTCAAAGATTGGAGAGAAAACGCAGGAAAGCATTTAGAAATTCTCAAATTTCTGCTCTGATACCATGATGAAGTTTGTAGAATTACAAACAAAATAAAATGCGGAATTATTATTGATGAGGTAAAAGTTACAAGTTAAATTACAATGCAGTTGATCATGAGGTTTTATAACTTCATACACCTCATGAATCAGTTAGAAGTTAGTTACAAACGGTTACTGTATACTATAATTGAATAACCGTTTTCTAGATTACATCATACTGAATTGATCAGCAGGCTGATGTCCTCATCTTGTTAGTAGTTCAAAGAAGTCGTTGTCCTTATATCATCGCAGGGTGATCATACTCGATATTCCGCCAAAGATGTATACTGTAACATATACATACAAGAATTGTGAAATAAAATGGATCAAATGTGTGTGGGTTTCAAAACGAAATGATTTCATTAAACAAAAAAAGTACAAACATCAAACCGGACTACTACCGGACCGCCATCTGCGAAATGTTGGACTAACAAAAAGAAAAGACAAAATAATAGAAACAACATCATGGATAATCCGCTAAATTCTATCTCACCACGGTGAAACTAATTTGGCAGCAAGTAAAATATATGACTATAGTCATACTAAAAACAACTAACAACTTTGGATGGAGACTCCGAAACCCGAGACTAGTAAAAACCGACGACTTCCAACAGTGAATCCGATCCAGATCCAATGACCCATTTTTCTGATGGAACATAGCAAAATGAAAAGGACCAAAACCCCTCAACTAGAGAACCACCAATACCAGCACACTTAAAATCACATCCAAAAGAAGTAATGCCCGAAAGGAGGAAATAACAAAAACCAGTGGATTCCAATTCCGATCCGAGACGCCTCTAGTCTCTGCTAGAATACAATGATGGATGCATGAAAAGATAGTCGATAAAACAAAGAAATACACATCCCAAAAGAGATGAGACTTCGCCTTGATGCTAGATCTATGCAAACCATCTATTGAAATCGCCGAAAATCTATTCAGATTCATCGGGAGAAGCTCCGGCCACCGAGAGGCACCAAGCTTTAAGTCAGAAGGAACTTAGAAGATGAAAGAGAGAGAGAGAGAGAAAAAAAAAGTTTTTATTACTCGAATATGATGTTTTCGTATAGACCGAAAATATTGTCATAACCTCATAAGGTGGTACCTATTAAGAAGTTGTCTTCACAAAACAGCACAAAAGCCAAATGAGCGAAAGAGCCAACACTGCATTTTAGAACCTCATAAGGTGGTACCATTAAGACTTCACAAAGACAATAAAACCAGCCAACAAAATGAAGAGCCAACACTGCAATAAGCCGGGGAGCGGGGGTTTGATCCTGGCCTCTTCTCTCTCCGATACTATATTGGATCAATGACTTATCGTTGTACTAAAACCAATTGGTGTTAGTAAAGACGCAACTTTATTTTCTTTAACATCTGTCAGTAGCATTACTATTTTTTTTATTTGTATGAGTAATGGCTGCTATAATCACTATAATACAATAAATATCATAAAAACATAAACTAATACGACGGTGAAACCGACATCCGTTTAAAGAAAAATCTAACTATCACGTCATGAGTAATTTCATACGTAAACTTGTGACTCGTGTCGGAACGGTTGTGAAAGTGCAATTACTACTTTATGATATATGCTAGGTCATCTTAAAGTAAAGATACCTAGAACCAAATTGCCCCTATCCGCTCCGAGTTCTCACCAATTACCCCTTTCTCTCTTTGGCTGTCAGGCTGCTGCATCTCCTTTCCATTCCTCCTTTTTAACTACTTTCCTTCTTTTTACTTTCTTTCCTTTTCCTTTCCTTTCCTTTCCTTATCTCCATTTTCACATACCTTTTACTTCTTTCTCATGTAAGTCGTGCTCTCTGTCTCTCTCGTGAATCCCCCCCTATTCCATTCCTCCCCCATCTCTGTTTCACCCTTAAATCAACCACCTCCATTTCCAAATCATGTTTACAGATATTGTATTCCAGTTTCTGTTCATTGGATTCAGTGTTCTTCGTTGAACTACTCCGATTATGACGACGAGATCGCCTCAAAATCGAGTTCAAGCTCTAAACGGAGGAATTGAGACGCCGTCGCCGAGGCCTAGGATTCAAGCTCAGTTTCATTCTACTGTTTCTGAACAGAAGCTTCGCCGATTCAATATTCTGATATGTGTGTTCCGGTTTGCTGCTTTTTGCTTCTCTTTTGCTGCAGCTATCTTTATGTTCTGTAATTCTCGTGGTTCAAGCTTGCCTAGCTGGCATGATTTCGATGCTTTTAGATTCGTCGCCATTGCTAACGCCATTGTTGCTCTCTACTCACTCTTCGAAGTTGGCGCCTCCGTTTGGGAAATTTCTTGTGGTGCCACTCCTTTTCCTGAAGTCTTACAAGTCTGGTTCGATTTCGGTCACGATCAGGTTTATTCTCCATCTTCTTTTTACTGATTTATTCTGCGAATCAATGAGTTTCAGTAGTGAATTCTGAGCTTGTAAACGGTGTCGTTTTTTAGGTTTTTGCGTATATGCTGCTGTCGGCGGATTCGGCGGCGACGGAAATGGCACGGAGGTTAAGGGAGATGGACACGTGTAGGGTGAGCAATGCGTTCTGTATCCAATCTGATATATCCGTAGCCCTTGGATATGCTGGGTTTTTGTTCCTGGTTATGTCATCTTTGCTTTCGGGTTTTCGGGTCGCCTGTTTCATAATAAACGGTTCTCGTTTTCACCTGTAGACAGAGATATATATATATAAATATATTTCACGACCCGACCGACCGGCCGGCGTCTCCTCTCCGATCAATGTGTGTACGGACGAAACTTTTTTGACTCGTGTTGTGTACTTGTGTAGTCTATTTTTAGAAATTCAAAATTCTTTTTTCTTTTCGGGAGTTGGCGCTAAAAATAGAAATAATACTTAATGTTACTGTACGGTGTACCGGTTTTTTTTTTTTATATGTATGTCTGTAAGTTTTTTTATGTTATTCTTTATTCTATGAGAGTATGTATGAATCATATCTATTTTGCTACATCATTAGATGAGTAATATATATTATATATATATATATATACACACACACACGTTATTTTTACAAATACTATAGGTTTTTTGTCACATTTTATCAATCACAGTGGATAAAATCAAGATATGTGTACAAATTTTGTTTTGATATTAACTTACATGATATGTTAGAATAATGATGTAGAAGTTGTTCCATTATGTTTGATGACCTTTCTATGGCTTATAATAAGCTGTCCACACTCCACAACACAACTAGATCAATCCAACCACAACCCTAAGCAGTAAGCAGACACAACCACAATCCAACTACAACCCTAAGCAGCCACAGCCACAGCCACAACCACAAGCATTTTGGTTTCAGCCCCAACCATCGTCTCAATTCAGGTCAGGTTAGTCACAACCCAAAGCACGTAGGTTTCGACTCAAGGGTGGTACCATCTCGGGTCCGGTCAGACCCTCTGAGAATCTTGTTTCAATAATGTTCAAACAAAATATTAAAGGGTGATGAACACCTCTCATTTCCCTTTAAGTAAACTGAAATTGAGCAGGAGTGTACTTTAAAAAAGGATATAGCTAACAACAATCATGTGAACCACCTGGAAAAAGTTGGTAGCTATTTGCATCCAAAAAAAGGGAAGAAGAAAAAAAAAACATTTATTTGGAACTCAGATACTTCATAAAAAGCATGAAACAGGAAAGCGAATCACATAAGATGACCAAGTTTTACATAATTAGTACTTCAATACAAAAAAAACGGAAGAGGTTTGTTGAACTGGAAGAAGAAACAGAACATTTAATGCAGTCTGGAAAAACGGTGTGTTCTGATACTTCGAGAATGAAGAGAAAAATGAGGAACCTTCCAACAGCACTGCAAGGAAAGACCGATTATCAGGAACCAAATACAGTACTCCAAAATGAGAGCGAAAATGATAAAACTCGTACAAGATTTGAATGGCAGACCACCAACAATCAATTCTCTAGCACTTGATTTAGGGAGGGGTAGGGATGCAACGTGAAAATACGTAAGAAAAAAAGAGAGTAGAGCAAATGAATACAGACTTGCTCAATCATGCATATATCTTGCCACAAATTATCAAAACTACCAACCATGATATACATAGATTACTGGGTTCCACAGATTTTGGGGTTGAAGAGCGAGCAACTGAGCCCATAAGGAGTGTGCAGATATGGTAAAAACTCAGGGATGATTTGGGCACGTTAAAGAACAACATTAGAAATTCGGAATAGACAAGTTTTACAATATAACCGTTGTATGAAGACCAAGTGGCATACATTACAACTATTCATTTATAACCTCTCACGCACGATAAAAGTGTATTATGTGAAAGTGAGTAAAACTGAAAGGCTCTAATGTATCATGTATGTCACTTGGTACAACCTTCCTACAACAATCTCCTCTCTCGAAGGAATAAGGAAGACACCGGCTGACAATGTTCTAATGAAGCTATCATACAGCTTTAGACACTTTCTAGCAACGCTTTTAAGGAGTTATCATACACCTTTATCTTTGAAATTGTAATTTGATCATAAACATCATAACCAATCAAAGAATCAACACTACTTTCCATGGTTTCTAGCTATCCAAGAGGCGTATAAAACAGTATACGGTCACAAACAACAAAACTGGAGGAAAAGCAGGAACCATGAGATGGGAATTTTAACACGAAGACTCCATATTATTAGACTAAATTAATCAGAATGACATGACTTTTGTCTCCGTCGTCAATGTTATAAAATCACTAGCTTGTGTAATGAATACAACTGCAAGAATACTACATACACCAAATGTGACCTTTCTATTCTATAATATACATACCCTAATACATACCCTAACATTTGCTACTGCATTTTTGCTTCACAAATGACAGCAAATCCAAACATGAATCAACAAATGTCAGGTGCAAAGCTCAAAAACAGCTCTTAAAATTGCACATTTCCCATGTCCATTTAAGCCAATAAAATCATTTAAAAAAATGTTAGCATAAAAAAAAAAAAACAAGTTCCAAGAAATTCTTGCCTCATTTTTTAATCTATCTATCTAGAGCTAAATCCAAATCAAACAGAAACATCATCTCAGAAGTTTACCTCCACAAATTCTCAGAAAACACAATTTCATAGTCATAAAAGAACATAATCAAACGTGTGATTCGGAATTCGAAAAAATAGTTCATTTCAAAATCTACAGATTTACTTACGTGCTCAGTTCTTGTGCCTCTGCGCGAATTTAGAGTTCTTGGCCTGCTCCTCTGTAAGAACAATCATCCAATCAGGATTAAAAAAAAAATTACAAATCGATTACCTACCCAACAAAAAAAAAAAAAAAAATGGAAGGAGAACTAGGTCGAATTACCAGTCAAGCCAAGGGAGAATTTGGTGATGATAGTGCCGGTGATGGCAAATCCGACCAGGAAAGGCCAATTACGATTCCATTCTCTCTTGAAAAACACTGGCCATGGATCAAATTTCCTCATTCTCAGCGTTGATTAACCTTTTCCCCTTTCCGATTTGCTTCACTGTGGAAGAGAACGATATTCAATTGAACTGCTTTACCGGTTGAAATACCCTTTCTAAAATGGGCCATGATCTTTACCACTGAAAATGATATGGTGTTGTGGGCTGAAATGAACGTGGTTTCTTTGATGAATTTTATTCGGCCCATATCCATGTCAACACCATTGTCGTATAACGACCGATACAAATTTTTTTTTTTTTTTTTCGGATTTTATTGTCACCAAGAAATTACTTTTGGTACTATGTTTTTTATTATTGTTTCTTTACTTTCAACATCACACACACACGTACTTTTTTTTAAATTTTGCACCACACTATGAATATCAATGCCACTTGTGTTACTTTGCAAAAGTGAAATCGACACCTCATAAACAATTTTGCGTTCTTCACCACGATTGTGATTTTGTGGTATACCTAAAATTTCCCATATTTTGTTACTTTGCAAAAGTGAAATCGATTAGCGCAATAAATTTTGTGGATATTTTGATTTTGAAGTAAAATCGAAATAACGTTACTCACCAATGACACTTCAGTGGAATTAACGTTATTTTCACATAAAATAATTACGGTGCTTAAAGTAATTTTTTCGGTGCTTGAAATGATCGTGGTGTTGGAAGTAAATATGTGATGCCAATAGAACATCTCGTGTTTTATTTCACAGAAACGATATTCATGAATATCAAATTTTTAAACAATACGAAGATGACTAAAATAAGTCGATTAAAAGATGAAATATCAACAAGATTCATTTTCAGGCCACTCAGGAGGTATTTATAAACTATGGATAATACAAAAACTAGATAAAGATCATGCTTTTACCTTAGGTTATGATTATGGGAGCCGTTGCTAAATTGCTTGTTTGAACTTAATTTTGGGAACGATCAAAGCTACGAGACCTCAACTGGGTTGACTTATTTGGAGACGAAAGGTTTTACGAAATTTTGAAGCATAGGGCTTATAAAGTTTTTTCATAAACTTTTCAAAACCTTATAAGTCGGTTTATCTTAACTTAAAGAACTTAAGGCAACGCGCTATGCAGTTTGATAAATCTTCGCGCATAAATTATATATGTAATTGCAAAGGCTTTGATTAGACATGGATAAACGATTTACACCTCACTAAGCTTATATCAAAACAGTTGACTTACATTCTTAAGCGGACTTCACGAAACATATACACACTAGTCAACAACCTTTATGGGGATTTCAACTTTAGTTTCTTCATTGGTTTGGGCTGAAATTATGAAGTATAAGATCCTTAAGAAAAAAATTTTTAACCTCAAGCTTCATTATTAAAACTTTTCAAAACCTTATAAGTTTTTTAAGCTGTTTTATCTTAACTTAAAGACAAAGAAAAACACAAATTCAAATGAAAATAAAATACCTTATTCAAGTCTCTTAATAACAACGATATATTTCTCCAATTCCTCGGCATCTTTTAAGCTTGCACTTAGAAGTTTAGATTGTTTAACGAGAATGTGGATGGGTTTCTCCTCCGTAGTTTGATCATTTGGTCCAGAATGGGCAAGAGGCTGCGCAAAGAGACTTCCTCATCGATCCATGACTCAAAGAGGCCGACCGGCAACAAGTTCCTTGAAACTATGACATGAGAGGGGAACTCAAATATATTCCAATATAAAACATGGTACCTTTTCATTTAAAAGGATGCCTAATAGCTTTTGTGCACCATTTACGTAAAACCACAAGCGCGAAGCGTTATTAGGAAAAGCAAAAAAGTAATCATTTGTTTGTTAGCAACCACAAACAAATAAATGGCGAACTAAAACATAATCTAACAAATCACACAAACATCTTACAAGCCAAGAAGATGATATTAACCTGTAAGTACAAAAATCCAGTAAAAGTTGATGCCAACTGCTCTAGAAAACGATCAATAACCCATAGCTAAAATACTCATATGGGAAAACAATAACCCATTAACCAAACCTCCAAAACACACGACAACGTAAACATCTCTTTTATCACCTCCACCTCTTCAAAATATAAGTACTCGATTACACGCATCGATTTATATAAAGTAATAAAATAAATGATCAATCATGTTCACAACAAAGGCGACCCACAGAACAACATGATTTGCAAAGATGACAAGATTCTACTATTTCTCACAAACAATAACATGAAAAAGAAAACGAATTGTTCTGTAAGACAAGGACTCAAAAAATGGTACTGCATATTCCACATTCATCACAATGGTATCTTATTAGCAATTCTTCCTTTATACTGAATGCTTTAATGTTTAATGTTTAATGTTTGCCAAAAGCATTCATTAAAGCACTTTTAGCGAAATACTTGCCCATACAAACCCCATAATTTTGGCGCTTCTGTTGAACCTACAAGTATAGAAACCAAAAGTAATCGATTATTTAACACTCTACTAATCATAAATTGTCAACTGAAAAAAATTGCTTTTACTTATCTTGTTCTACCGCAGTTGGAACATATCACCATAAATCATGCCAAAATAGGCAACACTACTTTAATAGATGTATTGTGAAAAGAAAATGATATGGAGCGAGTTTTTGTAGATCCATATTACGAAAACTACGTTGATTCAAAAACTTTCTGGTGTTGTTAGATAATAATAATGATAATAACAAGATAGAAATTGACAAGAAGAAAGGAGAAATACTCATAGTTTCCGGAGCAAGCGGAATCCGAATTTGCATCTTTGAAAATTTCTGCTCCATCAACTGAAGATTTAGGCTCAAGTTCACTCCCCATCTCCTCAACCTTCACCAACCTTAAAATTTCTTTATGCATTAGTGCAACACCCAAGAAAAAAAAATTTAAAATATCAAGTCTATCAATTTGTTTGTACAACTAATCGCTAAATAATTACAAAAAGAATGCGACCAAATAGCTGATAAACTTTCAATTCAAGTGTTTAGTAAAATAAAATATATTTTAATAGTTACTAACTAAAAGTATGATGAAAATAAAACATATTTTTGATGGAAATGCCCTTACAAATAAAGTGGGGGTTTCACATACATGTTTGAGGTTTCACACTATAACACTCAATTTATTTTAACCACGGACTTATGCCTCTGGGGACAACATGCGTCTAAGTTATTAGGTTCATGTGGTCGAATAATATAGCACCTTAATTCCATCACTAAATATTATCAGATAATTATTTAATTTATTATTCGTTCATAATTATTGAGGCACTAGCCAAAAACTTCTAAAAAAATAGTTAATTAAAATAGTTAATTACATACTTTTAACAATTAAATGACTATAATAATCATTGAATACATTATTTAGGCTATCAATAAGTAATAAATATGGTGACGCAGGAAAATGTATGATAAATGTTGTTTTGAAAAGTGTTTCTTTATATGATGAAACATAAATAATTTTGACAACTGACTCAATTGAATAGAAATAGAAAATGATTTAATCGGTTATGAAGTCCTACGTTAGATACTTGAGCACACCCCTTTCTTGATGAAACTGTTAATTAATCGTATCATGAGTAAAATGGCCTACGTTTTTTTAGGGCACCGTTAATGACACATTGGCACCACAGTTAATCTTTCCGAATAATACACTTTACAAAAATTTTGATTTTCCAGAATCGAGTTTTGTACATAAATTCGATACTTGAAATATCGAATTCTTACTATAATACCTCAAAAATAGATTTACTGTGAGGTCAACAAGAGTTTTTTTTTTTTTTTTTTTTTTTTTTTTTTTTTTTTTATTGTTATTATAGTGGTGAAATGAAAAGGTAACAATCACCTTTGTAAAGAGCTTGCCAGCTAATAAAGCTCATTAGCCCCCAACATATCATAACAGCTAATGCACACTCACTAACCCAACATTATAAATGTTTTCACTCCAAATTAACTCATTGAAAAAAAAAAAAAAAAAAAAACAACTAGGATTAAAAGCATAAAGTAATTTGACATTTCATTCATAATTATCTCCTTACATTAAACACTATTCATAATTATCATTCTTTCACCCACATGCACTTTGTGTGGTGAACATAATGAAACGATACTACATACTTTTAGGGATCGCCCTTGGACAAGCACTCTTTGGTGTTTGAGTTTACCTAGGGAGAGTTGGAGTAATTTTTTTGGGGCAACAACAGTCCGAGACTGGATTCATTTGAACCTTACTCGGCAGGTTACGCCACTATTAAGGACCACGGAGTGGAAGTATACCTAGAGGGAAGCTCTGTGTGGAATCTGGATGTAGAGGAATCGATGCATTCATGGCAACAAAGAAGATAGGGCCCCGGCCTCAGTTTTTCTGTCACAAGTGCTGGAACGAGCAAAGAATCTTCGACTGGCTTGGGATGAATTATTTTGATTATGTTTAAAATTTTAATGTATAACTTTTTTTTAGCTTTCTCTTTGATTGTCTTTTAGCTGTGGAAATAAAGTGGTTCGTTCTTTGAAAAGAAAAAAAAAAAAAAAACACTATTCAAACAAGATATTACTCATTAATTATCCTGAAATTTTCTTAGAATAAAAGAGAAAATTATTAGAAAAGGGTGTGAAAGCTTTGATAATTTACATGTAATAGGAATACACTTGTTTATTAGCCTCCCGATTCTTGCTGCAAATTTTCAAAAAATACGTTTAGAAAGTTATAATACGTACAAAAATAAAAGTCAAAACCTTTGATTTATATTAAAAACAGCACAGATTTACGGTATTAAAAAACATTAGTGTGTTTGAATTGTTGGATTGAAATAAAATGACATGTTCTTTTCATCCCTTTTTTTTTTTTTTTTTTTTTTTTTTTATTTTGATACATTTGGATACGAGAGAATTATATCAAATTTTTTTAAGGAACAATTTTCATCCTGTTGTAATCTATTAAACAATTCGAGGAGGGATAGTATTACTCATTTACACAATTTTACACCATCATCAACACACAACATATTTTCACTTGTAAAAACTTGAAATTGTATAAAACTGTTATTGATTTTATTATATAATATTAGATTTTAAAGAAAGAGAAAACGCATGTCATTTCATAAAAATAAATATTAAGCTTTATTCTTTTTATTCGGAGTTTAAGTATTTTATATATATATATATATATATATATATATATATATATATATATATATATATATATATATATATATATATATATATGTCGAATTTATATATATATGTTTTAAGGAAAATCTGATTATTTTAAGGAAAAGGACAATTAAGGAAATAGGTTATTTGGGGAAAAAGCTTATTTAAGGAGAAATAATCCCCATTATACACTAAACCTATTAGATATCAGAATTTTCCTCTACACTCTTGAGAAAAACGCGGCTGAGAGCGAGAGAGGAGCCAGAGAGACTTTCTGAGATATCTCACGGAGTTTTCAATCGTTTTTAGATCCGCGAGAAGCGTTGGAATCGTCGTGAGAAGGGCGTCGTTTCAGTGTTAGAAAGTTGGAGCTTTTCTCAAGGTTTGTTGCAGAAAACAGATCGTTTTAGCTGCTGTGTTTTCTGAGTTTTGGTCTTGGAATAGCTTGCTTAAGGTAAGAGCTCTTTTTCCTATAAATTGATTATAGTTTTATAGAGGTTAGATCATGCTTTGATTCGTTTCGTAAGAGGGTTTTCATATTGAATAATTGATGTTTTATGATGTTAATATGAAGTAAAAGGATGTTCAACCGTATTTAATCTTGTGTTGTTGGTGTTTTATATTTTTGTGTGGCTGCTGCTCTTTCTGCTCGTTGCTATGGAATTATTTTATTTTACATTATAAGCTTTTGTCTGGCTAGTTTTTGCCGAAGAAAATAGAGGCATGTTTTAGTCCCACTTGCTGCGTGTGTTGCCGGAGGGGAGAATAAAAATAAAATAAAAAAGGAAAAAAAAAAGGGAGAAGGGATAGCCTTTCTTGGACGGGTTGTATTTGGTTAGTAAATAAATAGAACTTATTGAAAGCAGAAGAGATAAAAGGGTAGCAGTAGAACACAAAAAAAAAAAAAAAAAAAAAAAAAAGATAGTGCAGAAAAATAAAAAGAAAAAAAAGAAAGTGAAAACAGAGAGGGAAAGACAAAAGAAAAACTCTATATATGTCTCTCTTTTTCCAGGAAAGGAAATAAAATAAAATAAAAATACAAGGTAGTAAATATATATATATCTAATTTGATACAATGAAATATTATACTGTGTAGCCTTTTGAAGCAAAATACAGATGATGCAATAAGTGGAATGGATGATTGTGTTGTGTTGTGTTGTTTTCTTTCGGAGTATGAACATACGTAGTATTATATTGTGTAGCCTTTAAGCAGATGATGCAATAAGTGGAATTTTGTGTTGTGTTGTGTTGTTTTCTTTTCGGAGTATAATGTTATTGTAGTTAATGTTATTGTGTTTGGCTTGAATTGTAGTATTGTTAATGACTTTAAATAAGATTAATTAAACATGAACAAACCTCGATTGAGTTTCCGATTCGTTTAGTTTCGCACCGGATGTACTCTTAAAGGGAGTTGAAGTTTGGATCCGTCGGAAAAGCATGAAAGGGCTTGTGCTTTGATGAACTAGAGTTCATCAATATCTGCGTGTATTTGCTAGGACTTGTCCGTGTCAGTAGTATAGGAAAGAGAGTAGTGTATGTGAGGGAGCTTACTTGAAAACACTTAGGTGGCTAGCTAATAACCATTAATAATTACATACTTGTGTAACTAAAAGATTAAACATCATGTCATCCTTGGTAAGGCACAAGTCTATATCGCAATGTGTGTATGTTCGAAAGTGAATAACTCAGTAAGTCTTTGGACCCTACGTGCGGAGGAACACCACCCCGTAAGTCCGAGACCCTACGTGCGGAGGGACTTCACCGAACGTGTATACTATCGGGACTAGCTTTGTGGTCATTGGTGAGGTCCACCAATAGGTTGCACCCAGATGTCTCGTGGCAAGCGACTCCATGTAGTGCCTTTGAATGCCGATGTAATGAGAGATAAGCTAGGCTAGAAACGTATAGTCATGAAGTGTCGATGGGCATGAAATGAACCTTAGATCGAGTCGGTCTCATAAAGATAATTGATATATAAAAAAACTGTTAAAGAGCCTAATTAAATTGTAGCTTCTACATCTTATTAAGTACTTTGTACTTACCGCAAATGCATTGTTTTTCTATGTGTTTGGGGAGAGAAGACGAACAGTGAATTCGAGTTCGAGGAGGACTTCTCGATGACGACGTTTAAGGGCGCTTGAAGTTGAAGAGTTTATTTATTTATGTTTTAATTGTTACTTTAGACTTGAAGTTTAGTTTGGGAACTTGTAATTACTTTCTAGTTTTCTCTTTTGGAGTTTATCGTACGTTTTGGATTTCGTTGGTTTCTTTTTTCAATGTAATAAATATTACATTATTATCTTTAGATGAGATTCTATTCTTAGTAGCATTTTATGGTGTTTGCCGAGTCTTTTGAGCTTCCGTTTTGCTAAACTCGATACGACGTAGTAGAGGCTTACGTGTAATATTAGATTTGTTTAATATTATGCATGCCGAGCGTTTTGTTTCCGGATAAGGACTCAGTATCCGGGAGCAAGGCGTTACAGTTGGTATCAGAGAGAAGCGTCTTTTAGGCTTCCCTTCTTCTAAGATAAGTCTTCCTTAGACCTTTTAGTAACGTTCTGGTTTTCTTTGATCATCAGGATGGTGACCACGAGAACTGGAATTCATGGTGAAGAGACCACAAGAGCAAGGGAAAGCAGTCCGACACCAGTTAGGAGGTGGTTTTGTGTGGCGAAATCCATCCCCTCATCGCACCAACACACCAAGACCTCGCCAGAACCCTACATCACGTCCACAGTCTAACCAAGAACCAAGGTACAACTACATCTTTGGAGAACCCGGGGAAGCCCCCATCCGTGTCACGGTAATAGGAGACATTCCACCGATCCTATGTTCCTCCAAAGAACCAACATCTATCCTCCACCGATCGGTGTCTACCCGCCACCAAAGAGCCACCCCTCTCCACCGGTTTTCCATCAACAACAACGGCGGACCTTCTACCCACCTCCAAGTAGGTCATACTCCTCGACCTACTATACCTCCTTCACCACGCTTTGATCATCAACAAGGCTTTGGTTACCCACCGTGACGGTTCCTACCAACCTTATCACGCCCGAAAGAACTTCATCGAGTTATCACCCTCATCGATCGAACCTCAGTGATCCTCCTCAACAACCTCAACCACCACCTTATCCACCTCAAGCACCATATGTACCCTACGGTTATCCACCCGTTTACCCTCCAAATTTATCCACCGTTTACCCACATGTTTACCCTCCGCTTAGACCGGCTTTCGAGCAAGCACCACCAGTTGATTGGTATACAAGGCTAAGAAGGAACAGAGTTCAAGACTTCCTTGGAAATGTGGAACACTCAAAGGCTGAAGAGTGGATAAGAAGTTTTGAGAAGGCTTGCGAAACGTTAACGTCCCCAGAAACCGAGATGGCGCAGCTTGGCGCTTGGTTTTCTTACTGAGTGCAAATTGAAGCATGGATTGATGCGATAAGCGATAATGGTAAAGTAATGATTGGGAAAGTTTTAAGGCCATGTTTTATAATGTGTACTTTCCAAAGAATCAAGACAGCAGACAAGACAAGTCGGGCCTTAAAGCTTAAGCGGGGTGTTTATATGACGGTATCTCAAGACACCAACAAGTTCAACGAGTTGGGAAGGTTTTACCGGAGCTTATGAAAGTTGAAGAGAGGAAGATGGCACTTTACAAAGAAGGGTTATCCTATGAGATACAATCTGGTATGTTGGGTTTCACGGCAAGAAACATGGTTTGAACTCATCGAATAAGGCCTTGGAAGTTGAGACCTTCGGAGAAGAAGGCCACCGTTGTAATTGGAGTAAAAGATCTTTGGAGAATAGCCAAGTAGAAGATCAAGAAGCACCTCAAAGCAGACAAGATGAGAAAAGGATTACGGCACCACCGACGGTAAAGGCATCTGGCAAAGGCCTTAGTTTGTCCGAAGTGCAAAAGAACCACTCCGGGGAATGTCGAAAGGTGTTCGAATGGATGTTACCTTTGTGGAGATACGGGACATTACTCAAAAGTTGCCTGTAAGGAGTGCTAGGAGAAATCGTGGATCAACCAAGAAAGGTCAAGTCGACCAACAAGGGTGTTTGCTATGGATGCAGCCATACCAGGTACATTTTAGTTTGTTTGTTTTTCTTGAAATATTCTTATGACTTGAACTAAATTCACGTTATAATTGTAGCTAAGTAAATGAACTAACTCTTAGGGACATTAATAGTGGGTAACATAGTTATATCAACATTAATTAATACGAGAGTGTCAAACTTTTGTGTTGAGTAAGATAGCTAGCAAGTTAAGCCTACCCCTCAACCTTTTAAGAAAACATAATGGATACCATCTGGGTACAGTGAATTAGATAAGGCTGAAGCGTTTGGTAGAAGATTGGTTAAGTGCGGTTCAGTGGTTAGGAGTGTTTGGTCAGTCGGTTTCATGAGCAAGGATTTGGGCAGTCTGGGAATCAGTATTGTTTGATTACGAGGTTGGCAAGGGCAGTTTTGTTAGAAGTTGTTCGTGGGGAACAGGTGAAGCTTCGGTTTGATTTGTGTTGAAAAGAGAGTGCTACGGAACATCAAGAGTTTGCATACGATCAAGTTTCGAGGACGAAACTCCTTTTAAGGAGGGAGGAATGTAATATTCCGATTTTCGGGAAAGGGCAGACGTGTCATTTTGCGAAAACGAAATATTGGGTTCAATTCCTTTTTATTCGGAGTTTAAGTATTTTATAAGATATATATATATATATATATATATATATATATATATATATATATATATATATATATATCGAATTTATATATATATATTTTTTAAGGAAAATCTGATTATTTTAAGGAAAAGGACAATTAAGGAAATAGGTTATTTGGGGAAAAAGCTTATTTAAGGAGAAATAATCCCCATTATACACTAAACCTATTAGAAATCAGAATTTTCCTCTACACTCTTGAGAAAAACGTGGCTGAGAGCGAGAGAGGAGCCAGAGAGACTTTATGCGATATCTCACGGAGTTTTCAATCGTTTTTAGATCCGCGAGAAGCGTTGGAATCGTCGTGAGAAGGGCGTCGTTTCAGTGTTAGAAAGTTGGAGCTTTTCTCAAGGTTTGTTGCAGAAAACAGATCGTTTTAGCTGCTGTGTTTTCTGAGTTTTGGTCTTGGAATAGCTTGCTTAAGGTAAGAGGCTCTTCCTATAAATTAATTATGGTTTATAGAGGTTAGATCATGCTTTGATTCGTTTCGTAAGAGGGTTTTCATATTGAATAATTGATGTTTTATGATGTTAATATGAAGTAAAATGATGTTCAACCGTATTTAATCTTGTGTTGTTGGTGTTTTATATTTTTGTGTGGCTTTCTTTGCTCTTTTCTGCTGGTTGCTATGGAATTATTTTATTTTACATTATAAGCTTTTGTCTGGCTAGTTTTTGCCGAAGAAAATAGAGGCATGTTTTAGTCCCACTTGCTGCGTGTGTTGCCGGAGGGAGAATAAAAATAAAAAAAAAAAAGAAAAAAAAAAAGGGAGAAGGGATAGCCTTTCTTGGACGGGTTGTATTTGGTTAGTAAATAAATAGAACTTATTGAAAGCAGAAGAGATAAAAGGGTAGCAGTAGAACACAAAAAAAAAAAAGATAGTAGTGCAGAAAAATAAAAGAAAAAAAGAAAGTGAAAACAGAGAGGGAAAGACAAAAGAAAAACTCTATATATGTCTCTCTTTTTCCAGGAAAGGAAATAAAATAAAATAAAAATACAAGGTAGTAAATATATATATATATATCTAATTTGATACAATGAAATATTATACTGTGTAGCCTTTTTGAAGCAACAGATGATGCAATAAGTGGAATGGATGATTGTGTTGTGTTGTGTTGTTTTCTTTTCGGAGTATGAACATACGATTTAGTAGACAGTGAATTTTGTAGTTAATGTTATTGTGATGTTTGGCTTGAATTGTAGTATTGTTAATGACTTTAAATAAGATTAATTAAACATGAACAAACCTCGATTGAGTTTCCGATTCGTTTAGTTTCGGCACCGGATGTACTCTTAAAGGGAGTTGAAGTTTGGATCCGTCGGAAAAGCATGAAAGGGCTTGTGCTTTGATGAACTAGAGTTCATCAATGTCTGTGTATTTGCTAGGACTTGTCCGTGTCTAGTAGTATAGGAAAGAGAGTAGTGTATGTGAGGGAGCTTACTTGAAAACACTTAGGTGGCTAGCTAATAACCATTAATAATTACATACTTGTGTAACTAAAAGATTAAACATCATGTCATCCTTGGTAAGGCACAAGTCTATATCGCAATGTGTGTATGTTCTGAAAGTGAATAACTCTGTAAGTCTTTGGACCCTACGTACGGAGGAACACCACCCCGTAAGTCCGAGACCCTACGTACGGAGGGACTTCACCGAACGTGTATACTATCGGGACTAGCCTGTGGCTGTTGGTGAGGTCCACCAATAGGTTGCACCCAGATGTCTCGTGTAGTGCCCTTGAATGCTGATGTAACAGAGATAAGCTAGGCTAGAAACGTATAGTCATGAAGTGTCGATGGGCATGAAATGAACTTTAAATCGAGTCGGTCTCATAAAGATAATTGATATATAAAAAAACTGTTAAAGAGCCTAATTAAATTGTAGCTTCTACTTCTTATTAAGTACTTTGTACTTACCGCAAATGCATTGTTTTTCTATGTGTTTGGGGGAGAGAAGACGAACAGTGAATTCGAGTTCGAGGAGGACTTGATGACGACGTTTAAGGGCGCCTGGTTGAAGAGTTTATTTATTTATGTTTTAATTGTTACTTTAGACTTGAAGTTTAGTTTGGGAACTTGTAATTACTTTCTAGTTTTCTCTTTTGAAGTTTATCGTACGTTTTGGATTTCGTTGGTTTCTTTTTTCAATGTAATAAATATTACATTACTATCTTTAGATGAGATTCTATTCTTAGTAGCATTTTATGGTGTTTGCCGAGTCTTTTGAGCTTCCGTTTTGCTAAACTCGATACGACGTAGTAGAGGCTTACGTGTAATATTAGATTTATTTAATATTATGCGTGCCGAGCGTTTTGTTTCCGGATAAGGACTCGGTATCCGGGAGCAGGGCGTTACATTTATAGGGTGTATAAATTGTGTACACTTGAGGGAGTAACTCTATCATTTCCAAACTATTCTATTGCCCTAAAAATAAAGGAAATAAATAGTTGGATGAAATAAATTCAAAACATAACCGGTGATTAAAAATCAATAATCACCTACTTCATCACCACCTGCCACTTCCCCTACATCGCCACCACATGGCGTGCATCGGCACCCTAAAAAATCTCGGTGGTTTAGGTTTTAAGAACTTGAACATCTTCAATGATGATTTTCAACCAAACAAAGCCTCGAGGATCCTCATGACTTCCTTTAGACTTGATCCAGAAGGTAGCTGAACTAATGAACTCTAATGGCAAATGATCGAGCAAGGATCCTCTCAAGTGAGAGGGTCAAGTGCTCTTTTTTTTTAGGGTCAAGTGTTCTCTCTAGTGTCATTGTTTTTCGATAATTTCAGCGAAACGACGTAGTTTTGAAAAAAAAAAAATCTACCGTTACATCATCAACACATTGTATATGTACGGTGAGACTGAGATCAATGGTGCTTGAGAGCAGTGGCAAATCCTGAAAAAAATTTCAGTGGGGTCATCCGTCACACAAGTGTAGTAACCCTAAAAAATTTCCAGGTTGGGCGGGTAATTAGGTCAAAATTTCCGGGTCGGAATCGGGTTGTGCGGGTAATTAGGTCAATTTTGAATTTTTTTTTTTTTACCAAAACGACGTCGGTTTTTGACCCTCTCAATTGAGAGGATCCTTGCTCGCAATGAGCAATAGTTAGAACGATGTATTGCCCATTGAGATCCGGAGTTTTTTTTTAGTATTAAAACGATGCAGTTTTGTTGTTAAAAATGTCGTTTTATTGTTAAAAATTATAGTTTTAGACTCTGGTGACCCCACTAAAACAAAATTTTAAATAAGAAAATATAGTATTACAGTCCGATGACTACACTGAAAAAAATTCATGAATCCGCCCCTGATTTGGAATCATTTCCTTCAATTTAATGAGGTTTTGGCTTTTCGATTCTTTTGCTTCCCCAACCTTACTAATGCTTTAAATATATCCTACTAGAGCCAAAAGAATCATCCTTGTTTGTTTCTCTTCCCCGGGAAATTTGGAATATCCACAACAAGTCTACTTGTGAGGGCAATGGCATTGTCAACTCCCAGACCATCTTGTGCGCCACCACTCTTTTGGATTCCTACTCGATCGTTTGCCCTAAAAAGCTCAACTCCCCTTCATGTGCAGGAAATTCTTACCTGCACTCTTCTCGTGTGCACGAAGACTCTCCGGATAAGAATTTCCCCTCGTGTGGTGTCTCAACCAACTTGTAGCTGGACAAAAACCTCATGAGGGAGTCATGAAAATCAATATAGACGCAACTTTTTCTAACTTAAGAGGTAGAGCGAGAATTATTGTAAGGAATCATCTTGGTCAGATTGTGCATGTTGCATCCAGAAGCTTAGCTTCTTTTGGCTCTCAATTATTTGTGGAACATGCATAATTTGAAGCCCTTAAGTTCGAAATTCTTGAAACTCTGAAAATTTGCAACAGATGTAATCTTCAAATATTATTCAAATTTCCGGCTTTTATTTTTATTTTCATTCTATATTTCCAATGTATGAAGGCTCGAGAACATGCCAACCCATTTTTTAGCTAAATAAAAGGCTTTCAATGGCAGCCTTTTATTGATATTGAATGAAAGAACATGTTTTCTTATAAAGAACATGTTTTATGCTACATTTGTTGTAAAAAAAAAAAAGTTGGACATTGTTATAGGCACCACATCGATTTTACTCGGGCACCTAAATTTACTTTGGCACCACACTATTTTCAATAAATTTTTACAACTTCAATGGCACCACACAAATAATTACAATTTTACCACATCTACCATTACACCACACTTTTTTACTAAATCCAGTCTAAAAAAAATAAACAACCATCACAATTTTTATACCTCCTTCCCACTCCACACCTGTAGCCTCCATCTACCACCTTGCTGCAGCCACCTCCGCCACCTTGTCAAATCAGGGCCGGCCCTATCACAAGCCAGGCGAGCCAGTCGGCTTGGCCCAATGAATCCCGATAGGCCCAATCGGTACATGTTTTGCTTATCCGAAAAAAAAATTTATAGAGTTAATCCGATCGATTTATAAAAAAAAATCGTATATTAAAAACCCGATTTTGATAACAAATAGGCCCGATTCTTTAAAAAAATACCCAACCCAATAAAAAATTTATATATAGGCCGATTCTTTAAAAAAATATCCAACCCAATAAAACAATTTATATATATTAAAATATTACTTCATTGAATTTGAAGAAAGCGCAAAAGATGATGAAGGTTTGAAGAATTCTTGTAAGAATCTTGCAACAAAGTTGAAAAATGGTGAACATGAGGATGTTGATTGGGAAGAGTTGTATTATGAAATACAACTTCTTGCATACATGTTTTGCCAGAAGAAGCGGATGAACCTCCAAATTTTGAAATTCTTGAAAACATTTGATCTAAGTTATGTAAACACGGAGATTGTTTACCAATATTGTTGACTATTCCGTAACAGTTGCATCCGTGAACGGAGTTTTTCAAGTTGAAGCTAATAAAGAACCATCTTCAAGCTACGATGAGTCAAGAACGCTTGAATGGGTTAGCGATAATATCGATTGAGCGAAATTGGTTGATGAAATTGATGATTATACATTGATTAGTGATTTCGCTTCCAAATGTCTTGAAGCATTGTTGAATTAGTATTTAGTATTAATATATATGTATGTTTTGTGTTTGCATTATGAATTTGATGTTTGTATATGAATGTATTAGAAAAAAATTGTATTTTAGGTCGATTTTTTTGTGTGTGTCATAAGCCTAATTTTTTTTTAACTCGGCTTACTAAAAAACGTAGGACCGGCCCTGTCAAATCATCACCGCCACAAACCATCCCATCCTAAAAAAATTTGCCTGCACACCCTAACCCACAAGAAAATAATACCCGATGGTGGTGGATGAAGACTGCAATATAATAAATTAATAATGACGGCGCCGGAATGGACAACGAGAAAGGTAGAAGAATGTTTTTGTCTCTGGCTAGACGATCGTTGCCATCCCCGGAGAAGACCTACTTTGCTACAAATCTGACATGGACAGACACGACTACTTTGAACAACAGTCATCACACTACAAGAAATTTCATTTTTTGGGACGGCAAAAAGTCGTCCCCAAAAACATAAATTCGTCCCAAAAGATATTTAAAGGGACGACACCCCGTCGCAAAAAAGTCGTTCTTTTTGATTCGTCCCAAAAGAGACAGAAATATTTTTCGGGACGCCACAGTCGTCTCTTAAAATATGATGCTGACGTGGCAACAGTCAAAGTTTGAATTTTCAACGCGTGACGTGGCATTCTTTTTAGGGACGACGGTCGTCCCATTAAATAGTAATTTAATTAATTTTTTTTGAAATAAATTTTATTACAATATAATTTAATTTTTTTAAACAAAAAACTGCTGTGTTTTTTGTGACGCACGTCGTCCCTTTAAATATTTTTTTGAAATTTTCAAAATATTTTTTGGGACAAAGTGTCGTCCCTTTAAATGTTTTTTAATATTTTTGAATTTTATTATTTTGCTGGATAATAATTTCTAGCCCCGATCTTTTGGGACGCCTGTCGTCCCTAAAAATAATTTTTCCCACAAAATCAGGTTTTCGTTTTTGCATGGCCGCCCATGCTAATTGTAAACCATGCCTGTTTTTTTGACCAATAATAAGCAAAACAATCACAATAAAGCGGGATCATTCACTAAAAAGTTATATATAAATCGTCACTAAAAATTAAAGAGAAGCAAGGTTTAAAGTAGTCTACTAGTCATAATCGTCCAACCCAACATCGTATTCATCTTCATCTTCATCTTCATCTCCATCTCCATCTCCATCTTCATCTTCATCTTCATCGGCATCTTCATCTTCATCGGGAAGGGTTATCTTCGGAATTGTTAGGTTTGGAATCTGAGCAGCTGTGAGACTTCCGATGACTGCCGTAAAAGCATCTTTCCATTGCTTATTTTGCTCCTTGACTTTCCTTTTCAAGTTGGTGATGCTTTTGTCCCGCTCTTTAACAATGCTTCTAACAATTGTGATTGATTTTGTGAAGGCATTGATGGCGAGGGTTGAGAGGGTCCAAGTCCAATAAGGTAATCTCGCATTACCCCTAGTACTCGACGGAATATATGCCTTTCTTGTTCAGCTGTAAGACGACATCCTTCCGGAGCAATTTGTAATCTCAACTCCATCATCTCCTCCTAAAGAAGCAAAAAATTGTTTTTGTAAGTTAGAATAAAAACGAGGACGCATGTAAATTGCAATATAAAAGCAAGGTATAACACTTACGAATTTCTGCCTCGCTGTCTCTGACGGACCTCTTTCTAGGCTATACAGATCCTAACCGGTAGTGTACCGGGTCAAACTGTAGTGCTAGTATGGTGAGTCAGAGTGTCGAATCCTCAGGGAAACATGATAATTCTTCTAAGTGTGGTTAAACACCAAAGAGTTGTTATTAACTCGATCTAAACCGCAATTTTATAACACAGATGACTACTATTCTACTGGACATAAAATAAATGCGTAATTTAAAAGTTATTCTAATATAATATATATAGATGTACATAGATTGCAAAATATATATATAGATATAAATATATAGATACCAATATATTATTAGAGAACTAGCCAAAGTTTATATAATTGATTTATACGATCTTTTTCAGTAGACGGAATGTGCTCGATCTTTCCTTTATTATTAGGTCCAATTGAGTAAATGAAACGGTGCACTCCTGAGGTTAACAATTCCTCCTCACACGAGCGTATGAAATTGTCATATGTCATTGTCATCGCTTTACTCTCCACAACCGCCCCATGCTAATCTCGATTAGTCTCGAATAGCAGTGCAGTACAAATCTACCCCGGATAAAAGAGGTTATTCCGTTTGTCGACGGCGGCGGTGTTATTCAAAAGGCTCCGGTTGTCAGGTGGATCGATTTAACTTTCCGGTGTTAGTTTCAATTAAACCTTTGATTTTAACATTATTATGATCTCGAGCGCAATTTTAATAAGATTCATCTTTCCCAAGAAAAATCGGCCCCCGGGTAGGAAATAGGATTCCGTTGTCACGCTTTCGCACGGCCAATTTTACCCTCCGGTTTTTCTATCTTTTATCTCATATCCAAACTTCTCCGGTCGGTTCATGCGTTAGGTTATATGTTGCGATTCATCTTGGTTAATTACGCTCAATCCGAATATTATCAATACGTTACAAAATAGAAAAAGATTCAATTAACTCAATTTTAGTAAATTTTACTTAGACAGCATTCCTTTACCGAAAAGATCGAAATAAAACGATTACATAACTTTGGCTAGTTATTTAGACTTAGCTAAAAACATTATAACAACTAAAAGATAAAAATAAACAAAACAAACATAAATACTTTAGAAATTTTACCCGATTACAAATCTTTGAATCAGTCGTATTCTTCCGGACATTACAACAACTTCAACAACACCGAACTTCCGATAATTTCCGAGCATTACAAAGATACTACTATTTATTTATGGCATAAGGCCTATATACATACATACTACTACTATTTAAGAGATTAGAGGATATATATTGGTACCCCTTTTATGTCTCGCAAACTCTTTGAATTTATAGGCCAAATTTCCAGGGCGGATCGATCCGAGGTGATGCCGGATCGATCCGAGAATAAAAATATTATCTCCTGGATTATTCTCTGCAGGATCACATGTTGATAATCATTATGTTTCCTCGGTTCGATCCGAGGTTAATCCGATTGATCCGGGTAGTTAATTTTCACATCTTGATCTCAAACTTGATAAAATTATATCTTGAACTCTGGATCTCCAAATGTCATAATTCAAGAAGCGTTGAAAGCTCTTGATCAAAAGATCTATAACTTCTATGAAGGACTCTTCTTGAGAAAATGCCTTTTGATGGGCCATTTGTTCGTCGAAAATCTAATTCGATAATGGTATCACGAACCGTTGATCCACTTGAACTTTAAATCTCGAGGCACTTCCTTACTCTCTTCAAAAGATATGATTTTACTTCAAAAAGTGTCGTCACTCGGGGTCTTGGTTTACCTAAAAATCTGCAATAAAATACCAAAAATACCCACGTAAATCTGACACGACACTCCGGTTATTAAACCGGTACAAAATTTATATCTTTTTATTACTTTTGCTAGATTTTTATAGTATTTAGATTTATTCATTACTATTAATAATTTATAAGATTATCGTTATAATTTCTTATATTTTATATAAAAAGAGTTAATAAAATATATAAAACATCGTAATTTTTATCATATAAATGTTATACATCAACTACTCCCCACTTAGCTCTTTGATCGTCCTTGAGCAAAATAAGCGGTAATATATAAAAATTACAATAAAAATGATATACTTGGTAGATTAAATTTAAAGTTAGTAAAATATCATTTCAATATTATAAATATATTATATTTTTCTTAGAAATTAACAAGATAAAAAGTGTATATAACTTAGATAAATTAGTTATCAAATATCTTTTAAATGAAATTCTGCATAATCTACTTAATAAATATAATTAAAATTCTAGAATTATTCTCCTATCTCAACTTATATGAAATATTTGGAATCAAGGACTATAAGTCAAGTAGTTGACAAAATGGCTTATAACGTTTTCAGGCTCAGGGTGTTGGTTAATCGAAAGGATAGAAAAGGAAATCAAAAGAGAAAGAAGCAAGTCGTACGTACTTACATCTTCATAATTTTGATCAAAAATATCTCGATTAATAACATTTTTTCCAGATTTTTTTTTTTTTTTAAGAACTAAAAGCGTGCGTGTGTGTAGAAAATCAAACTTACAAGCATTGCTTCATCAAGATTGATCGGAGTACTACTCTTTCGATCGAAAATTACAAGTCCGGTTTCCTTAAACTTGTAATCATTCTTGAGATCTTATGATTCGATTTTTTTTTTTATGCCTTCATTCCCAGCAATAGGACATTTCGAGATAATACCCTAGCTGGACTACTATCATCAGGCAATCGGGAGCTTTTATACCTCATAGTGATATAGGTCGTTTCGTGATAACACCCTACTACACTCAAATCATTGGTAGCCACAACCGATATGTTTTTATTTTTAAGTTGTCGATCACAGATAAGGAAGATACCTGATATTTGATTAATTCTATGTAGATATAGTGCTTCGTTCTTAATTCTTCTATAGAATATTAACATATCCGAACTTATTACCAAAATCAACTATCTTGCAAGCGTCATGAGGTAAGATCGAATATACTAATACTTATCTAATTTTTCCAATCTCAGCATACACCATTCTTTTGTAACGATACTTAACTCTCGCGTCATTATCTCCTTTCATAAGTACGTGCAAACTCAGGGGATTTTTAGGAAATGTAGACCAAAATAAGCTAAGGGTCGGTTATAATTAGTTTAATCAAAATGGCTATTTCGAGTGAGATCTTGATCACTCTAATCAAAGCTGAGGTAAGGACAAAAATTAGAAATTTATTTAAGTAATCTATTTGGCTATAGTTTATATTTTTGTGGTGCCAAAAATCTCATCATTCCTAATCCGATTCCATATTCATATTTCGTTTTGAAAAGAAAATTATTCTAACATTTCATTATAGATATAAGTATATCTGCTAAATTTCAAAAAAAATTACTTGATAATATTTATGTATAGTTACATATACTTAAAATCTTATAAAAATCTAAAATTGACATATAATATAATTATAATATATCTAATTTACTTTACTTAATCAAAATCTATTCTTACCAATTTATATTATTTTTATTCATATTAATTATATATTATCTAGTTATTTTTATTCAAGAAAAACTAAGTATTAAGCAATTAAGTATAAATTTATATGAGAAAATTTTAATTTTTATTTACTAACCTAACTCTACTCCTCACTTACGAAAATGGCATCGTCCCGATGTTCAGTGAGTAATAAAAAGTAGGTTTGAAAGAAAAATTAAAATTTTATACGATTTTGATTATTATCATTTTTCTCAACATATATTACTTTAATTAAAGAAAACCACATATATATTAAACATTATGAAAAACTATTACAAACTTAAAGAAAACTGATTAAACAAGAGATTAAACTACTAACTTAATTGACTACCAACTTAACAAACTTCCCACTGACAACTATCAACTCAAACAACACATCAAACTGTCGACGAACATCCGGGAGTATCTACCGGAAGCAATCCCAACTGAGAACCACGAGATGGAAAAATCTCGTCTGTACTAAACTCAGGCACTTGATTTAGATGAACACATAGTTGAGAGATAACCCAAGCAAACGGTAGTGGTCTTCCCCTATTACGCCTCTCCACTGCAAAATTAATTGCCGTTTTAAACATCAATATCCCCCAGTCAATATATGCCCCACAATCGGTCATACAACAAAGACATTTCATCATCGTGAACCCCAAAAATCTCTAGTTGGATAGATCCGGGAATTAATGAAGCGTTTCCATGCCCTCAAATGAGGGGGTAAAGCCAGAGTTGAAGAATCATAGTTATGATCAAACAGTGGAAACACATATTGAAAGGCTTCTGCAGTACGATTAACAACATTGTAAGCATTTCCGAGTTCCCATAGAAACTCGAAGTGTGGGTTTTGATCAAAGGTACATGGTGGGATTTGAAAGATTTGATTTATGATGACTGGAGAAAAGGATATAACGATGCCTCTAACAGTAATAAGATGAGACGAGGCTGCTGTCGTTATATCAGTAAGAGATGCATAAAAATCTCTCACAATTGAAATGTTAATTCTACCTCTGGGAGTCCTAATCATCTTTTTCCATCCACAACCACGGATTAGATTTCGTCCCCACTGATCGATTTTTTCCGTATTTAAGCCTTTCTCCATCAGAATAGGAGAATGAACGAAATTTAGACGTCTCGGAACGTCATTGTGAAAACACGAGGCATGGCTTTCGGGAACCACACCGTCAGCGATGTGTGGTTCGTAACTATTAACCGAGGGGGATGAATGATTAGACATTTTTACTACAGATAGGAAAGCTTAGACAGATAAAAGTGAAAAGGAAATGAGCAATTGAATAGGCCTCTGCTCTTTCTTTTTATAGAAATGTATCAATCATGCAAAAGTAGAAAAAACATCTACCTTTTTGGCGTTTTTGTACTTCCCGGATCGATCCTGGAAAGGGCCGGATCGATCCGGCCTCTCAACTAGCATTTATGTCAGGTCGGTATACTCACGCCGGATCGATCCGGGGTTAGGTCGGATCGATCCGGTGAGTACTATTCACGGACAGAGTTGGTTTTTGCATGAAAGTTGCCCATAAAATTTTTTTCTAGTTGGATATCTTTGCTCAATAACTTTGGTTCGTTTTTATTATGTTATCAAAATATTGATAACGCTAAATTTTACTACACGGTGCGTAATAACATAAAATCAAACGAAAGTAATATGAAATCCTATGAAAATAAAATCAAAATAACACAAAATCATACGAAAATAAAATCGAGGACTAGTTGTAATAAATCGTTTTAAATGTCAAAAATCATAAAATGGTTGAAATCAATCCTCCTCATCACTCATCTCAACATGGCTCGAACTTGGCATGGCTTGAGAATTAGCTGGATCATAAGTCGAATCATGAAATGGTTCTTGAAAATGTGTCGACATCCTAATCGAGCCATCTAATCCGATCGAGCTCATCCCTGTCGTGACATCGGTATAAGTGCTTCCCCATCTCGTCGTGGTATGGCTAAATGCTCCAAATCCTTCCCAATCAGATGTAGTCGCTTTGTCAGTAGTACACATCGAAAAATCCCCTATACCACTAGTTTGATATCCAAAAGAATGTGGCATTTGTTGGAAGTTTGATCGAGGTGGCATCGGTGGAATAAAGTCGGGCAAGGTATACGGCTCGGATTGGCAATGTGGAATATCCATCTCGGCATAGGTAGGGTTACTGCGGATATTCATTTGATATATACCTCGCATGCCTTGACATAAATCTTCAGACCACAACCTATTCCTTTCCGCAAAAACAGCCATATTGGCATTGGCACGATGAACATCATAGGCCAAGGATTGAAACATGTCGTATGTGATGGTGTTTGGAAGTTGAGTTTGAGTCGACTAGATGATGGAGGAACAAAGTGAGTGGATTGAGAAACATGTGGAATAGGCCGAGGTCGATGGCGGTTAGGGTCCATAAAATCTATTCTTCCCGCCGCCTAAGCGGTAAACTAGGACCTATAAGTGTTTCATCAACCATAATCAGATTATCATTTGGAAGTTCAGGGACACCTATCTGGCGACACAAGGAAGAAATAAAACAAGGAAAAGGCATGTGACTGCCTGGTTTAGCAGTTGAGACAAATTCATTGGACCTTCTATACATTACCTTGCCTACATCCACAGGTATATCATTGACCATAGCCCAAGCAATACACAGATCCTCCATACCAAAAGATGTCAAATGACGAGAAGGGTAAAGAGTCGAACTGATAAAACGTTTAATAGCTCTCATATCCCTTATACATTTTCCATAGGAAAACCTATTTTCATGCCAAATAGCTGTGGGATCTAACTCGTGTTGGGCTGTCGAGACTATATGGTCAAAGTCTGCAGGCTCATCTAGATTCCATACCGTATAATAATCCTCATTTTCTCTATATCGTGGATACCATATATAGCATTTATAAACTGGGATTAAACGGTACTGTCCTGGTTCTTAGGCTGATAGAAGTTAACTCACCATTCTCTATTGCATTATGAGTTGCTACCAGAGAATAAAATTCAGCTACTAAGGTTGTGTTAACTTCACCGCCTTAAATCAAGCTAACTCCAACCACTGTCGCCTTTAAAATCTCTTTCACCTCCCTTCCCAAATCCTTGAAATCTAAACCCTCTCTATTGCAACTAAACACTGCCCAAATTTATTTTTAAGGCATTTCTAGTCGCTTCTAGACGCGGTTCTTTCAAAACTAATGACAGCTTCTTCTTCATTAAAGGCCTTGTCTCTATAACCGGGACTTGGGTAGGGATATGCGACTTACGTTTTTTAGTGGCTTTTGATGATTCGGCCATTCTACGATAGTGACACAATAACAAAACAACACAAAACAACACAAATGAGTAACAAAATAGTTGAAATTACATAAAAAATTGCATAAAAACGAAATTGACAAAATACATTACTACAATGTTACCTTATAATGTTTAAAAGGTTGAAGAGTTGGCCGGAAAAGTTGAATATCACCGGAGTGAAAGTTGAAGCTTTTCTTTGAAAATTTCTTCAATTTAAACAAGAATTTGAAGAGAAGAGGGGAAAAAGAGAAGAGTATAATGATTGGGGTAGTTTAATAGTAATTTTATATGATAATTTGAAGGAAAAAAATTCGAGGGGGAAATGGGGATGAGGGGCGGCTGTTTGAAGAAGAAAAATGAAAGAGGAAGAAGAAGAAGAGACCCCGTTCTTTTTAGGTTTTTTTTAGTCTCCGGATCGATCCGGGGTTATGTCGGATCGATCCGACAAATTTTTTTTATTTTTTTTTTATTTTTTTATTTTATTTTATTTTATAAAACTCTATAAAACTTAATAAAATCTTTATAATATTTCTGATAAATTTTTAAATAAAACCTTTTACAAGAATTTTTATAAAACTTTTAAATAATTTCATAAAGATCCTATTTATAAAATTTTCAAAAGTTGTATAGAATCTTATAAATATTATAAAACTTATAGGGGTCCTAATTCCTCTATTTCTAAATCTTCCAGAGTTTTGATATAACGTTCTATCAACCTAACCTTAAGAAATGAGGCGTTCGAATTTTCTCTTTGATCTCCATCGGGATTTTCGAATAACCACCTAATCGTTCCCTTCTTAACAACATTCAAACACTCATCTTGAGATTTGGTTGTGTTTTCTCCGCATTTCCCATCATGCTCACTTTTTCCACAGATTCTGCATCTTCTTAAAATCTTTGCCCTTCTCTTTATCGAACTTCTCGATTTTCCATTACATGCTTCTTTCAATCTGATCTCTCTCAACAATTGCTTGTTTTTCTCAAAAACTAAAGCTTCTATAGCAAATGCGACATCTTTATCAAGGCCTAACTTCAAAAGTAAAATAAAAACTCCTATTCTATCCAAAAACATCCAGCTTCTTTTACGCTCATCCGGTAAAAGATTTAAACTAGTTTAAACATATAAAACACGTAAAAGCAGTAAAGATAGATAGCACTGGTATTCGGCTAATTTGAGTTTCTCTGCTTTTCAATTTGTCGTGGATCGACCAAGAGCATTACTTCTCCTCCACAAATAACTTCACTCTGGGCCATTGGCTATAAAAGTCGATTTCCATCGCTTAGTTCAATGACTCAGATTTGTAAACCCTTGTTACTTTAAATGGACCTGTCCCATCTTGATTTAAGCTTACTTGGAAATAACTTTAAACGTGAATTGTACAAGAGCACTCGATCACCTACATGGAACTCACGCTTAAAGATTCTCTTATCATGGAAAGATTTCGTGCGTGCCTTTGTAGATTCGAGCATTTTCATAAGAATCGAGACGAAATTCTTCTAGTTCTACATTAATTGAAGCAATCTATGATCACCGGCTGACCTTAGGATCGAAATTCAGAATCTAATAGCCTGTAAGGCTCGGTGTTCTAACTCAACCTGGAGATGACAAGACTTACCAAAGACTAGCTTATAGGAGAACAACCAATTGGTGTCTTAAAAGTCGCTCAGATGCGCCCATAATGCATCGCCTAATTTAACCGCCAGCTTTTATGATTTGAGTCCACCTGCCTTTTCTACAATTCTTTTGATTTCTCTATTTGACACCTCTACCCGACCACCGGTTTTGATGGATGATAGGGAGTTCCTAGTTTATGTTTTACACCATATTTTTCAACTATCTTAGTAAATGGTCTATTACAAAAGTGTGAACCTCATTACTAATTATAGCCCTCGAATGCCATATCTCGTAAATATATTCTTTTAAGGACTCTTATGACAACTTTGGTATCATTAGTGGGAAGAGCTTCACTTTCTACCCATTTTGAAACATAATCTACCATTACAAGAATAAATCTTTTTCCAAAAGATATAGGAAAGGTCCCATGAAATCTATACCCCAAACATCAAATAACTCACATTCTAAAATAGGTTGCATAGGCATTTCATATTTTTAGATACATTTCCCATTTTTGACAAGACTCACAAGATTTAACATACTTATAAACATCTCTATATAGTAGTAGGCCAATAAAACCACATTGTAAAACTTTAAAAGCGCTTTTCCAACCTCCATGATGACCTCCTCGCCTCACGATCATGACAGAATGACAAAACACTTAAAATTTCATTATCAGCACACATTTTCTGATTATCTCATCCGAACATTTACGGAAAAGGTCTGGTTTCTCCCAGTAATAAAATTTTAAGTCATAAAAGAACTTCTTTTTCTGCTGCCAAGTCCAATGAGACGGAATATAATCACGGGTTAAGTAATTAATGATATCTCCACACCAGGGTGACATTTCCTTAGAAGGAATTCTATTCTTTAATAACTGCATGGTTGGAGGGGTATCTATGAAGGACTCTTCTTCAGAAAATGCCTTTTTGATGGGCCATTTGTTCGTCGAAAATATAATTCGATAATGGTATCACGAACCGCTGATCCACTTGAACTTTAAATCTCGAGGCACTTCCTTACTCTCTTCAAAAGATATGATTTTACTTCAAAAAGTGTCGCCACTGGGTCTTGGTTTACCTAAAATCGCAATAAAATACCAAAAATACCCACGTAAATCGACATTTACACTCCGGTTATTAAACCGGTACAAAATTTATATCTTTTTATTACTTTTGCTAGATTTTTATAGTATTTAGATTTATTCATTACTATTAATAATTTATAAGATTATCGTTATAATTTCTTATATTTTATATAAAAAGAGTTAATAAAATATATAAAACATCGTAATTTTTATCATATAAATGTTATACATCAGTCTCATTGACCCATGAACCGTCCTTATTCTTGTGCTTATCCCCCCAGATAATAATCGGATTACACTTAAAAGAAAAAAGTAATGCGTAATAGTTAGACTTGAATCATCAACCGACTAACTAACGAACCTCGGGTTTGAAATTTTGAGATAACTAACGAACCTCGGGTTTGAAATAATCAACTGACTAATTAATGAGCACTAGGTTGAAAGCAATAATCAATAACGAACCTCGGATTTGAAATCTTAAACTAACTAACGAAGCTCGGCTTTGAAAGCATCAACCGACTAATTAACAAACCTTAGATTTTAAATCACTACTCAATAATGAACCTCAGGTTTGAAATCATGAACTCAGTAACGAACCTCGGGTTTGAAATCATCAACCAACTAACTAACGAACCTCGGGTTTGAAATCATCAACCGACTAATTAACGAGCCCGAGATTAATGATTTAGTTATTAATTTTATGAAAATATTATAAATAATATAATTTATTAATTTAATTATAAAAATTATTAAATAAAAGAAATATTATTAGAAATGATTTAGTTATTATTATTTTTTGATGATAAATTTTATAAAAATATTTCACTATAGATATTTTTTTAATGATTTATTTATTAAATTTATTAAAATATTATAAATAATATAATTTATTAATTTAATTATAAAAATTATAAAATAAAAGAAATCTTTAAAGGGACGACATAGTCGTCCCTTAAAATAGCAATTTTTTTTGATTATAAATGTTATACGGAAACATGTGAATATAATAATATTTAAAGGGACGACGCCGGCATCCCAAATAATGATAATGTACACGTGGATTCCACGCTGGCACAAATGTCGTCCCAAAAGATACTTTTGTCGTCCCTTAAAATCCAATTATTTATCCGTCAAAAATTTCCCACCAAAAAAAATCCCTCCATTCCAATATAGCGTCCCAAAAAATTTATTGCCGTCCCAAAAAATAGTTCGCACCAATTTTTCCCACCAAAAAAATCACCAGAATTTGACTTTTCTCAGATTTTTTTAGGGACGCCATGTCGTCCCAAAAAACGTTACTTTTGGGACGATTTGATGTCGTCCCAAAAAATGTCGTCACAAAAAATGTTATTTCTTGTAGTGTCATCCTTCCTCCGGCAAAGAATCTTCGCCGGACTCAAATCTAAACCCACAAATATTTTTTTTTTACTGTTTTTTCTTCACAAGAAACAGAAATATCTTCATAATATTCATATGAAGAAGCTCGTACTTGTTGTAGATTAGAAAAGAGAAGAGTTTTTGAGGTGGCGGTGATGGCTTGGGTTTAGAAACAGTGGCCGGAAAAGAAAAGGAGGAGGAACTGTCTCTTAGGATTTCGGGACATTACAAGCTAGGGTGGAGATTGTTTTTTTTTTTTAGTTTTGTTTTTTTTTTTTAATCAATGGTAGGTATATTTTGTAATTTTAAAATCTGGTAAAAGTAATGTTAATCTGTATGTACGAATACCTCAATTTTTAGGTGTGGTGTCAAAGTAGATCTAGATGATACCAAAAATAAGACTGTGGCACCACTATAGAATGTTATTTTAGAAATAGATGGGTGCCAACAGTACAAGTGGTGTGGTGCCAATAACACCACATACCCTAATGACCTTTTACACTTTTATATTTACTCTCTTTTATTATACATATATCTACGATGCAAAATAGAATCCACGTGCATATGAGCTCGAATCCGAGACATTGTGGATGCAGTAAACCTTGTTGGGGAGGTCCCCACCTTTGGTAACCGACAATACATTAAAAGATTAGTCTCAGACAGTTGTCTGGAGATACCTTGCGACAGAAAAAAAATAATAATAATCACATTATGCATGTCACTTTGATACACATAATTTTTTATCCTATGACAGTTGTAATTAGAGCACTTGCATCAGTGTCTCTTAACAGATTTTTTATTTTACAGGCTCAAACACCACTTTTACCAATATTACAAAATCTCTACAAATGGTCAACTGCATCAGCATCTCTAGTTACAGATTCTATATCCAGGACAACTGCATTAGAATTTCTATTTACAGATTCTCTATTAATTTTCTCAACTATTATCATTAAATTGGTGGAATGTTTATACCAATCATTTATAATATAATATTGTGATTGAGTAAAACATAGTTCTTTTGCTGCATATCTTCAATTGACATTTTACTAGAAATCTAAAACCCTGGAAAAGGACATATGCAAGAACCGAATGAACCCATAAACCCAATGATGACTAGTTCAACAAAGCTCCGATTTTGACCTCAAAGAACGTTAATCTCAGCCATTGGAAAAGACCAATTCTCTTCCTCACATGACAAAACCTTCTTCCTCGTTCCTTCATAATTTACCTTTTCATTTTCATGATTTCATAAACAGTTGTCTCATCTACCACACCCCTATGTTTTCTCCCCATCCCTACCACTGCCCCGGCTAACATAAAGGAGAAAGGAAAACTTGCATATCCACCTATGAACTTTGCTACTAATTAATCAGAACCAAAATATTCAAAAGAGACCAAGTCCTTCAAAGGCACTCTAAATGAAAACAATTTTTTTAGCTTATGAAAGTATGCATTTTGCCTTTAAAAAAGTATGCATTTTTTTTTTTCCACATTAGATTTCTTATAATACTACATTTTTCATTCCTTAAAAATCAAATTGTCATGGTTGCAATTAGAAGATTAGACGTGAATTAATGTAAAATAATCAAAATTAAAAACAAATGGAAAGTCCCCAACCAGCAGCAGCTTTCCGGTGCAATTTTTGAAGAGGGAATACATGATGAAGGCTGGATAGTAGAGATGAAACGAACCCAGGAAAAAAAACAAGTATCCATAATTCCAAAAACATAACAAATTCAAGATAAATCCATAATTCAATAGAAATAATGTAAAACCAATCCACCAATTAAAATAGGCACCGCAGATTAGATTCTTCAAGCAAAGTTTTTCTTTTCTTTTCTTTCGAGAATGAAGTTGTTTTGTTGCTAGTGCAGATTCGGTAAATGAAATTGAGAAAAAAACGAGAAGTAGAATGGGGGAAGACAAATTAGATGAAGACGGGAGAGGAGGGTGAGGGTGAGGGGGCGGGGTGAGAGAAAGATCACGAGAAAAGAGGGGAGAGGGGGTACGATGGATCTGGATAACTTTTACCTTTTGCGGGGGATATACAACAAAGGCTTAAGAATATGTGATTTACAGATCTCCCCAACAGATTCTATTGCATTTGTATTTTTAATGGATATGAACTCTTTTTATCCTTAAAATACAGATTCTACTGCGAGTGCTCTAATATGCCAAGTGAATTGCATTATATCCACACGTGTATATTATCTTGGGAAAAAACTTTTTGCCTTCTTGTTTGTCAATTAAAACTTTTGTCCTTCCGTGATTTAAAAATATATGGTTTACCCTCCTAGGTTTTTCCACAAACCATCAATTACAAATTCAGGCCATTAAAAGAGAATATTCCGTCGGAATATTCCATTTTTAAATGTTATACCAGTTTTACCCTTACTTTTCTATTTTTAATTTTTTTTTAAAGAAAACCCAGCGCATTATTACCCTATTTTCTTCCCAAAAAAATTAGAAGTAGACTACGGGAACGATATAAATGAGCGACCATGTGCGACCGATGCTTCAAATTCCGGCGATATTGATTTGCTGCTTTGTCCAGCGAGTTAAATGATTTGCTTCGTTTCACCGCTTGTGCTATCTCCGGTTTTGATTTTTACAGCTAGCTTAGTTGCTGCCACTAAACCACCTATCCATGAACCAATAACTACAGCATCATAGATGCTATTTCAATTATCCACTGTATAATTCTCACTGCTTTCCACAACTTTGTCCACATCAACAACTGAATTTACCCTCAATAACCTCCTCTCTGTAACATCCCGACTTTTCATAAAAAGGTAAAATAGTAATTGGGTTTAATCGCGACAACCTAATTGTTATTTATCCTATTTATTTAATTAAGAAGGATTTAATTAAAAGGATTTAGTTATTATTTAAAATGGATTTAATTAATAACTATAAAAAGGAAATTATCCCAAAATATTTTATTTGGTTCACATGCTGATTTCTAAAAGAAGAAGAAGAAGAGGAACGGCGGCACACAGAGGCATGCCAGAAAAAGGGAGAACGTAAACTTCAACCGTGTGACCAATCCGTTCATCTTTTCAAGATGCCGCAGGAGAGAAAAGTGATCAGCGCAAGGAGACGCAACTTTGGAAAATAACATCTCTTAATTTCGTAAGTTTTCAATTTAGCCCTAGTTTTTTTGTAACCGTTGAGTTCGATTCTTCAGAAATTCGTATCTTTCAATCCGTAGCTCTGCTTTTTCAAATGGCGAGTAGTCGAAACGATCGCCTTGGAGCGAGATCAATCTAAAAATAGTTTCACAACATTTAATCCAGGTAATCTGCAGTTTTGATCACTTTTCAGTTTCGGTTTTCTGCAAAGAAATAGGATTTTAGGGTTTCTCGTTGATCAAATAGGTTTTGGGGTTGAGGATCAACAGTTGTTGCAGTTGCTTGACGTTTTTCTTTCGTTTTCCCTGGAAATTAAGGTAAGAGGCTCTTCCTAATGAGTAATTATAATTTTATAATGATTGGTTGAGTTTGGGTGAGTTTTGGTGTTGTTTGGTGATAGAATTCATGCTAAATTGTAATTAATGAGATGTGATATGTTTTGGTATATTTGTGTTGAGTTTTAAATTTCTATTTTTTTGGTTCAATAACATTAATTAAATATGAACAAGTTTCGATTGAACTTCCGATTCGCTCAGCTTAAAACACCGAATGTACTTTAAAGGGAGTTGAAGTTCGATCCGTCGTAAGAAGGCATGAAAGGGCTTGTGGCTTTGATGAACTAGAGTTCATCAATGTCCGTGTATTTGCTAGGACTTGTCCGTGTCTAAAGTGGTCTCAGGAAAGAGAGTAGTGTATGTGAGGGAGCTTACCTCGAAACACTTGGGTGGCTAGTTAATTCACAAAGAATAATTACATACGTGTAGTAAAAGATAAAACATCACTTATTCTCGGTTAGACACTCTTTCATATCGGCGATGTGATACGCTCATAAAAGGTGAACAACGCCGCCGCCTATAAACGGGCCGAATGGCGGTGGAGGAAATTAATCGGACGATATCGCATACCGGGAGACCCCAGAGCTAATCGGTGCCGATCACCGTTAGTTAGCAAGTATATCTTCAGGCTGATGAACGCCATGCGTAGTGTCCTTGAGTGACGACGTAACCAAGATAAGCTAAGCTAGAAACGTTTAGTCATGACATGTCGATGGGCATGGATTGAACCTTAAATTGAGTCGGTCTTATAAAGATAATTTAATAATCATAATAATAACATTTCGTTGTATAACTTAGTTATTCATTAGCTTCTCACTTTTACTAAATACTTTGTACTTACCTCCTTTGCATTTTCTTTGTATGCATTGTGGGGTGAGAAGATCGAACATGTTGATCAAGTATATATGATTTACTTTTGAAGACTTTGAAGTCTTGACAAAGCTCTTAGTTTATTTCTTTATAAAGGTTGTACTAGACTAGTTGTATTTCTTTTCTTAGACTTGTTGTACTTCTACTTTTAAGATATCGTATTGTATAAGTCTTCGGGTTTTTCGTCGTTGTAATTTAACTATCCATCTTTAACATGGTTACTTTCTATTCATAGTAGCATTTATGTTTTTACCCGAGTCTTTTTAGCTTCCGTTTGCTTTTATTTGATACGACAACGTAGAGGCTTGCGTATAATGTTAGATTTATTTAATGCTATACGCGCCGAACGTTTCTCTTCCGGATAAGGGCTCGGTATCCGGGAGCGGGGTGTTACACTCCCTCTCTTTATTGTTGCAGTCCCAATAATCCCATAAGACATAGGATCAAAGCAAGCACCTTTTTTGGGTTGGCTAATACAGAAATGTCTATGCTTTTTGGTCTACTACTACAAGTAAAGAAATGATTCGATTCTTGTTTCGTGGGAGAATGACTATCCAATCTTACAACTTTGTAAGTACCATGAAGCTGGGAATTGAGTGAATTTGAAGTCAGCTTTGATGAACTGGTCAAAGACTGTGGCTTTTTAGCAACAGGAGCAAAACAAGATTGACTCTTGATTACAAGGGGTGAGAACATTTTGGGATAATTGAGAGCGGAGTTAGGGAAAGAAATGGGCATCGTTTTAGAATTGAGCTGCAATCAGTGGTTAAAGTTGTAAGTTGAGCAATTCGAATTGGGGTTAGTGAGATTCCGTGGTTTATTAGTGGGTAATGGTGTGAGCCCTCGTCGTTCCCTTAGTTGCTTCTAAATTTTTTTTGGGAAGAAAATAGGGTAATAATGCGCTGATGAATTTCTTAACCAAAAAAAAATGGAAAAGTAAGGATAAAACTGGTATAATATATAAAAAATGAATATTCCGAGTCTTCCGACGGAATATTCATTTTTAAGAATTGAATTTGTAATTGATTGTTTGTGAAAAACCCCAAGAAGGTGAACCATATATTTTCAAACCACATAGGAACAAAAACTTTAATTGGCAAACGGGGAAAAAGATTTTTTCCTCTATTATCTTTCATATAGTAAACAGGTGTATGGTGAAATATACTATGTTGGAATTTTTAGTTAGAGTTGAGTTTTGGAACAAGTGGCGAACAATCCATTTTAGACTCGATTTTGGTATTGTTACGGAATGAATTTTCGAAAGCTAAAAACAGTTTTGGAAACTACTAAGATAGTAGTTGATGTTAGGCTTTTGAATTACTCGATTTCGATATCGGGTGAATGAGAAATTAATACCTAAAGGTAGAGTAAAATGTGTGGAGTGTTAATGAATAATGTGTATTCATTTGTCCCACAAAGGTAATGAGACTTAAGTGGAATCACTACTTAAGAAGTAGTGTGACACTTAGAGATAAGCCCCAAGGGGCAAAAGAATTTTGTGAAGGAGGAAGGAGGAAGGGCGTAGATGCTTGTTGGTTCACACGCGCGCTGCCGCAACCGTCCGTCTGTCCGGCTCGGATCGGTGCGGTCTTTATGGTTTGGCTCGGCTCAAGTATTAATTTTTTGGGCCAGCTCAACATGTGAATTTCAGAATCAAACTGAAATGAACCTGTTCGAAGTTCAGACCGAACTGAAGCAACAGAAAAGCATCAGTTCGGCCAACAGGAAGTGCCTGATAGAAAATAAGCATCAGTTCAACCAATAACTTCCCTAAACTTCCAATTTTCAAAGGGTGCTACTCTACACTTTTTATGCCTATAAAAGAAACAATTCTAAATGAAAAGAGAGACATAAAAATTCACTTTTCAAAGCCAAAACTCTGCACAAATATTTTCAGCATTCATCATTCAAGTTAAGAGATAACGAGGTCATATCAGTTCGCCGACTTTCCTCATTCAAGTGCCAGAATCCGGAAAGGTATTGATTGTTGTATCTTGGGAGACTTGTTGCTATTAGCCGTGGGCATTTAATCGGGGCAATAAAGTCTCAAGGACAGCGTTCTACGCGCCTCAATCACCAATAAGTTTTCGCATTACTATTGCTTTCAGTCATTCGTTTCTATGTGCATATATGTTTGTTGTATGAATATGTATATGAATAAAATTTTCTGCAAAGTGTTTATTCGTTTCTGTTATTCAATTTTGCCTACTCTTTTTTGAAAGTTTCTATAAACAATAAAAACATACTACTATTTTTCCTACAAACTATAAATATGTAATTACAATGGTTGTACAATAGAATATCTCTTGTGATATACCGCTTACTATCTCCACCCAAAATTAAAGAATTTTTTGAGTTTTCACAATGTCTCTCGTGATATACCCATGGGCGGAACTACATGATGCATGGGGTGGTCTCAAGACCACCCAAAATTTGAATTTTTTTATTAGTAGTAGTGGTATTTAGTTTTAGAAAAAAATATATCTACACAACACATCTTATACCGTTAATTATAAAAGAACTTCTATCAATCAATAAGGTCTACATGATCATAATCAATGTTGTAAGATGTGTCGTGTTCATTTTATTGTGGTGATAACATTACTCCGTATTAACAAACGTAGGTTTGAACCATTCTTAACACATTTCCTTTTATTATTGCAAAATTATAATCCATGAATTTACTCATATATATGGGTGAGGGCGGATCCACATGTAGTTAGTGAGCAATGCTCCCACCGAGATTCGGAAAACAATTGTATTAAAAAGTAGTTTTATTGTTTTTTTAAGGGAGTTTTATTATTAAAATATGTAAAAACAACACTAACGTTCCCGATAGAATTTGAATTTTCTCCAGTGCTCTCACTGAAAAAAAATCTGGATTAGTCACTGTAATTATATTCTCCTTTGAGAACCAAGACCAACCTATTATATTTTCCTGGATCCGCCACTGGATATACGGTACCTCTTACTATCTCTGCTCAAAATTAAAGAATTTTAGAGTTTTCATACACTTAAATAAATAAAGTAGAAAAGAACAATAAATTTTAAGGGTAAAATTCCAAAATACCCTTTGTAATAAAAATTTGTTAAATTGAATACCCTTTGTAATAAAAATTTGTTAAATTGATAATAACTAATGGTGTAAGAGAAAAAAAGGGCTTTTAACAGTTTAAGGACCTCATGTTTTATCATTGTGTCAAAATTGACTCTTATCTTTTAAAATGACAATTTTAGGACATCGTGTTTGTGTTTTTTTCAGTTTAGGACAATTTCGAAATTTCCGTCTAATTTAACGGCAAAACATGTTAAGTTGGACGGAATATTTGAAATTGTCCTAAAACTGAAGAAAAAAAACACAAACATAAGGTCCTAAAATTATTATTTTAAAAGATAAGAAGTCAATTTCACAAAATGTTAAAACACGGCGTCCCAAAAAGTGTCAAAATTCCCTTAAAACGACATTTTAGGACTCACGTTTTAACATTTTGTCAAAATTGACTTTTATCTTTTGAAATAACAATTTTATTTATTTTATGTTTGTGTGTTTTTTTTTTTTTCATTGACAATTTCAAATATTCCACAAATTTGACGTTAACTTAGATGGAAATTTCAAATCATGTCTAAAATCAAGAAAAAAACCACAAATATGTGGTCCTAAAATTGTCATTTTAAAAGATAAGGCCAATTTTCACACAAATTGGTAAACATGGCGCCCTAAAATCATAAGTTCTCGAGAAAAATATAATATATACTTTTTGATATTCTAAAAGATCTTATGATATGAGACAAAACAAGAAAGTGAACTTTGAGAAAAAGATAGTATAAATTAGGGGCAATGGTCCAAAATCATACAAAATAGACTTAATCAGGTAAAAAGGACACTAAATAATCTTATTTGATATAAGGACAAAAATTAGATAGATAGACTCAAATACCCTTAATGAATGGAAAGGAAAAAAAAAAAAAAAGTGGAAGAGACGCTGGCTGAGGACGCTGAATGTTATTTTTTATTTTTTTTGGGAGGTTGTAACTTGAAAATGTGGTATATTTTTGTTTTTTTTTTCGTTTTTTTTTCTGAACGGTGAAAATTTATTTTTTCTTTTTTCATTGACCACCATGATACACCCCGATGCATGGACCACCGTGATGCAGTGACCACCCCGATGCATTTACCATCGCGATGCATTGACCACCGTGAGGAAGTGACCACCGCGATGCATTGACCAACGCGATGAAGTGACCAGCGCGATGCAGAGACACCGCGATGAAGTGACACCGCGATGCAGTGATCACCCCGATGCAGCGACCACCTCGATGGATTGACCACCGCGATGCAGTTACCACCCCCGATGCAGAGACACCACGATGCGGTGACCACCCCCGATACAGAGACGCCGCGATGCAGAGACACCTCCAATGTAGTGACCATCGCGATGCATTGACCACCGCGATGCATGATTGCCCTCAATCTATTGACCACCGCGATACAGTGGCCACCCCGATGCAGTGACCACCCCCGATGCAGAGACACCCCGATGCAGTGACCACCCCGATGTAGAGACACACCGCGATGCAGTGACCACCCCGATGCAGAGATACCGCGATGCAGTGACCATAACCGATGCAGAGAGACCACGATGCAATGACCACCCTCGATACAGAGGCGCCGTGATGCAGAGACGCCGTGATGCAAAGACACCTCCAATGCAATGACCATCGCGATGCATTGACCACCGTGATGCATTGACCACCCTCAATCTATTGACCACCGCGATAAAGTGGTCATCCCGATGCAGTGACCACCCCCGATGCAGAGACACCCCGATTCGATTTCGACACAACAATTGAATATACACAACAAACTGTATATTTCGATACGGTTCGTTTTTTTCCCCCTACGGTAAAAACCGGGATTTCGGTTATCTCGTTATATATAAACCGATTTTTTATCCGACTCGCCGTTTCATAAATAGAACCAAAGTGTATTGACGATGCTAAATAATGCACCACCAGTAAAATGAGGCCACGTATAATCTAAGGATGAGCTGTAAGAGATCAAGATGACTAGGTATGAACAAAAAGGTGGTGTTTTTGGTGTAATATGGCTGAGTCCAAGAATGTGTCTTGGATTGCCTACGTATCCTGTGTGAAAGTCCATGAATCAAGCCTTACGTAGTTCCCCGGAATGATGTATTTATAGGCACATGCCTTTCTTCCCTTTCTAATCCTAGGGCGGTTTGGTCTATTGACATAATTGCCCTTTAATGGGCCTTGCTCCTTGCCCAAGCAACCTCTAGATTATTGGGCCTGGGAACCTGGTGAGCTCGATATCGACTCGTATGACACCGACATGGGTGCTCGAGTTGACACACTTGCAAGATCTGGCGGCGGCGGTGGTGATCACCGATTCGTCTCAGTATTCGACCCGATGTGGATAATATACTTGGACTTTTCCACAAGCCACCGGACCAATTAGATAATTCCACGTGGAGGGTGAAATCCCGTGATCGTCCATAAGCCCCCGGATCCGCCTGGCTCTTGAGGTCGTCCGATCACAAAAGGTGTATCTCGCCACTTTATCCAATGCTCAATTTAAATCGCCTCGCAGACTTACTTCTGTGGAGTCCGACATACGGCCTTTCCATGTCTCATTTGGTAAACTTTTTTATCTTAGCATTATCTCGTCCCTAGGACTTATAACGTGTGGCTAAGTTGACATCGACTTCGATGCCGTGAGTCGTCGGGCGAATGATGAGATGTCCAACTTGGGACCGCCTCGGTCGAGGTCGACTTCTCTCAAGAATCGATTTGCTCGATTTTGGAGTACGGCATGCGGATCTCGAATGTTAGTCTAATGATCTTGAGACTTTGCCTTAACGCCAAAAAGATGCTTCTTCTTAGGCTTTGCCTTTTTAACCATCGTTGTCGTTGGCTTCCATCTCAGATAAACAATTAGCCGGTCATTTGGACTTGGCTTATTCTTTCCTTGAAAAATTGTTACATTTTTCCTTCTTTCCTTTGGTCTTTGAACTAGACCATCTTGCTTTATTGCGGCCTTTGGCCTTATTTGCACATCGGCCTCTCTCATGTCGATGCATATATGTCGATATCCGCCTCCAAGTATCATGAGAACCTTAGGTTTGGATCATATTTGGCCGCCTTTGTGACTAGGCTTTTTGTTATAAATGCTGAAATTTTTACAAGTATTTGGTGTCAAACACTTTTGTTGCATGTCGATTCCCATTCCTTTGCTCGCTTTTTCTCTCGAGTATTCAATGTCGACTCGTTGTTGCCTCCAAAGTATAATGCAGATTCATCATCTTCGTTATACTTTCGTGAGTTTCATTTGTCGACCATATGTAACTTGTCTTCCATGCTTTAGCATTTTTTGGACTTTTCTTTGTTGTTGCGTGGTAGAAGAGATGCCCTGGTTGTCTCATTTCGCTTGTCGGAATCGATGCTCTTTCTGGCATTGTCGATAGATATTTCCGCTTTACGATGTCCTAGTACTTACCGCCTAATAAGACCGTAATACGTAAATGTCGCCTGGATCTCGGTGTCGTGGTGTTTCTTTGTCGCTCATGACTCATGACACATGACTTCCGAGTTTTGGACTTGGTCCGAACTCGATGCCTTAGCCTTTTGGTTCCATGGAACTTTTAGATTCAATGGTCGCCGATCGGCGTGATCATGTTGCCCGGCCTCGATGCCCTAGTAAATTCTCTTTTGAGTCGATCACGCCGCCGCCGACTCGGATTTCGATGCCATTGTGTTTTCGCCCTATTAGGACTTGTAAACGCTGATCGCCGACACCGAAGGCATCCGACTTGCGGATCCTCGTGAGACCGTTGAGTAGATCCTGCGGAGTGGATCCTCGAGGTACGCCAGCACTAGTCAAAATGTCGCAATAACCATGGGGATAGTTCCCGAAATAAGAAGGCTCGTCCCGCCATGCTCGGCTAGAGAGTTCCAAAACAAGATAGCTCGACCCGCCGCCTTCGGTAGGGTGAGTTCCAAAATAAGATAGCTCGACCCGCCAATTCGGTAGGGTGAGTTCCAAAATAATATAGCTCTCGAGGTAAGATGCCTAGTCGATCTCGGACTTATTACATATTCACTCATCGGTGAGCTCCAAATATGACGCTAGTTTTATTTTGCTTCAATTTTTGCAAAGATATTGCTTGTCGCTTTTTGTTGTCTATCTTTCACAATTCGATCCACTCGGACTTTTGAATTTTGAATTTTGAATTCGACCTTTCCTTTGAATGTTGTTTGTGTTGTTGAATATTTGCCTAGGGTGTAGTCCTTTGGACTTAATTCCTTGCAAAAGTCTGCTTAATGGGTGTAGTCCTTTGGACTTAATTCCCTGTGGCTCCTCGAAGTGTAGTATGAGTACATGACTCATGGTACACTTGGATATGAGTCGACTAAGCATCTCTTCGCCTTATCGGCTTGACTTGGCTATTTGGTCGGAGCTCGAGTCGATCGTCTTGCCTCGCCGGGCTTCGACATGGTCGAATTGAAAATCCCTACTCGATCGTCGTAACGCGGTGCTTCGGACCGGTCGAATTGGGTATCCATCGTGGGATCTTCCAACCGCTTAGCATCGTGGCTTATCGGCGTGTCGGGAGTGATATAAGCTCTGTCGCTGACTTGGCTTTTTCACTTTGTTTTATTTCTATCAAGCATCGTGTCGAGGTGATATAAGCACCGCCGGTGACTTGGCTTTATTCACCATATTATTCCAACTTCGTCGTGTCGAGGATTTGTAGTTGTGGTTGACTTTTGCCTCTTTTATCTTTTAATCACACGGACTTCTTTTGCTTTAAGGTCGGGTCAAATTTTTGCCTTTGCCATTTCGTGCGTGAAGGTCAGTAATCATAACAAACACAAAAGCGTCTCGAGGAAAGACATGCTTATTAGAATATTTATGAAATTGTCACATGGACTTATTACAAGACATAAAAAGGTAAAAATGTAAGTTAATCGAGACGAGGCTTAGCTTATTTGGCGTAATCTGTTGGTACCATGCTTAGATGGCGGCGGACTTACGTAAGATCGCCTTCGAGCTCGAATGTTATGCCGAGGCAAACTCGGTCTTATTAAAGATGACGCCGAGAGAGCTCCAACTATGATGCGAGGCCGAGCCTCGGTCTTATAAAGATAACGCCGAGCCGAGCTCCAAATACGATGCCGAGTCGAGCTCGGACTTATAAAAGATACGCCGAGAGAGCTCCAATATGATGCCGAGTCGAGCTCGGACTTATAAAAGATATGCTCGAGAGAGCTCCAAATATGGTGCGAGTCGAGCTCGGACTTATAAAAGATATGCTCGAGAGAGCTCCAAATATGGTGCCGAGGCCGAGCCCGGTCTTATAAAAGATGCGCTCGAGAGAGCTCCAATATGACGCCGAGTCGAGCTCGGACTTATAAAAGATACGCCGAGAGAGCTCCAATATGATGCCGAGCAGAGCTCGGTCTTATAAAAGATACGCTCGAGAGAGCTCCAAATATGATGCCGAGGGAGCCCGGGTTTATGGGCAAGACGAGTCCGTAGAGTTCGAATGCCGGAGCTCGATATCTCGAGTCTTTATGGTGCAATGTGATTGTGATAAAAAACATTACACATATAATAAAGACTTACAAAGTATATAAGAATTTAAAATAACATTTGTAAGAACCTGGAGAGCTAAAGAGCTCGGCTCGCTTCCTTGGAGCTCGAGAACTCGCTTCGTGGATAGCTAGATACGGTAAGTAACTCGCAGCTTTCTGGGGCGCCATAGCAGTGTCTTTCCGGTGGCAATCAGACCTCGAAACGGGTTCCGATCGGCACAAAATTTGGAGGGATCGTTCTTCCCTCACTTTCCTTCGATGTGACCGGTGGAATTGTTCTTTCGATGGCTCAATCTCCGGGAATAAGCCGCCGATCTGGCAGCTGCTGTCCAGAATCCTGCTGCGTTTTTGGTACCTGCAGTAAATTCTTTGCCACGATCGAGGGTTCAAACGAACTCCGATCAGCCTAAAATTTGGAGGGCTTGCTCGTCCCTCCTAATCCTTGGATCTGAACGGTGGAAATCTAGTTCCAACGGTTGAAACTCCGGCAATAATCCATCGATCTGACTGCTTTCTGGGCTGCTGCATTTTTTATACAGCTGCAACTTCTTTGCGACGATCGGGGACTCAAAACAACTCCGATCAGCCTGAAATTTGGAGGGCTTGTTCGTACCCCCTAATACTTGGATCTGAACGGTGGAAATCTAGTTCCAACGGTTGAAACTCCGGCAATAATCCATCGATCTGACCGCTTTCTGGGCTGCTGCATTTTTTATACAGCTGCAACTTCTTTGCGACGATCGGGGACTCAAAACAACTCCGATCAGCCTGAAATTTGGAGGGCTTGTTCGTACCCCCTAATCCTTGGATCTGAACGGTGGAAATATAGTTCCAACGGTTGAAACTCCGGCAATAATCCATCGATCTGACTGCTTTCTGGGCTGCTGCATTTTTTATACAGCTGCAACTTCTTTGCGACGATCGGGGACTCAAAACAACTCCGATCAGCCTGAAATTTGGAGGGCTTGTTCGTACCCCCTAATCCTTGGATCTGAACGGTGGAAATCTAGTTCCAACGGTTGAAACTCCATAAATTCGCCGCCGATCTCGCTGCGTTTTTGGGTGCTGCGTTTTTTATCACGAACCACCACTCCTTGATCTATCACCGATAGAAGACCCTCCTTCTAGCGCCAAATGACGATGCTAAATAATGCACCACCAGTAAAATGAGGCCACGTATAATCTAAGGATGAGCTGTAAGAGATCAAGATGACTAGGTATGAACAAAAAGGTGGTGTTTTTGGTGTAATATGGTTTGAGTCCAAAAATGTGTCTTGGATTGCCTTACGATATCACATGTGAAAAGTCCGGAAATCAAGCTCACGTAGTTCCTGGAATGATGTATTTATAGGCACATGCCCTTCTTCCGCCTCTAATCCTGGGGCGGTTTGGTCTATTGACATAATTGCCCTTTAATGGGCCTTGCTCTTGCCCAAGCAACCCTCTGTGATTATTGGGCACTGGAACCTGGGGCTGAGCTCGATATCGACTCGTATGACACCGACATGGGTGCTCGAGTTGACACACTTGCAAGATCTCTGGGCGGCGGTGGTGATCACCGATTCGTCTCAGATTCGACCCGATGTGGATAATATACTTGACTTTTCCACACGCCAAATTTGGACCAATTAGATAATTCCACGTGGAGGGGTGAAATCCCGTATCGTCATGTATATTTCAATACGGTTCATTTTTAGTGCCTCCAACAGACAGTGCGTATTCGGTTTTATATTCCAATCAACCGAAAATTTTCGATTTCTCGCTTCGATTTCGACACAACAAAGTGTATATTTCGATACGGTTCATATTTAGTACCTCCAACAGACAATGCAAATTCATTTTTAAATTTCAATCAACCGAAAAATTTCGATTTCGATTCGATTTCGGAACAACAATTGAATAAAACCGTGTATTTTTTTTTATCAAATACTTTTTTTAATATTTTTTTTAAAACATCATTTTTTTTGTTTTCCCTTCAATAATAACTGGAATTTTGGTAAGCGTTATATATAAACCAAATTTTTTATTTCGACTCTACGTTACATAAATCAAACCAAAGTGTATATTTCGATGCGGTTCATTTTTAGTGCCTCCAATGATAGATAATCATGGATTCGCTTTTAATTTCAAGCAATTGAAAATTTCGATTTCTCGCTTCGATTTCGACACAACAATTGAATATACACAACAAAGTGTATATTTCGATACGGTTCATTTTTATTACCTCCAATAGACATTACGGATTCAGTTTTAAATTTCAATCAACCGAAAATTTTCAATTTTGATTCGATTTCGACACAACAATTGAATAAAACCTTGTATTTTTTTATTTATTTATCAAATGTGTAACTTTTCGATTCATTTTCCCCTTTTTTTACAGCGTGTTCTTTTTTTCCCTCGGTAAAAACCATAATTTCGGTTATATATAAACCGATTTCTTTTTCGACTCTCCGCTACATAAATCGAACCAAAGTGTATATTTCGATACGTTTCATTTTTAAGTACATCCAATGTACCAGTCTGGATTCGAGCTTTTAAATTACAATCAACCGAAAATTTTCGATTTCTCGATTCGAGATCAACAAAACAATTGAATATACACAACAAATTGTATATTTTGATACGGTTTATTTTTATTAACTCCAATAGATAGTCATGGATTCGATTTTAAATTTCAATCAACCGAAAAATTTTGATTCGATTTCTAAGAGCAATTGAATAAAATCGTATAATTTTTTAAATTTCGATACGATTCTTCTTTTTTTCCTTTTATAACAAATGATTTTTTCCATTCGGTAAACCGAATTTCGGTTTCATATTATATAAAACCGAAATTTTTTGTTTGACTATCTGTTACATAAACCGAACTAAAGTGTATATTATTTCGATACAGTTTATTTTATTAACTCCAACAGACAGTGCGGATTCAATTTTAAATTTCAAACAACCGAAAATTTTCGATTCGATTTCGGCACAACAATTGAATAAAACCGTGTATTTTTTTTTTCAAATTTCGATACGACTCTTTTTTTTTCTTTTTCTTTTTTAACAATGTTTTCTTTTCCTTCGGAAAACCGAATTTCGTTAGTTAGTATTATATAGAAACCGAATTTTTTTATTCGACTATCCATTACATAAACAGAACCAAAGTGTATATTTTGATACGGTTTATTTTTATAACCTCCAACAGATAGTGCGGATTCAATTTCAATTTCAATCAATCGAAAATTTTCGATTCGCTTTCGGCACAACATTTGAATAAAACCGCATATTTTTATTTAATCAAACGTGTACCGTTAGTAGTTTGTGCTAAAAAGGAAAAAAGAAGAAGGAAAAACCGGCGGATTTGAAGTTATACTGTGTAGTGTACAATGGAAGATGAGTCATGTTTAACTATAAAATACAATAAAAAAAATAAGGGCAAATAAATATCCGCGTCAAGAAGGTGTGCCCACATGTGACCACGTGGACAATACATTAAATGTTTTTATTATTTTGAACAATATAACGTCGCTGGAACCGTTTGCAGTACAAACGTCACTAAAATTAACGTTGGAATACCAAATCACTTTTTATATTCTTAAGACCATTTGACAAGTGTTTTTTCCACCAAATGAATGAACACGAGATCAATGACGTATTCATTAATGATAAGAAAGTGATATGTCGTATAGAAAATGAGTAAAACACATTTTCAAGTATATTAATGATCTGGAAGCTAAGGCGTCCCGGGAGATTTGACCGTGTAGTTATGGTTCGCTTATAGTTTTTCTATAATGTTCATTGCGTAAAGGCTAATCTAAAATGATCGAATTTATGACATTGTTCTCCGATACATCATATTATAGTTTATTTTGTAGATGGAAACTCCTGATAGAGTATTTGGAGAGAGTGATTCACAATCTTCACGTCTCTAAGAAAAACTACCTCTTGGAGAGAATGTGATATATTTCTCTTCTTTCTCTCTCTGTGTCGAATTGTTTATTCACTGTTTTAACACATGATTTATTTCACGTTGGAGATCTATTCTTTGATATTATCGTTGGTAACGATTTATGTTGGGTCTGCCGTGCATTGCATGGCTCAGGTTCACTAGTTTATATGATTAAATGCATTGAGTTTTGAAACATTTGCACTTAATTATAACAAATTTTTTGTTAAAAAAAATATTTATAAAAAAATTTCGCAAATAAAAAGGTATATTTGCTGTCGTGAGGAAAAAAAAAAAAATTCAATTAGAAAATAAGGAAAAACTTCACCCTGTGCCTAATCTCCAGCCCCGTTCAAACACATCGAAAAGAAAATAGAAAAGAAAAAAAGAAAAAGAAAAAAACAGTTGGAGTTTGAAGTTCGATCTGTTCTTAATGCAGTAGAAAGCGACAGCATCATTGGATTGGAGTAGTCAGACGCAGTTTTCCAGGTATAAATCTAATAAATGCTTCTCAACACTGACAGAAAACAGACCCCCCCAGATGCAATTGTGTTTGTATGTACTTCTTCTTCTACATACTCAGACAGATACAAGAATTGATTGCTCATAGAGACATTTATACAAACATTTAGAGATCAATTTATCGTTCAATCAATGTCTACAAGCTTTAATAGTCCATCTAGAAGTTCGGCCAGTTCTAGATTCCAATTGGCCGGAGGAGTTGGTGGTGGTGGTGGAGGAGTTGGTAATGTATCCAGGATGAGATCTTCGTCACACAAGAGATTGCCTGAGCCTCTTCGTCGGGCAGTCGCTGATTGCCTATCCACCTCGGCTCCATTGCTCCATGGAAGTCCGTCTTCAGAAGCTTCCAGAACTCTTCGGGTCAGAATTCCTTCTGGTTTTGTTCTATTTCTTTTTGGGTATGGGAGCTTTTATAGGGTTCTTGAGCAGCCTTTTTGTTTCTGATTTTATTGTAATTATGCTGCAGAGTTTACTTTTCTGCGTCTACATTGGACCCTACACATTATTTATGATTTTTTTTGTTTTTGTGGGTGGGATGCATGGGGAATTAACTCGGAGGTTAGGGAAGTAATGTTCTTTAAATTGCATTGTGGATAGTGTGCCAATATGATGGTAGCATTTTCTTTGCTGTTGATTGGGCTTGGTTTTGACCTAATGATAATTGGGAAGGCGGTAACGTAAATATGTGGCCAGGATGAACTAATTAGTACTTCCTTTGAACTGCTCTCATCCGGGAAAATGGTGGAGACTTAAATTGTAGGGGGTAGGTGAGAAATAGTATAAGTACAAGGTTTTTAAATGCTGATTTTTATCATAATTAATTAGTTGGTGAGGCAGTTGTTGTTTTTAATGCTGAGTAATTCAATTGAAATGACCTTCCTTTACTTCTGATGTCATTAGCACGTGTTCACATTTTCAATAGAATCTTAATTTTTTAATGATTTCTTTGCAGCTCTAATGTTTTTAGTTCATTTGTTGCTTTTTGGAAGTGAAGTTCATTTTATATTCAGTTAGAGTTTTTACAACTTTAGGGTAATATCAATCAGCTATGTGATGTTCCGTGTGTATTCATGGTGGTAGGAACTAACTGCTGGTAACAATTGGGTGAATTTCTGAGTGTGCATGAACCTATTGCACAGGTTCAATATGGCATGATAAACAATTCCGCCCCATTAGTCAAGGGATTGAGGTTGCCTTCTTCTGTTTGTATTTTTAGTTGGAACTTGGAGGACTGTTATTACCTATGCTGCTTTCTTGACATGGAATGTGAAATTAGAATGTAGAAGGATCATCTTGTCGTCCCATATGTAGAAATTTGTACATTATAATGGGGAGGTTTTTCCTGGTCTATTTTTCTTTGTTACATGGATAAGGGTCCTTTTTAGAATGTTGAAGGATCCTTTTTTTAGGAGCTAATTGTCTATTGCAAGCTCTATCTTGAAAAGGGTAAGGACAATATTTATCTAAGTCTGCTGCCTTGATCATAAGCTCTTCATGTGCTTAAACCACTGTCCTCGTTTTTAATGTCAGGATTATTTGGCGGCTAATTCAACAGTTGACTTGGCATACAGCGTTCTTTTAGAACATACGCTTGCCGAGAGAGAACGCAGGTGTGTCTTCTTGGCTAAAGCTGCGGACTTTGTCAAATTTGTATTAGCATAAAACAATATATTACTTTTCTTCTGCGATTGTGTTTCAATTCATCTTGATTTTGTCTAGCTCTTTCGGGAACGGAATGTTAATAGCCTTGAAATGCCCACAAGGTTCTGAGATCTTACACCATGCTCTAAGAAGTACATTTTAATCAGTATCTCTGTTAAGCCTCGAGTGTTGATAGGATAAGTATGCTGTGGAGGTGATTCTGCTGAAGCAGCTAAAGGTGGGAGACTGGTGTTAGTTTGACGGGGATCTTGCAACATACTCTGATTGTTTGCAGAGACAATCCTTGAATGCATAGATAACGGGGATATGAACAATCCATCAGCTATGACCCTCTGGGTCAGGCTGCTTAGAGTCCTTAAACAACTCAATATTGAATATTCTAAGCACACACTATCATCAAATATGCATGTCACTCTACATGGTTTCACCTCTTGTTGCCCCTGCTTGGCTGTTTGCTGTCCTTTTGGTTGGCTCATACCCCTGACGCTTATTAAAATGTTGTATTATCTGCATGTCCTGATTTTGTACGGTCGATGTTTGAATCTTATTTAAGCTGTGTAACTTACAATATTTGAAGACTGGATTCAGTTGTATTTTTATTTATTTATTTAGATTTTTCTGTTTTGTGTTGTTTTATTTGTCGGTGGGGTGGGGGGAGCTTCTGCATGAGTGTTGCACCCTAGTCAAAGTTAAGGTCCTTAAGGAAGCAGTATCTGATTTAGGGATTGAGCAATTGAACTGAAATTTGGTGCACTGACAAAGAGGACAATGTGGAAAAAGGAAATTGATTTAAGATTTTTTGATTTAGCCTTTTAAATTCCTTATGAATGGACACGAGATTCCTATTTACCCACAAGTCTAAGGACATTAAATTCTTTTAATGTCAAGGTCTGATGGTGCCTCAAATTTAGGGATCTGAATCTAATTTGATGTTGTCTTAAAGTTTGAGCATGTGAACTTGGTCATTAAGTATTAATGGCACAGTTGATGTAAGCCTTTTAGCACTGCAGCTGTATAGTTGTTGTTGTTGTTCCCCTCCCCCTATCCCCCTATCTTTCCCGTATATGTCTGTATGCCTAACCTTATACAGTTTACTGCACTTGCTTCTGAATTTTTCGATGAGTTACTGTTATGAACCAAATGTTAATCTGAACAAAAATATGTGTCATTAAAATAGTTTCATGTTCTTTTTTTGATGGATCCAGTCCAGCTGTTGTTGCAAGGTGTGTGGCACTTTTGAAGCGGCACCTGTTAAGGTTGGTTTCTTGTCATTTATTATTGCTTTTCTTGTTAACTTTTGCATCAATTTCAGGACTTGTTTGCCTCGATTAAATTTCAGATTGATGAGATTTTTGTTCTATGGGAGGGAATTCACATATATCAAAAGTACATCTTCCAGTATATGCTATTACCTGTAACTACTACTTCAATCAATATGGAATACAATGTTACATGCTAGATTTTGTAAAGTAGGCTCTGGCTCATACCTCTATTGACTATTTAGATATATAAGCCACTTGGTCTTAGACTTCTGCATAGCATTTGATGTCATTCGTCACATTATGAGCCTCCACCATTAGAGGTCTTTCTGAACCAGCATGTGTTCTTAAGTTCATTTCATTCCCGGATCCATACATGCCAGTAAGACCAACTCCTTCTGAAACCTGCTTTCCCTTCAGCACTCCCAATTCATTACAAGACCCTCTCCCACTGCCATATTTTTTTACAGCATGGTAGTGCTCTCAAGATTATCAGCCATGCTGCTTTCGAATAGTAGCGACTGAAGAGTAAATGCGTACAAGACTCTTCACATAAGTGGCATTAATGACATTGAATGACATTTGAAAGATATATAATTGTATAAACTAAACTATTATTTAACAATTTTTAGTATCAGAGCATGTGGTCCTGTATTTATACCTCACTGCCTATCTATTAAAAAAATAGTACAACTGTTGCTACTCTGATGCAACGAAACTACTGCTACTTTGCTATAGCATGTCTACTCTTTTCTATGCATTGGAAAAGTCTACATGTGTGAGAGGCGTGTACCCATTGTTCCTATAAATCTGTAAATCACCCTTCTCTTTAACTAACTTCAGCTTTTAGGAATGATGCATGGTACCCATTGTTCCTATCCTCTTCTAACATGTTACCAGAGTATAATGCATCTTTCAATCTTCCTCTTCCACCAAACTACTTTTGTCCACCCTACCTCCAGTATGTTAGTTCCCCCGATCCAGTGCACTTTTCACCCAGTAAAATTCCTGTCATCAGTAGTCGTTCAAGTAATCTTTTGATCAATGTGCAACCTTATTTAACATGGTATCAGGAGATTTTATGAGTTTGCTTGATCTAGTCTGTTGATTGATGCTAAGGGTAAGCGTGAGTATAGAACAGTAATGGGAGGGAAAGGCAAGGGAAGAAGTTGGAAAAGTGCTATTTGTAAACGGAGGGCCGTTGATTGGATTTTATTTGTTATGCTGAAGAGCAACAAAGTTTTTTCTGCATTATAAATGCCAAAATTTCTAGTTTGACTAGTATTCTGCAATTTTTACCTTTCCATGATTTAAATTTCCAAAATAAACTCATGTCTCTCATGTACTTGCTTCACCTCCTCGAAGGCATGCAGTTTGATGAGGAAACAGAATTGGGATAGATTTTCTCCAACCCTTCCACTTTTCTTCTCATTCTTCATCATTTCACTTTCATGACCACTCTGTGATGCAGAACTTCAGAGAGCAGGTTATGGTGTAGAGGAAAAACAGGACATAATAAACTGATCTAGGAATCATCGGTAGGAATTAGAAATCTCACCCAAGTCTACTCGGAACAACTAGGACGCTCAACAAATCACCTCTTCAATGAATAAATACTGCTCAAAAGTATCACTTGATATTAGATGTCCTACATAGATGTGAAGGAATGTCTCCCTCAATATGCTGGAGTGTGCCCTACCCTGTTTCGATGGGATGGTTCCATGCACTGTACAGATATGGCCCCGATAGTATATGTTGGCATATTATTTTTTTAAAGGGCAGGGGGGGGGGGTGTAGCTACTGTAAGCTAGGCAACTGTGTCCAGGATCAACGGATGAATACATACAGAGGTGGTATACGGGCTGCGGATGTGTCAGAGTCTGCTTTATCCTCTGTACAGCATGGAGAAATGTGAATTTGGATGTACTTTTTGTTCAAATGAATCTGTCTTTAAAGACGTAACAAAAAATGTCTTTACAGATAGTCAAAAGTTGCATTGGTTATCTAACCAATCTTTTACCAGTTAAAAGTGATACAGTTTTTTTTCTGTATTATACGTTGGCTCCTTGGAGATTTCATTTAGGACAGAAGTAAGAATAAAGAAATTCTTTCACGTATGATGTACAGGACCGGGAGTAAAAAAAACATACGAGGTTTTAAGTGGAAAGTACAGAATTTATAGGACTTTCTGAATAAGTTAATCTAAACTAAGTGAAAATAAGGAATTCTAGAATTACCTTCTAATTACTAGTCTAGGAATATGCAAATTAAAACACTTTCCTTCCATTTTGGAAAGGATGGACTTATATTACCCAGTTGTGCCTGTTTTTAGAAGATCATATTTATAAAAATATCCATGAGAGCTATGCTTTCTTGCCAAATCCGAAACCATTTCAGAATGATTGAAATTAGTTATGCATGAAAAAGGATTTTGTCATTTCCTTTGTATTAGGATGCCTAAAATGCCTGCAGCAGAGCGTGCATTCATCACAAAAGGTCTTCTCTTCTAAAATTTATTGCAGGTACCAACCCAATGAGGAAACTTTGCTACAAATAGATCGTTTCTGTGCAAGCATTATTACCGAGTGTGCTTTGAGCCAGACACGCAAATTGGTGCCAAGGTCACATCTTTTACGTCCGCAATCTGGAGTTTCTAGTGCATCTCCAAATGTTTCTCCTTTGCTTGTTTCAAATTTTGCACCGGGAGGCCTTTTGAAGTCATTAAATTATGTCCGTTCTCTGGTGTCTCAATACATTCCAAGACGGTCTTTTCAACCAGCAGCATTTGCTGGAGCGCCTTCTGCATCGAGACAGTCGCTTCCTACATTGTCATCTTTATTGAGCAGATCTTTTAATTCCCACTTAAACCCCGTAAATGCCAAAGAAGTTCCGGATAAAGAGGCTTCTTCTCTCTCTATTAAGGAATCATCCATTCCTGAAGAAGTCGATTTTATAGAAGACTCTGAATTTATACCACTGGATATCTTCAAATGGCGTTGGTGCAGAGACCAACATGCATCATTAATTTCTACTGAAAGGTATTGGATATCTTCAATTTGTGATCTGATCTGTATATTTGATTTTATCTTGAATGCTTTGGGGAGGCTTTACCCAATGTTTGGAATCTCTACTTTCAGTGATCATGTTCTTAATCAACAAGATCTGAGCATGCATAGTTTTCTGGAGGTTGGTGCAGCAGGACTTCTTATTGGAGATATGGAAGCTAAAATGAAAGGCAAACCTTGGCAAACTATCGGGACTGCAGATATGCCTTATCTCAATCAGCTTTTACAAAATTCATTGCTTACTACTGTAACCGATTCAGCGTCGGCTCGTGCACACTTGAGAGCTATAACAGCCTTAAAACGTTCTGTACCGGGACCACAACAAATTTGGCATGTCATTCTCACTCTAAAACTTTTTAATTCTCTTGCGTTTATTTTTATGGGTATTGGGAGGGTATGGTTTATGAGGATTGGATGTATGCAATCCATATACCTACCTCACCTAGTGGGAATAAAACTGTGTTGTGGTTGAGTTTTATAAGCACATCCCTTGGCTTCTTTTCCCTTGATTTGTTGTGAATGCTGAGGGTGTAGCTGCATGCAGTAAATTGACCACTCATAATTAATGATTTAGAACATTTCATGCTTAAATGCTATGATCATCTTTTATAAAGAAGAAAAAAGTTTCCGGATTGTTGATCTGGATATTTTAAATTCCAGGTCTGTTGTGGTCCTTGTAGAAATTATGGTAGACAATTAGATGAAGAGAGAGTTGTATTAAGATGACTTATGGGCTAGATAAGGAGGGATTATATTATATAGAAGAGCCTCCAACTGCTATAAATACAAGCTGCAAGCTGCGACGGCTATGAACAGTGTTTCTTGACTAAGATCAGTATTAACTTAAGGTAGAAAGCCTTAACTAACCAACTTAGGACAACTGATAAAGGGAAAAACAAGCTAATACAAGATGAATTTTTACACCCCTCCTCAAGGTTGGTTGTGGATAGAGTAGCAACCAAGCTTGCTTCTCATCTTGATAAACATAGGTATAGTAGAACCCTTTATGAAGACGTCTACAACCTGATCTTGAGATGGAATGTAAGCAACATATCTTTCCTTGTTTTCAGCCTTTTCCTTTATAAAGTGCCTATCAATGTCTATATGCTGTGACTTGTCATTGATGAACATGATTCTCTGACATGTTGATAGCAGAGACATTGTCACATAACAGTTGAATAAGTGGATGATTTGAGATTTTGGAGTTAACTTAGGATCCTTTGTAGCCATAAACCTTCACATATCCCAAGGGCAGGAGTCCCGTGTTCTGCTTCTGCATTGCTACGGGACACAACATGTTGCTTCTTGCTTGTCCAAGTTGTGAGATTCCCCCATATGAAAGAACATTATCCATTGGTAGACCTCCTATCAGTCACTGAGCTAGCCCAGTCAGCATCAGTGAAAATTTGAATTCCTCTGTCTTCAGATTTCTTGAATAGCAGACCCTGACCTGGCGTGCCTTTGAAATACCTCAAGGTTCTGATGACAATCTTTTTATGTTCCTGGCATGGTTTGTGCATGAATAGTGGATTGGTCCCCAAAACTAGGTGCTGGATGTAGGATTCTCTTTAGGATCTCAATCTGTTCCTTGGTAAAAGGAGGTGCCTCCTTGGAAGAGGCCTCATCTTGGTGGACAGGCAGATGACCTTGAGACTCCTTAATCCCTCATGTTCTGGGCTTCCAATCATTGGGTTTCCCATGCAGTTTCCAACAGGTTTCTTTAGTGTGACCTGGTTTCTTACAATGGTCACACCAAAGTCTGTCCATCTTACCCTTTTGAGATTGGAATCCCTTGGACAAAAGAGTTGAGCTGTCAGAATGGGAAGACTGTGCAGGAGGGGGATTTCCTACAAACATGATTTTCCTCCTGCTTTTAGAGAGGGTAGAGGGGATTTTCCCAGGATTCTTCTCCTCACATCATCCGAATCAGGGTTTAGGCCCATAAGGAAGGCAAATACTCTGTCCTTTTCAATGAAACTTTTGTGGTCTTTAGCATCTTCAGTACACTTCTACTTATGTTCACTGAACAAGTCCAACTGTTGGCATATTTTACTCAGTTGGTTGAAGTACTGAACATTGAGTTCAACTTGTCTTAAGTCCTTCAACTGAGACTTAAGATCATGGATCTCTGAGGTATTATCCCCCCTTAGAATATAGATCACGAGCTGCTTCCCAAACTTCAGCAACAGTGTCAAAGAACATGAAGTTCTCACTTAACTCTGGTGTCATAGATCCTACCAGCCAAGACACAATCATATTATTGGCAGCCTTCCATTGTCTGAGTTTGGGATCATCATCAACTGGTTGAGTGATTTCACCAGAAAGGGATCCCTCCTTGCTCTTCCCAGATATAAAACATAAGAAGAAATCTTGACCGGAGGTGATATTTATTCCCATTAAATTTGTGATTGGTGAGAAGATGGGAATTGTTTGAACTACCTCACTGAATAATGTTTGCTCCACTTGAAGGAGGAGCAACTTCAAATGACGGCAACTCAAATGAGGAAGAACTTTGAGTAGAAGAGGCCATTTCTGAGATTCTGAATTGATTTCAGAAATGTGAGAATTTGAGGAAGATTGAGCTTAGATTTTAGGCTTTGAAACCATGTAGAAATTAAGGTAGACAATTAGATGAAGAGAGAGTTGTATTAAGATCACTTATCGGCTAGATAAGGAGAGATTACACTATATAGAAGAGCCTCCAACGGCTATAAATACAAGTGGCAAGCTGCAATGGCTATGAACAGTGTTTCCTGACTAAATTAAAATCATGATTACACTTAAGGTAGAAAGCCTTAACTAACTAACTTAGGACAACTAATTAAGGGAAAAGCAAAGCTAATACAAGATGAATTTTTACAGCCCTTTAAAAAGATCTGTTCATTTTGAAGTTTAATCTGTTTACCGAGTCTGTCAGGAACTTATCTTTGCCCCTGAATTCAATTCAGAATACTGGCATATGACAGCTTGAGCATTAACCCTTGGATTTATTCTGTTGACTGTGACTAATGAGTGATCGCAGGAAGATTTGCTAGCTGTAATACCGTGTATCAAGCATTGAAATCTGCCTTCTTTTTTTCCCAGGGAAGATTCTCCAGTGATTACTTTTCGTCCACGTGCAAGACCCCTTTTCCAGTATCGCCACTACAGGTCTGACCTGAAACTAGAAATGAAGGTTTTTGTTAGCATTTTTGTCTTTGAAGCCACATGAAAGTTAATTGGTTTTCTACTCATATTTTTTCACTGATAGACACTGGAGAGATATTGTTATGTCAATTTCGTAGGCAGGGGTCGCTCCACCTTATGTGAAGGTGTGGCAACCGACCCGCTAAAAATATCACTGTGGATTTTATTTTTATTTTTATTTTTGTGTACACGTGTATATGTGAAATTGACTTGCTAATTTCATATAATGATCCACTATTTTATGTTTTGACCCATAATGAGTTAGAACGAGTTATAATGTACAAAGCTAAGTATAAAATATAAACAATATGACAATTTTTTGACTCGCATGCCGAATATCCTGGAGCCGCTTCTGATCGTAGGGTTGATGCATTCTAACTGTGGAAGTGCTAAATTTTGAAGGATTGATTGTTTACAGAAATCCTTTTGAATCTTCAATTTTTTTGGGGTGGGGGGTGGGGGGGTGGGAGGTATGGCTTGGATTTGTCTTCTTGAAAGAAGACAATCATTCCTGTTGCTGTTTTGATTGGCTACATGGGCCTTTGTCCCCTTTCACTTTATCTGTCCATGTTACTGAATGCTATTTGGATGGCTCCCAGTGAACAACAACCTTTGCACCTGAATACAGCCGAAGTAGCTGAGGTTATCGCTGCAGTTTGTTCAGAGGCACCTGCTCCTGTTGCTAATTTCTTGACAGTATCATCTAAATTAAGTAACAACAGCGGAAGGCCGTCAATGGATGTGGCGATTAGTGTTCTCGTCAAACTTTTAATTGACATGTAAGACTCCATTTTATCGGCAGGCAATTAAATCTATTATGCAAGTCATTCATGGATTTAATATTGTTGTTATTTGTATCATGGCGTGATTGTTGTGCTTGTTCTTGTTGTTGGATGATATAATGTTTTGGTGTTGGCTAGTTTTTAAAGCACCTTCAATCTTGGACAATGTTTTCTTGCACTATTTTGCACAGCCTGGTTTAAGAATGCTTTGGTTCTTAGCACATAACATCATGGAAATCTCATATGTTTTAAAGTCGTCTTGGGATTAGCTCTGATAAACTATATTCAGGAGCTGGGTTGCTTTTCATCTTTCTTGACAGGACATGTAAAAGGCTTATGTTAGTCATGAAGTTATTTGGTCTCCCTTTTGTTGTAATCAGCATAATTTATGCCATATTAAGCTTGTGGATATTCCAGCTATACATCTCAGGGAATGGGTTTAAATGTATATTCAATCTTTAGAGTGTTTATATCTGTGCATTTTGCATATTGGGTAGATGATTACTTGAGGTTATTATGTATAGTTTGTGAGTTAGGTAACAACTGACTGTTTGTTTCTTAGTGTAAGAGTTTTATGTCAATGTATGCCATGGTAGACGTTTCTGTTTTATGCCAACATGCTGCTATCTTGCAGGTACGTTATGGATTCTGAGACGGCTGGCCCATTGACTTTATTTATGTTACAGGTGCTGTATTCTTGACGTTTGAAATTCAATATTCCATGTTTATTGAAAGCTTCTAGTGGTGTAATTAAGTCAAATCAAGTTGAGCTTTTTCTTTATCTTGCTGCTCGTCTCGGAGAAAAAAAAAAGCTTAATATGAGTAAACTGGGCGTTGTAATTTTTAGTTGCTTGGGTTTGATGTTTGCTTTGTTATGAATCTATTCCCTTGTAAAACTCTCTTTGACATAATATCATCTTGTAGATATGTTCATTAATATTATACTTGCCCTTTGCTGTTCAAAAAAATAAAAAAATAAAAATAAAAAATCAAGATTAAGCTCGGCTCAATTGGTTGGTGGTGCATGACCTATAGCTTAGAACGGAAATTTTCTCCTTCATTCTTATTTTTTCCCTTTTTAGAATTTGGTATTTCCAATTAACCTTGAAGATAATATTGGTCCTCTCATATGCACATGTTGGTGAGGGTGATATTGGCATTTAGAATTTATACAATCCAACAACCTCAAATTAGATCAATAAAGTTAAGATTATTACGTAATGACCTGAAATCAAGATTTTGTGTTTTGATATTAGCATTTTTGATACGTGATAGGAGTCATGTAATCTGTGTTTTAGACACTCATGGACAACTGTACAGTGTTTTTTTATATCATTAAATAAATTCTGATTTACAAATAATAATACTATTTTGTATAAAAATTCAATTATGCTCAGCGGGCAACTGAGCTCAACCTGAAGCTTGATTGCTCATTTATTGAGCTCGATATAGACGTCGACTTGGCCAAGCTTCGACCTTTTTTTTTATTCTTGCCGAGCTTACAAGTTGATTGCGTATGAATGGAACTAGATCATGCCTTCCTCCTAGCTCAATATTTTTTGGTTAAGCCAAACTAGCTCGTGAGTTTGATTGGTTCACTTTAAGCCTGAAAAAGTTACTTACACATCTTGAGTATGAACTTGCAGGAAATGCTTAATTCTCCACGATTGGTGTCAAAGGCTCGAGCTTTTGATTTAATTTTAAACCTTGGAGTTCATGCGCATTTGTTGGAGCCTCCAGCTCAAGATGATGCCTCGACAGTTGATGTAGCGTATTCTCAAGAATCTGCTTTGGACGATGAAGTGCCTCTTTCCTTGCAGGGAAAGCAAAAGGATTATTTGCAAAGCACGGGAAATTCATTGGCAATTGACAAATTTGAGTGCTGGATTTTGGGCATTCTTGCTGAGGTCTTGCTTCATCTCGTCCAGGTACTCATGCTTTCAATTATATAACAAGCCTCTGATTTTTTCTTGATTGTCAATGAAATAATGCAAACAAAATTCCTCTTTAATTTATGACTGTAAACATGCACTTGGTTTTATTTGCAAGAAAACATGAGTTATCAATTCATCTTCCCATTCTTTATGTAAAATTTAGTTGAAAGAACATCCATTTCTTCAAGTCATATCAGAAGACTGTGTTGATATGAGCAAAACATTTCATTCACACAGTTGTGATAAACGTTCATCAACAACAAACCATGAATCTAATCATGACTCTATTGCTGTTAAAAAAAATACGACGCCCTATGCAGTACTTCTGTAGAAAATCAACAGGCTTTTTTTTATGGAAGGAGAGAAGAAACATAATATTCTATTCAGAGTACAAATTGGTTGCCAAATGATCTGTATTCGAAAAAGAAAAGACTAACATAGCGGATTTATAGTATATGCTAAAAAGCATACTGTTCTCAGTTCTCATGATCTTACATGAACTCCATATAAACTCACCGAACACTCCAGACTAATTTTTTGTCTTATTTATCAGTAAGTGTGTCAAGTCTGAAAGAAACAATACTATGATCTTTTATTTAAATTTCTACTGTGCATTTGGGGCACATTTTTAACTGTGGTTTAAGTTTATAGTCTAGAGAATCCGTCAGGGATCTGGTCAGACTTTAACTTGGATTTAAATTATGGATTTGAATTGTTTTAAAAATTAAAACAAGCAAAACTCAGGTGGGGTCCTGTTATTGAATTTTTCTCATTTGATAATGCCATTTCCTGAATTTTGTCAGCTGCTTTTTGAATTCATCGCCTTTATACCCTCCTCTCCATTATCACCTTAAATTTATATTGTCCTCTGTTGCATTTCTCCTTTCTAAACAAGAAAATGTCCCATTTGTTGCTCTACCTATATGAAACCTCTTAGCTTGATGATATAAAATCTTGACTTTACTTCTGGATAAGTTCAATCTCCCTCCCCCTCCCCCCCCCTCCCCCTCCCAAAAAAAAAGCAACAGAAACGAAAATTGGGTGAAGAAGTGTGAGTTTGAAAAGCAAGATACTGTTACATTATGTGATTCATTATGATTTTATCCAGAAAGAAGGCTGTTTACATGCAACATCTTGGTGGAGATTGTGGGCAGCGAGAGTTCATATATGAGTGCTAAATCATCTATTCAATAAAAATTAACTTCTCTAGGACTCGTACAGCCACCGGCCCTATTGTGCAGTTTTTGCCTTTTCCATCAATTAAACTTATTTTATATTGCTTGTACTGTAGCTCAAGTTAGTAACGACCGCCGTGTGATCACATTTTCCCCTAATCTAATGGTCAGGTTTCTCATTTACTATATGGATTTTCCTTGCAGGTTGAAGAAATGGAAGAATCCATCTGGGCTTCAGCATTAGGATGTTTACTTTACTTTCTTTGTGATAGAGGCAAAATTCGGAGGAGCAGGCTGACCGGCATTGACATAAGAGTGAGTCATTGTACACATGTACTTTATCCCTTAGTATAATGTTGAGCATGCTGAGAAATGTAATTGTTCAGCTGGTGTAACAGGAACGGCTGCCTCACCCATTGGCAATCTTTCCTTGAGGAAGAAGTTCGGTGCTGGCTTAGCCTTATATAAAAAAAAAAAAAAAATTGTTTCTACCTTTTTCTAATCTATGATTTATGAATAAGAGTAATCTAATAGACGAGAACTTTTACCCATATATTACCGTTTCTTCAGAATTGTTCGATTCTTCCAGCAACTTCATGGTTGCCAAAGAGGCCCCAAGGGATTAAAGGCTTGCTCCCTTCTCCTGAAGCTGCAGTCATTTTAATTGAGTTCCTTTTAAAGGGGGCGATCTTTCCTCCTGTGGAGGCGGAATAGAAATAATATTATTGGATGAGCTTATGAGGTTGAAACCATTTTAATTAGACATACTTCCAATGAAGAAATTAATCTTTACTTGAACTGATGTTGAAAGGAATATCTATGATAACTGCAGTGACAGGGAATTTATCAAAAAGCCGAGGGGCTACCAAAAAATATTGATCATATTAATTCATAAATGACCTCTTCTTTCCTTTCTTCATAAAATTCATGTCTGGAGTATAATTATAATTTGAATTTTGACTTCATTAGGGCTTCTGTAGAGTCAAAGACCTACTGTTCAAGCTAGCACTTCATATTTTTTCATTTCATTTGTGCAGATATACTTTGATTAAATAACTATATATACATATTGATGTGGATGTATATATTGTATGTTTATATATGTATGTATGTATGTATATACCACATGTTAATGTACTGATGTATGAGTTCAGCTTAAACTGCTTAATGGTTGTTCAGTCAGGCTCTTGCAGATCTTACTTTATAAGTTCAGTTCTGGATTTTGTACTGTTCTTTTTCTTGGGGGTTTTGATTAATAATATTTGGTGTGTCCTGTGTTTTATATCTATTTCATTCATCCCATATAGTCATAGGCAGACCTAGGTACAACCAAGGAGGGGCAACTTCCCCCCTTTGATCCGAAAAAAAAATATACTAATATATATAGTATGTATTTTGTCTGCCCCTCTTGGTTTTCTTATTTGACTCTTTAAAATTTTCATTGCCCCCCTTTACCCGAGATCCTTCGTCCGCCACTGGTAGTTGTCCTGCTTTCCTTTTTGCTTTGTCCCAAAAAACTTGTCCACAGATATGCATTAATTGTATTTTTCACTTATACGCTTCAAAGTTCAAACTTTGAATTAATCATTCTAATACCAATATGCATTAAATGATGTAACTTCTAATTTAAGGATACAATCGCAAATTCTTGTCCGAGTTAATGCTTTCAGCCTCAAATCTTAGACTGCGTGAAAAGTCAAAAGTGACAACTAAAATGGGACAGATGGAATACTCTACTAGTATTATTGCACTGATGAAATATCATTTTTGAAAGTAATGCATTGTTAGGTTAGTTATGTATGTTGTCAGCTCAACTGTATTTTCAACGAGATTTGCCATAGAGCTTTTTTACTGGGTACATGACGAGCTTCTGTTCTTTTTAGCAGGTTATCAAACAACTTATTGTTATTAGCCGGAAACATTCATGGGCCGAAGCGGTTCATTGCAAGCTCGTTTGCATGTTAACAAGCATGTTTTATCAAGTTCCTGACATGACGAATAAAGCAATTTCCACCCCCCCAATGTTTCTTTCGGAGCAGGTTGATCTGATTGGAGGAATCCAGTTCATTTTCCATGAGGTAATTCTTTCTAATTAAGCCTATCACTCTTTTCGCTACATTTTGTTCTTCATAAAGCTGTTGGTTAGCATTTGTCAGAGCCAAATTCTGACTTTCCTCATTTTGGCTTTGTGCTTGGTGAATGCCTGGCGTAGGGAGGAAACAGATGGAACTTGTATACAATATGACCATACATATTTAGATCTAGTTCCCTTTATCAATTTACTACTTACCTCAAGGGCCTGCATGCTTTCATCTGATTTGGGTCATGGGAAGTGTGTTGCAAGAACATCACCTTGTTTCCTGTTCAAGTTGCTAAACTCCGTTTCAACCAGAAAAGAGGTTATACAGAAGATATACATACAAACCTTATCCTGTGCTTCTACTAGGGTTGATGCTGCAGTCTGTCCACTTGATGATCCATTTCAGATTTAGTTAAGCAGCTTCTATCAACTGCGCGTGCATCTCCCGGAACATATTTGGTTTAGTCTTAAGTCGAAGGGACTTTAAAGAATGGGGTAGGGGTTTTTTTTTAACTACTTGGTATATGGGTTTTTGCCTCTACAAGATAGATGTAATGTACTTCAAACAAAAATTGTGCAGTTAGAGAAGCGAGATGAATAGCTTAGTGCCCATGTAATACTTACATGAGTTTCTGTGGATGCATTGTAATCCCTTAACTTTATTCCCATTCATTTTTGTCGAAAAAGGAAAAAAATCCATAATTGAGAGACATAATGATATTTTGTAAGGATAGTAATCTGGTAATCTTGTAGGCTGCTGGAGATAACCGGATTTTCACTATCTTTAGTTCCTTATATTAGCTTGCACACAATTTCATTCACTTTTGTCTGTTTCACGTGGCCAGTCCACTTACTCTTTTGTTTCTTCCCTATTCTGGTCGTGATCTCAGTGCAACTTTAGCTTTTGACATTATTCCTCCTCCTAAGACAGGTATCGAAAGGTATAAACAGATTGCTTGTAGAGACAGCACTTTAGATTGCAACCCCTCTTTTAAAATCACTCTCATTTCCACCTCACACCCTATTAAATCAGTGGTGTGGAATCATACACCATGAAATGATAGTTTAGCCTTTTAGGATCTATTAAGTAGACAATCTGGGCTTCTTGTCCCATTGTAGCACATGTCTGCTAGTCAATTTGTGGATAAATCTGATAATCTCTCCATGCTTTTATTGCGTCAAAAGACGTGTTTAACTTTCTAAATAATGAGAAGTTTATGAAGTATGGCCGTTTCTTGTTTACTTGAGCGTCATCTGCCTCTTTACGGAATGAATTTCTTGTGTCTTGTGGAGAGTCTTAAAGGTCGCGTGATCAATATGCCGGTGCCGATCAGCTGTCATACGTCTTGCTACCTTGTGGAAGCATTCTGGAGGCATGGTAATTCAATATGGTATCAGGGCATGAAGTCATGAATTCAAACTCTTTTGTCTGCACTTTCACCTCATTTATATTTTTGAAGTGTTGGACCTCCTTATTGGCTTTGTTGTGCCCTTTATATGCCTTCTGTTGGCTTAGGCTCTTTGTTATTGGCCTACACTTAAAGGAGTGTGTTGAGGTGGATTGTGTTTAAAGATGTAAATTACTCGTCTCGTCAAGAGCTTAAGCTTTTGGGAGAGATGTAATTCAACATGATGAATATATAGGCCTAACATCATATAAGACGAGGGAGGTTCATCTCTTAATATGGAGGGTGAAACATTGATAAGTGTCCTATGTGGAAAAAAATACTAATTCTACCAGCCTTATCATGCTGGTTCGATGAACATGGACAAAGTGTGGACTTGATTCTGATACCATTTTGAAAATATATGCCCAACAACATATAAGATGAGGGGCCTCAACCTCAAAAACTATGAGGTGAGAGAAATTCATCTCTTAATATGGTGGGAAAAACATTGATAAGTGCAATTGTGGGACAATGTCAACATCTTTTAATAGATGGGGGCATTGTGGTTTGATCCAAGACCTTTTTGCTATGGTCCTTGAAGTAAAATTCATACATATGTATTGTCTAACCCAATTCGATAGAGAATTGGCTTGGCGAAGGAGTGCAATATTCATCAAATTGCAACTATTGGATACTGCAGTTGTATAGCAGTATCCTGGTTCTTAATCAGTATCCTGGTTCTTAATGTAAAGGCTATAGCTTAATTAGACCCTCAAAATGGTCCAGACAACCAGGGTCAGGATCTCTTGTTGTATTGTATTTTTTGGCTGTCCTTTTTCTATTTTGTAATGCCTCAAATTAATTTGCTAATGCATTCCTCCTCCCTGGTTGACCTTGTCATTTAAGATTAAATGATTTTACTGTCTCAGATCCTTTTGTATTCTCTATTGAACGATTGCATGTTCAAACTTAGATATTGGTCTGTTTTAGAGATTGGGTGTCCATTGATCTTATGAAGTTTGAATGCAAAATTGTTGCCAAGTAGTAAATCCCTAAAACTGTTTGTGAAGCCTTTTAGGAGTGCATGAATCTCTTTTAACTGTGGTTAGTACATGATTTAGATGTTGGGGTGGTTCAATGCTCACAAGTGTTGCAGTTAATTTCTTAAATAGGAACTGCTTCTCAACATCCATTTATCTTTAGGAAGGTTTGTTAGAGCACTCGCAGTAGAATCTGTAAATGGTGTTAAAACTGTATTTTACAGATTTAATTATCCAGATTTAGCTAAAATTACATTGCATTAGAATCTGTAAAACTCAGATTCTGGAGGCCAAACTGTAAATTCAGCGCAAATGTCCAATATGTACAGACGCTACTTTGTCTTTGTTGTACTTTTTTTTTTTTTTTTTTTGCTGTACTGTATCTTTCATTTAAAATAATATATTAGTAGACCATCAAAAAAAAAAAAATATTAGTATATGTTAATACCTAAGTAATGATTCCTTATTTTATATATATTTTTTAAAAGTATTCTGTACATATTAAAATGATAAATATTGATCTTTAACAAGTGTTTCATTGGATATATTTTCTATTAACACTTACGAGCCTCATTAATAAAATATGTCTTTTTATTATTTTATTATGGTTATTTTAATGTGGTGTTTATAATCATAAAGATCCTGATGCAGTTACCAATAAGTAAAGATTCTGTAAGATAAGTAAAAGTGGTGTTTGAGTCTGTAAAACAGAGAATCTGTGTTAAGACACTGATGCAAGTGCTCGTAGTTATTTTGCATGTGAAGTAGCACACATTTTTATGTAAAATTTCACAGATTTTTCTGTCTTCCTGCACATTTGGGTGCTGCCTTTTATTTTAATTATTTATATTTTCTAAATAGTACAGCTCCATGTTCACTTACTGTTTCACTTACTGATGCTGTAAAAATACAGTTGGTCCTGTCAACCTCAAGGGAGGAGAGAAGAAACTTATTCCTGGTGCTTTTTGATTATGTCTTGCATCAAATAAATGAGGCATGCAATGCTGTTGGTGTTTCAGAATACAGTGATCAAGAGGTGCGACCCATTGCTATCTACCTTGTACTAGCAAATGCCTCTGAAGCCTTACATATATCTGTCAAACTGGGTGTTGAAGGCATCATACAGCTCCTAAAAAGATCAGTTTCGTCTGCATTGTCGAGATATGCCAACAGCGATCGCCTTATCATGGTAATTTTTATTTCTTTCATAGCTGTTTCTTTAGTGTACTAGTGAAGTAATCTGTGCATTCCCAACCTCCTGATATTGATGACAAGGAGAATGAAATTGTGTGGTAGATAACATGGAAAATTTCATTTGGCTTTTGGAAAATTTCATAGGTAGATTACATGTATGGGTACGTTGTGTTGCATTGGTATTTTTTGCTTCTATGATGATTTGGATGTACTTGTAATACCCTCTGTTTGGTAATTTTGCAAGCATTTAGTCTTTCTGCATTCTAAAAGTGCATCTTATGCAAATTCAACTTTATTTAATACAGAAAAGTATTTGTTGTACCGGTGCCTTTTTTCTTTTCTTTTCCAAATAGCATGTGTTGTTGGATATATACTATAGATAATTTTAGAGAAGGGAAAGAAAGAGAATTATAACTCTTGTTATTCTTCAACCAAATTTGGTTGGAATAAATTAGGAAAATACAAGATGCAAGCATGCTAAGCTGCATTAAATGAAAAGTGAAAAGTACCTTGATAAAGTAAAAGTAAAGTAATAACTATCTAGCCTTAACTTTCTAGAGTGGCTACACTTTTATTACTACTCGGTTATTGTAAAGATAAAGCAACTAAATACATGAGTGTACATAACATAATATACTAAATATGTTATAAATTAATACTTATTATTTTCAGTATATTTCAATACTCCTCCTCAAGCTGATAGGTAGATGTCAAGTAATCCCAATTTCTCTGTACACATTTGAAAATCCTTTTTAGGAAGTCCCTTGGTGAAGATATCAGCTACCTGAAGCTTGGACTTGATGTATGATAGGTTGATACTTCCATTAGTGACCTTTTCTCTGATGAAGTGCCTATCAACTTCAATGTGTTTAGTTCTATCATGTTGAACTGGATTATTAGATATGTCGATAGCAGCCTTACTGTCACTGTATAAACACATAGGTTCAGACACCTGTATTCTTAGTTCAGACATGATTTTTCTAATCCATAAGAGTTCACATATGCCAAGAGCAACTGCTCTAAATTCAACTTCGGCTGTACTTCTGGACACCACTGATTGTTTCTTGCTCCTCCAAGAGACCAGGTTTCCAAATACATAGATGCACCATCCAAAAGTGGATTTTCCTTCCACTTTATCACCTGCCCAATCAGCATTTACATATCCTTCAATTCTGGAGTTTCCTTGAGCCTTAAACATGACACCCTTCCCTGGACATCCTTTTAGGAACCTTAGTAATCTCAAGGCAGCATTGTAGTGAATAACTTTAGGGGCATGCATAAACTGACTCAGCTGGCTAACAGCAAATGAGATATCTGGTCTTGTATGAGAAAGATAGATCAATCTCCCTACTAGCCTCTGATATTGTTCAAGGTCATAATCTCCCCCATCTTCATCCTTTCCAAATTTCACAAAGACACCCACGGGGTTTCAAAGAGTTTGCAACCTAAGAGTCCATAATCAAAAAGTAAGTCCAGAGTATATTTTCTCTGAGTGAGTAGGATACCACTTGAAGATCTTGTAATTTCAATACCCAAGAAATATTTCAGAGAGCCAAGGTCTTTAACATCAAACTGTTGTTGTAGGAATCCCTTTAGGTTATTGATTTCCAGAACTGAACTTCCTGTGATAACAATGTCATCAACATATATTATGAGAATGGTAAGATCCCCCTTGTCAGAATGTTTATAGAACATTGTGTGATCTCCATGCCCTTGGGTATATGATGCAAGTTTCATGGCCTGGGTGAACCTACTGAACCATGCCCTAGGAGATTGTTTTAGTCCATAGATGGACTTATTCAGTTTTAGGACATGGTTAGGTTTTGGAGCAAATCTAGGTGGAAACTGCATATACACATCCTCCTTTAGTTCCCTATTTAGGAATGCATTCTTGATGTCAAGTTGGTGAAGAGGCCAATTCCTTGCAGCTGCAATAGAGATTAGTATTCTAACAGAATTGAGCTTTGCAACAGGTGCAAAGGTCTCATTATAATCAATTCCCATAGACTGAGTATATCGCTTTGCCACAAGTCTTGCCTTATACCTGTTGATAGTGCCATCTGCATTGTGTTTGATATTAAACAGCCATCTACACCCTACAGGTTTAGCCCCTTTAGGTGTAGAAATGTAGTCCCATGTGTGATTTTTCTCCAGAGCATTCAATTCCTCCATAACAGCCTGTTTCCATTGAGGGTGACTTAGGGCCTGTTGGATAGTGGTAGGTGTTTTAGTGGCTTCTATGTTGGTTTGAAAGACCCTGAGTTGGTTGGACACTTTCCCATAGGACATATACTTGCTGATGGGATGTTTAGTGCACTCTCTAGGTTTCTTTCTTAAGGCAATGGGTAAGACTGTGGAGGTTTCAATTTCTGGAGGTATAACCAATTGATTTAAGGCAGTTTGTTCTGTATTATCTTCTGACTCTATAGGACAGATAGGGTTAGGCTGGAGTTCAGACCTGGTTTTCTTCTGTCTAGTATAAATGATAGGAGGTGGAGTGGTGGAGATGGAAGGCTCCTCTTGGCTATGTGTTGGAGGAGTGGTTGAGGTGGAAGACTCCACCTGGTTTAGAGAGGCAGTAGGTTCCTCTTCTGAGTGAGAAGGGTTAACTGGTGTTTCTGGAGTAGGAGTGGATGTAGGAGTGAAGTTAGGTATGGAAAGAGTGGGTCCACTTTCTAGGAATTGGTCCACTTTCTGATAGAAAGGCTGGTCTTCAAAAAAGGTGATATCATAGGTCACATAGAATCTGTGAGTGATAGGATCAAAACATTTATATCCCTTTTGTGTGGCAGAATACCCAAGAAAAATGGTTTTAATGGCCCTAGGATCAAGTTTGCTTCTATTAGGAGAGTGATTGTGCACAAAGGCTATGCACCCAAAGACCTTTAAAGGAAAGGATGTTATGAGTTTAGAATCAGGGAAGTAGTTGTTGAAGACATCAATAGGTGTTTTAAACTTCAGAATTCTGGATGGCATTCTGTTTATCAAGAAGGTGGCTATGAGGACAGCCTCACCCCAGTAGATTTTTGGGACATTATAGGCATAAAGAATAGTTCTGGCTATTTCTAGCAGGTGTCTGTTTTTCCTTTCAGCAATTCCATTTTGTTGAGGGGTGTTGGTACAAGTGGTTTGGTGAATAATTCCTTTTTTGGTTACAAACGGATTGAGGGAAGTGTTAAGGTACTCTGTCCCTTTGTCAGACCTTAGGACTTGAATCTTGGTTTTAAATTGAGTTTCAATCATATTGTAAAAACTTTAAAATAGGGCAGGAACTTCAGATTTGTGTTTCATAAGGTATACCCATGTTAGTCTAGTATGATCATCAATGAAAGATACGAACCAAGGTTTGTGTGTGAGATTGGGAGTTCTAGAGGGTCCCCATACATCAGAATGTATAAGTGTAAAAGGCATAGAAGCTTTATAAGGAATGGATTTAAACACATTTCTAGTTTGTTTACCCAAAATGCAATGTTCACATTTCAAATTCTCAATACAAATTTCAGAAAATAGAGAGGGGTACATCCTTTTTAGGTAGGGAAAATTGGGATGACCTAATCTGAAATGTAACATCATAATCCTATTACATCTTGAATCTAAACTGACAGTAAGACTTTTTTCACTCTTAATATTGCTGCTATGGATGAGATACAGACCACGCTCCTTTCTAGCACTGCCAATCTTCATTTGAGATCCCATTTCCCGAAACTCACAATGAGTTGAATCAAAGTTAGCAATACATTTCCTATCCTTACAGAACTGGCTGACAGAGAATAGGTTGCACTCAAGCTTAGGGACATATAAGACAGATTTCAGGGTAAGGTTTGGTAGGATACTAATAGACCCTAGACCAACCACCTTGGAAACAGAGCCATTTGCAATAGTAACATAATGGTTTGCATCACTATTATGGAAAGATTGAAATAGAGAGTAGTTACCAGTCATGTGGCTAGAGGCTCCTGAGTCTACAATCCAAGTGGCATTCTTACTATGTGCAGTAGCTCCAGTTGAAGGGTCTGAAACAGAAGTGGTTGGCATCCTTTTGTCAAACAGCAGGTTAAGTGTATCCATTTGTTCTTTAGAGAACCCACATGACTGTTCAGTGACATTGTATGCCTTCTTCTGTTCTCCCCAGTTACCATCATTCCTGTTTTGCTGATTTGTTTGGAGGTGTGGAGGTTTCCCATGTAGTTTCCAGCAGTGTTCTTTGATGTGGCCCTTTTTCTTGCAGTAGTCACAGACCATACTGAATCTCTGTTCATTCTTCTTGTAGTTTCCCTTGTTGTAGGCAGCATTTGCCATCTCATTTGAGGAAGCAATAAGGGCTGAATTTTCAGCAATTGGAGTAGGAAGAAGTCCTCGATTCATCACCCCTTTCCTACTTTCTTCTTTCCTGATTGCAAGGAAAGCTTCTTGAATGGTAGGGAAAGGATCTTGGGCTAATACTCTTTCTCTGGCAGCATCAAAATTTCCTGCTGGATCCATTTGAGATGTTTTTCAGCATCATCTGTGCAGGTCCATTTTGATGAGGGTGAGTTGATCATATTCTTGCCAAACTTTGTTGAGGCTGTTGAGATACCTAGTAACATCTAGGTTTCCTTGCTTTGTATCCCTTAAGATATTTCGGAGACCAAATGCCTGAATGAAGTTGCCTTTATCATAGAAAGATTTGGCAACATTTTCCCATATTTCATGAGCTGAATTAGCAAACAGATGTACTTGGCTTATATCATCAATCATGGAATTGATGAGCCAAGACATAACTGTAGCATTTTCAGTCCTCCATGTGTTGTAAGCTTTAGAAGTTTGATCAGCAGGGGGTTTGGTTTCTCCAGTGAGATAGCCAAGTTTATCTCTCCCTGTGATGTACATTGAAACAGACTGGGCCCATTGCATATAGTTGTGTCCAGTGAGTTTTTTAGACGTGATTTGAAGAGAAGGATTATCAAGAGTCATAGAAATTGAATCTTGATTAGATTCTGCCATTCTGAGTAGAAGCAGAATAAGAAGGGAGAAATAGAGTGAAGATGATGAAGCAGAAAAAAAATCTGAATAAAGATTCAGAGCTCTGATACCATATAGATAATTTTAGAGAAGAGAAAGAAAGAGAATTATAACTCTTGTTATTCTTCAACCAAATTCGGTTGGAATAAATAGGAAAATACAAGATGCAAGCATGCTAAGCTACATTAAATGAAAAGTGAAAAGTACCTTGATAAAGTAAAATGTAAAGTATTAACTATCTAGCCTTAACTTTCTAGAGTGGCTACACTTTATTACTACTCGGTTATTGTAAAGATAAAGCAACTAAATACATGAGTGTACATAACATAATATACTAAATATGTTATAAATTAATACTCAGTATTTTCAGTATATTTCAATATATACAATAATAAAAAAATTTCTAACCCATGCTCAAAGAGAAACATATCACCATTTTTTTTTATTTGCAGCTCATGGACAAGATTGTGGAAAAGTTTGATGCACATATAAGATCATTTACTCATTTGGACCAAGAGTTTTCAACCATGGCTCTGATTAGTAAATCTTCCACTTCTATTGAAAGCATTAACAGGCATATAGGAAACAGTGCCTATATGAAGTCGAAGCTCTCTTGGGCAACTTTGCATTCTCTGCTTCATTCTGAAAGACATCCTTATCGACACCATGGATATTTGTGGCTGGGGGATTTACTGATGGCAGAAATTAATGAGAAAGGCTATTCAAATGTTTTGTCAAACATCAAGAACCTGCAGCAGAAAATAACCCTTGCTGGTGTTAAAGAGTATTCAGCTGCTCTTGATGTTCCACTGCACATTTGGCTTATGTGTGGAGTTTTGAAGTCGAAAAACAATTTTGTGAGATGGGGCTTTCTTTACATTGTTGAGAGACTTCTTATGCGTTGCAAATTTCTTCTAGATGAGAGTGAAGTTGCAGTAAGCGGTGCAACTCTTGGGCAATTAAGGGATCAGAGTTGCCTAGAGAAAGCAAATGTCGTGATAGACATAATGAGCTGTGCATTGTCATTGATGGCTCAGATCAATGAAACAGACCCTATGAACATACTAAAGGTAACATCGCTTTTTCCTTATGTGAACGTGGAAACGATCAGATCTATTGTCCTTTATGTGCCGTGTTACTTATTGCTTCTGCGCAAGTATTGTTCTGATTTATGAAAGAATTTTGATTCAGTAAAACCAATGATGCAGTACATTTATAGGTGTAGTGTCATTCTACTTCTAGTTCCAACTCGTATGGTCATCTTAGCAACTTGAAGAAGCAAGTAACATACTAATCTCGAATTTCCTGTGACAGGGCAGACAAATTACCCAAGTCATATAAAAACTTTAGGTGTTAAGAAGTAGTGTAATTTATACATTGATATCTAATATGTCCCTTCACATAGGGACTTACCCACGTGTGGACAAGAGTACATGTAGCAGAGTTGACATGCCCAGCACTAGTAATAGTGTTTTTTTTTTTTTCTTAGCAGCGTCGACATGCTCTACGATAGTAATTTTTTCGTGACTTAAGGGTGCAGAGTGGGGGTTTGAATCTCTGTTTGTGCTATGATACAAGTGCTATAATTTTGTTTGTATGGTTTATGTGAGCTTACGTTACTGCTAACTGAACCATGTTTTTTGTTTCTCTTTGACATATTGTTTCCCTGATTTTTGTCTGTTTCATTGCGCCACTTTGTAGATGTGCGACATTCTATTATCTCAACTGTGTTTAAAAGTTCTACCTGCAAGTGCGACACCGCTAGATGTTACGCAAGGTGATAAAGATTGTATTGCTATTGGTTTGAATAAGAAGGCTGGCATTGGAGATTATCCGTCCAAAAGAGAGAGCACTTTGGAGGAGTCCACTAGCGATCCTAGTAGCAAACTTGACGAAGGCCCTCTAACCAGAGACACTGCTTCTATGGCAGCGTTGCTTCTATGTGGACAAGCTATTGTCCCCATGCAATTGGTATCACGTGTCCCGGCGGTTTTATTTTATTGGCCTTTAATACAGCTTGCAGGTGCTGCAACAGACAATATCGCACTGGGAGTTTCTGTCGGTAGCAAAGGAAGAGGAAATGTTCCAGGTGCCACATCAGATATAAGGGCTACCCTTCTATTGCTTTTGATTGGGAAATGTACTGCAGATCCTGCTGCTTTTAAGGAAGTTGGTGGAGAAGAGTTCTTTAGGTTATTCCTAAAATTTTATGTCCATGTTTCTTGTTTACTTTTTAATGTTACCAACAAGGGATAAAGACGCTTATGATTCCTTTTGTTTCACGATTTTTGCATTTTTTATCCCTAATGCTTCATCTTGACATTACCACTCATCTATGCATCATTTTTAACTTTATAGTCCATTTTTTCCACGTGTCAAATTTTCATTGATTAGAGCATTTCGTACTGACAATGCTGGTTGTTTAACACGTGACACTTTGGACTGAAAATGTAAAGGAAACCCATAGATGAGGGGTAAAAGTGCCAAGATGGAATATTGGGGATAGAATCGCAAAAATCGTGAAACAAAAGAGACCAAAAGTGTCTTTATCCCTTACCAGAAAATAGACAAATAACTTTTGTACATAAACCTTCCAGGGAGCTTTTGGATGATACAGATTCAAGAGTGGCATATTACTCGTCAACTTTTCTTTTGAAGGTAAAATTTCCTTTCTGTTTTGCTGTAATGATGGATTTTTCAATTTTATTTTGTTTGTAAATCAGCAATTTTATTGAATAATCATGTGAGAAGAATTGGGGGTAGAGAATCAATATCCCGTGGAAAAGGTCTCCTCCATAATCTTGAAAGTCTGTTGTTGGAACATTAGGGGAGATCGAACAATCTACTGGATATCGATTTTTGTATATTTTCTGAGGACATGGTTGATATTGTTGTCCAATCTTGCAGAGGATGATGACCGAAGAACCAGAAAGCTATCAGAAGTTGCTCCATAGTCTCGTGTCAAGAGCACAACAGGTGCGAATCTACCTTTGCCTTGTCATTTTGCAGATTGATATCACACACGATTCCTTTAATTTGACTAAGATTGTTAATGATTCCAAATGCAGAGCAACAATGAAAAGCTTCTAGAGAATCCCTACCTCCAAATGCGTGGCTTACTTCAGCTTTCAAATGAGTGATACCACTGACCACTCCATTTTTGCTAGGCTTGGATGGACTAAACCTGCCATTGCAACCGAGTTGATGTTTACGGGTCTTGATTATTAGTATGTGCTGGGTGGGACAATCACGTGGTCAGTTGATGATCGAGATATGCAGAATCAATTGCTCTCAATCGATGATAATAATTTTTAGAGCACATGTGAATACTGTGAGAATGGTCAGACCTGCACCATTGCTTCTCTAATTGCTCGATATATCTGATCCGACAATTATATCGAATGGTCAGACCTGCACCGTGCATGGGCATTCGGTCACACCCACATTCTTTTTGTCTAACTTGCTTCAGAACATTTTATTGCTGAAGTTTGTATTTGAAGCTGACAATGAAATCAATTTCCAACATTTCACCAAATTCCTATCGCGAACTGCTGGGAGGTCTCTTATGACTGCGTTTTACGAGCTGTAATCGATCCTGGGAATAGCGACTGGATTATGTGTCCAAGATGGAAGGGCATATCAACTGGATCAATACGTGACTTGCCTTGGCTGCTGCAACTTTAATATCCATTCATTTGCCATTTTCAGGTACATAGACATATTACTCTCCCTGCTAAAGGACTGCATTTTGTATATATGCATATACTGGATGAACCCTTTATCATCTTTTGTACCTACAGGTACAAAAGATGAACTTATGTTTACTTGCGTTTATACATTATTGTTGTGAATTGTCGTTCTACTTGAAGGTCTTCTATTTTCTTTGTATTCTTTCAATTCAAACTTGTTTGAATTATACTACCTTCATTATGAAGAATGTCTTGTTAGCATTTTTTTTTCCCAGGACCGTATAATGTCTTTTTAGGATATCAACAGAGAATTTATGACATTTACCGCATTCTTAATTTATGTGAAAACCTCGGGTACGTTTCTAGAAACAAGCCTTAAGATTGGGAGAAACATAGTGTTGATGTTTGAAGTGTTTTCCTTGAATCGAAAAGTTAAAGGCATTGAGAAAGATATTTTACAAGGCATATACATGCGGTGGTTGTGAGGATTAATCTAACAATTTCATAAACAAAGCCATAAAATTAATCTCACGGATAATTGGAAAAAAGACCTATTTTAAAGTTTCCTATGGTTAAAAGGCTACACTCGTTTGTTTGTTGACAGCAAGTACATGTCGAAGTGCATTTTTACCTCAATACACAACTTATCAAACAAATGAAAACAAAAATAAAGGGTTTAGGGTGGATGGGAGCTAGGGTGGGACGGGTTTGGGGGCTGGGAGTGGTTTATTTCCTTTCTTTTCCCCTTACGAAAATGAATTATCCATTCCTTTCACCCCATGTTACACTCTAGAATGTGGCATCACAAAAGGGTAGCAAAGCATCGCGAGACTTTGCTATTCCCCCCCCCCGGGCATGATGCTTTGTTACCTCTTTTGATGCTTAATGCTTTTTACCCTTGGAGTGTAACATGAAGGTGAAAGTAAGGAATGAATAAATGATTCCCCATTTTTAAAGTGAGAAATATAAAGCAAAGGGTAATATTTGGTTTATGGTTTATAGTTTGTCCTTTTTGCCAAGAAAAATCGGGGCTAGGTCTCTTGACAAGAAACTATAGTTTTTATCCTTTTTTTTTTTAAATTTTTAAATCAATTGGTTAATAATGTTATCTACTACTACTTTGCAGGTGGAAGAAGTAGCTTCTGGGAAGAGTCAGCAGCGCCTGTTGAGATGGTGTTGTACTGGAATGAGGTTCACATTGGGGGACTCAGTTACTAGATTAGCTTTTTTGCCGTAAATACGAAAAAGAATTAAACTGATGACAAAAGTGCCTTCAGTTTCTTGCAATTTTGACGATCCAGGTGACACCACACCACCAGCATTTTTTTTTTATTTAATTTTATTTTTTTGAAGCATAACCTACTCATGTGTGGTTGCAGTTAGGGTGTCTTGGTATGTATTCATATATAGTATAGCTTTGGTTTTTTCTGTAGGTTGTTTCAATTATTTTATTTATATCATCATTAATCGTGTAAATATGATAATGGTTCTTTTTTTCTCTTGCTCATTGCCATTGCCATTGCCATTGCCATTGCCCCTGATATTTGTCAATAGGGGTGACATGACAACATCGAGTTGAGGTTTGTTGTAATATAAGCTGTTGAGAAGTTTTCCTCTTCTTGTGAAGTACTACTACCTCCATCCCAAAATGTAAATCCGTTTATTTTATTTTTTTTTGTTTTGTCCCATAATGTAAGTTCATTTAAATAACCAAGAAATCATTTATTGTATTTTTCTCCCTTTTCTTCTCACTGAAATCTAGCTCCGGAACCCTAGGTTCCTAACATTTTACCTCTCATTTATTATCTACTCACACACTTTTCACAACTATGCATTAATAATAGTCAAAGGTAATTTTAGACTTTTCTATCAAAATTAATGACACATAACCAATTTAACCAACTTTTTTAATCTGTGTAAAAAAACATCAAATTACATTTTGGTTTGGGACGGAGGTAGTAGTAAGAAGGTGATGTAAACCTTTTTTTTTTTTTTTTTTTTCTGATGATTAAATGCAGTCAGGTTTAGGTTTAGGTTTAATCCCAAGTGTATATATTAAGGTATTTGTAGCCTGAGATCATGACACAACCAGTGCGTATGGATACGACTTTTATTCTCTTATTATTCAGCCCAAAAAGTTCGGTTGAGATTTTATGTGTAACATTGGTAATCATGTAAGAAAAGATATTTTATTCAGACGATACGAGTAAAGTGAGTCGACTCGTGAGTAATCGCATTGATATTTATTGGAAATCTTTTCAAGTGTCTTTAGTGACATCATTCAACCACACATACATATAAAATTGGCTTTGGTCCGGTCGCTGGTCGTTGGTCGTTGGATTTAACGCTATAAAGACTATTGCAAATAAAAAAAAGTATAACGAACTTGACATACTAGCACAGAATAATAATACAATGATGATAGATAAAGTTTTCTCTATTTAATTGAATTGTTTGGCTCATATTTTACATCATTATTTGCTGGTCATAGTTAAACCAAGGTACATATATTAGTTTTTTGAGGTTTTATTTATTATTAAAATGTTATTAAATCAAATCTGCAACCGAAACAAATATTACATCATTTGGAGGGGACATACCCAAGCGATTTGAACCCGTCGAAAGTAAACCATGCCGCCGGCACATTGCCTACTTCATAAAAGAAAAACAGAGAGAAACAAATGACGACGAAAGAGATGAGCAATCCCTTACAAAACATTCCATCATAGAATAATCATCTGAAAAATGCCAAAAAAAAAAAAAACTTGAACACAAGACAAACAATACTCTCCAACAATGACAGAAAAATATTCTAAACGTTTAGCCGCCTCTAATGCCATAAAGATTGCCTTCATTTCCAAATCGCTGTCCTTATTCCGGGATCAAAGTGAAACGAGAAAGAAGTCACAATCGAACCCACAGTGTCCCTGAAATCAAATCAATGCAAGAGCCATCTTCAGCCACAGATGCGTTCGTATTACATTTCAGACAACCAGAAACTCAATTTTTAAACTGTAACTTTTTTATGTGGGGGTGGGGGAGAGATTTTCTTATTGGGGCTGGGATGAGGATTCAGGAAGGCTAAATTTAAATATATTACTTTGCAGTTCGATTCAAATTTATCTGGGGAACAATATTTATTATATCCTCTTCAATGCATTTGAGGGAAATTCTTATCCGGAGAGTCTTTGTATGCACCGTCTGTTGGATGTGCGACATGTGTACAAGAAGACATTTACTAATTTGTCTTCTTATACACATGTCACACATCCAATGGATCGGTGCACGCGATGAGGGTATGAGTAAGAATTTCCTTGCATTTGACGGTCAGTGCAAAAAAGACACACAAAATGATATCGTTTCACGTGTAAATTATATTAAAAACAGCGTCGTTTTATATGTTTTTTTTGCAATTGACCGTCGGGTGCATCGGAGGACATCAAGTTCCCTGTTATAGCAGCATTAAAATGTTGAAGAAGGCAGGCTAGAGCCTACTTCTTCATACTCTCCAGTCTCCTCATTTCTGGTTTGGGTTGTCTTCATCGCACGTGAATAACTCAACGGACTCTCGATCCCTCAAAGATTCAAACTCCGCTCCCTCTGCCTATGAACTTCGAATTGGAGGGAATCAATCAACAGCTTTTGACGTTTAATTACCATTCTTAGAGCTCCTTCGAATTTGGTCTTTAGCTCCTCTAGCAAGGGGGTTGTGGAACTCATCCTGTAGTAGTACATTAGAAATATGATACAGGGGCACAACAGAAGGTCAGTCATCCATATAAAATGTCTTTACTTGTTTTACTACCTATCATTTCCCTCAATCCAATCTGAATGCTGTTAATGCTAATTTGATTTTAGTTTACCCATTACTCCTCTTTCCCTAACCCCCCACTCCCCGCCGGCCAGCGGAACCACCGTCGATAATACTTGGTCGGGAAAAATGTGGAGAAGATGTTCATGTTTGCATTCAGGAAGGCCCTCTTCTTCATTAGAACCAGAAATCGCAACCCTTTACCCTTTTCTCCAACCCTCGGTATTCTCCCCACACAGACTAAACCATTCTTCCTCAATCACCCTTCCTAAAGCTCAAGAGCCCATCTTGAAAAACCTCACCCCAGAGCTAAAACCTCCTCTTGAATGTCAAAATACAGACGATGCATGGAATTCTTCCAATACCCATGGGCGCGTTGGAGCCCAGAAAGTTAATTTGCAACACATTTGCAGATTCGACGAAAAAGATCAAAACTTTCTTAGTTCGAATGTACTTGAAGAGTCAGAAGAGGAACGGGAAGAAGGAGATAGTAAATTCGATATTATTGGTGATGATGACGACGACAATTTTCGGGTTTTGGATTCGTATAAGCAAACCGGGAATCAAGAGGATGGGGTCAGCAAGAGTGTTTTTCATGGTAGTGAAGAGGAATTGAGACACCCTTTAGTTAAAGAAGTGTGCAGATTGATCGATTTTAAAACAGGATGGAGTCCCAAGCATGAATTACAGTTGAGGAATTTGTTGAGAAGTTTGAAACCAATGCAAGTTTGTGCTGTGCTGAAATTACAACCTGATGAACGAGATGCATTGCAATTCTTCTATTGGGCAGATAGGCAATGGCGATATAGACATGATCAAGTTGTGTATTATGCAATGCTTGAGATTCTTAGTAAGACTAAACTGTGTCAAGGAGCTAGGAGGATTCTCAATTTAATGAGAAAGAGGAAAATTGAGCGTCGGCCAGAGGCTTTCGGGTACGTTATGGTTTCCTTTAGTAGAGCTGGGCATACTATGAAGGCAATGCATTTACTAAATGTTATGCAGAATTCAAATGTTGACCCTGATTTGTCAATATGTAACACTGCAATTTATGTTCTAGTAAAAGGGAATAAGATGATGAAAGCTTTGAGATTTATGGAAAGGATGCAAGTTGTCGGAATTAGACCTAACTTCATTACATATAACTGTTTAATAAAGGGTTATTGTGATATGAAAAGATTTGAAAATGCATTAGAGTTGATAAGTAGTATGCCTTCTCAAGGTTGTCTTCCAGATAAAGTTAGTTATTACACAGTGATGACATCTTTATGTGAAGACAAGAGAATTGATGAAGTGAAACAGTTAATAGAGAAGATGAGGACTCATAGTAACCTATGCCCTGATCAAGTGACCTATAATACTCTTATACATGTCCTTTCCAAACATGGTCATGCAGACGAGGCTTTGGAATTTCTAAAGGAATCAGAGTCGAGAGGCTTTAATGTGGATAAAATTGGACATAGTGCTGTAATAAACTCCTTTTGTCAGAAAGGGATGATGGAAAAAGCTGAAGAGTTACTAAATGAAATGCTTGCCAAAGGGTGTACTCCTGATGTGGTGACTTATACTGCTGTTGTAGACGGTTTTTGTTGTGTAGGAGAGATTGATCAAGCCAGGAAGTTGCTCCAGCAGATGTATAAAGATGGTTTGAAGCCGAATACTGTTTCGTACACAGCTTTGTTAAACGGGCTCTGCAGAAATGGGAAGTCATCTGAAGCAAGAAAGATGATGAACATGTGTGAGGAAGAATGGTGGAGCCCTAATGCAGTGACATATGGTGTCCTAATGCACGGGTTTCGTAGGGAAGGGAAGCTATTAGAGGCATGGGATATGGTTAGAGAAATGATAATTAAAGGCTTTATCCCTAATCCGGTTGAAATTAACTTGATGATTCAATCCTTTCTTGATGAAGGAAAAACTATTGAAGCCAAGAAATTTATGGAGGAATGTCTGAATAAAGGATGTGCTGTTAATGTAGTAAACTTTACTACTGTAATCCATGGACTCTGTAAGAAAGATGACTTGGATGGTGCTCTTTCTATTCTTGATGACATGTATTTGAATAGCAAACACCCTGATGTCTTTACATATACAACTCTTATTGATGCATTAGGAAGGATTGGTAGAATTGATGAAGCTACTGATCAGATAAAGAAGATGCTTCATAGAGGACTAATCCCTACTGATGTAACGTACCGCGTTGTCATTCTCAGGTTCTGTCAACATGGTAAAGTGTCTGAAGTAATGACATTATTAAAGAAAATGCTTTCAAGACAGAACTGCAAAACAGTATACAATCAGATTATTGAAAAGCTTTGTAAGTTTGGATATGTAGACGAGGCGTACAAGCTTCTTGGACATGTCCTTAGAACAGCTTCAAGTAATGATGCCAAAACTTGTTATATTCTTATCGACAGTTACTTGAAGACAGGAGACCCTGTACCATCTTACAACATTGCTTGTCGGATGTTCAAACGGAATCTTACACCGGACCTTAAATTATGTGAAAAAGTAATCAAAAAATTGCTGTCTAAAGGGTATACAGACAAGGCAGATAGGCTAATGCTGAAGTTTGTGGAGCGCGGGCATGTTTCACCTCAAAGTTAATAACTTTCTTGTATGTTTGCTATGCGGAGATTACACTTGTTAACAATTCAGGTGCCATATCCGATACAAGGGCTGCCCTTTTATTGCTTTTGATTTGGAAATGTACTGCAGAAGTTGGAGAAGCGTTATAAGCATTTCAGGGAGCATTTAGACGATATAGATTGAGGATTGGATGAATGTTGCAATCATATGTGGGAATGTAAAATATGTTGCTACTAATTGGGTGATACACGAATATCGCCATACTGCTAAGGATCTAGATGGTATTCATCCCGAACAGGTGTGGCCATTTCTGCCCTTTGTTCTTCGTTTTGAGTGTAGTAGGTGCCCAGTTACATTTTGGTTTGTTCTGTGTGTGTATGATTAGTTATGAGATTTTTCACTTTGAATTTCATCTTCCATATTATTCCAAATGCAGGTTCCGTTTGTGGCGCTTAATATGAACTGAAATAATACAAGATTAGCTGGTTAGTTTGTTGTAGACATTCAAGTCAGGAAGCTGAGCTCAAGCCAATAAGATTTGGGAATGGCGCCTCACACCCTTATGAAATGAAAGAGCTGTCAAGCTTTTTTTTTTTGTATGATAATACTGCTTGTAAATTCACAAGTAAAAGATGAGAGATTCTTGAGAAAGAGTTGTACACGAAAACTGGACCCAGCAGTCGAGCTTTTCGATTATAATTCCTTTGAGGATTCCGGATGTTGTTCGTGTGGATTACTGCTACTTGAACCATCAACCGGAGATAAAATGCTGATCTCTAATTTCTTTCCTAGTGAATCTCACGACATAAAAGCCCTGCTCGAGATCAATAACTTCAATTCTCCCATGATGCTTCCACAGCTCGGATAGTCTTCGGCATAGGTAAAGTGATTGTTTTGCCCAAAAGCTTGATGATAAAAGCCCTTCTCCATGGCCTCCACAGTTCGCGGCATCCATCCAGAGAAATAATCAGAGCATCCTCATCAGTTTCCGACCCAACAAGATTGTCAATCACGTCTTTATATTCCGATAGCTCCTCCTCGTCCTCACCTTCTCCGACATACATACTGGTGTCGGAAAATCTGCCCTGAACAATATCGACTCCACTGGTTCGGTGCCAGACCGACGACTGCGAGCATGAGTATGTCTCAGTAAATCCTTTATTAATATTAGTCACTAGAAGCCCATAAAAGATGTGTAAACACAAAGACGACAGCAGATTCCTATATGAACTTATGTCGACAATTTTGTATTGAACTTTTACCTTATCTGAACAGACAAGCTAAATGGATATTAATACAATTAGTCATGTCCTTATAACTAGCAGTGTGGGATTCACTGCAACATTCGACCTTCCCAGTGTCGATTATAATGCGACAATGGAAAGTAGCTAGTGCTACTAAACGAACAGAGTCGTCGTTCACAAACAAATTCGTGTTCGACTCGTTAGTATCTGTGATCATTCGTTTGTCTAGCTTAATGAACCAAGTTTGAATAGTATTTTAAGCTCGTTTTCTAAACGAACAAACACGAATATACTCGTGAACGTTCGATTATGTTCATGAACCTATCTGTGATAATAAGACATCTATTAATCTAATATATATATATACTCTAGAGTAATTTTATACTCCCTCCGTCTCACTTTGTTTGGGACTTATTCCTTTTTGGGATGTCCCAAAATTAGTCCCACTTCTAATGTTTAGAATTAAATCTGTCTCTTAAATGTCTAAAATGACCTCATATAATAATTTATTGAAAAATGTAGAAGAACACAAAAGGATGTAATTGTAATTGAGCTATGTTTTTAATGAGTAGACAAGACATTAAATGATGTCTCCTAATTTTTTATGAGTTCCCAAAAGTCCCAAACAAAGTGAGACGGAGGGAGTAGAATATTGATAGAGTTGTCATAATGTTTTTATAACTATAATATTTGAATATTGCTTTGCATTTTGTTCTTTATTCATTTGGACTTAATTTTTTATACGTTAACAAGGCAAACTCAAATTGAGAGGCAAAAATACATGTAGATGCCAAACTCGAACACGTGTTTGAGGAAAGTTTCTTTATAAATGAGTTGAGTTTGAACATAATTTTATGTTGGTTTATTAAACAAACGTTCGCGAACAAACTCGTTACCTTAACGAACTAAGCTTGAACATAATTTTCTGTTCGTTTATTAAACGAACGAATATGAACAAGTTCGTGGCCTAGACGAACATAGCTTGAGCAAGTGATATTCGGTTCGGCTCAATTCATTAACAGCACTATAAGTAGCGATATGTAGCGATTGTGTCTAGCATACTTTGATTGCACTTCACACACACACCGTAAGACGGAAAAATTCTAATTTATTGAGTAACTATTACAGGAAGAACAATAAAATAACACGACAACCTAGACGATCTTAAATTTAATATGGACGCAACTTTCAATGATAACACGACAACAATAGGAGGCATTCTTCGAAATACAAATGAAAGATAATTCGTAGTTTTTCGAAGAGCTTGGAAGGTAGGTATGATGTCATTATCGGAGAAGCCCTTGCTATGTATCATGCCTTAGAATTTGCTCTCACTCGGGTTTTTTTTAAGGGTTGTTTCGAAGGAGACTCACTCTTGATTCATCATCGTCTAACCAACACTGTAGACAACCTTTCACCGGTTGGTAGCGATATCGAAGATTGTCGCCAGCTCTTACCAGCTTTTGTTTCTGTTTCATTTTCTTTTGTGAGAAGGCATGGAAATATAATTGTTCATCTCTTAGCTAGAAAATGTCTCCATCTTGTAGGACGTGTAGACAAGTGTTTGGTTTGCCTATACAAAAAATGTAGTGCATGCCCTACTACTCCACTGTCACCCAACTACATCCAGGAAGCTTAGAGGATCTACTCTCATTCATACAGGATCTAGCAATTGTGGCATCATCCCACCTGTCTGATTGAGAATACATAGTCGATAACGCGATATAATGAGCCCGGTTTTCGCGCTCAAGGTCAGTAAGATGCTTCACAGCTACCTCACCTAATCTTAAATTAGAGTGCATTCTACAAGCATCCAACAAAGCTCCCCATACCTTAGCGTCCGGTTTCATAGGCATTTTATCGACGAATTCTGTGATTTCATCGAACAAGCCGGCCCGACCCATCAGGTCTACCATGCAAGCATAGTGCTTTAATTCTGGTTCGACGTTGTACTGCTTCATGGAGTCGAAAATGGTTCTTCCTTCTTTAACCAAACCTGCATGTCTACAAGCAGACAAGATGCTGGTAAAGGAGACAGAGTCTGCTTTCACATTGCTCTTTTGCATACGAGAGAATATCGTTAAAGCGTCGTGAGCATGACCGTACATTGAATATGCAGCAAGCATGGCATTCCAAGAAACCGTATCTTTCACGTTCATCTCATCGAATATTTGCTGTGAATAATCAAGGTGACCACATTTGGCATACATGTCAATCAAGCTGTTGCTAACAGGCATATGAGACAGATATCCTATACGGGCTATAAACCCGTGCATAACTGTACCTTCTTTAAAAGCTGTCAAATATGATGCAGCTGGAAGGATGCTGACAAAAGTGGCTAAATTGGGTCTTAAATCATTTGATACCATGTCTTGAAACGACGACATGGCTTCATGTGCTCGTGAATTGTGCATGTATCCTGAAATCATTGTATTCCATGATACTTCATCCCTAGTAAACTCACTTTGGCTAAACAAGAACTCAGCTGATGTGAGGCTTCCACATTTTGCATACATATCAACTAAAGCATTGTTTACATGGCTATCTGACTCGAACCCGTGTTTGACCACTTGAGCATGTATTTGAGTTCCCTGATCAAGATCACCTAGTAAAGCACAAGCTGGAAGTACACCAACCATAGTACCGGAATCAGGATGCAATCCAGACAACCTGAATCTGCAGAACGTGTCCATTGCACGGTAAGGATCTGCAATCTGTGCATAACCATTTATCAGAGAATTCCATGTGACAACTTCCTTAAAAGGCATTCTGTTAAATATATTAACTGCTGAAGTAAAATCACAACATTTAGCATACATTGAAACAAAGGAAGTTCCAACAGAAATGTCTGATTCCAAATCATCTTTAATAGCATAGCAATGCAAGCTCTTGCCTAGCTTTGCAAATAGTAACTCAGCACAAGCTGGAATAACACTCACGAAACTCACCACGTTAGGCTTCAAATTCTCTCTCTGCATTTGTCCGAAAGCTATGAGAGCTTCTCTGCTGTAGCCAGATTGCGCTAAAGCAGCCACGAGAGCAGACCAAGCAACTAAATCTTTCGCTTGAATCCCATGAAACAATTCACCTGCCTTTTCTAGTTCTCCACACTTGACATACATTGTGATTAATGAAGTGGAAACCATAATATCTGAATCGATCCTTAGTTTCGAAGCACAATCATGAATCTCTAATCCTGTCTTCAAATCTCTGAGCTCAGAAGCTGCCGACAAAGCACTTACACATGATACCTTATTCATCATCGGAATCTTTTCTTTCATGCAGTCGAATAACTCCAAAACCTCGTAATACATCCCATTATATGCATAACCAGACATCATTGTCCCCCATGTAACATCATCTCTTCTATTCATCTGATCAAAAACTACATGAGCAGTACCAGCGCAGCCACACTTTGCATACATATCAATCAAACCATTAGAAACTGCTGTAGGGAAGTCCCTCCTCCAAATGTATCCATGAATGCATTTACAAGAACGGACATCCCCCAGTTTGCAAACTGCAGGAAACAAATTCAGCAAGCTCACAGCATTAGGCTGAATACAAAAATTCGACTGCATATTCTTTAGCAACTCCAAAGCCTCGTTCGGCTCAACGCTCTGTGCCAACCCAGAAATCATAGCATTCAACGCTACAACATCCTTCACAGGCATTTTATCAAACGTTTTTCTTGCAAGACTCAGTTCACCCATTTTACAGAACATATCAAGAAGCCCAGTCCCAATAAACACGTCATGCTCAAGTTTTCTATCAAGTATCTGACGATAGATCAGTAAACCCTCTTCCGGGTCTAAAATTCCCGTGCAAGCTTTCAGAACAAAAGTGTAAGTATACTTGTCCGGTTCGACCAATTTTTCTTGCATTAAATGGTACAATCTGATAGCTTCTTTATGCTGATTGACTCTTGTGTATGCTCTGATAATTGAATTCCACAAAATCACTCCAGGGTTTGGCGTGGAATCGAATATCAATCGAGAAAGTTCACATCTTTGAAAAGAAGAGTAAAGATTTATCAAATGGGTTTTTGAGGAATTATTGCAATAGTCACCATGTATAATCAACTGGCCGTGGATTTGTAGGAGAGTTTTGAAATCTTTACACAAGGGAAGCAAGTTGCGAATGCGGTGCACTTGAATCATTCCACAAATCTAGAAACAAAGCAAAACTGCCACTTCAATTTCAAGTTGGGATTATGAACGAAGAGCATGTTTCACCGAGGCATAAGTGCATTGGCGATGCCCAATTTGGAAAGAAGAAAAATATATTCAAGCGCACAATGCTAGGAATGTTGTCTTCATCAACGGGGAACAAGCAAGCACAGAATCAATGGATTTCTTTGTTTTATTAATCACAAGAATAGGACATCTCTTTAACTGTCTGAGAAATTCATCTCCCAGATATGAACAGTTGCAGTTTCTGCCATCGTCAGAACTTTGCTAGCTTCATCGCGCGAAGGGATGATGAAGAACACAGCGCTCTTGTGCTAAAACAACTTGGAATTTTTTTGAAAAGTTAGGTGTACCGTGTATTAGGCTGGTTCGGTTTCTGTGGTTTCGGTTCGGGTTTTATGTATAGTTATTCGGTTTGGTTGACATGTTTTACTCCCAAACCAAACCCAAATAATGTCGAACCCAATGATTTGGTTTGGTTTGGTTTCGGTTTGGATCCGGTTTGGTTTCATTTTTACAAGCCCAAACTATCAAAAATATAAAGTAAAAACACATTGAAGGTTTTCAAAACCCCAATCCAAACCTGAAATTATAAACAAGAAAAATGAAATGCGGGACTAAATACAGTATCAAATTAGTGTTTTATTCTCATTTCTCATCATCAGTCATCGGCCTAAACATTAAAAGATATCATACATTATAATTTATCGCGAAAGCAAGTTTAAACAAATGTTTCATTAAAACACTACCGGTACGAGGAGGAAGGAGAGGAACACGTGTGGGCAAGAGCGTAGACAGAGTTGTTTTGAAGTTGAATTGGAACAAATGTGGAGGCAGAGAAATCGGCGGAAGAGAAGAGGAGAGGTGCCGCAGCTTTGGGAGAATTTTCGAACCCTGGATGTTTAATTAGGGTTGAGTAATAATGGGTGTTTATATATGGTATGTAATTCGGTTCGGTTTCGGTTTCGGTGGGTTATAATTAGGATAATCCGATCCCAGACCATTTAAATTCGGTTCGGTTCCAATCCAAACCGATCTGATCGGTTTTATCTTGGTTTGGTTTATTTCGGTTCGGTTTGGGCTGATTTACAGTTCGGATTAGTTTTTCGGTTTTTTGCTCAGAACTGTCGTGTATAAATTTTTTTTCGGGTGGCAGCCTTTGTGAAATAAATTAAGTTATCTTACTCTCTGAACAAACAAATAGCACAACTGTTGTATCACAACATTCACGTTATATTATATTGGTTATAGCGAATCTACAATATAATCAATAAATATTACATCATGATCTTAGAACATTCACATCAGATACTCTTAACGAATTCTGTACTTTACAGTTTGAAACGTACATGTTTCTAGTTTACAGAATCTCTATCCAATATGAAATGCATCATATTCTTTATTTTAAATAATGCAATAGACATAAAAGTAATATTTACAGAATCTGTAAAAATACAGAAGTGTGTTTGTAATTCTAAAAAAAAATCCAATTCAGTAGAAAATCTTCATGTTAGAATTATGTTAGAATTTCCTTACGCTTGACAAGCCACGTATTTTTCATTAGGAGCCGTCACAATAATGCGTTATTAGGTGTGACGTTGAAGCATATCGTTGAGTTTGTAGGCGTTGATCTAATCGTTTTTAGCCGTGTTGACATAGTTTTATCGGCGTTTTTTTCTTGTGTGCAGATGGATACAAGTCGGTCTAGATGTTCAATACTTAAAGGTCATCTAACTGGGACTGTATGAAGTTGAAGGGATAATATGCCTTTTATTGAACTAGAAGTTGCTAGACTTTACTTGAAAGGGCATTCAACAGTCACACTTGCCAACATTTCCCACCTAAAACCTCAAACAAAGCTTTAAACTAGTCAAAGATTGTGATGTTATAACCACACCTGAGATGACAATAACGTGGCAATTAATCCTGCAACATTCATGTTGTGTCAATCGTTATGGCAAACCTAATGTGGAAAGACGGAAATTAAGATAACTCAAGAAATGATCAAAAACTCTGCACAAAACGGCAGTATCTTATTGTAAGAGCACCGGGGGGTCCGGGTGTAATAAGAAAAACAGGGCCCAAGGCACAAGGAAAACAAGGTATTGATACTAACCCAACAGTGTGTCATTAAACATTTGTAAACCATTGATCATGTTAGGACTCATTGTCTAACATAGATCCCACTTGTTTTATTGATCAATGGTCTACAAAATAGTATGATATGACATAATATTATTGCACAATGAAGTTGTAGAAACATTTTTCAAAACAGGATGGACACTAAAGCGGATCAACGAACTGCAGATACATTGAATAATGATGTAAGGATTCATAACTAAGATAACATAATGTAAACAAGGCAAATGATGGCTTTGTGCAACACATACAAACAAGCAAGGAATAAATTGAGCTCGGATATCGAAAGAACCAGAGGAAGAGAATCACACTACCTCTGTCCAAGATACACAAGTCCCTAACAAAAATCACACCAAAGTATAGGTACAAACACAATCCCACAAATAGTTAGAAATGTATGACATAATTGACTTTCATCAATACAAGAGACAATATGCAAATATTTATAATGTTTTCTTATTAAAGTTTAGGTATTCCAGACCTTATAAACATTCACCAAACATCAAGCAGTCTATTGGAGAACCCGTTAACTGCAAAGCATCTCACTTTCCGCCAGCCCGGCTTTGGATGACATCAAGTCCCATTTCTGTTGGATCAGTTGCTTGCAGCTCCACTTGGATACCGTCGAGTTCTCTCTTGAACCTGTCCTTGGAGCTTGCGTAAATCATCTTGTTTCTAACTCGAGAGGTATCGGGTGACCTTAGCCAATTAAGTACACAAAATCATGCCAAATATACCAATAATCATGATGAGATCAAACGAAAAGATAAGTGAATTACCAAGCAATGAAGAAGATTCGGCTCTTTGGAACATTCTCCTCAGTGAGAAAATCAAAGTCATAGACAGCATATCTACACTCGTTAGCAGGGAGGCTTGCGGTGAAATCTTCATAGCTCTCATCAGGTTCACCCAGTTTCTCCACCATAACTTGCTTCAGCTTTTCTTCGATCTTGTAGATAATAAAGCGATAAGTTCTCTTTGACTTAAGCTCCAGAAACTTCAGCTTACATGCATCATCAACAGCCATGCCTGATGCTGCGTTAGCCTACGGAAGATAGAACAGATATTTCATTAGTACAACTACACTGAAATACTAGAAATGCAACTAACACAAGCATCAGATCTAAAAAACAAGCATGAAAGACATTTACGATGACTGAAAGTCCCCACAAATACACACAGTAGCAAATCTAACTAAGTAACTAACACAGACAATTATCCATTTTGAACATCAGAACTTTCAATGAGAGCCTAATTGCGCCAAAAGGTCCTTTAGTTCTTGTAGCATGCATTAATCCATTCGTAAACACTCATGCAACTTTGCAAGGTGACTGGAGCTGAGTATTTGATTCACTACTATCCATTTATGAAAAGACAATAAAAAGCCCAAAAAAAAGTTCCCTAGCTGCAACTGGGATCGCCAATCAGTCGCTTATAGCCAAAGCATAGCCTTGACAACTCTGCTTCTATTCAAGAAATTTAAGCACCTACCCCACTAGATTAAGCAGAAAATTGATGGAACGCCAAATTTAGAAGCATGGCCTTTGCATCATTGCTTTACACAGTAGCACACAAAAGAGAAAACTTACATGTTCATGTTCCGATCCAAAGGCCTAAAATTCTCCATGTTCAACATGAACAAAAAAACGATAAAAAAGCTACTGAGATCAGATCTGATTCAATAATGAAAAGTACAAATTGATTTTTAAAATTGCCAATATTAGATTTCAATCCCACTCCATAGCTCAATTTGTTATGGATCCGATGACAATAACACAAGATTAATCAGCTAAAGCATTTTCCAGCTCGAAGTAATGAAGAAAGGATTTTTAAAAATTAAAAAAATGAATCAAAACTAAACCGGATCCATTAATCCAGAAGTTCAATTGTGTTTAAGAAGTTAAATCACAAACAAAATCTCCAGATCCAAGAAATATCACATGAAAACAAAAAATTAAAACTATGAAACTATAAAATTAGATATAAAAAAACAAACAAAATAGAACAACTGACCATGTCTTCAGGATAGAGAGAAAAAAGGAGAGCGATTCAAGAGGAGAAAGATGTAGAGGAAATCTAGGGCTCCGAAGAAGAAGCCCTCACAGTTAAGATATACTACTACTTCTCTGAAATGAGGAAAAAGAAGCTCCCTTTTGCCTTTACCTAATATTCTATTCTAAATTCGGGGAGAGCGTGTTTCTTTGTAGAAAAGTTGGGAAAAAAATTAAAGATGCTTAAAAGTAAATCTAAAATGATTTTTTTATTTTTTTTTTCGAGTACCACAAATATTATTCGAAAAGACTACGTTTACATAATTTAATCACAAAAACGACATAGAAAAATAATCTGGGTCTTACATTATTTACATAATAAGACGAATACAAAAAGACAAAAAAAATTGAATGGACCAGATCAAAGTTCGGTATTCTTTCGGGATTTATTTATGTGAACATAGCTTTTCCGTATATTATTATGGGAAGTGGTTTAAAAAGAAAGAAATGAGAGAAAAAAAAATCAAATTCAATCATTTCTTTGCAGATGAAATTGACCTCAAATTGCTTATTTCATTTGTTTGTGTTTTTTTGGCGACAAAAAATAACATTAAAAAATATCAAATAATCTAAATAAAGATGACGAAAAAAAGGAAAATATAATGAAAGAATTATCATTTTAGACATTCAGATCAAAAGATATATTCGTTTTTGTAATTGAATACGAAAAAATTTAAATAACAGTGGAATAATGACATGTCATTTTTACCAAAAAATAAATAAATATTTCACGATACTCTTGCATATTTCTATATTCAAATTCTCCTTTTAAATGTTTCAAAAATAATTATCCTTTTAAACAATAAACCCTATTATTATTTTTACATAAAACCATTTTCATTCTTATCTTTAGACACGTTAATGATAGGCGGCTTCTATTTGAACCATATAATTATTATTGATTTTTTTTTTCATTTACTTTTGGCACCACATATGTATTTCTTTTTTTTAGTTTCGGCACCACACTACAACCGTGCCAATGACGCGAATTTTCGATAATAATTTCAGTAGACTGGCGTTTTCACCAATGAAGCATTTATAACTATAATATCAGTGTCACTGACGTTGTTATCGAAAACAAACTTCGCCAAAGTGTCGCGTGAAAATTAACACGCGTATTGAAAAAATAATTGTAGTGTTCAAACTAATTTTTGAGTCTTGCATAAAAATAATCGTAGTGTTCAAACTAATTTTTACAAAACTATCACCTATAAAGGACGATGATGCGCAACGTTAGTAAACCGTATCCTCAATAAAAATAAGTGGCTTAATGATATTGGCGTTTCAGGGTCATTTACAAAAGCTATCACCTATAAAGAATTTATGATGCGCAACGTTAGAAAGGTTATATTTGTACGATACATTAGCCTCTCTCATTTTTACTCTCTTTCACAAAATAAGTTTTATCGTGGCAATGTCGACCGGGTCGGCTATGTTAAGATCAGGGTCATGGGCACTTGCCACTTTGGAAGCCAATCCCTACATGTTTAAACTCATTCATGTACTGCTTGTTAAAAATATGCAATAGGCCTTAGGTAATTTATTTTTTTGGTTTGATTGTTATTTTACAAAAATATTACTATGTTAGCTTAAACATATTTTAAATAAATAAATACATGTTACTACACAGACTAATAATTCTTGTTGGGGATAATTACGCTTTTAATCCCATATTTTTCTTTATTTTCTTAAAACTAGCACGTTAAAAACAGTAAACGCCGATCTTTAACGTGGTTGTATCGTAAACTGAGGTCCACGGATCGAACCCCAGTTGGTGGAACATAATTTAAAAAAATAAAAAAAAATTGTGCAAGTTGTACCACACTTGAGGGGGGGTGTTGGGAGAGATTGCCCACACTATTGAATGAAAATTTGTGCAAGTGTTGGGAGAGATTGCTCACACTTGCAGAAGTCTTTGTGAGAGATTGACCACTCTTGAATGCCTAAAGAAATAAAGTCATTCTTACCGCACCAATTGGTTTTAGTATAATGGTAGTGACACTGATCATAACATCTTGCTCGAGCCAGAGGCCGTGAGATCGAACCCTGGTTGAAACAATATTTAAAAAAAAAATTTGTGCAAGTGTTGGGAGAGATTGTTGCACACTGAGGGTAAAAATTAAAAAGTTGCAAGTGTTGAGATATATTGGAGAGAGTGTTAGGTAGATTGCCCACACTATCGAAAAAAAAACAAGTGCGCGTGTTGACAAATCACAACACTTGAGGGGTGTAGAGTGACATATTACTCACACTCTTCGTGATAAAGAAATAAAGTTGCGATTTACTAAAGAAATAAATACAGGGGTAAAGGCTTTGATCTTAACATGCGTTGTTTTTTTTTTTTTTTGGGAAGGTGTTAACATGCTCTTTTAAGATGTTGGTTTCTCAAAATTTCCACACCCTAATGATGTGACAACTCATATTGGTGCTAACTTTATTAAATGAGTAAAATGCAACATTTGGGGTTGCTCTAAGCTAGGGTAGTATGTTGTTACTCTGATTATTGCTCCCTCCGTTTCAATTTATCTGATGCAATTGTTAAAATCACGCATATTAAAAATATAAGAGTTAATGCATTACAATGAAATGACTAGAAAATCCTGAATATAATTAATGTAATATACTATTTTTTATCTCCTATTGTAATAAATAAGGGTAAAACCAAATATAAAAAAATGTTGCTTTGGGAATGATATTGCCTCAGATAAAATGGAACAACACATTTGACAATTGTATCAGTTATTTTGAAACGGATGAAGTACTATTTCTGAAATGTTTGAAATAATACATAAAAACAACTTACAACTTATACATGAAAAACACAAAATTACTAATTATTCACAGCATCTAGTACAATGTTTATTTCTCTTCAAGCATAATGAGTGTATCATATTGTGTATACTCTAATTTTACGTTAGGATTGCTGGAATAGAATTAGCATGATTCAATTCTTACGGTTGTCATTCAATGGAATGCAATTGACGAGATTATATAGCATGCATGTGACATTATGCACGGTGAGTGATCGACAGACAATGGTAGGTTACGGGTGATGATGAGTCACGGGTGCAGGGGTCGGTGGGGATCAACAGTGAGTCAATGACACATGATTCATTAGAAACAATTTTCTTGTGCATTTTTTTTTGGCGGGGTGAGGGGCTTAGGGGGTGTGGGTGGCATGGGAGGGTCAACAGTGGTTAGTTGTCTACGAGAAACAAACAAAAATTTTGACTAAAAAAAAATCATGGTGTAGGGGTAGGGGTGATCTACGAATTTTCGGTGTTCTTAAAACTAACCCTTATCTATTCATTTTTGGTCCTCGAAGTATAGATTTTTTAAATACTTTTAAGACACTTAACGGATTAACCTAATATTGAATCCGTTAAGTGTCCAAGAAGTATAACAAAATATATAGTCAAGAGATCAAAAATGTCATTATGAAAAAGATGATGGCTAGTTTGATACAATAAGAAAGTATAAGTGACCAAATGCGTCGTATTTTGATTATTTTTCAAGCAATGCTATGATATGACGTTAGCCTTTATGCTTCCATTAAATGTCCTAAGAGTGTAACAAAAAAGTATGGTTAGGAGACCAAAAAATTCGATATAAAGTTATTGCGTGCTATGTTGAGACAAATTGCTTACACTCTTAATGTATACGAAATAAAGTTGCGTCTTTACTACCACCAATTAGTTTTAGTACAACGGTAAGCGTTTAATCTTGACATGGTATCGGAGCCAGAGGTCATGAAATCGAACCCTGGTTGGAACAATATTTAAACACTTGAGGGGGTGTTGGGACAAATTGCACACACTCTTAAATGTATAAGGAAATTGTACAAGTGTTGGACGGATTGCCAAAACTTGAGGGATGGTTTTGGGACAGATTGCTCACACTCTTAATGTATAAGAAATAAAGTAGCGCATGTACTGGTACCAATTGGTTTCAGTAGAATGGTTAAAGGAGTTGAGACAAATTGTCCACACTCTTAAATGTATAAGGAAATTGTACAAGTGTTGGACTGATTGCCAACACTTGAGGGAGGATTTTTTACGATCGATTCACACTTTTCTTAATGTATAAGAAATAAAGTAAGCGCATGTATCTTAAATCAAATTGGTTTTGATAGAATGGTTAAACGTTTGTTCTTTAACAGAGTATAAATAAATAGCCTAAAAAAAAAGAGCATAAATAATTCAATTTTATTATAATCCAATTATATTAATTGTTAGTGATAAGGCTATTAGTTGTACCGACTCTTTGTTTGTCGGGTGATGAAGCTCTTAGTTGTACTTTGATCTAAAATAGTTTGACGTTATCTTTGGGTTTCCATAATACAGTAACTTAACATGACAAATTTGTCATACATGAAAATTCAACTAAATATTTCAAAAAAAAAAAAAAAAAAAAAAAAAAATCAACTATATATCTCGTGATGATGTAAGGATGCATGCATTTGAAGCATATAACTTGATGGAGGCTAAAATATATGAACCAAAGATGTAGTTGCCGACATACGATTCATAATAATTAGGGCCAATTATTTAAAAGGACAGATTTTCAACTTATTAAGGGTAATAGGACACTCCGAAATCTTATTTAGTTATAAGGACATTCTAATTTTAACTAAAAGTTCAGCAAGCTCCCTTCATATTTATGCTTAGAAAAAGCTCCGATCCGTACGTAGACATGTCCTGTCCATGGCAATCACACAATAATACGATATCACTCCAATGAAAAAATTAAAGAAAAAGGGTTGATTTTATCCATTTTAATATCTCGCACTCGCAGGCAACGTAAATATATATTATGCAATTAATGGAGAATGATCGATCAGGAATCAGGATTAATGGAAGTTTGTATCCAGAAAAATGACGTCTAATTTTAACTCGGATTATCATAATTTTTTCACTAAAATTCATATTTTTTCGTCTTCTTTATTCTAAAATCAAATTTGATATTTTTCCGAATAAATTTCATAAATCATTTTTTTTTTCATAAAAATCGACGTGGCGTATTGATCACCGTCATACATTGACTACCTACCCCGATGCATTGACCACCGGGATCCATTAACCACCCCGATGCATTGACCGCCGCGATTCATTGACTACCATGATGTATTGACCGCCGCGATCCATTGACAACCTTGATCAGTGACATCTCATTGTAACGATTTATCCAATGACGTCTCATTGTAGCAATTTACAGTGACTTCTTATTGTAGCGATCTATGCAGTGATGTCTTATTGTATCGAATTATACAATGACGTGTTATTGTAACGATTTATGAAGTGACGTGTTATTGTAACGATTTATTCATACCTTTGGTCGTAAAATATGCCTTTAAACAAAAAAAAATACAGTTATTTTACAAAGTTATCAAACATTTAAACCAACACTAATCAAATAAACCAAGATCAATCAAATATTTAAAGATAACAAAGAAATAAAGTTACTTTACAAAGTTATCAAATGTGTGTATCAAGTTGTATATGCGGTGACATCAATATCATTACATCAGTTATCTAATTGTAAATACAGTCATCAATGTCACTGCATAAGTCATCAATGTCACTGCATAAGTCATCAATGTCACTGCATCAGACATCAATGTCACTGCATAAGTCATCAATGTCACTGCATAAGCCCAGACCACCAAGATGATCATAGAGGGCACTCTTGTCAATCTCTTGATGATGGTAACTCTTGCACAAATAATAAAACACACTCTGCACTAATAGGCCAGCCAGATTAACTATCACCAACAACCCAACCAAGAATCCACCAACCATAATTCTTGTAAGCACACCATGATTATCCCCACCATTAACCACAACTGATGAGAATATAGTGTGATCAGTCCACAAATAGCCATATACCCAAACACAAGGTTGAAAGCTATCATGGTCCTGCCCTTTAACAACTTATAGCTCTTTTTCATAGTTGCAAGCCCATAAACCGGCTCCAATACAGAAACCACGCTAGCCAAATACCACAAAGCACTTATATCGGCCTACAACCCAAGAAACAGGACAAAGACAACCATAAGAGAAAAGAAAAACAACCCCAAACTATGAGTATCCACAACTATTATAAGCGACACTAAACCCAAAAAAGACTTAATTGTAAGCCACCATGGTGAGTGAAACCCATAAGAAGGTAATAAAGAGCCTCCTAGATCGTACTTGTGCTGCGAAAGCAAAACGGACTATATCATATATTATAAGCACCCAAATACACTATCAACTAATTAGTAAAACACAATCTATGAATGCTTTGAATGTTTCTCCTAGACGTGTTATTGTGTCACTACTTCAGACATCAATGTCACTGCATAAGTCATCAGTGTCCCTGCATCAGACATCAATGTCACTGCATAAGTCATCAATGTCACTCCATCAAGTAGCATGTAAATCAAAAAAATAATTCTTACTTCGGTAGTTCTTGAGCTTACACTTCTTTGTCAAAATGCATATAAACAAAAATGAGACCGTAAGTAAACATCGAAAAGCTATTGACTGCATCAAACATCAATGTCGTTGCATCAAACATCAATGTCACTGCATAATTCATCAATGTCCTGCATGATCGTACATAAATGTCACCGCATAAGTCAAAGAATGTCACCGCTGATAAGCCTGCACCACCAAGATGATCATAGAGGGCACTCTTGTCAATCTTTTGATGATAGTAACTCTTGCACACATAGTAAAACACACGTTGTTTGTGCCCTCCTGATAATTGGATTCATTGTGGAATCCCTCAATTCTTTAACACGATCTTGAATCATTTGACGATCTTGTTTAGCTTAATGTCCCTGCGTCATTCATCAATGTCACTGCATCGGACATCAATGTCCCTACATCAGTCATCAATGTCCCTGCATCAGACATCAATGTCCCTCCATCAAACATCAATGTCCCTGCATAAGCCATCAATGTCACTGCATAAGACATCAATGTCACTGCATAAGTCATCAATGTCCCTGCATAAGTCAGCAATGTCACTGCATAAGTCATCAATGTCCCTGCATCAGTCATCAATGTCACTCCATCAAGTAGCATGTAAGTCAGAAAAATATTTCTTACTTTGGTAGTTCTTGAACTTACACTTCTTTGTCAAAAGGCATCAAAACCATTAAAAACAGAGCATGCTAAGCAAATGACAAACTACATAGCACGTTTTATATTGTTTTGATGTGTTAGCCCTCTTTGTTGGCTTTATAAGTGACCTTGTATGCATTTGTGTGTTATAGGCCCACACTCGACGGAGTGTGTTGAAGTTTTTAAGATGTTAAATACTTCGTCTTTTCAAGTACAATCCGGCCAAAATTCGAGTAACTAAACTAAACCACTGCAAGTTTACACAAGTAATCCGAGTCAATAATTACATTTGTAGTTGCTTGAATTTGTGCTCCCGGATTCGGGCAAGATGAGTAAAAGGAGAATTTGAACAAGGAAGATTCCGAAATCGACATAGGCGTGTCGAGTAAACAGAAGGGATTGATCATTGAAGGTTACGAAATAGATGGGATTTCGATTGCAGGTCTAAGACTTGTATAATTATCCCTTCTATGAGCTTATCGTTTGATATTGGGAAATGCCCTCAACGCGCTATCAGTCAACAGTACCTCTTCGTCTCTCATGGCCATATGGATCACATTGTATGTTAATCCTCTCTTTCCTTTTTGGGTACCAAAGATTGGAATTTGATTTTGCTGTTTGTGCTTACTTTTTCAGTAATTTGTGATTTGGGAAGTAACAGTTTTAATGGTACTAGCTTTTTTTTTCTAGAGTTCGTTCATTGTAGTAATGGTGATGAAAAAAATTATGGCGGGGAAGAAGGGATGGGCAGGGGGGTGAAAGAAAACTAGAAAAGACTAACCTTTTTTGACCTCTCCCTTCTCAAATCAACAACATAAACTTCATCATTGAATCCAATTTTCTGCAATTTCAGTCACAAGGATACTAACTATAACTAAATAATACAATCAAACAACATAAACGGACAGAAAGACACTACCTTGGGAGCGATGTGGAGTTGGTAAACAAGACCAATTTTCTTGGTGAGAGCTTCACCGGCGTCAGTGTTGAGGTAGAGCTTCATTTGCTCCAAGAGAGCGTCGGACTTGAGCTGTGCAGTTGACTTGTTGTCGCTGCTCGACGCCATGGCTGAAGGTTCCGTTCCGTCCAGTCCTAGCTAGAAAAATAAGCTACCGTAAACGGCGAGGTGCAATCGGGGTATACCGGCGAAGTGCAAAGTTTCTGTCAATTTCCTTATAAATTACTACTAGTACTGTAGTACTTAATTTTAGCCGGCATGAAATAAATTAGATTGTCCTTATAACCGAATAAGTTTTTTGAGTGTCCTAAATGATCATTAAGTCTCTAGCGACGGCCTTATAACTAATAACCACTAATAATTAATAATCGAGTCAAGAGTATGTATGACGACATGTTTTTTATGATATTGATATTAATATGATTTATATCGACATTTTTTTCTTTTTTTACGTTTTAATTGATGATTTAAAATGTTTTATAACATACTTTTTACTTGATTGTTGTGGTTTAATTGTGTTAAAATAATAGAGGTGTGTTGAATTGATTGATTCTTTGTAATACTATATATTCCAAGACATGCATTTGTGAATACAAAGCAAGATTCGATCTCTATTGATTAGTGTGGAATTGATACTCGTAGATCGGGTAATTAGAGAAATACGCTCATTGACTGATTTTTTTGTAGTACTATATATTCCGAGACATTCGTGAATACAACCCAAGCTTTGGTCTCTATTTTTTGTTTAAACATGATATCAGAATCACTACGTTATCAGAGGCCATTCTGTTACACGCTTACACTGAGTTTGATGTATGTTTATTGCTCAAGTTGTTTTAGTGCTTATTTGCTCAAGGACGATCAAAAATTAAGTCATGATAGTGTTGCATCGAGTCATGATAGTTTGCATCGCAACGCTTTAGAGCCCACCACAGAACGCCTCGCGCCTCTTAGGATACCGAATCCTTACCCGGAAATAGAACATTCGGCACGTATAATATAAAATAAATTATATATTATACGTAAACCCAGGGCCGTCCCTGTGTAATCACTGGCCCTAAGCCAAAACAAAAAAATTGGGCCCTGAACACTTTCAAAATATTAATATATCACAACTATTTTGAGGTATACTATGTTGATAAGCGTTATAAAAAATGTAACAGAATTTAATTAAACTTTCTTTTCACTGAATTCGGCTATAAATTTGGGTTTTTACCAGGTTGTTAGCTTGAATAAAAAAAATTGACCAAAAATACACTTCTATTATATGAAACGTGGGCCCTAAAATTGCAACTTTCGGTATAGGCCCTAGGCCGCGGCCTTGTTGGCCTGCCCCCAGGGACGGCTCTGCGTAAACCTCTACTACGTCGAATCGAGTTTCGCATTTACGGAAGCTAAAAGACTCGGGTGTATTTTTTTTTTACAAGATAAGAATATAAACACAATCATTCTAAAGATAGAAAAGATATCTTACAACAACGAACTGCAAATCTTACAGCCGTGCGATGTTCAAAGAAAGGAAAGAAATACAACAAACATCTTATAAGAAAATGTCAAGAAATACAACATGTCTTGAAATGAAATTACAACATAAGACTTGAAGGGAAACAACATAGTTTAGTAGTAATGAAATATGATAAAAGCATAGCATGACAAGTCATCAAACATCATCCTCGAAGTCCTCATTGAACTCCTGTTCCACCTGTTCGTCTTCTCATCCCCAAACACAACAAACATGCATTTGAGGTAAGTACAAAGGTACTTAGCAAGAAACAAAAGTTATTGCATTACATATACATTGTGTACAAGGTCTAAGTTCCACAAGTTAAGTGGTGATTGGAACTTAGTTATATGCAAAATGGTGTAATCTAACTTCACAATAAAAAGTTAGATATAAGAAGAGTCAGCTAAAGTGTTTTTATAAACACAGCAACAGTGGAACAACTGACTAATATACATTTCAGCAGACTTACACTCACAGGAACCTGCTGATGTATATCTCGGATTATTCAAAGGTTACATTGGGAGATTACAAAGAAAGGGACAACTAACAACCTCTGATTTTATCAAACAAATCAATGGTTAAGATTAAATGGATGTTGGAAAGATTCAGACCTTTATCCAATGGATACAAGTCAAAGGGTGAACAGATCAGAATCACAAAAAAAGTCGACAAAGATTATCGATCTTATGAACAAAGATGATGTGAAGCAAGTCAAATGGGACAAATCTGAAACGGCTATGTTTGAATTTCAAACATAAGTCACAAGGATTCCTACTTATAAATAGAGGACTCCTAATTCAGATACAAGTGATGATTTTTGAAGAAAAATAAGGATCCATCTTGAGCTATCAAAATTAAATCGATCAAACACCCTGCTGACCCTACTGAGCATAAGGATACTGATCCAGTACAACTCTTCAAATGTAATCTGCATTCAAGCTACATCAAGTTTACACACTTGAAGACATCAAGATGCTGATCATATCATCCTGATCAAGCTGCTGAAAGCCGAATCACTTACTTGATTCAAACTTTCTTTTACAAGAGATCTATTGAAGACAGTGAAGCATCTTTGGGTATCAAGGACTGTTGTTTGTGGTGGAGCTGGTGAAGAGGCAATCCTACCCTTCAAGGACCAGTGGAAGACTTTGGAGCAGCAATCCTACCTGTTCCAAGTGTTTAGTTTGTGAAGCCATAGTTATTGGAGAAGGACAAGCAACTTAGGGATTTTTGTAACAGCTACCTCAAGAATCTCTAGTGAATTACCTCCAACATCACAGGAGAAGAGTGGACTGACAGGATTACACCACCTGGAACCACTATAAAATCTGGCTACTTACTTTCTGCATTTATATTATGTATTTAGTATATCTAGCACATCAACCTACTGAATCTAGCAACTGAATTCACACACATACACTACTAAGTATCTAATACTTGGTATCATACTTTAACAACAAGTTACAAGGCTTAATTTTTGATATATTCCGCTGCACAAATTCAGTAAACTCAATAGTCAGCAGACTACTGAGCTATCAGCAGGCTGCTGAAGTTGCTGAGTTTGTTAACTCCAAAAAGTTTTAAGTGTTAAGTTTATTCACCCCCTATAAACTTAACCAAAGCCTTTTCGAGGGACCAACAATTGGTATCGAGCGAAGGCTTACATTGCTCAAGTAATCCTACTTGTTGTGCTTGTGAAAATACTTTGAAAACTTTTTCAAGTTTCTGATTTTCAAAGATTTGCATCATGGATAACAATCAGTATGCTAGAACAATGTTGTTGTGTTCTTTAGATCGTTTTGATGAGTACAAACGTCGTTTGCAGGCTTATCTAGCTGCAACACATGATGAAATGATGGATGTGCTGACAGATGGACCACTGGAGATTACCAAGTCGATGAATGGGAGATGAGACACAAGACATTCCAAATCCAAAAAAGAAATGGATCAAGATAGAAAAGAGCAAACCTCAACAATATTGCTATTGATATTATATACAGAACTTTGGATTGCAATATGTATATGAAGGTGAAGGATTGCAAGACTGCAAAGGAACTTTGGGATAAGCTGCAATTAATCTGTGAAGGCATTGATGCAATCAAAAAGAACAAGATCAGTGTGGCAAAGAAGAAGTTTCAGGAGTTCAAAATGAAACCAAATGAGACCATTGAACAAATGGAATCTAGGTTCAATGCAATCATGGATGAACTCACCCTACTGAGTGTGAAGTACTCACAAGAAGAGATAAATTCAAAAATCTTGAAAGCATTACCTGCAAAAGAAGTTTGGGAGATGAAGGTGACTGCTATAGAAGAAATGAGGAGTTTGCATGAAGAAGACACCTTCAAATTGTTTTCAGTTCTTAAGGCCTATGAATTTAGCAAAAATCTTGTGCCTGAGACTGAAAAAGAAGAGCCAAAGACCACTGCATTGGTCGCTTCACATCAAGAAGAAACATCAGGAGCTCAAGATGATCTCTTGGATGAGATGCAAGAGCAGCATTGCCCTTGAGCAAGAAAATCGGAATGATGAAAATCGAAAGGGGTTCTCAAGGAATTTCACAAAGAAATTCAAAGAAAAGAAGAAGGATGAATCAAAGAAAGACAATGATTACTTGTGCTATCATTGCAAGAAACCAGACACTTCAAGCTGATCGTCCCGAATTAAAACAGAAAAAGGAACTCGATTATCTTTGTTTTAATTGCAAGAAGCCTGACATTTCAGACTGATTGTCCGGACTTCATCAAGACCAAGAGCCAACAAAGAAGATCGGCAAGAAAGCTATAGTTCTTTGAAGATGAATCGAGGATATGAAGTAGAATCGGAAAAATGAAATGAATCATGATCTCGCACTTGTTCTTGATATGGAAGATTATGCTTTAATGGCAAATATGGATGAAACAGAGGAGGTATACAGTTCAGATCTATTAACACTCTCTGCTGAAGTGATTGTGAATCAACTTGTGGTTCAAATCCTAAAAATTCTGACAATGAAGAAACTTTGGATGCCATCCTTAATCAACTAAGGATAATACAATCTGGTTATGAGATTGTGAAGGCTGAAAATGAAGCTATTCAAACAGAAGTTGAAAGGTTGAATGCTGAATTAAGAGTTCTCTCAAGGGTAAGGAAAAAGAAGTTGGACGAGATCGGATAAGCTGCTTTGTACATTCAAGAGTCTGCTTGAATCTGGCTGAACAATCTTGTTCATCCACTGCATTCAAATCTGGAAAGCCTTATGGTGATAAAACAGGGCTTGGATTTGGAACTCAACAATCCAACAAGAGTGGATCCAGAAAGGTTACTGAACCTAGTGCCAGAATTGGTCCTAAGTTTGTGCGCGCATAAGATCCAACTCCAAAAGGGTTCTTGGAGGCGGTGAAACCCTTACTGAGAAAGTTTCAAGGAAGCAAAATCAGAAGTCAAAAAGGTCAACAACACCTAACAAAAAGAACAAATCCAAAAATAGGATTGTTGTACCTTCTAGACCTGTTGATAGCAGACCTGCTACCAAGTCTGCTGGACCACAAAAAGGTAAAAGTCAGAAATATTCCAAGGATAAGAATCCTAAACCTAAAAAGTCAATCATTTGAGGATACTTATCTCGGGGAAAGGTAGACTGCTCTCTCTGCGATGATGATTGGAATATTCCTGCACCTACTGCTAAAAACAACACATATAACCATGTTGCCAGGGTAAAACCTAAGCAATGGAATCAGCAGAGGACTCAGTAGAGGACTTATATAAGATCTCAGCAGGGACCTCAGCAGACTCCATATTACAAGGCTGTTCGCCTGTTCCTAACAGACAGCAAACCTATGGTTATCCTTGTGCTTCTAACAAAAGAAATCACTTTAAACAACATTATGTTCCAAAAGGCCAGAAAACATATGTGAATCTTACACAACCAATTGTTAGACCTTATGGATGTGTAGAATACATGTATGAACAAAAGTATGATACCTTTCAAAGAAGACCTTATGGAAACTTGCCAAGGGTCATGCTTACCACTGACCATTATGGACCCAAACATGTTTGGTACCTAAAATGCATTAACTTTGTTTTGAAGGGTGTCTGAGTTTGATGTGTGTTTATGCATCTGAATAGTTTGCTTCATCTAGTTGGCCTATTACATCTCGCATTTGCATTATTATATTTATTGCTCAAGTTGTTTTAGTGCTTATTTTGCTCAAGGACGATAAAAAATTAAGTCATGATAGTGTTGATATCAGTGTGGCTTCCGCCACAACGCTTTTAGAGCCCACCTGTAACGCCCCGTTCCCGGATACCGAGTCCTTACCCGGAAATAGAACGTTCGGCACGTATAATATAAAATAAATTCTATATTATACGTAAACCTCTACTACGTCGTAACGAGTTTCGCATTTACGGAAGCTAAAAGACTCGGGTGTATTATTTTTTAGAAGATAAGAATAGAAACACAATCATTCTAAAGATAGAAAAGATATCTTACAACAACGAACTGCAAATCTTACAGCCGTACGATGTTCAAAGAAAGGAAAGAAATACAACAAACGTCTTTTAAGAAAATGTCAAGAAATACAACATGTCTTGAAATGAAATTACAACATAAGACTTGAAGGGAAACAACATAGTTTAGTAGTAATGAAATATGATAAAAGCATAGCATGACAAGTCATCAAACATCATCCTCGAAGTCCTCATTGAACTCCTGTTCCACCTGTTCGTCTTCTCATCCCCAAACACAACAAACATGCATTTGAGGTAAGTACAAAGGTACTTAGAAAGAAACAGAAGCTATTGCATTAACTAGATTTCACGAAGATAGACTTACATTGTTATTACGTTATCTTTAATTGACCGACTCAATTCTAGGGTTCACTTCATGCTCATCAACACGTTGTGACTAAACGTTTCTAACTTAACTCAAGTTTGTTACACCGGCATTCAAGGGAACTACGCATGGTGCTACCCACCACGAGGTACCGTTTGCAACCTATTAGTGGATCACACCAATAGCCACGGGTTAAGACCCGATAGTACATGTTCGGCGAAGTCCCTCTACCATTTAGCCGTTTATAGGCCAGTAGAGTTATTCACTTTATCTGACCGCCCACACATCGCGATATAGACAAGTGCCTTATCAAGAATGTTACGATGTTTAGTCTTTTACTACACACTTATGCAAATTATTAATCATTAACTAGACACCTAAGTGTTTTCAAGGTAAGGGCTCACTTAACAATTCTACTCCCTCGCTTAGACTCTAGACACAACACCCTAATCACGTACGCAGACATTGATGAATACTAATTCATCAAAGCACAAGCCATTCATACCCTTCCGACGGTCCCGAACTTCAACTCTACGGAAGAGTACATTCGGTGCCGGAACTAAACACATCAGAAGCTTAATCAAGGCTTGTTCATGTTCATTTAGTGTTATTAGATCAAGGGGTAACATTTAGAACTCATCTCGTAGTTTAAAACACTCAAAATAACATTTAGACAGTGTTGGGGGGGCGCCAAGTGCATCAGAGACTTCATTAAACTCTCTATTCAGGTTTGGGGGGCACCAAAGCCTTTGGGGTGCACCAAAAATGCATCAGAGAGTTCACAGAACTCTCTGAAACAGGTCAGGGGCGCCAAAACTGAGCAGACAACATTACATGCAATTTTCTGCACTCTATCGATTTCTACTCAAAACCAACCAAGTTTAACATCATTCTAAACATCATAACAACAAAAAATCTATACTTTAACCTCACATATCATCAAGCAAATGCATGACCATATTTAAACATGATTTCAACATCAAAACACCCCAAAACAAAACCCTATCTTCACCAAATCATAACTAACACAATAGAGAAGATTTCCTTACTTGATCAATGCACAACTCCAAGCAAAACTTCAGAAAGTTTGCAGGCACTTTTCAAACTCCACAAAACCCTATTTGATCCACAACCAATTCACAAACTAGTTAGGATCAAGGTTTCTAACTACTCAGAACTACGAATTACACAACTTTTTTCAGCCAACCATGATCAAAACGTGATGAATCCAATATTAGGGCTATTTTCATACCTTGATAAAATCTGGAAATCTTAGTATCAAAACGATCCTTGCCTTCTCACGTTGCTCCTGCTCTAGTTGAATCTGAAATCCGTCAAGAATTGACTTAGAAACTGAAGAAATACACTTTCCCCTTTCTTTTGCTCTCAAGTTTGCAGAGATGTTTCTCTCAAATTTCTGACATGATTTGGTAATTAGTAGAGAGGTTATTTCTCCTAATAAAACCTCCCACTAACTACTTAGCTAACTCCCTTAACTTTCATTTAATTGCAAAACAGTCCCCATTAGCTATATATATATATATATATATATATATTTCGAAAATATATACATATATACTTATAATCATTTATAAACTTTAAATGCATAAAAGAAATAAATATAATATTTTGTTCGCAAATTGACACGTCTGCCCTTTCCCGAGAATCAGAATATCACACCACCAGTCTGCAGATGAAATTTATTACTCTCTTTCTGGGCAAGTTAGCGTTCAGTCTACACTTCACCTACATTAAAACTTGAAGACATTAAATCATTCACTATGACTACTTGAAACGCACCGTGAACAAAATGTGGGACTGGCATTAACAACATATTACATTAACAACATATTACACATAATGGCTAAAAATTCCACACCGTAAGGAGTGGATATGGAATTGTCCACGTACACTGTGTTCACGGTATCCTACACAAATATAATAATTTTATTATTATTTTCTCACAAATCTCCCATTCAAATCTCATCTCATATCTGACAAAAGATAGGACCCATTTTGGTTCTTTCTTTTGTTTTTAAGAGTGATACATTGAGCCATTGTGTAAACCAATTTTTACAAAAACTTGAAAAATAATAAAATAATGTACTTAAAAAGGTGTCGGTCATTGTGAAGTTTTGAACTTTTGATCATATGCTCTTACCACCTTCAAGGCTCTTCTAGCCCCAAAAAAATCACATTTGTAAGGGGCTTTTAGTTATTTAAGTTTGTCAACCGAAATTGTTGCAACAATAAGCTTATGACATAAATCATGTCATGAACAAGCTTGGACTCTCCAAGTTGGGTGAAAAGCCATTAATGCCCTCCCCCCTTCTTGATTTGGGGTGATTTACTTAACACTAAAAATGTAATTAACCCTTAATTAACCCATTAAACTTTGCTTAATCCGACCCCCTAAATTAGGGCGGGTAAGTTAACCAACCCTAATTTACGCGCCAAAATCAGATCAGTAGCCAATTACTCTGCTTCCGCCCCTCTCTTTGCAAACCGAATAACTCTGTTGTGTCTCTCCATCGGTGTCCAGTCATTGTCCTCGCCGGAACAGCCCTCTCTTTTCTTCTTCTCCGTCAATCATTGTCCGAGCCGAGCTGGGTGGTAATCGAAAGGGTTTCTTGGCTTTCCATACCGGTATGTGAATTTAGGGAAATTGAGTTTGTTAGTTTACTTACCCTGCGGGATTAGCTTAAACCGTGTGTTTAACTCTGAATTGAATTGAAAATGGGGGCGACCCTGATTGAGAATGGATATTTGATTTGAATTGAAATGGTTAAATGTTGAATTTTTGAATTGTGCAGTTATTACCCGGTATGACTACCTATATATATATCTATATATTTGGTTATATCTAGCTGCATTTCCAGGTGAATGGTAATCGTATTAATCTTAAAATATTGATTATAGTGTGACACAAGTTTAAACTTGTTAATGGCTATGTGAACTTCTATCTGCATTTCAAGGTGGATTGATTATAGTGTGACACAAGTTTAAACTTGTTAATGGCTATTTGAACGGAATTATGGTTTTTGTCTATGTGTATATTGGTTTGTAATTATTGTATTGAATAAAAACAGGATCTCGGTGAAGCGTGATGGAAGATAAAGTTTGTATTTTTATATTTTACCCTGTGGAGATTGAAAAAGACGTCAATGGTCTATGGTCTTGGAAGTATGTAGCGTGTGAATCTGAAGAAGTTTCGACGATTCTGAGTGTCAAAAAGAACATTACATTTGAAGAATTGTATGACATGGTGAAAAATGAGTTGGAAATCGATACAACTAAGTATGAGTTTGAGATGAAATATATGGTCCCCATTAGTAAAGCTAGACCGATGGTGCTTGATTGCGATAAGCTTGTGAATCGGTTTATATATGTTTGTAATTTAAAACAAGATGCTTTATTAATATGTTTGAAGGAAAAGGAAAAGTGTACCGAGGTTTATGAAAGTCAAGAAACATGTGAAGTAGTAAATGTGTCGGAAAGTCAAGAAACATGTGTTGAAAGATATGAAGAGACAGACGTTGATGTTTTGGCAAATGGGATGAAAGAGATGTTGGATGTAAGAAGAGAAAGCATGGAGACATGTGTTGAAAAGAATGTTAATGAAGAGATAGATGTGGATGTTGTTGGGAATGCCATTGAAGAGATGTTGGATGTAAGAATAGAAAGCATAGAGACATGTGTTGAAAAGATTGTTAATGAAGAGATAGATGTAGATGTTGTTGGGAATGCCATGGAAGAGATGTTGGATGTAAGAATAGAAAGCATAGAAACATGTGTCGAAGATTCTCATTTGAACACGGGGGTTGACAATATGGACTTTAATGAGCAACTTGAAGACTCCTTATTGGTGAATTTGGGTGAAGATGTTTATTTAGAAGAATCATATCAGAGAATTAGCATGAGCGGGGCTGATGAATTGTCAAATGATAATCTTGATGGCTTTGTTGAGAGAAATGAGATTGTTGATCCCTTGAATGCACCCCCAACTATGGTTAACGTGCAAAGAATTGAACATGAAGACTTTCGTTGTAGCCGTCTTGTAGGTGATACTTTAGTGTGCATTCCCAACATGAAGACTTTCTTGTGAATGATCCGTTTAAATGCAAAATTTTTTGGTATTCAAACTTGCGAAGTTGGCTACTGAAGTACAAGTTTGAATTCAAAACGCAAACTTCCAACAAAAGCGTTTATTCAGTTTTATGTGAAGCCGCCGGATGCAAATGGCGTTTACGAGCCACCAAACTTCAAGCACCTTCTGAGCGATTTGTAGTGGTAACGTATGCAAATAAGCATAGCCGCCCACCTATTGCTCCTCGAAAGACCATAGACATGCTACGCACAAGCTAATTGGCACATACTTTGCCAGAAGGTTTAAAGATGTCAATCGTATTAACGCACCAAAGGACTTGATGCATGATTTCCAGCAAGAATTTGGATATGATGTAACTTATTGCAAGGCGTACATGGCTAAGGGTTATGCGTAAAGATTGATAAGGGTAATCCAAACAAAAGTTGGGGAGAATTACCCAAATATTGTTATAGTCAAGAAGCTAGAAACCCGGACACCGTATATCATATTGAAAAAGTGATGGAATGTTTTCAAATACTTTTTCATGGCACTTGGTCAAAGTATTGAGGGATTTTATTTGGCGTCGCGGAAAGTCATTTCGTGGACGGCACGCATTTAAAAACGCGTTATAAAGGGACCTTACATGTGGCAACATGTCAAGATGCAAATCATCAAATATTTCCACTTGCTTGGGGTGTTGTTGCTTCTGAAAGTATAGAGTCTTGGACATGGTTTTTTGATAAGCTAAAACCCATCATTGGGGACACGAATGATCTTGCGATACTTTCGATCGTGCCGATAGTATTAAAACATCTTTCAAGGCGGTGTTTAAGAATGCGCACCATGGGCATTGCATGTATCACATGCAAAAGAATTTGAGGATGAAATATCCCCAGACGTGGTGTGGGAAAGCTCTTTCGTAAAGTCGCAGAGGCCTATCTGAAGCGAGATTCAAGTTGCATTTCAAACTTTATGTAGTAAATGTCCGAAAGTCGATTTAATATTTGAAAGAAGCAGAATTCCCTATGTGGGCTAAAGCTAAATTTGAGGATTTTCGTTACAACATAATGACCACAAACCATGCCGAGTCTCAGAATGCTAGGCTAAAGCGTGCGAGAATTTTCAATTGTTGGGTTGATTGAACATATCCGGGAGATGTTACAGATTGGTTTGCTAAAAGAAATGAATCATCTACAAATTGCCAAGATGCTCTTACTCCCAAAATTGAAATCGAAGTGAACAAAAGCTTCGAGTCGTGAAACGATTTTCGCTTAATACACTTTCCTCGAGATAAGTATGATGTTCAGACAAGGATGTCATTATTTCTTACATCGTTGAGTTGGATTTGAAGACGTGTACATGTAAAAATTCCAGATGGATATGTATCCATGCGAGCATGCACCATTTCTGTGTTGAAGTATATAGGGAAGCAAGCCTCCAAGTATTGCACTTGGTATTATAGCGTCAATTGTTGGAGGCTAGTTATTCCAAATGTGTGTATCCACTTCAAAATGAAGATGAATGTGTGTATCCCGATGATGTGCTTAACGATGTGGTTTTGCCACCGAAGGTGCCAAAGAGACAAAGTGGGCGGCCATCAAAAGAGGAAATGCTCAGCCGGGACAGAAAGAAAGGCGAAGTATGTTTGTGGAAAATGCGGTGTCAATGGTCATTACGCTTCCACTTGTAAGAGTTTGATTGGTGGAGAAATGCTCACCAAATGACACTCCTACTTTGCCATGATAAGGTATTGTATGTATTAATATTTAGAGTTCTTTTTATATTCAATCATGTTACATTGCATTAAGCTTGTTACCTTTTTAATTTCTTTGACAATGTTACAGGAAGGCGATGGGATACATATTGTGGCTGTTTAAGTATTAATGTTGATGAAGAGGATGAGATGTTTACATATTGTGGATGTTTAATCATTGAGGATGATTGGTTGATGTGTAAGATTTGAAGACGTAACTTGTGTTGTATTTTGAATAATGGAAAGTGAAGTGTTGATGTGTTTGTTTGTTATTGTATTTTGAATAATGGCAAATTCTATGTGTTGGTTGTTCTTCTTTGGTTGATTGGTTGATGTTTAAATCTGGAAGATGTAGATGATGTTGAATTTTGAATGATGGCGTCCATTAAGGATGTTGTAAAACATTCACTCTAGAAACAGATTTAAACTTGTGTCGGCCCTGGAAACAAGTTCAAGCTTGTGTTGCCCAAGGATACGGGTTTAAGCTTGTAAAACATTGATGTGTTGGTTGTTCTCCTTTTTGTTTAATGTGATAACCATTCAAATCCTTCAAATAACCATTAGATAAGAAAACCAAATGAAATGTACAGAAATATACAGAGAAATACAGAATACCAAGAAATTAAGTTTTTATTTCGTAAGATGAAATACGAAATAAAAGGTTAGACAAGTAATAGTCAATAATACAAGTTTCTTTTGAGATGAATTGTTCCCTACCCTGGTCTTCTCAAGTAGTGTCTCCAGGCGAGCAATCCTTTCTCTATCATGGAGTAACATTTGAACCATGGAATCTGAATTGCGACCTCTCAATAACTCAGTGACGTTGATCTCAACTTGTTCAATTTTTTTTGCATCATTGTCTCGCATGCACTTTATCATTTCAATATCATTTTGAAGGACACCGATTGTGCATTCAAGTTTATCTGTTTTCTTCATCAAGTTCACAGAGGTAACATCTTCATGTGGCCCAGTAGATGAAGACACCTTGCCATATGGCCTAGTAGATGAAGACACTTTGCCATATGGCCCAGTAGATGCAGACACCTTGTCCTGCCATATGAAATAGTCACATTTGACTTCATCATCCTGCAAAATAAGAAATTCCAATTATTATACTGATACATTATCCCTTGAAAGTAAATGGAAAGTATAACCAAAAAAATTAGTCATACCGCCAATAAGGACAACCGTAAAGCAGTCTCCCTGGTTAGCATCTGCTCCTCAAGTCACCAATTTTGCGAGAACGCCACATTTGCATAACAATGTACGCCATGAAATGTCCTGCATTCATTTACCTTGCTAGAAGAATCGGAAATCGGAGAAGTACCATCCTTCATATTTTGCTTCGAGTTCGCTTTCGAGATTGCAGCACTATGAAAAGAATTGTGCATGATTGAGTATTAAATGGTCCATCTATATCTCAAATAAATAACTAAACGCCCTAACAAGTACTACCGATTCACAAGAGTGCAATCTATGAGTGAATTTGACTGCTTCTTCGTTTCAAAAAAAACATAATTCATAAGAGCATAGTAACTCACCAAAATTAGCTCTGTTTAGTAATTGATGTCTAGGTAAATTCACCCCAATATGTTAGAAATTAGCTCAAATTCACAAAAATGGTGCCAAATTTCGGAAAAACAAAAGAGTTGCCTCGAAAGCCCCTGAAGAAAAGCTAAAACAAAAGAGCGAGTAACTCACCATAATTAGCTCTGTTAAGGCAATGATGCTCTGTTAATTCACACAAATATGTTAGAAATTAGTTCAAATTCAAAAAATGTAACAACATTGTGGAAAAACAAAAGAGGTACATCGGAAAGTCCCTAGAAGAAAAGCTAAAACAAAAGAGCAGAGTAACTCACCAAAATTAGCTCTCATAAGGCATTGATGCCTGTTAATTCACACAAATATGTTAGAAATTAGTCCAAATTCAAAAAATGTAACAACATTCTGAAAAACAAAGAGGTACTTCACAAAGCCCATGAAGAAAAGCTAAAACAAAATAGCAGAGTAACTCACCAAAATTAGCTCTAGTTGGTTTATTTAATGGAGATTTTGAAGGTTGAATGGTGGGAAGATCAAAAGAGGAAACACATCAATGAAAGGGCGGGGTGTACTTGGGTTGGTTAGAGGGTTAGTTGTGGGTGAAGAATTCGAATCAAATCAAATAGGGAATTTGAAAATTTCTAAATTTTGGGCGATTCTTTATGGAAAGCAGGCCCCAAAAATTTTGGTTGCAACAATTGAGAGGGGAGCAGCTTAAGGGCGGGAATTGATGATGATGGAGGGGGAGAGAAGGGTTCCGATCACAAAATTAAAAAAAAAAATCAAAATAATTATTCTAGTTACATCATTTGATTGATTATATTTATTTATTTATTCTAGTTACATCATTTGATTATTAAAAAAATAGTTAATACATACATCTTCTTACTACTAAATAAAAATTAATAATAATAATTAAAACAAAATTAAATGGACTTCCGATTCCATTAGAACTACTTATCGTGTGACATATACTCACGTAAGACACCCTAAACGGACTTATTGAGTGACATATTCACGTAATACACCATAAACGGACTTATTGAGTGACATACTCACGTATGACACATAAAAGGACTTATTGTGTGACATACTCACGTAATACACCATAAACGGACTTATCGTGTGACATACTCACGTAAGGCACCATAAACGGACTGATTGAGTGACATACTCACATAACACACCCTAAACGGACATATTGAGTGACATACTCATGTAAGACACCATAAACGGACTTATTATGTGACATACTCACGTAAGACACCCTAAACGGACTTATTGTGTGACATACTCACGTAAGACACCCTAAACGGACTTATTGAGTGACATACTCACGTATGACACCATAAATGGACTTATTGTGTGACATACTCACGTAAGACACCCTAAACGGACTGATTGAGTGACATACTCACATAACACACCCTAAACGGACATATTGAGTGACATACTCATGTAAGACACCATAAACGGACTTATTATGTGACATACTCACGTAAGACACCCTAAACGGACTTATCGTGTGACATACTCACGTAAGACACCCTAAACGGACTTATTATGTGACATACTCACGTAAGACACCATAACCGGACTTCTGATTCAATTAGGACTACTTATGGTGTGACATACTCACGTAAGACACCCTAAACGGACTTATTGAGTGACATACTCACGTAAGACACCATAAACGGACTTATTATGTGACATACTCACGTAAGACACCATAAACGGAGTTATTGTGTGACATACTCACGTAAGACACCATAAACGGAGTTATTTTGTGACATACTCACGTAAGACACCCTAAACGGACTTATTGTGTGACATACTCATGTAAGACACCCTAAACGGACTGATTGAGTGACATACTCACCTAACACACCCTAAACGGACATATTGAGTGACATACTCACGTAAGACACCATAAACGGACTTATTGTGTGACATACTCACGTAAGACACCCTAAACGGACTTATTGTGTGACATACTCACGTAAGACACCCTAAACGGACTGATTGAGTGACATACTCACATAACACACCCTAAACGGACATATTGAGTGACATACTCACGTAAGACACCATAAACGGACTTATTATGTGACATACTCAAGTAAGACACCATAAACGGACTTATTGTGTGACATACTCACGTAAGACACCCTAAACGGACTGATTGAGTGACATACTCACATAACACACCCTAAACGGACATATTGAGTGACATACTCACGTAAGACACTATAAACGGACTTATTATGTGACATACTCACGTAAGACACCCTAAACGGACTCACGTAAGACACCCTAAACGGACTTATTGTGTGACATACTCACGTAAGACACCCTAAACGGACTGATTGAGTGACATACTCACATAACACACCCTAAACGGACATATTGAGTGACATACTCACGTAAGACACCATAAACAGACTTATTATGTGACATACTCACGTATGACACCCTAAACGGACTTATCGTGTGACATACTCACGTAAGACACCCTAAACAGACTTATTGAGTGACATACTCACGTAAGACACCATAAACGGACTTATTGTGTGACATACTCACGTAAGACACCATAAACGGACTTATTGAGTGACATATTCACGTATGACACCATAAACGGACTTATTGTGTGACATACTTACGTAAGACACCATAAACGGACTTTTTGTGTGACATACTCACGTAAGACACCCTAAACGGACTGATTGAGTGACATACTCACATAAGACACCCTAAACTGATTGAGTGACATACTCGCATAAGACACCCTAAACGGGCTTATTGTATGTCATAAATCTAAAAAGATCAAATATCAATAGTGAAAATCACCGTAATGTCAATTGTCGTGACACATCGCTCTATCATTACTCGTCTGTGAAAATGATACTACTATCTACTCGCTTAAAAACAAAATGAAATGAATAAAAATGAAGGGAATGGACGGTCCGCGGTCAACAATGGACCCACGCCACCGACTATGTCATGTTTTGTCATCTTTCTACTTTTTTCACGCCTTCTATGCATGCATGCGATGGGGCGGTATATTCTCTCTTTTATTTCCTTCTTGTTTATCACGCAGAGTAGTTTTTTTTTTTTTTTTAATGCAATCCTATTTTTTCACGCCTTCTATGCATGTTTTTTTTCTTCCTTATATTCTTTATTATTATAATTTATAAAGTATGAAAATCTTATAATTACATTATTTCTCCCCGTTAATTAATATAATCTTTTTTCTTTCTTTTATATCAGACACTAATTAATTTTTTCATTCAACTCACATAAGCAATACAAATCATTTTATTTTCTTATAAACTACATATGATTCAAGTCTGCTCATTTCCAAGTCTGTTAAAATAACAACATACAATTCAAATTGACACAAGCTTTAACTTGTGTAACATATACAAAACTAGAAAATTAAAATTAAAATTAAACAAACAGACATAACAACAACAAAGTTTTTCAGAAATCATAGATAATGTGGCAGATGTGCAATCCTTTTCCCCGTCGTCTCGTTGCAAACCTGGACAACTTGATTGATCTTCCTCTTGTAGGTCTGCATCGTCTCTTTCAGATTTGACACCTCACAGTCTCTTGATTCAACCTCCTCAACCACCTTCACGTTGATGTTCTCGGTTTCATGAAGAAGTTCCCATCTCTGCGCCATCATGTCTTGCTTTTGCTCCTCCAGTTGGTGCATACAGGCTTTAACTTGTGTAACATATACAAAACCAGAACCAACCCCAAGGAAAAAACATAACAAACCAAACTCATGGCAATTTCCAAAGAATAGAAATATTTTAGATAAATATATTATACAATAAACATGAACATAAAAATAAAAGCATTAGTTTCAGGACATGAAAATAAATTATACAAACAAAAAATTAAAATTAAACCCAAAGTTTCTGCAAACAAACAGTAAAATTAAAATTAAACAAACAGACATAACAACAACAAAGTTTTTCAGAAATCACAGATAATGTGGCAGATGTGCAATCCTTTTCCCCGTCGTCTCATTGCAAACCTGGACAACTTGATTGATCTTCCTTTTGTAGGTTGATATATGTTAAATTTATAACAAAAATTTATCACATTTTATACATATTACTGATTAGTTTTATTTAAATATCTTAAAAGATAGTAAAATAACTTATAAAAATCTAATAAATACAAATAAATAACTTAATACAAATTATAACTTTTGTTATCAGATTTACCTGTGGTTTTGTTGTTTTTGAATTATGCAGGTATTTTGTGATACAAAGTAGAAGAATCGGAATCAAATTATACAAAAATCTGATCAAGTGGCAGATTTTGACAAATACGGCATAGGCCGGAGGAAGCCGGTTCACGCCGGATTATTTTTATGATTACCCCATGTTACCCATGTGCGTCTGACACAAGGCACTCAAATTCGGTTAATCCGGCGCACGCCGGATCAGTTTCGGCGCACGCCGGACCTGAAATCTCAGCCTATAAATACCCACATTTATGAGGTGAAAAAAACCGTACCAATATATATATCTCTATCATTATATATATTTTCTTATCTACTCTCTGTAAATATTATTTCAGTAGGCATTCTGCCATAAAAGTAGTATTAGTATTGTTGTAATAGCTAGAATAATTATTGAAGATTGTTGATTTCATCATCAAGTGTTACACTTATAGACGGAAGCCCTTCAACAATTGTAATCGGTAATATTCTATGGTTATTATATTTGTACAATTTTATATAATAGTAATAATGTATGTAGGCTAATTATACAACTAGCCAAGACATGTAATTGAAATATGTTTCTCTTTTAGGGGAATGGATGATGATTATGTTAAAATTTGAATAAAAATTGAATATGATGAATCTCTTTCTACTTGAACTAATTGATAGTCTGTATTGACGTAATTAACCAGTATGGACAGAAACATAACCTAATCATGAACTGACCAGAGACGTTAGGGTATGAGAAAATGGTAGAAAGACTGGAAGGTAAAATTGGCCGTATGACAAACGGAACCCTCTTTCTTATCTAGGGATAGAATATTTATACTCGAGAGATTATCATGTCAAATCATTAGGTTTAATTGCGGTTTTACCAAGGAGGAAGCATAGAACGAATTCGTGCACTCGTATGAGGGGAATTTGTTAGCTAAGGAGTATACCGTTTCACATAATCAATAACACTTTAAAACAAGAAGTTTGATCACATCCATTAAACTAAAAGAGATCATAATTCAATAACATTGTCTTGGTTAGTTCTTTTTAACTATCTATTATATTGGTATCTATATCTATATAAATATCTACTTAATTATTGTATTAATATCATTTGAATAACTCTAATTGGTAAAAACTGCGACTTAGATCAAGATAATAATATCTAATTGGTGTTTAACCACATTTTAAATTACATTTTCATTTCCCTGAGGGATACGATCTCGATTCACCAGACTAGACTGCAATTTGACCCGGTATACTGCCGGTAAGATTGGACACCCAGTTTTAGCCGATCATAGGTCTGCATCGTCTCTTTCAGATTTGCCACCTCACAGTCTCTTGATTCAACCTCCTCAACCACCTTCACGTTGATGTTCTCGGTTTCATGAAGAAGTTCCCATCTCTGTGCCATCATGTCTTGCTTTTGCTCCTCCAGGTTGGTGCATAAATTCCTTCCTTAACCGCTTCATCTCTTCCTCCGCTTCTTGCTTGAATATGATTCAATTTGTTGCCTTTCTTCCTCCAAAGATTTTCATGAATTCGTTTCTTTCCGTTGCCATTTTTTTCTTTGATGTGCTTCCCGATTTAGAGATATACGGTATTTATCTCAAAGATCATCCCGAGATATATATAGCCTAGGTTAACCCTAGGTTTATTGTAGTGTTGCAAGCAATTAAATGGATGCGGCGTTTCACATTTCAAAACCTGACTTTGTAGTTGAAACATTTCCAACGCTTCAGTAAACCTTCATGACTTTGGTAGTTGAAGCGAATCGAAGCCTTGTATTCACATTTTCTAAATCAAATTCCACCTTTTATTTAAAAAAACCAAAACAAATTCATTTTGAGAACCTTTCCTATAATAATTAATCCTTCAATAATATCACAATGTACTCAATCAACTACCTTATTATATCGTGAGTATTTTAATGTTAAACCATAGCACTAATTAAGGAGTATGGTTTTGTTTTATTCTATCGTGATTATTCTTTAATTATCTTAATATATCTATCAAAAAATCAAATTTTCTACCCAACTTTAACTTTGTGTCCAGCTATATTAATTAAGGAGTATGGTTTAATTTTATTCTATCGTGATTAATCTTTATTTATCTTCATATATCTATCAAAATACAATTTTCTACCCAACTTTAACTTTGTGTCCAGTTATATGGTTTTGTTTTAAACTTGATTATAGGGTTTAAACTTGATAATAAGTTCCAAAATGAACCTAAGTAAGAAATGAAGTACAATTACATGCACAACCAAAAATGTAAATGTTGATGATACTAACCTTTGGCTATTATTCCATCATCCTGCCTTTATTTGAATAACACACATTAGCATTTATGCCAGAATTCTTTAAGGCAAGGATATCTTCAACAAGCAGTCTGCCGTCATCATTCCTAGATCCACCGTTAATAGCCATTACAAATTCAGAGACAGAGTCGATTCCACAACAACCTTGGGAGACACCATAGTCCTTAGCAATCCACAAAGCTTCTTTGATAGCCACAAATTCTCCTTGAAGGATGGAGTTTCTTCCCATAAATCCCACAAATCCTCTATACAATATTCCATTACCGCTTTATGAAGACCCCACCAATGGCCACCATGCCTCTACCATTCTCATCAATATCCATGCAAATGGCATAAGTGTTGACCTTAATCCACCCTCGTGAGGAGAGTTCCAAAGCAATCCAATGAGGCTCCTTCACAACAAGAATACATTAATTAGAACATTCAATAGTCATAACAACATTATACATGTGTTAATATCAAATTTAAAGCAGGATTTTTTTAATACTAAGAATGGACTTTAGGGAGATGAGCCCCACATACTGATGGTACAAGAGTCTCCAGTCTGTAGTTGCATGGTTGCTCCAAGTAAAGGCAGGTCCAGAGTAGCCCAAATCTATCAAGTTACAATTGCTGACATTGAAGTTGAAGTTATCAATCCTACAAAGATTATTCTCAGAGATGACAGCATGAATTCTATTTGGGCGGGCTTCAATACAGTTAATATCGAGCAAATCTGAATTCCAAATGATACAAATACCTCCAGATCTTCCAATAGGAGGAGGATAATGTATGGAACCTGTAAAACCAATCTTAGCAATGACTTTAAAGGCTTTTTCGCCTGGACGGTTTCAAGAAGGACTGCCACATCAGGTTTCTGTTTCAAAAGAAACTCTTTGATGTGCCTCCTAAATTATTTGGAGCCAGCACCTCTGCAATTCCAAATGATGATCTTAATGATGCCAGTGTGATGAGAGGGGATGTTCTCAAAAGAAGAAAAATTACTATGAATCATTTCTTCCAGGAATTCCAACTTGGGATCCTTCGGTCCTACTGATGATAGACTCACATTCCACATCTGAATCATCTCCTTCCAGTCTATGGCTATTGTGCAGTCCTTCACCCTGTGCACATATTCAACCATCAAACAAGACTCCACCTCCCCCAGTAGATGTATATTTGAGTTTAGTTTGGTCCTGTGCCATAAAATTCTCGCCATTCTCTTCAATAGAGGCTTGGTATTGTTGCTTTGTTAGGTTTACGAGTTACTTTAAGCAAAAAGATTCCTGGGGTCATTTTACGAGTTACTTTAAGCAATGTCTGTGACATTGTACCATTATTGGTACATCAATATTATTTTATTAATTGTACTTTTCATTTAGACCCACTCTCTTTTATTGTACTTTTTATTAATTGCGAAAACATATATAAAGGTTCTTCTTTATTCATCCAAATCTCCTCCTTTCTTATTCTACTATTTTATTAATTGCAAACCTTAATACCCTAATTTATTTGCATGCATGCAACAAGCGATGTATAAGAAACTACATCCATACGCTTCAAAAACAAAAGAAACTACGCCCATGATATCATTCAAAACAAAGAATAAAACACTTAAAAGATAATATTATAAATGATTTCATAAGAAAAAGTTATTACATAATATCAAAACAGACTGATAATATTATAAATAATTCAAGTTCATAAAAATTTTACAACATAATATTATTAAATAAAATACAAATACGTAGATAAAGTGGGGTTTGGATGGGGATGGGATTTGATCACATGCCGTGATCCGAGAACTCTATAACATGCTCTCTTATTGGGAGAGTTTGTGGTCGAACCCCAACTCCACTTGGGGCCAAAGAAACATTATTGTTCCCGGCCATGGCATCATGCGATAGTGCACGAATGCGAGATGCACATCGCCTTCGCAATTTTCTAAGCATCATTGCACGGTCGTATCGGATCGTTGATTTTCTTTTTTGATTTTGCTTTTGATGTTGTCATTGATATACGCCACTTCAAGATACATGGAATCCGACTCTGTGTCATCCATATTTTCGATTGATCAATTTCATAATGGCATTCATGTCTTGGCGCGTCCAATTTTCTTTCCGGTTCTTCACTCTGGTTTCTTAAATCTGCGATCTCCTTAGTATGCTTATCCATTTTCTTCTTCCGCTTTTACTTTTTTTATTTGTAATAAATATGAATTGTACACCTGTGGTTATACTACTATTTATAGGCCCATTTTATCTTTTTTAAAGGTGGTGGCGTCTCTTGATTTACCCTATATGAGACCCTTCAGATTAATTGATATATGTATATATCTCTTCGATTTACACTACCATGACACCATTCACATTCGTAACTGTATCTCTTCAGCGTAGTACACTACCATCACACCCTACAGATTCGTATCTCTTCGATATACTACTGTTTATAGGCCCATTTTATCATTTTCTAATAGTTTAATTCCAGTTCTTACCCATAACATTCTCAAACATGTCTCATTCACTGAAACAATCTTGAACTTGTGTCAACACAAACTTGAAACTGTGTAAAGTTAAAATTAAAAATGAATCCATTATGTTAAGGGTCAATGACAAATCATCAAATATTATAATTGTGGAAATATTACGTTACATTAGTGTAACATATTAATTGTGAGACATATTAATTGTAAGACATATTAATTGTATTGAATAAACAATTAATATGTCATAAAGTCATAAAGTAACTCTATTTTGTCTTATTAGGTAATAGATAACTCTAGCAATTAATACTAGCCGACTTCTAGTAATTAATTGCTCTCTCTAGCTTATACTCTACTGTAGGACCTTTCTCACTTACTTGTACCTATTTATACTCACTCTTTTATGATGAATAAACTAAGTTGAAGTTTACTCAAGTATTATTTACTTTCTCAAACTCTCTTCAATAATGTTAATCAATTACAATTACAATTACAATTACACCTTTACGTTAACTATATTGATTTGTATAATTCTTTAAGAATCACTAAATTAACTTCTTCATTTCAATGGGTCAAATTTTCTAACAAATAATGTTAACCAACTAATGAATCAAACCCTAATTCTCAAACATGGAAGAAAATAACAATTACAAATACAATATACATAATAATAAGAATGAAACCAAATTTCTCCTTCAAAACATTCTTCTTCAAAATAACAATTACCAATACAATACATATTAATAATAAAGGAACCATAGTTCTCCTTTAAAACATCCTTCTTCAAAACAACAATAAACATTTTAGTTCTCCTTCAAACTTCAAACCACCCCCATTCTTCTGTAAATATTAAAATGACATAGTTTAATGATAAGTCATAACCAAAACCCTCATACATGGTTAACACAATTTTACAATGACATATAAATGCATATGCAATTTCTATGTCCGCAAGTTCCATGAAAGCAATCCCTCAACCAACTTCTTTCGCCAATCCGGCATATGCGCACTCCGAATCAATGATAGATCCACTCCTCCAAGCATGAACTCCACGAATTTAAGAAGGAAAATGCCACAATCACTCCTACCAAATTACAAGAATTACAAGATAAGTTAGTCACGACAACGAATACCTTAATAATCCCTATATATATTGCATAAATTTATGAAACGTACCCATTATCTTGAGATGGACAATTCACGCTCTTCACCACTAGTTTTCTCACATAATAATTCTCATAGCCTTTTACATGGTTCTTCAGTAAAAGCGGTATCACAACTTGCATAGGCGTGACACAACTTGCAAGAAGCACTTTTTTCCGACATGCCCGGAAGGTCATCATACACGTAAATTATCCTCCCACTCGGATCAAATTTGAAAGAAACCAATGATCCTCTCTATCATCGGCACATACAAACTTGTGCAACCTTCCCATGATTTGCTAAATTCAGGAGCTGCCCTTCACAATATTCATAAATACTCTATCAAATCGCCCTTTGCATACTCTGTATTAATTCCTCCTTTGCTTTTCTTTCTCATGTGTCGTGTGTGAAAGCCTTTGACATAACTTGCAAATAGCGTATCCATGACACGTGCATTTTGGTCAAACATGTTCGGGTCCACTAAGCATCGCCGTCGAATTTCACACAATGAACTATCCATTACCTGAATATCAAAAAATATATATATACTACTAAACAAAAACATACTTTTTCAATCTAAATTGCTGTTAATTTACAATCTAAAGCATATACTACTTACGTTGCTTGACAAGCTCGCCCCTCACAATTCCTTTCAAAATACTTGCTTGGATGTCACAATCAACCAAACTCACTTGTACAATCAGTATAAATAAAAGGAAGAAAAACTAATTAATCATCAAAATAGGGTTTACAAATTAGGGTTTACTTCAACCGTATGACATTCATACCTGTCTTCACATGAACTAATTAATCATCAAAATAAGGTTTACAAATTAGGGTTTACTTCAACCGTATGACATTCATACCTGTCTTCACATGAATCTATAAACTGATCAAGACTTTTCATCATCACAGGATCCATTTTTCGGAACGGATTATAAGCATCATACTTATTCACTTTCCTTTTTTTCGGTAGTTTAATATAAGGGCTGCTAATTGCTTTTCTTTTTTCCGGCGGCGTCGGTAGATTGAAACGTACAACTATATAAAACATTCAATGACGTAATTAGTTTGGATTATACATATATCTACTAACATAAGCTCAAATTAATTATTTTTGTAAATCTACCTTTAACAACTTTTTTCCCGCCCGCTTTTTCCAAATCATCCTCATTTAAGATGACCTCGGCTCTCTCTCACCTACGGCATTACCTAATCATAATTTCAAGAAACAAAATTTTATGAATAAACTAATTCTCTCACCAAAACACATAAATGATGATTTAATTATACCTTCATGATTTGGATTTGCCTCACCTTCCTCCCTTATATTTACATCTACATCACATTCCATAACCTCGTTTAGCTTTTCAGCAACTTTCTCCTCCATTTCAATGTCCTCATTTATCTCTTCACCCACGAAATTTCCTAATCATAATTTCAAGAAATTAAATGTTATGAACTAATTCTCTCATCAAACTACATAATGAACAAATCAAAATGACAAGTTTCACATTATACCTTCGCCGTTTCGGGTTTCCTCGACCGTTTCCTCAACCGGGGCTTCAGGTTGATCCCCAACCTCTCTATCACCATCGACACATTTTCAAAGTGGGAACTCCCTACCTCTTTATCACCATCCTCACCTCATTCACAATAGCAAAGACCTTCTTCCTCAATTTGAGTGGCCTCAACCGGAGCATGGACTTCATCACCTACCTCTTTATCACCATCGCTACATATTCAAAGGGACCTCCCACTACCTCTTTATCACCATCCCTAACCTCATTCACAATAACAACAACTTCCTCCTCAATTTCAAAGTGGCCTCGCTTTCTCTTTCACCTTCACTTTCATTTTCTAGTGGGAACTCCCTACCTTTTCATCACCTTCCCGGCTTCCTTCTCTTCAACTACGGCATTTCCTAATCATAATTTCAACAAATACAATGTTATAAACTATTTCTCTCTATATAAACAACATAAAGGACAAATTTAACTTTACACCTTTGCCGCTTCGGGATGCCTCCACAGCTTCATCTTCCATTTCATTCAACTCTTCATTAGAAAGACGAACCTCCATCAATTTAACTTTTTACTGTTGGAGCGTATCCACTAAAGCGCACATTCTTTTGTTCTCTTCATCAATTTTACCAACTCTTCGCACATTCTTTTGTTCTCTTCACTCACAAAGAATTTTACCAATTCTTTTAGCTTTTCATAATCAACGTTACCCGTTGATTGCTCAGTGCATTGTCATCGTGAGTTTCATCATCTTCAACTTCAACTTCCCGGAGCATCACAAAATAAGCTTTTTCATTTTCACCCGGTTGGAACCAACTTTCGAACTACATCCACCTGCATCATGATTAATGTGAATGATGCATTTACATACCAAACTTAAGATACAAATTAAACATCACTACCTCTCCCGATTCAAGAACAACTTCAACTAATGCAGAGTTGACCCTTTTTGCATTTCCCCACTTCATCATCCTTGGGAGAGCATTCTCATCAACAATCTCGGAAAACTTCCTTAAAGAAGGAATTGCTTCAAGTGCCCAAACCTACGATGCATTTACATACAAGTGATTGACCAAAAATAACAAAAAAATAACAACATACGTATATATATATATATATATATATATATATATATATATATATATATATATATATATATATATATATATATATATATATATATTATGAATTAAAACACACAGATTTCGCTTTTACATACCTTCAAAGCATGGGGAAATCATAGAAAGTATATGTGATCGGGACCTTTTTGAGAACATCTCTTGAGTCCTCCTCAAAACATGGACGATTGCTTTCATAAGACTCATTTCCCATGGATACTTGTTGAAAGCATCCAAATCATCAACCAACTCAAAATCCACCAATCCACCGCACGTTTCTTCCGATGCCCACACAACGTACGTCAAGATAACGATCAACCCCAACTTGTAACGGTCTACATCATTCTTAGTGCTATTAAACTTTTGCCACACATGCTTCCTATACACTGACGTAAGGTTTTTAAAATACTTCTTAACTAATTTAGACTCTTTTCCTACGCCTTTCTCGACATTGCTATCATTGCCAACCAAGAAACCGGTAACAAGCGCAAATTCTTGTACACTGAATCGTATCTTTTTGGCTCCAACTTTGAACCAAAAAACTTCTCGATTCAGGGTTCGCCAACCTCATTATCAACTGATGTACTATCTGGTTGGCTGGCAGATCCTTCAAATGGATTAAATGTCCAAAACAAGACTGTTCCAACTTTGTTTTGTGCTTTGTGTCAAGCTTTTGATAAATCGCATTTGCTTTACCAATTTGACATCGGTTTACGATTTCACATTTTGCGATCTCTATCTTGTGTGCTAAGTGCATAAACCAACGCCATTTTTCAACCAATCTATTACCAACAAAAATAAACAAAAGTATCAATCGAATGAAAGAACAAAGGAATTTGAATACAATTGAAGCAAATAACACATTTTGAACAATTTTCATCACCACCATTGTTTAAGCTAACAAATTTGGTTACACAATTTGCTTTAACCGATCCCACATCATTCAACACCATAACAAATCACACATCTTCCTATTCTCCAAAATCATATACATAACAAAATTTAAACTCTACCCAAAAATCAAACTTTTGTAAATTCATTAACTCGATTGAATTATAATCCACATGCAGATACCAAACCCCAAAATAATACCTTTGCAGGACTTGCTCGGTCGCCTTCTTCAACTTTCCGATCACCTTCCTCAACTACGGTGAGTTTGCACACTTAGCTCGATTGTTGACAAGAATTTTCTTGATCCTAGGTTCGAATTTGGGTAGAAAGACGGGGTGATTTTGGGTAGAAATGACAAGAATTTTGTTGAGCCTATTTTGCTCGATTCACGGTGATAATTAAATTGGATGGTGGAAATGACGTATGAGGTTAAGGAAGAATTGAATGAAGGAGTTAAGGGATTTGAGGATAAATAGAGAGGGGTATATCAGTCCATCCAGGATTTTATAAGGTTTTTACCCTTTTTCAATTTCTTTAAAAGTAAAAAACAGGTCAAAGCTTATAATTGCAATGCACAAAATTCATAAGCTCATTGGTGTCATTCCCCCCATTTGTAATACAATGCACATGTGTACTTCAAAATCACCAAAAAAAAAACTGTGGAAAACATAGGCCCAAGCCCATATAAGAGGAGGATCATCATCCCAAAAACCTAGGTTGTGAGGTGAGGGAAATACATCTCTTATTATGATGGGTGAAACAACACAAGTTCCTAATGTGTGACACTTTAACAATAACATTTTTTGATCATTAATACAAGGAGACCTACATACACCAATATGATCAATATAATCAAAACACTTGCATATAAAGCCCGTTTTTAAGTGCATTTGGAGCCCATTTAGAAGTGTAGGTAGAATTTCCATTTTTTTAAGGGTTAAAAGTGCTTTTATTAAAGATTAAGCATTATCCGTTATACAAGCACGAATAACGTAAGAATATGGAGAAGAGCCACAATCTGCTAATACAATAAGATTGAGACCCTTTCTAGCCAACAAATGAACAAGACGGGCCAAATGTGAGATCCCCAGAATTTCTAATTGTTATTTAATGTTATTTATCGTGGGTATATTCTTTTTTCTTATAAAAAAAATCGTGGATATATTCAAAGTTAATATTTTTGGATAGTGGAGTGTGATTTACAATTATCATGATACAATTAATAAAATGAAATAGAAGAAAATTCTTTTTTGATGTATGACTATTTTGATGAGTGAAGGGCTGTTGGGCCCCAAGAAAATACAAAGAGAAGTAGGAGAGCGAGCTGGGGTGAAGGATTATTATCTCAGTGGCTTTAAAAAAATTTCAATGGACCCATTTGGATATAAGCTCTTCTAGTCTCATCTTGTTTATTGATAGGATGTTTCCAAATCAGAATACGTAACCCAGGATCCCTCTCAAGATTCAGTTCGACGGGGATACTATCATTTTCAACTCTTTGGAACTTAGGAGGAGGGGGGATTCGAGATGGAAGAAGAGATTTCTTCAATAGGATTTGAAGGAGATGGTGCGTCTCTTTTCGATGTGTCGGTTTTTCTAAAGAATGAGAAAAGCGTTTTTTCTTTCTTTCGTTCTTGATGTGGTTGTGTCATTATGTTTTATACCTATAAAATTAAAAGTGATTCAATGTCTCATCATAAAAAAACACGGTTTCAATAAATAAAGAGACATTAATTTTTAAAAATAAAAAATATAAGAAATTAAAGCACATTTTCGGCTCAGAATAACCAAACTCTCACCTCTAAATTTCTTCACTGAATAATTATTCACAATAAAACAAAATCAACCAAGAATAAAGAAATTAAGAAGCAATAGTCACTTATTTAAATATGTTAAGTGTTAACTATCCATTCTATAGCAACAAAAAAAGATAATTAAAGTAAAAAGTATACTAAATTGTCAGAGCAATTGATATTTGATAATATAAAAAAACAATTGATAATGTAAATTATCTACAAAGATGTTATTTGAATGGAATATAAAGATGATGATTGATGAAGCTCCATTTTTTTTCCACAAATCTGTCGAAGCAGCTTTACCAATTAGATCTTCATTTTTTTTTTTTAATTTTTAAATTTCATAAGAATGAAGCTATGCTGCGGCTACTGTTTAAGTTCTGTCTTGTGAAATGAAAAAGTAAAAAAGAGCCGAAAAGGAGAAAAGGGTTAGATGATATGGTTGGCTGGTGGGTTGAAGTGGTGGGCTGGACTCAATTTAATTAATTTTATAGCTATATACCTATAAAAAAATCTGGGTGGGCTTAGCCCACCCCTGTCCAAGCATATGTCCGCACTTGAGTAGGAGGTTCGTTCAAACGGGGAGAAGAGTAGGAAATCATACATTTACATCATTTGAGGTACCTAAAATATATGTACCTCAAATGCATAATAGATTTCTTTACAACCACATCAAAGTCTCTTTGAAGCAACAAATTCACTTTTGCATATAAATTCAAACTCACTATTTGAAAGACAAATAGCAGCAAATTAAACAACAACTTAATTATAACTACTACTTAATTTCTCTTTTGCCTATTAATTAATTATAATAACTATATTCTTTCACTGTTTCCTAATTAAATTAAATGAACTTCCTCTCCCCCTCATTAAAGATGCTCTTTTTGCTAATTTAGTTTAGTACTACCAGATAACATAACACAAAGTTATTCAACAACATATTAATGTTACATAAATGTTGATAAATCTTCTGCAGATATTGGGGAATTAATCATTGTGGAGTATGGATACATTGTATCCTCCTTGACAAGTTTCTGAGTCATTGATACTGGTACCAAACACAACCCTTTGTCTTGCAATTGACATTGTTTATCTTCACTTACCTGTTACAGAAAACCATTTTATGATAATAATATTAAAAGGGAGGGCATTTAGGTCATGAAATGCTAAAAAAATGGAACCATTTACGAGTTTTCTTCATCTACGTACGTGCACAAGGCTGAAATGTCTTATATTTTGGGACAGAGGAGAGGAAGTAATATATACCTGATGAGAATTTTCGTTGCCTGGGGAAGGATTTGCTTTTACCAACATGTTCTGCAGGCAAAACAATTAATATTATTGACAAAAAAATTAATTAATGTCTTAAGCAATGTGATTAACCGGGCAGAGGGAGTATATACCTCTATTTGATCTAAAAGTGCCTTGATAAATAAGGAAGCCTCTTGGAGCACAGAAGCTGTGTCAGTCTGCAATTAATTAAATCCACAAGTTAATATGATATTTACAGTTTAGTGTTAGTGAAATTGTTTATATCTTGCCATTGTTTAGAGGCATGTTACTGTCACAACGAAATATTATAACAAGTGACACAACATGCACAGTAAATCGTAGGGAAGACGGAACTGTTACAACGCAGTTTTACATCATTGATCATGATGTAGGACCCGTTGGTGTTACCTTCCCATAAGGTGAAACTAGCTTCTGGAGAGCAGTAATTCTGTCAGCCAACTTCTGGCTTTTTCTTGCTGGCACCTGTATATCATCACAGTAAAAAAAATTATCAAAAATATAAAGAGATTATTCTCTGATTAATCATCAGAATATCTATTAAGATTATACATTATATTTACAGTATCTGTAATATAGAAAACAAGGTCAAAGATGACGTAAGAGATGCTTACTTTATCCCTTTGGATTTCTTTCATGTCACTTCTGTTATAATGGTTATACTGGTCCTGGGATTGTCCTTGAAAGGAAAGTGACATCTTCTTATTCGGTGGCCATCCGGTTTCCGATGACTTATTATCAACGATATCTTCGGGGCTTCTTTGCTGGAAATCACTTGCATTCTCAATCGGACGCTTTCTAGTGTTACGGATATCCTGCTATTTTTACGTAATAATTAGATCAAAATCAGAGAGATATGACGTTGATGATGCATTATATATCTCAGTAGTAGGAAAGAGTAAAAGCGTACGTATTGATTATTAATACGTCCGGTGATGCTCTCCAATTGGGACAGGTGCATCAAATTTTTGTTGTCAATGTAGCTATTTTGAATGTTGGATTTTGCAGCAAGCTGTGTTGCAGCTCCAAAAGATGGCTGGTGCAGCTCTGTAGATACAAGTACCATACACATACACTTATATGATGGTTCATGTTCAGCCCAATAAGCAGTATACACATACATACATATATACTATGCATAACTGTACAAGTTGAGATACATAATACAATATTTAGCCTCTAAATGTTACAAAAGAGGATAAATAAACTTTGCATGGATTTCAAAAGATCACAAATTTCAAAAGATGTATATATGTTTATCAGCATTCATCAAATGGCCTAAATAAGATACATTGTTTGTCAAATTACAATAATGAAAAAAATCATATTTACTTGTCAAATCATATGCAACATACCATTTATTCTATCTTTCTTCAGAAAAAGCTAGATTCTCAACAAAAGGGCAGGCAATGATAGAAGTAGAAGAGTGAAAATCATTATTATTACCAGAATGGTAGTTGATAGGGACTTGAGAACAAATGGCGAATACTCCATCAATTGCTAGCTCATCTTTTGTTGAATACATACTTGGATCCAAATAATAATTGCTGTCATTTCCATTCATTCTGTATACAAACAAAATATATCAGCATAATTAAATACAGATAACCACTTGAACTAAATATAGTAAATTGCTATAATAAAACAAAATTCTAAAAAAATGCGGTGTATGAGCTACATGCCTAGAACTTAGAAGGAAAAAAAAATACTTAGAGAAAGATACCTTATCTATTGAAAAGGAAATGATTATTTATTTTCCCAATTACACACATCCTGTTAGTTACAACTTTTTGGTTAAAAAATATGGCAATATTATAAGTGATCAGGACAAAATCAGAATTTCTGACTGAGCCAACTTTTTGTGGGAAGAATATATCAACAAGACACCAGCCGTTTATTTTATCTTTTCTTGTGTATTTAGTTGATTTTTCTTGACTGATTCTTATCCATGCGTATACTGGAAGTCAAATTAAATAATATAAACAAGTACAATTATACAGAAAGGAGATGCAGAGCAAACGTATATACCATTATTTTTACTATATATATTCTTGTTTTTTTTTTTTATGATCACTTTAAGTGAACAAACCAATCATAAAGTTGGAAACAATTGGACAGGAAACCAACAATTACAGGATCAGACAGAAGTCTTATGATGTAATATATAAAAGAAAAATATTAGAAACAGTGAATAATTAATGATAATAAATAGAGTAAAGTTGTTACCGTGATATAGTATCAGAATAAAGTGACACAACACAGTTTTACAATATTGATCATGATATATGATCTATTTGACTGATATGTGTCCGCTGCTATGATCAATGACGTAAAAAAGTATGTTTTGATAAGCAATTAAGCACTAATTAGGAGGCGATAATCTGATCTCAATCGAGTCCTTACTCATCCATCAAGATCAAAGCTTCCATTGAACATCCCTTTTACTCAATGGTGGCCTACTTCGTATCCATAACATTCATCGAGGAATCCGGATACGCATCTTTTTTTCCTTCTTACATTTTGGTTGGGTCTGTTACTTTCCAGGGACCTTGTCTGACTTCTAAAGGTTTAAGAACCTAACCCCTTTATTTTCTTGAGAACCAGACAAACATGATATTGAGAAAATCCATCAATCCTGAAGATTATGTCTAAGTCCAAAGATTTTGAAACCTCATGGGGTTAGAGATGAGTTTCTTGTCCCTGATCTAAGTACCCTCGAGTCGACTACAAAATTAAATGAAAATTATGGGTGATAAGTAACATAACTACAGTTTATTCAAAGTGTCATCAAACCACCTTCCTCAGGGAATCACAGTCGTAGACCGATCAAGAAAATTGAAATCTATCTATCACACTTATGCATCTAAAGGTCAAATCATATCACAATCCTAACTTAGGAATTGAACTTAAAAGGGATCATAAGTTAAGAATTCTAAGTTTAGAGAAAACCTAAAGTATAGATTTCAAAACCCAAGAATTCAATTGTTGTGCTCTGATATCAACTCGAGTATGAACTCATCTTGATCATACACTGCAATGGTCCGTTTCAGAAGTTGAACATACAACCAGAAACGAGATGTTTGACATGTACTCAATAAGCAAATCTTAAAGAACACGTCAGTATCGGAATTTCTGATCGAAAAAGAACAAGATTTATCTTGGATTTGGTGTGGAAAATTAGCTCGATCAGGCAAAGAATCTAAGTTCAATCCCTCTAAATTTTCTTTACAGTAAATTTGGTGTGGAAAATTAGCTCAAGATTTATCTTTTCAGTGAATAATTTAATTATAAATTATTTTTACTTTTTAGATGTCTTTAAGTAAGAATCCAAAACCAGAAACAGAGTGCCGGTGAAGAAGAAGTACTAATCAAGTTAATGAATTCATAAAAATAAAAATAAAAAAAAAAAAATAAAAAAAAAAAAAAAAATCACACTTACAATCTGCTGCCCATCTGCATTGGATGATCTGAAACATTGTCGACATATCCTGAAATCATTAGTTTTCATCAAGCTCAATCAGCTGATTAAGTTGAACATTTGTTTTCTTTTGGGAAGAAGAAATAATTGAGATTATTTATTTACCGTTACTGTAAAGCTGCGAAGAAACTTGTGGTAAAACCGGGTTTTGCATTCTTGAAAGCTAGATGTTCGACAAAATGTCTGAATGAAGATGAAGATTCAAATTGACCCGGAACTCGTGTTCTCAGGCTAAAGTAAATGAATGCTACTTTACTTTGGAGATGCTGATGAAGACTACGGCGTGGTGGACGGACGGCGGAGCTGATCAGTGAAGAGAATAAAGATGAAAGATTGAAACTTTTTGAAAACATGAGGTTGCAGTTGGCATGCTTTTAAAGGGACATGGAGTCAAAGAGTCCTATGCATGGCCGAGAAATTGGCGAGTAAAATAATGCACGGGCAAAAACAAAACAAGACGTCCTTCGGAGTATATAATTGAGAAATTTGGGCGACTACTAACATTGGAGTTGTACTTTTTCTATCTATGTATTTTGACTCCTAATTATCCAGCATCGTAATACATTGTCTAACACTTATACTCATAAGGGCTAGACTGTCATATTACGTTTAGAATGGTGTTTTTCGTTAAATATTCTATTTGAACGAGTGAAATTTAGTGATATGGTTTCTGTGAAGAAAAGTGTTAGTATTGACTATCATTGTATTCATTGAGATTGATGATATGACAACCCTAAGAATTAATTGTTTATTTGGGGAGTTACTATCTGATTTGATCAGACCAAGTCCGACAACAGTTGTTGGGAACACTTAACCACCGAAAGATCGAATGTCTCAAATTGATCGGTCGACAATTAAGCCGTGTCGTAAAGACAACAAACCAATGTTGTAATGGGAAACGTATGGCTGGACAATCACAATACTAACTTGATACTTATTTAAAGATCATATTAATACAAATTTCCACCGCATCACAGGTTTCTGACAAACACAAATGTGAAACGTAACAAGAATTGGGTTGTTACAATCACAATACTAACTTGATACTTATTTAAAGCATCCTAACCCGTTGTGTATGGATAATAATTTTGCACAAGCTTTCGGTGACTAAATTTTTGGTGATATTCCCGTATTCGACTTCACAAGATGTACAAGTTTATCCACTTTCCCAAGATTTTTCGAATTCGAGTTACGGTTTGACGCCACAATTTCAACAATTTGGTATGTATCTATCAATTATTTTTGTTTTAATTTGTTTTAATTTATTTTTGTTTATTTTAAATTCGCTTTTAATCACCATATTTAATTTGTTGGGTGGCGGTGCCGGTAGTGGTAGTGGTAGTGGTGGTCCTAGTGGTAGTGCCGGAAGTACCCTTGGAGGAAACACCAAGTTCTTCCACAGGTTCGGCGAAAAAAGAATCGAAATCATTAATTTGGAAATATTTTGAAATTCATGATCTACCACAAAGGAAGGTGATGACCCTAATATTAAAAGAACTAAAACTATTTGTTTAGTGTGCGGGAAGAGAGGAGTCACGAAAGAATTGTCGTGGATTCGGGGTCAAGGCAACGGAACGCAAACTCGGCATCTCAAAAGAGCATGGTATACAATACCTTGCTAATGAAAGCGGAAAATACAAGATGGCGGTCATGGCTCTCAAACCCAACTCGGGGTACATGTCTCAAAATCCCGGGAGAGTATGCCTTTTACTTATGATAGACAAAATATGATTGACCGCATGACTCGTTATATATCAATTGAAGAAAAACCATTTAATCACGCTGAAAAGTCGCGCTTTAGAAGAATTTAATAAAATGTCTTTAAATCCACAATATTCACCCGTTTCACGAAAAGTAATTAAAACAACAATGAAAAAACAATATGAAAAAATGAGAACGAATTAATAGAAATGTTTTCCAACTATAAAGTGGTCGTGTTTCCTTAACAAGTGATTGTTGGAAATCTCCCCAATATGAGGATTATATTTGTATTACTTCACATTACTAGTGCGATCCTCATATAACTTACAAAAAGAATTATTGCTTTTGATCTATTTGACGAGTCTCACGTATTAATATATTTAATAGAATTAAACAAACGTTAATAGATTTTAAATTATATAATAAAATTTTGTCAATTTCATTTGATAATGCATCCATGAAACACAGCATCAATACCATACATGAAAGAACATTTATCATTGTTACTTGAAGGTTCACTTTTACATGTTCGTTGTTGTGCACACATTTTAAATTTGTGCGTCCAAGATGGTTTGTCAAACATATACGGAAGTTTTAGAACCAATAAGAACTATTTTAAAATCGTTTAGATACAGTGGCAATGTTAGCCGAAGATTTAAAAATTATTGTTCTCAAAACGGTTTAAGGCCCCGTAAATTTTCATTAGATTGTAAAACTCGGTGGAATTCCACCTACAACATGCTTATAGAGGTTTTAAAATATAAAGATGCAATTAGTACATGTTTTAATGAAGAAATGATAAACAAGGGTAATACTACTCGTATTACTCCGGAACTTTGGCAACTTGCTGAAAAATGTTGCACTCTTTTTGAAAAATTTCATAAAGCAACAAAAGTTTTTTCATTGATTTATGAACCAAATGTACATTCAGTTATAGTAGAATGTTGTCAAATAATGTCTCATTGTAGTGGTTTGTGACTTGGTTAACAAATGAATTAAATGCACTCATTCAATCTATAAAGACTAAATGGCTAGCATATTTAAAACTTTTCCTCACATATATGGTATTGCCGCTATGCTTGATCCCGGACTTAAGAGAAAATTTATGATTTATTAATTGCATATTATTCATTTTTAGAAATAATGATTTTGACGTTGACAAATATGTAACGGAGTGTTATAATATTTTAGTTAAATTATATGATATATATTATCTTTGAGAGAAACCCTGTGACGCTTAGTACTAGTGGTCGCCCACCTAAAAGCAGTAGATTTGGTGCCTTAGGAAGTATATTAGGTAAAAGTAAAAGTAAATCAACTTCCATAACATCGAACGCAAGATCCGTAATTGATAATTATTTAAACACTGATGATATAATTGACGAAGATAACTTTAATATTTTACAATATTGGCGTAGTAAAGAGACCCACTGGCCCATTTTAACCGCAATAGCTGTGGATATACTTGTTATTCCCCGCTTCACTGCTAAGGCGCCGAGTCTTTATTCATTCGCCACCGATACAAGTTTGACCGCCGAGTCGGTCAAGATATGTGTCCAATGGATTGGGAAAGAGCCAATGACGCGGACACAAGACATGGAGTTCAAGAAGATAAAAGCGCGAAGAAGATCCGTGGTTAGAATACACAACATCCGGATCAGGATCTCCATCAACGAATGATTATTATGAAGACTAAGCCCAACCATCTACCAATCCATCCAATGACCAAGGTAAGTGACACGTAACTACGTGGGCTTTGATTCTTTTGAGATACGTAGGCAAATTTCTAATTATTATAATTTACAAAATCATACTTCCTCCATTCCATTGAATTAAATTAAAGGCCCAAAGTTCTAACTCCCAAACATACTTATTAGTTATTACATTCATACCTCCACCTCCACTCCAACATAGTTACATACTTACTGGTTAGTAGTTACTTACCCAAAAGAGCCAAAACTCAAATATACTACTCCCATAAGTCTCCATACTTACATACTAGTTGAATTCTTACTACCAAAAACTCAATCATCATACCTATTACCTCCACATATTTACTACCCAAATGCCAAAACCCAATTCTACCCCGATATACTTAGCACTTACTACTTACTAGTCAATGGAATTGAGGAAGTAATTTTTGATTATTATAATAATAAGCCCATTTATTTATATTTTTTGTTGTAATAATGTAATTTTTTATGTAAACAATAGTTGTAAAGTTGTAATAATATAATTTATTGTAATAATGTAATTTTTTATGTAAACAATAGTTGTAAACTTGTAATAATGTATTATGTGAATGTAATTTTTATTTACGATTAATAAAAATATGATCTTTTGATAATATTATATGTTTATGTTTATTATCATTTATTATATTATCTTATAATAAAAAACATAAATGTTTGATTATATGTATTAAATACATGTATTATATGTTTATATGTATTATTAATAACTATCTTTTATGTAAATAGTTATTATCATTTTTTTTTAAAGTTATTAACATCATAGATAATGAAGACCATCATGAACTCATGGAAAAAGAGATAGTTTATAACCCGCCCGCCCACCAGAATCCCACCGAGTCCCCGGCGCCCGCGGTATCCGAAAGGAACAGTTACTTTACGGCACGTATAATATAAAATAAATTCATACATAAGTCTTTACTGAAGACCATCATGATCGAGTTAAAGCAAAAGCGAAACATAAAATACTTCATATATAAGTTTTCATCAAACAAAAGAAAGCAGAAACAAAAGACTCGGGTATATCATAAAGATAAAATCTATCTAAAGGGAGTAACTTATCACAACGAAAATCTCCAAAGAACTTACAACGTACGAAACCTCCAAAAGAAACAATAAAAGAATTTACAAGCTTATTCGCCAAAACCAAGGAATAATAAATAAGTCTAGAACTTCATATGAAAAAGAATAAATAAAAGCTTTAACGTCGGCGTCCTCAAACGTCGTCTTCGAAATCCTCATCGAATTTCGGTTCAACCTCACCTTCTCTCCCCCAAACACATAACAAAAACATGCATTTGAGGTAAGTACGATGTACAATGTACTCAGTAAAATGTAAAAGCTATGATTCAATTAAGATTTATAAAACAAGATTCATAATTGTTGGATTATCTTTATGAGACCGACTCAATCTAGGGTTCACTCTATATCCATCAACATGTCATGACTATACGTTTATGTCTTAACTTATCTTGGTTATGTCAGCACTTAAGGGCACTACGTGAGGTGTATGTCCACCACGAGATAGTTGCCAACCAACAGTATTATGCACTATTAGCCCCGGGATTCCCCGGTATGCATACACGTTCGGTGAAGTCCCCCTGTCATTTGACCGCTTGTAGGTCACAGTTATCCACCTGTCCGAACGCATCACATAGCCGATATATACTTGTGCATATCCAAGAAAGGCGTGACGTTTAATCTTTTTACTATACACATATGTAATTTATTAATCGTTAACTAGCCACCTAAGTGATTTCAAGGAAAGACTCACCTGGACAACCATACTCCCTCACTTAGATAGCTAGACTCCACATCCTATCAAGTACACAGACATTGATGAATACTACTTCATCAACGCACAAGCCTATCATGCCCTTCCGACGGTCCCGAACTTCAACTCTTTGGAAAAGTACATCCGGTGCCGGAACTAAACACATCAGAAACTCAATCAAGGCTTATTCATTTTTAATTAATGTTATTAGATCAAGAAACAACATTTAAAATTGGACTCGGGGCTTAAAACAACACTTCCCCAAAATTGGAGTCAATGCGTGCACATTCTCTCGAATGCGTGCGCATTGATCGACCAGAAACTTGCTGAAAGTTTCTGTCCGGCCAATGCGTGTGCATTGCTCATGTTGGGAACAAAATTGAACATCCTGAAACAACAATGCGTGCGCATTGCATCTGCTGTAAAAAGGATTGGACATCCTGAATCACGAATGCGTGCACATTCGACACTGTAAAACCCTAAACTCGATTTTATATACTTCTTACGATTTCTACTCAATTCCAAACACGATCATCATCGATAAAACTCAACCCTTTCGAAACCAAAACATCCTATACCCCTTAAACAACAATTTGACATAATTTCTAGCATCCAAAATATCAAATTATCAACCTTAACATCATAAACCATAACCAAATCATAGGAAGAGCCTCTTACTTCTTTGCAAGCAATCCAATTCCAAAGGCTACGAAAATCTACAGCAAACTCGAGCCTTTTCCACAGAAAACATATGTGATCAATCCAAATTTAGATTAGATTCGATCACACGCTTCTATATAAACGAGACTATGAATCCTTGAGTTTTAATCCATAAACAAAAAACTCATCCAAATCTACATCTAGGTCGAAAATCATACCTTTTGAAAGACCCCAACTTTCTTGTGTTGAAACGACGCACCCTTCACGACGATTCCACTGTTCTACTCGAATCTGAAAACAATTGAGAATTGACTTAGAATTTGAAGAAACTCTCAGCCCTTTTTCTTTTGCTTCTCACGCCGTTTAAGGAGCGTAGAAACAAATTCTGAAACTGATAGGTTATAACGCTGTCGGGGAGTTATTTTCCTTAAATGACAAATCCCAAAAATTATTACTTATTATTTTATTTAATTATCCCTTAATTAAATTAACTCCAGATGTCCAAAAAAATATATATATATATATATATATATATATATATATATATATATATATATATATATATATATATATATATCTACAAAATCCAAAAATGAGTAAATAATATAATATTTTCGTTTTCGCAGAATGACACGTCTGCATTTCCCGAAAATCAGAATATTACAGTCATTGAAGATACCTCGGCTCCAAGAATAGTCTACTAAGATGTGGGTAGTAGGAACAAGGGATGTTTCCATCCTTACCCTCATGATGCTACTAAAGCTAATCATTTGTATTATGGTAAAGTAAAGGGTGAGTTATGACACTCAGTAAAGAAACATTAGCATAAAAGGAAACTAGACCATTTATTAGGATAAAGGTAAAGTTACAAGTTCTCTTTTGCAAATAAGAAAATGAATGAGTAACTGTAACAAATATAAAAATGATATGCACATAGCAATTAAGCATACAACATAGCTGGAATAAAATTACAGAACTAACATATTTGAATCACATAACAATCAATGCATATAACATACCTGAAATCAATACTGAAATAAGGTTACTATTTTCTTGTTAATATATTATATAAGTATCATAATTGTAGTTGATTTATATAAATACTATGTCATTTTTAGTAGAGTGCAACACGAAGAGCATGCACTTTCTTTACTTAAATGTGGCAAACCGGATGTCCATTATTATAGCTCAAGGATAGGAAGACTGACCGGCCTGACCTAGTCACTATTTTTGCCTATGAGCAGGGAAACTGATGATAGGGACCCTCGATAATTCATTGGAATGTACTTACTATTCTTGACCGTGAGAAAGGAAACCGATGCCAATAACCCTCAAGGATTCATTATCTATTCATAACTATCACTTACTTACTTATATGCACCTTTACGTATCTCCATCATGCATAACTTCCATCCTTGCCCTTCTGATGCTACTAAAGCTAATCATTTGTATGATGGTAAAGTAAGGGTAAGCTGTGACACTCAGTAATGAAATATTAGCATCAAAGAGAACTAGATAATTTATTGGGATTATGGTAAAATTACAAGTTCTTTTTCGTAAATATGGAAAATGCAAGAGTAACAGTTACAAATATAAGACATGATATTCAAAGTACCGAACTACCATTACCTCACATAGCATTGCATAGTGGAAGCAAACATTGGAATCATAGAAATACAAAGGTCAAATGCTCCAGTGGAATCTAAATTTGCCTTTAATGACCTAAAAAGTATTTCACTGGACTAAATGTCTATTTCGACCTATATTTTATTATTTTTCACATTCATCTTTATACTATCTCCGTCCTAAAATGTAAATCCATTTAGATATTTTTACACGGATTAAGAAAGTGGTTAAGTGTGATTAATTCTATTGGTAAAAGTCTAGAATACCCTTTGACTCTCATTAAGGTGAATGTATAATAAATTAAGGGTAAAATGAAGTAAAGTGAAATAAATCCCCCATTGGTATTCTAAATGGACTTATATTATGGGACGAATTCAAAAAGTTTAACGGACTTATGTTTTGAGACGGAGGTAATATTTATTTAATTACCATCATCTTTTATGGTTAAATCATATAGTTCGAATACATTACATAGTTTACTTCCTACTACTTCTGTTTGGTAATATAAGGTTTATTTCTCCTTTTTACATTACCGATAGAATATTTATTATGGTTTTTTTTCATCTTACTTTAAATTTATTATTTATTTAATCAATTTTCATTACTTTATAATTATTGTGTTAATGATTGCCAAATTCTACCAGTAATTTAGACATTTAGTGTATATATATATATATATAGAGAGAGAGAGAGAGAGGGAGAAACATACATACACAAACATATACATATAATGTAACTCGTAGAACTTGGGTCTGGCGGCGCAATTTGAGGCATAATAGATCCAGTAACAACTTAGGTTCATCGTCATACCTTGGCCTAAAATTGTTATGCCGAGTTTTCAAGTCCATTGTGTCTCAACCTTATATCTTAATAATCTTTCTCTCAATTTTGCAATGTGGGACATTACATTATCCCCTCTTAAGGAACTGACGTCCTCGTCAAGATCCTATCAGAGGTATCTAGAGGTGGCCCACACCATTTATTTTACCATCTTTAATAGAGTGGCGCATAGATTTGTCTCGTGTGGCACTTAGATCCTTCTGGTAGTTGGCTTTGATATCTGGTATCTAGAAGTTGCCCCAGCATCTCTAGTGGAGTGCCATTTAGATCCGTCTGATATTCGGCTTTAATAGCAGTTGTAATGCCCCAAAACTTGGGTATAGCGTACTTGAGGCATAATGGATCCAGTTTTAACTTAGGTTTATCGTCCTTACTTGGCCTAAAATGGTTAACCCGAGTTACCAAGTCTATTACGGATCAACCTTATATCTTAATAATCTTTATCTCAATATTTCAATTTGGGATATTACATAGATATTTTAACACTCATGTCCCGGATGTTGAATCCTTATCCGGACATAGAACATTTGGCACGTGACATTTAGAGTAAACCATAAATATCATGGAAGCCTCATGTCATATCAGAGTAATACATAATGCATGGAAGAAAATAAACAAGCAAGAGACTTGGAAAAAACCGACCCTCACGGTCTTCAATTAACTAACTCAACCGATTACAATTTTTGTCAAACTAAATCATAAATAAGTGCTAACATTTATTGCAACTCAACTTGTATAGAAAGAAAACTGTCGGAACACAACAAACTTCATGACTTCATTCATAAGTTTGATCTCCATGCTCATCATCCAACTCATCTTCAACTTGTATTTCTTTTTATTTCAAATAAAGGAGTGAGCACCAGTTGTATGCTCAGTAAGGAGAAAGAATGTCAAAAAGAGATTCATGTTTGACGAATACCGGGAGATATGACATGAATCTACCTTATCCAGTTCACATACAATTTAAAGCATAACTTGAAACATAAAATAAAAACAAAAAAAAAAACACAAAAAAAAAACTACTTTTAAAACAATACTCGATGAATGCTTGGAAAGCATGACCTTTTAATTACGTTCAGTTTGTCTAACACATACTTGTTTGTTTCATTAACTACTTGATTACCGTATTTAGTCTGCTGATCAAACTTACGTAAGCTAATCACTAATCCGTGTATCGGTTGTCCACTATCCATAACGTGTTCTTGTCTTGCCTATCATGTTCATATTTCTTACTTACTTAACATGAGGGCTTGGTGCAACACTTTATAATACCCAAGGTACTCCGTACAATATGTTTTCTTAAGAACGACATGGCTAATACATTAGTCATACCTCCGACACGGGATTTGGAATACCCATGATACTCCGTACAATACATTGCAAGGTAACTAAACATTATCTTAGCATGAGTAGGAGCACATAAATCAAATAGATTTCATGTTAAAGTCCATAACTGACCTACGTGAGCTAACAAAGGCCGTAAGAACACCGAATTATCATCCTATCTTCACTTCTTGTAACAAAAACGCATAAAACAGTTTATAGAAAAGTTACCATAAAACAAAACAGTATTTTGAAATCAATATTATAATTACAATATAAACACAAAATAATGTCCGTATCATGCAGTTTAACAGTAAACAGTATTCAAAACAACTTAATAGCATAATCTTGAACCTAAAAACGGAACATTTTGATAACGAGAACTCATTACCTTATAGGCGAACCAAACCTATGAGCCGGACAACAACTAACTTCCAAATTTTACGTGAATCTACAAACCAACAACAGATTTAACAACAATTATCCTTCGAATCTAACCTACCTATAATCAAAGCCAAGAATGACTGCGAAAAGATTAGATCTTACATTCACAAGATGAACCTAAGCTTGAAACTGCTGCCGTAAACGAAACTACATCGAAATCAATGCTGTAAATTGCCAAATGAACTTAGAAAGCCAACAGAGCCTCCCGGAAACTAAGTCTAGGACGCTTTCCCGTGAGAGGGGTCGGGACAACAGCCCAATGCTTTATTGAACCCCTAAAAAACGATAACTTTATGAAATCCAAGGTTATATGAAGGCTTTTAATAGAATTTTTTGAGCCTATGTCGTTTTTAAAGTGTCTTGGAAGTCAAAAAAATCTTAATTAACCTTAAACGAATATGAAAAGTAACTTAATTTCAAAAAGATGTAAATCCCTTTAAATTATTACACACAAGAGAAAAGACATTGTTTTACAGATATAGATATATACATATATATATATATATATATATATATATATATATATATATATATATATATATATATATATATATATATATATACGGATATGTATATACGTGTGTGTATGTATGGGGAATATTGTATTTTAACTCCTTGGAAAACATCTAGTATCGATATATTGTGAATCAAAACAAAAGGCCAAACATCTAAAGGAGATGCTAATACATACTTGTATAGCTGGCTATTATATATGTACGTAAGTTTGCTATTACCTGTCTCATATTTGTAATGTTTAATTAATAATTAAGGCGAGGCATAATTATTATCGATTGATATTGTTGGACTAACCAATTTTTTTTACTATAAACAATAATCAATCAAAATCACATAATTATTTTTAAGAAATGACAGCAATTTTCACTCATATAATCTATCAAACAAATACATTCATGTATCCCTTCACAACAGCATTCTTTGAAAGGGGAATGATATGTTTATTATAAATAGGTATAATTACAATTTTGCTCCCCCCCTCCCCCCACCCACCCGCCCTCTCTTTCTTTCTTTCTTTCTTTCTTTCTTTTTTTTTTTTTTTTTTTTTTTTTTTTCCTCAGTTTTTCAAAACTAATCTGTATCTTTTATGGACATTTTCATCACCCAACATTTTTATTTTATTTTATTATTTTTACATTTTTAAGACACTTAACATAAGTTTAACATCTAGCGTACCCTACTGCATCTGTCACGCTAATGATAATTTTTTGTTACATTTTTAAGACACTTTTGCTATAGCTTGGGCTTAGGGTGGCTAAACTCATCCAATTGTTATTTTTGGTAATTCAATCTAACACAGTTATCTTAATAAAACCCATCTGACCATACATAGATAGTCCACTATATAGCTCACCCAAAAATAAATTCATGGCTCCGTCATTATACACAAGCATAACGTATTGTCACGAGTCACATTTCTATTGGTTGAGAAATACTTGAAATGCGATGCTTTTGGTCTTCAATATTTTCTTATGATCTAAAAAATAGCTCTTTTTCTTTTTTTAGAATGATATATTTGGTCCCTAAAATATGTACTTTTGTTACGCTTTTTAAACACTTGACGAATTTGTCGTTGAGTCAAATATTAAGTATTCTAAAAGTGTTTTTTTAAGGTATCATTGAGAAATCAAAAATGTCGATATAAAAAATAGAGGTCAGTTTTAAGAAAATGCAGAAGACATGAAGACCAAAAAGGTGTAATTTTCCCTTACAAAAATGCAAAACATGTATCACAACAAGGCACAACAAAGCATAGCAAAGTGTAGTGTAAATTTTCGGTGCATATTGTTGAAGAAAAGTGAATAAAAATTTAATGTTAAAATAAAATACTACCTCCGTCCCATAAAAAATATCCATCTTTTTAAAAAGATTTGTCTTATAAAAAATATCCATTTAATTAGAAAAACAGTACATTAATTAATGCATTTTTTTCAAACATATCTCTATCATAACATTTAATGTTTATATATTTATTTCATATTTCAAAAGAGTATTTATTATTTGATAGAGGTATACATGTCCATCACTACTTAAAATACAATGCATTAATTGTTTTCTTAATCTGTATGCAATACAAAAAGTATACAATTTTTATGGGACAAAGGTAGTAGAAGAAATTAAGGAAAAAATTGAATGGACATATATGCATGGTTTGCATCTATTCGGTGAAATGTTACGATCTAATATGAGTTGTATCACGATCTAATGAGAAAACAAAGATCTTGAATGGAAAATAAGAGAGAAAAAAAGTCATGAATTTTCATACAAAGAATTTGGCTGGTAACATACAAACACTATGCATTCATTTTGATCACATGAACGGATCGGTTTACGATTTCTGATTCCCGTTAAGCGTCATCCGAACAAAAGAAAATGTTATTGTATTTTAGGATACGATTACGATAGCCGTACACACATAATCGACGTAATATCTTCTTAAAACGGAATGCTTCACTTGTATCAACCTATATGATGATACAAATTATATCGTCTCCAGTGGGGCCGCACCAAGGAGGCTGCGACCACATATATGGCGACGTCAAAAGGTATTAAGAGCAAAGCCGCCGCCCACAACCACACCTAAAGCCTCGTCAAAGCTAGGGGCGGTGGGCGGTGATAAATATAAGGCTCTCTAAGGGAGCCGCGCAAGACTTGGGAAGAAACAGGGGGTGAAGGCCAGACGACGAAGCTGGCGACCTTGGTGACCATAAGGGGTCGCCGCCTAGATATTCTACCCACTTGATGACAGATATTTAGTATTTACTTAGCTGCTAAGACTAGTGACTAAGTACTTCGCACACCGCCGATCTTTACTTCATTCTTAAGTTTAATCTTCCTATAAAAAAGAAGTCGTGTGTAACCTAATCGAGAGATTCTAATGCAAAAATAATGAGCCAAAGCTCTGCAAAAACCGCTTTATCTCACCGTCCTCCTCCCATCGCCGCCTATCTCCGGCTAATATATAAATAATCTACTCACAAACAAGCCAAATATCCACACCATTAACACCGCAGCGCCATCGTGACGTTTTCTGCAACGTCAGTTGGCTCCGTTACCGTGAAGCCACGCTACAACTTGCTCAGTTCTAGGCGTGAAAATCATCGAAGAGCGATAACACACGGCGGATCGAAGGAATCTCACCTCCGCCAGCCAAGAACATCCGGTCATTTTCAGTCGTCCAAGTTGCGTTCGAAAGAGATAATCTTACAAAGAAAAGCCCTCAAAACCCCGTTGTTTCTTTCCCGCAGAGAGGGAACCGTCGAAGACAATCTTTCCTACCTCAAAAGCATATACCCGTAAAGTCATTTGCAACAATAACAGAAATAAAGAGCATCGACTCCGAGACCCCGGCAAAGGGGGGCATGCAACATCAGGCTCGTGGAGAGGGAATAGGAGAAACACTTGACAATCTCCCCGCAGAAGGAGAAGGGTCGCAACAAGGGGTCCTATCGCTAGCGACGCCAGGAATGTCATTAACCAAAAGGCCAAGTCTAAAGAGGCCAACGCTGTTGCGCTAGATGAGGCTCGCAAAGAGAGAGAAAGGTCGCAACAGAGTCAAAAGTCGACCCCCGAGACAAGACCAGGCTCCCTGGAGGACCCTGAGATCGCGGAAATGAGAGAGTATGCAAGGTATGCGGAAATTATGTACTTAACTAACTCTCGCCTGGTAGCGAAGGGCCAGGCCCCAATGGCGATACGACCCCCGAATCCTTTTAGGAATGAAATTGATCCCGCGGACATAAAAAAAGGTCGCCATAGTCAGATCCAGGAAATTGAGATAGAGGAGAGTGTGCATTCGTCGGGTCGCAAAGGATTGAGGAGAGAAATCGCGCAAAAATCAACACCCCGGATCGCGATCACCGAAAGGAAAGACACTCGAAAAGGATCGGCCTTCAGAGGTTGGGTGAGAAGGACAAGGCCTCGGCCCCAAGTCGCCTCGGCCTTCCAGAGAAAGAATACCCCCCCGACCAGATAGGAGCGCGCAGGACGCTCGGATAATAATAAGGGAGAAAAGAGCTCGCCAGAGAGGGTCGCGAAGACTATGGAGAATCGAGGCGCAGAGGCGAGGAGAGCGGGGCGATAAGCGAGCCTTTATCGCTGGCCCGGTCGACTCTGCCTTGGCGAGAACAAATGGAAATAATGAAAAATGAGCTCGCAGAGCTAAAGAAGTCAAGGCGCTGTCGAAAGGGTGCCGCACCGGTCTCGAGAATCGGCGTGCTCGCTAAAAGAATCACAGAACTCTTGACATTGCTCACCAAAGAACGGCGCAAAGGTTAGCTACCCCTGGTGCTATAATTACTACAATGGCAACTCTTGTCCGATCCGACGATCGGATCATTTCTACTATCACCGGCTTTCCAGTTCTTTTAAAGAACCAATTATGCGCGTCATCACCTTAGCAACTTAAATGTCTCTAACAAGTCCGCCTGGTGCATCACTTATTAGATGTCTTACATCTTTAGAAGCGAGGATAGATCTCGTCTATCGAAGTGTAGAGACACTTGGGCACATGCGTGGACGTGTATTAGAGAATGCGTCGTTATCACACTATGTGGCGGTTGTGTAATTATCCTTAAGACCGAGTCTTCATGGCATCACGGTGTGGATTGTCATGCTTTGACACTATTGAGGTTTCCCAGCCATGTGCTTATCATGCGGTAGTGAGCAGCCATGGGACCGCGATCATGCGTCCCAGATGGATCTTTGACAGCATCACGGAGTATACATGATTGGTCGCTCAATCAAAAGCCGGGAGGACCTATCGGAAAAATTCACTCGTCGTTACACGATGAATCGCTTCAGAATTTGAATCGGCAAGCTATATGAACTATCGGATTAAAATGTGGTTATAGATGATAACCAAATAAGAAAACCATAAGGGTTATAGGATTTAATTATTATGAATAAATATAATACAAGACGAAAATATGTATATATGATATACTTAATTAATCATAGTATTATATTAATTAAAGAATTTTCCATAGGTTCACTTGGATTGTGCAATTTAATTAATAAGATTACCATAATATTAATATGTGATATTAATTGATTTTGAGAAAAATAGATTTATGGTAATAACATAATTTGCATTCAATATAAGGCATGAGTCTCGGAAAAGAGTATTACGGCGATCTATTCAATCCGAATATACGATCAAACAAGAAATATTCAACCAAGGATGACGATCTTAAGGAAAAAGGAAATCAAATTTTGAATTCGGCTGCGTTCCCAGCGTTGATAACGTGTTTTCTCACAAGGATCGCAAAAGCAGGACTGGGAAAAATCCGATGAAGAGGACTTTTATGAGGTTCGCAGAGGGCATTTAACTCGCGGCCCCAAAACGCGGGCCTCGATGGGAAATCTTTGAAAATCTTTGGCTCGGATGATGGGAGTCAGCGAAGCGCCATCCTCTGGGAAATCCAAACCCAAAGCAGAGCAGCATTCACACAAAGAGGATCGCACGGAGGATCGCAAGAGGGAAAAAGGGCAAGATGCTAGCCGCGATCGTGAGTTAAAGAAACCTTACAAATTCAGCGATGATAACTTTACCCCGCTCAACACAAAAGCATCCCAGATATTGTTCAAGATTCGCGAACATTTCGACAAACCCAAACCCATGAGGGGTGATCCCGACGGTCGCGATAAATCGAAATACTGCGACTATCACAAAGATCACGGTCACGTCACAGATGAATGCTTCACATTGAGGCGAGAAATAGAGAGGTCGATCCGTGAAGGGCGGCGACTAAGTATAAGCGAGATGGGAATATCGGTCGTGGGCGAGGGTCGCCAACCCAGCGTCTATCGAGAGGAAGTTCAAGTTATCCATGGAATATTCCCAAAGAACAATCACCAAAGTCACGATACATCAAATCAATACGCGCGTTTTGATAAGCGAGATAGTGTTGGGTGAAAATGAGAGGAGTTCTATTCACTAAAAGTGGTGACCACGGCCGACGGTCCCATGGAAATACCCCTCATCCTCAAAGTCGGGGTGAACGACAAGCACGGCGTCAACATGGTAATGGTCGACACTGGGGCTGGCCGCGACGTCATCTATTTCGACTGTTTAAAACAGATCGGATTTGGAGAGGCCAAGTTGAAGCCCTATCTCGGGGTACTCGAGGGCTTCACCAATGATACCGTATGGGTCAAAGGCACCATCGACCTCAGCATCACTCTTGGTGATTACGAACCATGTCGAACTGAGGTGGTCACTTTCCTAGTTATCGATCTCCCCTCGTACTACAACATGATTTTAGGGATCCCAGCTATGAGAAAATTTCAAATGGTTGCATCTGTTCCTCACCAAAGGGTCAAATTCAATATAGGGGACGAAATTGGGGTCGCCATAAGCCGACCCGGATTCTTCCTCGAATATATGACCAAGAATAGAGTCGACTCCAAGCGACCCAGAGTGAGGGTTTTAATATGATCACAGATCAGATCGCCGCGATCAAGGAGGTTGCAGAAGAAACAGTAGAGGTTGAAACGTTACAAATCCGCGACGAGCCGGACTTCATCGCCGAGGACGAGCTGGTCGAGGTCATTATAAATAACGAGCATCCTGATCAGAAGATCAAGGTAGGGTCGCAGGCCAACGAGAAAGAAAGGGAGGACCTGATCGGGCTTCTAAAAGCAAACTTGGACGCCTTTGCCTGGGAGGTGACAGATATGAGGGGAGTAGAGTCGGAGATCACTTTGCACCACCTAAATGTCGATCCCAACTTCAGGCCGATTCAACAAAGAGCGCGCCAATTCTCTACAGAAAAGGAGGTCGCGATAAAGAATGAGGTCGGAAAACTCTTAACGGCTGGCATTATCAAAGAGCTGCAATACCCTACATGGTTGGCAAACGTGGTAATGGTAAGAAAGCATAATGGCAAGTGGCGGATGTGCGTCGACTTCACCGACTTAAATAAAGCTTGCCCCAAGGATCCTTACGCGTTGCCCCGAATTGACAAAATGGTCGATGGGATCGCAGGTTTTGAAACGCTGAGTTTTCTTGACGCTTATTCAGGCTACCACCAGGTCAAAATGGCTGATGAAGACAAAGAGCTAACGGCTTTCAGGGCCGCCGGTGGACTATATTACTACGAGATGATGCCGTTTGGTCTAAAGAACGCAGTTCGACATATCAAAGGATGGTGAACAAAGTTTTTTACGTACACAAATAAAGCGAAACATGGAGGCTTACATCGACGATATGGTCGTGAAATCAAGTCGCCAGGATCATCTCGGAGGACCTTCGCGAAACCACGACAAACGTAAAAAGTCACTCGATGAAGTTAAACCCCGCAAAATGCACCTTTAGGGTCCAGCGGGAAATTTTTGGGCTTCACGGTTAGTCGAGGGGCATCGAGGCAAACCTAAAAAAATCGAGGCACTAATAAATATGAGCGAACCAACCAAATAGTAAGGAGGTACAAAGGTCGAATGGAAGGGTGATAGCCCAGGAAGGTTTATATCAAAATCCGCCGAGAAAAGCTTGCCTTTCTTCAAAATTCTAAAAGGAAATAAAACCTTTTTGTGGACAAATGAGTGCTCTCAGGCTTTCGAAGAGCTCAAGGCCTACTTGTCAAGCCCGCCTCTGCTTACCAGTCCTGCGATCGGAGACGTCTTGCTGTTATATCTGGCCGCCTCAGATAGGGCCGTCGCCGCAGCACTTATCAAAGAATAGGGTCCTCCACAAGCCGGACTTGTCAGGTCGCTTGCTACGCTGGTCCATCGAGCTCACTGAATTCGATATCCGATACGAACCTCGAAAGGCCATCAAAGCTCAGGCATTGCCCGATTTCATCACCGAAACAAGTTTCAACGAGGATATCCCGCAACAAACCGAAGCAAGACATAGTCCCGACAGAGCTACCACGGCGGACGAGCCTCGGCGCCAAGTCATCGTTGGCAACTTCTACGCCGATGGCGCCGCCAATCTCAAAGGTTGCGGTGCGGGAATCATTTTACTCGAGCCTGGAACTTGAAGAAATCGAAAGCCTTGAGATTTAATTTCACTACGTCAAACAATCGAGCGAGAATATGAAGCGGTCATAAGCGGGACTTGAGCTCGCAAGAGCCATGAAGGTCGAAAATGTGCGGGTTTTTGCGCGACTCACAATTGGTCGTCAATCAAGTAACCAGGTCGTTCGGCATCCACTGCGAAATTTTACAAAAATACATTAATCTCGTCAAAAGGCTGGAGTGCAGCTTCGAGTACTGAAAATTTACCAACATTCCCCGAGAGGACAATCACAGAGCTGATTATTTATCCAAGCTAACCAGCGAGGACGAAGTAAGCAACCCCTCGATTATGGTAGAATATCTGTCAGGACCCGCCATCGACAGGATCGAGGTAATGGACTTACAATGCACCAACCCTTGCTGGATTGATTTCATGAGAGATTACATCCATTCTGGAAAGCTTCCCGAAAGACCAATCGAGGCAAAAGCCCTGATCAGAAGAGCCGCCAGATACACTATCTTAAACAATGTCTTATACCGACGGTCATTCTCTAAACCATTTCTGAGATGCGTGCGACCTGAAGAGGTCAACGGAATCCTCGTAGAGCTGCATGAAGGGATATGTGGCAGCCATCCCGCTAGCCGCACCCTCACACAGAAAGTCTTATTAGCAGGATCTTATTGGCCAAAACTCGCGGAGGACGCCAAGGAGTATGCCAAGGCATGCGTCGTGTGTCAAAAATTCGCGGATATTCCCAGGCTACCATCAGTTGAACAAAGCATTGTCGTAGCCGCGTGGCCTTTCGACATGTGGGCCATCGACCTTATCGGGCCATTAAAAAAGGGCCGCTCAGGATGCGAGTATATGGTGGTCGCCGTGGACTATTTCACCAAGTGGATTGAAGCCAAAGCCTTGGTAAAAATTAATACCAAGAGTATAACCTATTTTACGCTTTCGACCAAATATGGACCGGTTCGGCGTCCCTTGAGTAATAGTGTCGATCACGGACCTCGATTCGAGGAGGAGTTCGACACATTCTGCGAAGAGAACAATGTCAAACATTGGCAATCGTCGATATGCTACCCGCAGGAAATGGCGGCTAAGAAACGCAAAACAAACAAGTACTTAGCGTCTTTGAAAAAGAGTTTGGGCGAAAAAAGCGGGTAATCGGCACGATCACCTCCTGCGGCCTTATGGGCACTTAGGGCATCACGGAAAACAACTACAGGGAAACTCCTTTTGCTTTAACTTACGGATCCAAAGCTATGGCTCCGGTGGAAATGGCCTACCAAGCTTAAGGGTTGCACATTTCAGCGAAATGGATAACCCGCTCAGAAGAAAGCTCGATCTCGATTTAGCGGAGGAGCGGCGTATCGAATCATATGGACGTTTGCTCAATTGTAAACAGGCCGCCAAGCGTCACCATGACAAACACATTCGAGGTCATCACTTACCGCGTCGGAGATTATGTTTTCGAAAAGAGGCAGGCCACCGGCCACGAGGCCAAGAAAGGGAAGTTATCGGAAAATTGGGAAGGCCCAGAGAGGATCGCTCGTGTAGTCAAGAAAGGAACTTACGTATTAAGTGATAACCAAGGTCGCGAGTACAACCGACCTTGGCATGCAGATAATCTGAAAAAATATTATATGTAAAACGTACATCTGCCCGCATGCGAACAGAGCATGTGGAGTGAAAGCAAAATAAAAGGAGCATTTTTAGTTATAAAGAGGTATAATTGTTTCCAGCAAATTTACGGCCTACAATGCCCTTCAATCTAGCACAAAAAAAAGAGGGTACACTCAGTCTAATGAGTATACCTATAACGATCCAGATGAATGCTTCGCACCTCGCTAAGCCGCATAGCCGTTATTAGTGAAGCAAAAGGGAAGCGACAATTTCGGTCCATAGAAACCGCCAAAATTAACGCTTCACGGTGAATCAAGATTCCCAATCAATGTCAACATGATGATCGCGAATAGCGTACAAAGAAAAAGCTTCGGCTTCATTAATGACCTCGTTATCTATAGACAAAAGGGCGCGTGAGTTGATGAACTTCTTCCACTCACGGTTGTTGCGAGAAAGGTCGGACCTAGGTCCCGGTACACGAGGTCGCTCAGAATCAGGAAAGAGCTCGCGTAGGGCTCGTCGCAAGCGAGTTTGTCTACTTGACTCATCGGCAAGATTCCAAGCGAGCTCATAATGGGACGAGGGGTCGATGGCGGGTATACCCAAGACACCGTTGATAGCTTCCGGAGTAAAATAACCGTGACACCACGAAGGGTAATACAGCTGACAGTCCCCTCAAATGCAGCTTCAGACAAAATGGAATAAAACTCCCTCACTATTGTAAGATTGGGGAGTATTGATGAAGGTGGTGCAACAAAATCTGCCCACCCAGAGAAACGCACGCGCAGAAGAGAGCCGTCACCCTCCACCTTGCTCTGATTTAAACCCCTCTCCTTCGCAGGCTCAACCCACTCAAAATAGCGCTAGAAATGATCTTTAGCAACGTCAGAGGCAGTAAAGAAGAAAGGGGATACATCACGAGTAGGACGGGCTTTAAAAACTCGCATTCTACCCTCTCCAGATGGAAGAGACATGGTTCTCACAACAAAATTTACGCAAGAAAAAAGGAGTAAAAATGAGGTTAGAGTGCCTCCTCCTTTTATAGCAGAAGTTAGCAAAAGGAACGGTCACGATGAATCAAATCCTACGGCCAGGCATAGCGCGGTTTATCTGAAATTTGAAATGCAAAAGACGCATTTAATGCACAGCGGTTCATCCGCCTACGATCTGAGGCTATATCCATGCACACTGATTACTAGCCGAGATTTTAGGCCATTTTGAATATGCATACATTGCCAATGAGCTGTCAAGTCAGTCCAAATCCCTGGATTACCGGCAAACACGACAGTCGAGAAAGGCTAGTTCAGTCAAATCAACTCAGCTCCTAAGTTTCAAGCGAGCATCCACTCCGCCTCGAGATTAGGGGCATGAGAAAAACAAGCTTTGCAAAATATAGACCATCATTACTTGCAACAAGTCCGCAAAGACAAGCTATAAGGGATTGCGGCGACGATCTATTTTGCTCAAGTCTCCTCCCACCTCGACCAAAACGGGGGGGATGGGAAAATATTAACGCTGTGAGAATTTCTCAATCTTCTCAGTTCTTCAGCCTTAGTTATTTTCGCGAGCTCAACAAATCTCGTCAAAATAAAGGGGGCCGCACACATACAAGACAAGACAACAGGAAATAAATCAAAGAAACAAGCACAGTAGATAAACCAAGAGGGGCCAAAACGGCCACAATGTCAATACTGGAAAGTAAAAAGATAAGCTAAGTTATTACAACCATCAAATGAGGGCGCCAAATAGTTCAAAAGTTTGCGAGAATCAAAGTTATTATTACAAAGCCGCAGAAATATAAATTGTTTCGAAAACAAAATCACAAGGCATTTAAACGGAGCCGGGAAGTGTCAATGTACTCGTCACCAGGTTGATCGCTTGCGGGAGGGTTCTTCAAGATCGCAAAGTTGATAGGATTGACTGGAGGAGGATCCCACACTGGGTCGCCGCGCTCTATCTGGTTAGTTTGGATGGCGACGATGTGATCTGCTGCGTAAGGGATATCCGGGTGAATGGCCAACAGGTCGGGAGATCGCTGGGACATGTTAACCCAACGGAGCATTTCCTCCAGGGTAATGCTCTCCCGGCCATGATAAGCCCAAAGACAACAAGCAAGGTGATTAAAACCTTGATCGAAGCTAGCCTCCTGTTAGTCGCCGAACTCATCAGAAAGCTTAAAGGCCTCCACAGCGGCAGGACCCGCCATCTCTGCGGCCCTCTCCGCAGCAGCAAGTTTCTCCTTTAAACTTGTGACCTCCTCACGCGTCGACCACTAACCCTTCAAAGCGAGTGCGGGCTTCTTCTTTCAGGGCTTCCACTTTCTTCTGCAGCTCTGCATCCAGTCTAGCGCTCTCCGCCATAAGTTTCTTCATCCGCTCAACCTCAGCCACCGCCTGCGAGCCTTTGTTTTTAGAAGCAACCCTGGCTTTCTCCGAGGCTCCAAGAGCTGCCGTTACTTTCTTAAGCTCAGCTTTGCGCCTCTCTGCGGCCTCAATCGCCTTGTTTATACGAGTCCCAAGCTGAAAAAGAGGGAACTATAAGCCTGAGAAAAGCGCAAAATACGAAAGGAAAAAATACAAGATAAACAAAAACTTACCATTGAGGCAGCGATTCCAAATTGGCCTGAAAGATCTTTAAGTTCGGCGACCTCATCGCCAGCCGGGGCGTCATCTTGAATCACAACGCGAGACGTGATGCCCCTCCCGATCTCCAGCTGAACCCTGTGCGACGAGTCCCATGCCAGGCGACCCAAGGGGATAACATCAGCAATGGCCTCTCTTATCTGGCCCGCTTTGTTCATATCAATGTTTTGAGTAAAACTGGGGTCCAGCCACACCGCCTCTTTCCCCTTGTAGCCACGTGGCAGTGTCCCAGCCGGCAGCGGCTCCACCTCCTCCGGAACCTCCTCAACAATAGCCTCGGGCGTCTGAGCCCTTATCGACAGCCGCTTATCCGTGCGACGAGATACTTTACCGGCGCTGCCGTTTGGTCTTCTCTGCCCTTGGGCGTTTACGGCCTGACTCTCTCTTACGTGGGTTCATCAACATGCGACCTTTTTGGGTAATGGTCGACTAAAGCTCGCGCTGGGGCGCCGCGATGATCTTCGTAGGATCATACGTCTGGCCAACAATGGTGGCGTCCACGGTCTGGGGAACTTTCCAAGGACTTGTTTCAAGGTCGATTGCCGGGTCTTAGCTTCCTCCTCGGCCGAGCCTCTTCCTTTGAGCTCGGCGTTCATTAGCGTCCATACATGCGTGAAAGGTTTCGTTAAAAACGGACTCGAGAGAAATGGGACAACGCGGGAAAGAATATAACATCTTGAAACTCTTAAAAAATCAAATAAACGCAAGGAAATTTACTGAGGTGGTCTTCTTTCCGGTCGCCTCCACATCACGGGACACACTCAGGGCGGAAAGCATTGGCCTATATGACAATCTCCTATCGATCGAAGTCGCTCTCCTCAGAAGAACCATGGAGACCATTGGCTCCGCTTTACCGGGCCCGCGAGGGCCCGCCATACGTGCAAATGGAAGAGCCAGATCAAGAAGATCGACCCAAGCAATGTTCCTCAAGGAGGCCTCGACCCCATCGGATTGAATGAGAGTCATAAGCCCTTTGACAAGACGCCGTTCTGTTATAGGAGGCTCGTCGATCGTAAGGGTAGATTTTTCCGTACATTTTGCGGCCCTAGGAAACGGCCAGCCAACCTTGGATTCCACTTTAAGGATCCGCTTCTGCCATCTGTGAATCTTATTTGGTAGCAGGAATAGCAAGCGGGGCGTCTTGGACCTTAAAGATATTTGTCCCGTGATGCCCGTCCCGCAAAACCAGTGAAATTGGCCCAGCAAAGTCAGCGAAGGCTCAATCTTCATTGTTCGACACATCACAATGAAAGCCATGATTTGAATAACGGTCCCAATGGCAAAATCAGAGGGGAGAGCTCCCATCAGCTCGCAAATTCTCACAAAGAAAGGGTCGAAAGGAGGTCGGAGCCCCGCATAAAAATGATCAAAGTGCAGAATCAGAGCGTCATCTGAGCGGCGAGCACACACGTAATCCTGGCGGTCCCCAGGTTTAAACTTATCCTCCTCCTTCGAATAATCAAGCAGGGAAAATCGATACACGCTCGTGTCGATTTTAAATCGACGACGGATAAATCGGTTAAGGTCGTTACTATCACAAAGTTTCGCCCACTGTTTCTTCAGCGCCTTTTCATACTCCGCCAGGATAGCGAACTCTCTCATCGCCTCGGGATTATTGGGCGCGGGTTTCTTCGCTTTAGCGGCCTCCCAGCGGTGATTTTGGGATCCTCTTCCTCTTTGGTTTTTAGGAGCTCCCAAACAATTTGGCGAGCGGGGGGCATTCTCGTCCTCACTCGACCCCATCAACTCATGAAGAGCGGCGTCTTCAATATATGCATCGTTATGATCAGCGGCGCCACCGGGGCTAGGATCGGCGGCTGTTCTTCAACGTCGACGACCCTTTCACCGGCCTCGCTGGTGCTTGCCCCTTGAGCTCGTGCCATTTCCTTACGGTTTCTCTTGCGTCACGGGGCGGGGACAGGAAACAGAGAATCTAGGTCAAAAGGATCGTCGCTTGCTTGAATGGCGGTCTCTGCGCCGGTTATCTCTTCAAGAGGGTCGCCCCCGGCAGACTTTTCAGGACTAGAGGGGTCATCGCCCTCTTCCTCATAAGCATAATCATAAGCCTCCTGCTCCTCGTCGGAATCATCTCTGGCAGAATACTCACCGTCAGACATCCTGCAAAAACAAGAGGAAAAGGTGGAGCTTTCAGACCTGGGATAATAGGAATTACACCAGGAAGGTAATCGCACCCATCTCGACGCCCTCCCCTCCGTTTTTACAAGAGCAACGGAAAGCAAATTGCCAGAAAGGGAAATACAAACTCCAAAGCTAACATAATAAGCGGAGGTTTAAGGCACGATGGTTCCATATAGAAAGCAACCCCCAATAAGAACACCAACCCAAAACCTCAAACTTTTCTCAAGAAAAACATCTTACGTCCAAATACATTGCCCAAACAGTGGATCAAATACCATGAAAAGATTCGAAAAACAAACGGAAAACAAGGAAAAAGGGATAAGGGAGAAGAATTTACCTGTTTTTCTGGAAAAAGATAGGAGGAGCAGCCTAAAGAGCACGTCGGAATCTTCAAACTCCTGCCGGAAAACCTCAAAACCCACTTCAACCACCGTCAAACCTTGCTGCTATCCTTCGCCGGAAGCTTTTGCTAATCCCAGAAAGAGGGGAGAGCTCGGAGGAAAAATTGTGGGAAAGTAGAGGAGTGAAAAGTAAGGAAGTGTGGAGGAGGCCAGCCTTATATAGACCAACAAGTTATGATCGTGGGGTTTGGAGTTGATCCATCCAACGGTTGGGGTTTGCGCGGTCGATTCGAATTCCCAAATTCGAAAAACCGCAATCATTATGGAGGCCAATCAATGCCCACGTGCCTGCTTGGGCAGTTGCCAAGGGCATTACTACCCACGTAGTTCTGCGATTATCGAGGGCCGGCGTCGACCACGATCGGATCGTCCCATTGAAGCATTAAACGGATGGCCTCACAGATGACAAGGTCGCAAAAACAGGCCCAGAGTTGCTTCGAAGGTCGCTTGCTTTGAAAGCACGGCCCTTAGTGAACAAGTCGCATCAGACGACAAGGTCGCAAAAACAGGCCAGAGTTGCTTCGAAGGTCGCTTGCTTGCTTCGAAGGTCGCTTGCTTTGAAAGCACGGCCCTTAGTGAACAAGTCGCGTCAAGTCGACAAGGTCAAGGTCGCTTGAAGGTCGCTTGCTTTGAAAGCACGGCCCTTAGTGAACAAGTCGCATCGAGGCGACAAGGTCGCAAAAAGCAGGCCCGTGAGTTGCTTGAAGGCGCTTGCTTTGAAAACACGGCCGCTTAGTGAACAATTCGCATCAGGCGACGAGTCGCACATACATCGTCCAAGAGTTCACCACTCCACACTCGACATCTTCACGAAAAATGATCAAGATATGGAGTAGGGGGCCATTGATGATACAAATTATATCGCCTCTAGTGGGGCCGCACCAAGGAGGCTGCGACCACATATATGGCGGCGTCAAAAGGTATTAAGAGCAAAGCCGCCGCCCACAATCCCACCCCAAAGCCTCGTCAAAGCTAGGGGCGGTGGGCGGTCATAAATATAAGGCTCTCTGGGGAGCCGCACAAGACTTGGAAAAAGCAGGGGTGAAGGCCAGGCAGCGAAAGTGGCGACCTTGGTGACCATAAGGGGTCGCCGCCTAGATATTCTACCCACTTGATGACAGATATTTAGTATTTACTTAGCTGCTAAGACTAGTGACTAAGCTGCTTCTGCACCGCCAGTCTTTACTTCATCCTTAAGTTTAATCTTCCTATAAAAAGAAGTCGTGTGTAACCTAATCAGAGAGATTCTAATGCAAAAAGTAACAGGCCAAAGCTCTGCAAAAACCAGTTTATCTCACGTCCTCCTCCCATCGCCGCCTATCTCCGGCTAATATATAAATAATCTACTCACAAACAAGCCAGATATCCACACCATTAACACCGCAGCGCCATCGTGACGTTTTCTGCAACGTCACTATACGTTTTTGTATTTACTTATTTCGGTGTTGTCATTTTCATTTAAGCCTTTTTTGATATTCTTATCATGTCTTTATATTTGAAAATAGAATTATTAATAGCACCCTAAAATTGTGTATTTCATGCACGCTCGCGTCTCGCACTATCTTTTGTTTTTCAAATGTGCGAAATTATTTACACCACAGTCAACCTACCGATTGACTACACTACTTATGCGCCACACAATAACGATTGATATTCAGAAAGTCGATTTTTGAGTGATGAATCGACATTCTGAAAGTCGATTCTTTACTCAAAAATCGACTTATTGAATGATGTATAAGTGAAATCGCCATTATCAAAGTATGTAATGTATTTCCTGACTTTTCTAAGCATTTAGGTTCTCTATTCAATTTTAAATTAAGATCCCGACCAAAAGGTCCAAAAATGTGCCGGATTGATTAATTAATATAATTCACAATAAATAATAAATCTGCTGTAAATAAAATACAATGGTTTCCTAGCTCTACAACAAAAATAAACTGCTTCTTGGGTGCCAAATAAGTACTTAATTAGCTGAGCTGGATGATAGAAATAATCTGAAGTAACTTGTAATATTATAAAATTATAATAGATAATATTTTAAAACTTGTGTTATACTTTAATAATATATATATATATATATATATATATATATATATATATATATATATATATATATATATATATATATATATATATAAAAACTGTTTGGTAACTGGTCATGTCCTCCTTTTTGGATTTTGTTGTTCGTCTTTCATGTTATAATAAAATGCAATGCATAATTTGACCTCTTCATCGGACGGGCTAGGCCAAAAATATTTAAAGGGATAAGGTTTGGAAAATTTTATTGTAATTAAGGTTGTTGTAATAACTTGTAACTTGAGTTGTGTATATATCAAATTACGTTACTGTTTAATTATTGCTCTCATGTTATCTTGTTATACCTTTTCTTGATATAGTTTAAGTACAACAGTCACCATAATAATAATAATAATAATAATAATAATAATATTAATATTATTATTATTATTATTATTATTATTATTATTATTATTATTATTGTTGTTGTTGTTGTTGTTGTTGTAGTAGTAGTAGTAGTATTATTTTTTATTTTGTTTGATCCCGCTATTAACAACCTAGAGAAATACTACGAGTTGCGGAGAAATTGAGTCCACTTTCTTCCTATTTAGCATACGGTTATTTCTTAGCTTTATTACGGAGCTCATTCACTAATGCTGTGTTTGTATTATTTTTTTTTTTTTTTTTTTGGTTAAAAGTGATCGATTTTATATATATCAAAACAAGAAAAGTTCAATTTTATAAAGAAGAGACTACGCTCTACCATCTACCATATGTACTACGACTACTTTTTATTATACCAAGTTAAATGTAGTTCTCTCGCTTTTCTAACAACTTTGTCTACGAGAACAAAACACGGAGGGGGGTCTTAGTCGGGATAAAAAACAGCTTTGTTGTGCCAAGACCAAATGTCACGTGCGGTTTCGCTAAAGATCAAACGCCATAAGTTTACGTTAGATTCCCGGGAGAGGTTTGACGATAAGTATAAGTCTAGCCAAGTGGTGATTGAATCACATTATCTAAAAAGACTCCATTTATTTCCATCGATGATAAGCTTCCAAATGTTCCAGGCCCAATCACAGTCACGTAGGGTATGAAGAATCGTTTCACTGTTGGATAAGCAAATAGGGCAATGGTCACTTTGGGAGATATGCCGTCTGTGTAGGAAACTATGAGTGGGCAAACATCCATGTCGGACGAACCAAAGAAACGTGCTACCACGTTGGGGACCTTTAATGTTCCAAATCGCTTTCCATCTTGTGCGCTCATCATTGTTTGGTTCTTCATTTGCCTGGATGGTATAAGCACTAGAAACCGTGAATTTACCTGACGACTCAGCACTCCAATCAAGTTCCCCCCGGTCATTGATATGGAGTCCACATGTAAGAACTGGTGCAGCTGCGCATATACTACGCCAGGTGAAAGAGTATATAATGAAATGTTGTTTCAAAAAAAAAAGAATATAATGAAATGAAATTATTTTTTTATTTTATTAAATTATTCTGATCTATAAAAAAAATCATTATGACCTCTTTGGATACAATGGAAAAAAAAATAACTTTCATTTCATTGAAATGAATTTTGGTCATTTTCATTTCATCCGAAATTGGATGAAATAATTAGATAGAATGAAATATAAAACATAAATTAATAATAAAAAATCAACCACCGTCCACCCCACCACCCACCACCCACCCCACCACCCACCACCCACCTCTTGCACCACCTGCTTACCCCATCGAAACCAACCACCGTCACCTTCCACCGCACCACCACCGCACCACGGCCGTTGCCTACAAATCACCATCATTATCACAAATAACCCTCATCCCCCATCACAACCCAACCCGCCACCATCCGACCACCACGACCACCACCTACCGTTACCAACAATTTCACCACTACCCTTACCACCACCCACCTTACCACCATCTTCCCAATTTTCACACATAACCTACCCCCACCACTACCCCCTGCCACTATCCCCCACCACAACCAACTCCATCACCACCGATATCTACTCGTCCGCCACCACCCACCTTACAATCACTCATCATCGCACACCACCCTCGTCACTACAACCACCACCCCCGCCACCACTACCACCGCCATCACACACCTCACAACATCCACGGTCACTCACCACCGTATGCCTCACCATCACCGCCACCGCCATCTATGCACACCTCACTGCTACCCGCCACACTCATCAACACGCACCACCATCTCTCACCGTGTCAATTGCTGCATTCTATAGAATCTTATATATTTCATTACATTGCATGCCAAACGTAGGAATGGAATCATGCTCATTCCATTCCATAGCATTTCATTCCATTCTATCTCATTCCAGCAATCTAAACGCACCATAAAGCAATATAGAAATTGAGTCCAAGGTGGATGAAAAATAATAATAATAATAATAATAATAATAATAATAATAATAATAAAGTATTGTTTCTATTGACATTACAGTTTTATTTCGGATACCATGTTCTTTGATTAATTATTTGATTACGTCGTCCATCAGATGTTGTCATTGCACTAACGTTGTCCACCTTTGTCAATGTTGAAATAGTGTCCTAAACCCAATCGGGTTGGACCGGATCCGACCGGGTCGGATCATTTCTACTATTTCTTTATGTTTACACATATATTAAATGGCTTTTCTGTTGTCATATATTTGTTCTTTTAAAGAACCAATTATGAATTATTGTATGATAACGTCCTTAGTATTAAACTGTGATAGAGAAACCATGATAGGCGATTATGGTTGATGAGATCTCTAATCACCTTAATAAGTTTGATACTTAAATGTCTCTAGACTGATGTACTATTAAACAGGGCATTGATAGTATAAACAGACTAGCACGTATTATATGTCTTATGTCTTTAAGAGGCGTGGATAGATCTCGCTCTATCGAAGTGTAGAGACACTTGGACCGTGTCACGTGGACGTGTATTAGAGAATGCGACGTTAGGGGATCGACCCACTTACACGGATAAGTGTCACACTATGTGACGGTTGTGTAATTATCCTTAGGACCGAGTCTTCAAGGCATCACGGTGTGGATTGTCATGCTTTGACACTATTGAGGTTTCCCAGCCACGGGCGATCATACGGTAGTGATTGGGTGTGATCTTGAAGCATCACGGAGTATACATGATTGGTCGTCCGGGAATCGCGTATCCTATGATTGGGATCGAATATCCGAAATGGCCTTCTTATAAGGAATGTCTTACTCTCGTGAATCTTTTCAAAGTGGGAGTAAATGAGTTACTTCGAGAGAGCATGATATCCAGATTATAAGATACGGTCGTTAATGTTTGACACTCGACGTACGACCGTATGGATATTGTTACAATGATAGGATTGTAAGTTACACGGTAAATCGCTTCACATGAAAGGTAGTAGTCATTGCATTTGACTCTTCGATGATTGGGGTCACGGTGTGTTGCTGTGACGCTATCCCGTGATCGTTAGGCATGAAGGGCATTTTAAGTAATTTGCACTTTGTGTCTACGGTCAACATATTCGGAATCCTATCGGGTCACACACATAAGAACATCTAGCCGGATTAAAATATGGTTATAGATGATAACCAAATAAGGAAAGTTTATCTCGAGACTATAAGGGTTATAGTGGTAAATTAATATGGTGGTGTTTATTTATTATGAATAAATTAAATACAAGATATTAATAGTATTATATTAATTAAAGAATATTCCGGATGCTAATTTGTTGGCTAAGGTGGCGCAATTTGTGTGTATAAGATATACTTGGATTGTGCAATTTAATTAATAGTGTTACCAAATATATTAATATTAAATATTGATAAATAAATTATATATGTGCCTGCGTGTGTTTGCACTAATGCAAATTGGTGATTCATGCGCACCATAGTATTTATTTATACATGATATATATAGATTTATATGTGTAGTATATATATGTGATATATACACATGTGTAAATTGATTTATGATAATAAAATAAAGATAGTCAATATTAGATATTGACAATATCTTAGAAATATTCAATATAAGATATTGACAATATCCTAGATTTATTTAATATAAGATATTATAATAAATAAGATAAATCAATCAATTATATTTTTCTTATTTTATTGGGAAAAACTTTTCTTCTCATCCACACTATATGGGGCGCCACTTATCACTATAAATAAGAGGCGGGTGTCAAGCTCTTTTGTATATCATAATTCCAAGAGCTAATAGTTCTTGTGTAAAATAGAGAGCATCCTATAGAGAGTTGGAGAGAGGGGAAAAGGGCCGGTCTAGCAACCGGAGTTTTTCAATAGCAATCCATGATGGGATACCGGCGGGCTGTTCGTGTGGACTAGTGGTAGAGGCCGAACATTTGGGCGGCTCTATGCAGAACTACTCTCCTTAGACGGTCAAAGCGTCGATCTTATAGATCAACCAAGGTAACCACCATCTACTACTTATTTGTTTATTTCTTAAACGAAGTCGATCTTGGGTAAAAGGAAATCAAATTTTTGAATTCCGTTGCGTTCCCGTGTAGATTTCCTAACAGTCAATGTGGGTGACGTTTTTGTAAAGTTAGGAACGTCAATGTCAGCGACGTTGTTTTCCGTGAAAAATAAACATGATGCATGAAGAAATCGTAATGCTTGAAGAAAAAATGTAGTGTCAATAGAACTTTTTTTCAAAAATAGGATATACTTGTTAAGGTGTACCAAACTTGTCAAAAATCGTCTAAATTAAATCACATACAACTCGAATGGCTAGTTTGGATGGATGTACTTTAATTTAAATAATGTAACAAATGCATTCAATTACTACATTTGACACACGATGAAATGAAATATATAAGATTTGATAATATGTGACATTGTGTATGATGGGTGGTAGGGATTTTAGAGTGAATAAGTAAGGTGGTGGGTGTTAGGTATGGTAGGGTTAATGTGAGGGTAGGGTGGGGTTAGTTAAAGTTGGAAAATTACAGGTGATGGGTAGGGTGGTGAGAATGAGGATGGGTGTGAGTAAGGTGAAGATGGGTTAAAGTGATAAGAACTAGTGGTAACTGGTAAGGGCACTGCAATTGGGGTGAGTAAAGTATGGTAAGGTAGAAGTATATGTGGTCAAGGTTGGGTTTAGTTAATGTGGAGGGTAAGGGTGATGGTGGTAGGTTTGAGTCGGGGTGGTGTAGTAGGGTAAGAACATGGTAGTTAGGAAGAGTAAGGCTAGGGTATGGTGGGGCGGGGACATGAAGGAGGTGTTGGTTTTGACATACTAAGTTCACTGACCCGAAAACCCTAGTCCAACTCAGATTCAGGGTTGTTGCATTTTTGGCACTACTGCCGTAGATGCCGACCAATATTTTCTCGGGAACAACGAACAAATTCAGTAGTATCACAATTTCACCAACCAAAAGAGTGACATAAAAAATGAGAAGAAACATCATAAAAATAATTATAGAATTATTTTAAAACAGGGGGTTTAGAGACTATACAATCCAATGAAGAAGATGAATATGCAATGTATACACCTTGGTTTTCCCGAAAGACCTCCTCCACACAAGGTGGTGAACCCTAAATCCAAGCATGCTTCAATATTCATGATGGTTGAGTACAAAAATATCTCATCTTTTTTGCTTTTGAATCAACTAAATATATATTTAGGTGAGAGGGAAACTTATTTCCCAACCCTAATTGGTGCTCTTTTGTGCAGAATACTGTTGGAAAGGTGTCCTAAATCCAATCGGGTTGGACCGGATCCGACCGTAGATGCCGACCAATATTTTCTCGGGAACAACGAACAAATTCAGTAGTATCACAATTTCACCAACCAAAAGAGTGACATAAAAAATGAGAAGAAACATCATAAAAATAATTATAGAATTATTTTAAAACAGGGGGTTTAGAGACTATACAATCCAATGAAGAAGATGAATATGCAATGTATACACCTTGGTTTTCCCGAAAGACCTCCTCCACACAAGGTGGTGAACCCCAAATCCAAGCATGCTTCAATATTCATGATGGTTGAGTACAAAAATATCTCATCTTTTTTGCTTTTGAATCAACTAAATATATATTTAGGTGAGAGGGAAACTTATTTCCCAACCCTAATTGGTGCTCTTTTGTGCAGAATACTGTTGGAAAGGTGTCCTAAATCCAATCGGGTTGGACCGGATCCGACCGGGTCGGGTCGTTTACAGTCTATTTAGTTCATGTAATAACTTTATTATGATTAATAAAAGCACTTATGTTATTATATATTGTTTATCTTCATGTTATTTGTTGTACGTATATAGTAACGTCCCTAGTATCAAACTGTGATAGAGCAACCATGATAGTGATTATGGTTGATGAGATTTCTAATCACTATAACAATATTGGTACTTAAATGTCTCTAGTCTTATGTACTATCAAATGGGACATTTATCGTATAACCAGACTAGCACATATTGGATGTCTTCTATCTTATAGAAGGTAGGGATAGATCTCGTCTATCTAAGAGTAGAGACACTTGGACTGTACGTGGACGTGTATTAGAGAATGCGTACGTTAGACTGACCCACTTACATTAAGTGTCACACTATGTGGCGGATGTGTAATTATCCTTTTGACCGGAATCTTCATGGCATCACGGTGTGGATTGTCATGCTTTGACACTATTGAGATTTCCCCTAGCCACGGGGCGATCATGCGGTAGTGATTGGGTATGATATTGAAGCATGTGGAGTATACATGATTGGTCGTCCGGCAATCGCGTATCCTATGATTGGGATCGAATATCCAAAATGGCCTTCTTATAAGGAATGTCTAGCTCTCGAGAATCTTTGCAAAGTGGGAGTAAATATGTTATCCCGAGAGAGCATGATATCCAGATTATAAGATACGATCGTTAATGTATTGACACTCGAGATGCGATCGTATGGATATCATTACAGCAATTGGATTGTAAGTTACACGGTAACTGCTTCACATTAAAAGGTAGTAGTCATTGCTTTTGACTCTTCCGATGATTGGGGGTCACGGTGTGTTGCTAGACGCTATCCCGTGATCGTTAGGCATGAAGGGAATTTTAGTAAATGGCACTTTATGTCTACGGCCAACATATTCGGAAGGCTATCGGGTCACACACATATGAACATCGAGTCGGATTAAAATGCGGTTATAGTTGATAACCAAATAAGGAAAGTTTATCTCTAGATTATAAAGGTTATAGTGGTAAATTAATATGGTGGTATTATTTATTAAAAATAAATATAATACAAGATATTAATTATATACAAATTATATTAATTAAATAATATCCCGGAAGCCAATTAATTGGCATATGGGGCGCCACATCTAGGGTATAAGGATACACTTGGATTGTGCGCTTTAATTAATAAGATTACCATAATATTAATATAAGATATTAATTGATTTTGGAAAATATATTTATGGTAATAAGATAATTATATTCAATATAAGATATTGGCAAAATTAATTATAATAAAAGAGATAAATCAATCTAATTGATTTTCCTTATTTTATTGGGAAAATGTTTTCTTCTCCTCCAATCATCATAGGGGCGCCACTTTGCCTATATAAAGGAAGTGGGTGTCAAGCTCTTTTGCACATCACAATTGCAAGAGCTCATAGTTCTTGTGTAAAATAGAGAGCAACCTATAGTGAGTTTGTGAGGTAGGAAAAGGCCGGTCTAGCAACCGGAGTTTTCCAATAGCAATCCAAGGAGGATTCCGGCGAGGAGTTCGTGTGGATTAGCGATAGAGGCCGGACGCGTGGACGGCTTGCGCACTGTACAACTCTCCGTTGACGGTCAAAGCGACGATCTTATATATCATCAAGGTATAACCGTCAAACTACTTAACGTGTTTATTGCATTAAACGAAGAACGATCTAGAAAAGGAACTCAAATTTTAAATTCCACTGCGTTAAACTAGTGATTTCCTAACAGTGGTATCAGAGCAAGGTTTCGACCTTAAGCAATAAGCATAATTTAATTGCGTAGTAATTAATCGATAGATGCAAGATTTAAATCACGAGACAGTTAAAACAAAAAAAAGGAACGATTGAAGGGCTCGGCCGACTGGCGGCGGCGGCTTTAGGGCTGCCGTCGTCTGCTGTCCTCTTCCAACAGGGAGATCGACCCTTTTCGTTTTGTAATATTCATTGTGCATAGATATCTCGTTTGTTTAGTTGTGTCATATGGCCAACCAATGGTTCAAATAGTTTGGCCATTGGGAAACCATATGGCATATTGGCCTTTCCAAATTTTGATTTGGAATAGGCCTAGACCCTTTTCAAATATTTGATTTATAAAAGGTCTAGGCCTATAGGCCACTTCCAAAATTTTGATTTTGAAAAGTGACCAGGCTTAAACCAAATTTGGTTTAGGAAGATGCATTTTGGTTTAGGAAACCAAAGGCATCCATTTTGGTTAAGAACCAAAAGGAAATGAAACAAATAGGAGACTTTTATAATTTTAGTTTTACTTTGAATAGTTCAAATTTAAAAAAATTAAAATTAAAATCAATTTAAAATTAAATGTTAATTTTATTTTCGATTAAGTCATATAATTAATTAAATGTTATTCAATTATTTGATGTGATAAAATAAGACGCATAAGTAGTTAAAATTAGAATTTAATCTTTTTCATAAGATAAAATTGTATGGATTAGATGTGTAGATATAATGTGATTACATGGACCCCGATTAATCGTGGACTCTAAAATAGGATAGATGAGAATGTTTTCTTTATGTTGGTTTTGAAAAAAAAAAAAAAAATCCTGAGCCGTTATGAAGAACGTGACCTAGTTTACTTTTTGCATTTATCCCATTCCGTTAGCCCCCGTGTGCGGCGGGTATAATTATTTATTAGATAGATTATTATGTAACAAGAATGGAGCAAGAAGATGAAAACCAAAGAGATAAAGAACCCATTGGCGTGCAAGAATAAAGATCCTATTGGCGGTTGCAGACAACTTAGTTTGTGACCCGCGGTTTAAATCGGTTTGTATTCGAAACCGCACTCAGAAAAAGTCCATGATCATACCGGTTATTTTGTGCGCGGAATGTTGTGTATGTTTTACTTTATATGATATCGTAGTAATATGCACATAGTAGATGAGACCATAATCAAATAAAATTAATTAAGTGAGTTAATTTAAAATTATTCTCACGCCAAAAATCGAGCCAAAATTGTCTCCCAATATTATAATGACGGTGAAGAGCCCTTGTTCGGATCCAACTGATCGGCCCTCGTCAGGAATTGACCTACCACGGGTATATCGTTATTATCGAGATATGATCGTTGTCTCGGATTTTATCTAATGAAAATAAACAAGTAATAAATTTATAAATCCGGTATACCCCAAGTGTAGGGATCGTAATATAGCGATTAATACGGAGTCGATCTCGAGGAATCGGGTATCTAGTTCATTAATTTTCCTAAGATTGATACTATTATTATTAAAACCTAAAATAACAAAGCGGAAAGTAAAGCGGATGAGAGATTGTCGGTCAAAGCCAAGAAAGCGATAATTGCGAACTTAAATCTAAAATATAAACTAAAAAGAAAACAATAAACAACTATGAATTTAAACAACGATGATCATGGTGATTAAACAATCGAACAAGTAATTATCCACCGATCCTGCAACCCTTAATTTCCTCTCAAAAGTTGTCTTGTGATGAGTCAACTAAAATTGTGGTTCACCTCTCATAAGTATGAATTCCTACTCTCGTAGATAATTCGCCTATCAATCTCTCATCTCTCGATCTATAAAATTGACGCTATCAAAACAAGGTGTAAGATCTCTCAATCTAGCAACCTAGAAATCTAACCTATCAACTCTCGTTATGTCAAGGTTAAAAATCCAGTATTTCCTATGGTGATCTAAGGTTTACACCGACTCTCGTCATACGGTAAACATCAAATAAGCAATACATCTCTCGATATCGATTGCATAAACATATAATCATATAGAAAAGATAACAACTTTAATCAAAAATCACAAAACAAACTTAAGATTGAAAAGAAAGAACATGATGAAGCAGTTTAAATAACTTGACAAATTGTTTAGCCTCCAATCATCCATCAAAAGCAAAAGCGAAATCTAAATAAAAGAACAACCCTCGCCGGCCAAGCACCAAGGCTCGGCCGGCCGAGGTTACTAACTTTCAATTTAGGGTTTTCTATGTATCTTGGTATGTAATAATATATGTCTAGGGTTGAAAATAGCGCTGGTATTTATAGAAAATAAAGTCGGCTGCTCTAAGTCGGTTATCTGGACGCCCGTTTAGAGTGTTGGACGCTCGTTCGGTCTTCGACAAAAACTTCGAGTCGGGCTGAGTCTTCATCAGACGCCCGTCCTTCTTTAAATTGGACGCTCGTCCGGAAAATCCATCAACACTCGAATCAAGCTCTTCGGCTGGGCGCCCGTCCCACTTTGGATCAACGCCCGTCCACCGGACGGAGATTCAGACGCATACGTTCATTTGCTTGAAAATCGATCTTCTCATCTTTATCTTCAATCGATTTCATCTTTATCTCTTCTCCTATTCATTAATCCGGTTGTTAACCTCTTTTAATCCTCTTTTTGGTCGAAATTGTGTATCTACAATACATCAAACACATTTCAAAATGTAATAATAATCAAATAAACATAAAATCATCAATAAACCACGTAAATCAACCAATTTTGCAATTAAACCTTTTAAAACATCATTTACTCAATAAATCGATTAAACGCTCATTTTCTATGCAAATTATACAAATATGGAGGAAATAATTATAAAATATAACGGAATAAATCGTATAAAATCACCCTTAACAATCGTTATTATCATGACCTGGGAAGGCAACCCGATTGAGAGTCAGAGGATCCGTAGTACCTGCAGCCTCCTGGACTTTCTATTCATCATTTTTGAAAGCGGGGGAAGGATTTCTTTTACATCAGCGAAAAGGGAAGCGGTTTGACTCGGCACAACCTAACGATACATCCAATACCAAGAATCATGCTAGAATGTGTTGCTAGATCTCTGCGACTTAAAAGCTATCTGAGCAAGAAAAGAACGAACGCTATTTTACCCCATTTTTATTACTTCTTTTGGATCTGGTGCGCATGCACTGGGCTCCAGTGCGCTTGCACCGGATCTGGTGTGCATTTTCTAGCTCTTTGAATGTAAAAATCCACTTCCAGTCCTTCCAGTCGTCCATCCATGACTGGCTTGAATGCACCGCACCCAAGCCAGCGGCAACTTCCAAAAACTCAGTTTTTGACCCCTAATCGATCCCTAATCATTCTCAAACTTGTTCAACATCATAATACTCAGAAAATGGCATAAAAACACAGCTTTTATCTATCATAACAACTATAGATCCTTAGGAAACACGAAGGTACGATTTCTAGCATAATAATCATCTCAACCCTTAAAACGAAACCTAATAAACCATAATTAACTTGTAGGAATATCCTCTTACTTGATAGCAAGCAATCCAACTTCGAATTCCCTGGTAAACAGCAGCAAAAAGACTCCTTACTCACAGAAAACCTATGTGATCAATTCCAAAAAGGGGTAAGATTCGATCACACGCTTCGATTGAAACAAAACTACAAAATGTATGAGTTTTGATCTTCGACACTCATCCAAGAACACACATTCAGGTCGAATTACATACCTTAACAAAGCTTTGAACTTAGAGTATTGAAACGACGCTCCTTTCACGACGATTCCAACGCTCTACTCGAATCTAAAAACGGTTGAGATTCGACTTAGCAAACGGAAGAACTCTCTCAGCTCCTTTCTCAAGCTCTCACACACACGGGAAGAGGGAGATTAGGAGGAGAAAATTCTGATTCAAAATGTTAGGGAAACTAATGGGGTTTATTTTTCCTGAAGTAGGAAAATTCTCAATTAACCTAATCCCTTATTTTCCTTAATTACCTTTACAAATCAGATTTTTCTCTTAAATTATATACATATAATTCGACACACACACACACATATATATCTTATCTTACTCTATATAATAAAAAGACAATGGAAGGAGGGTGAGTGACAAGTGTTTTTTTTTTATTGGTCCCCTTTTTTTCTAACTGTTCATGGCCCAGCCCATTTTTTTATATTTTACTGTTCATGGGTGGCCCAGCCCAGAAAAGTGTTTTTTTTTAGAAGAATGGTTTGAGTTAAATTGTTCAATTTTGAAGACTCAATTGTATCACCTTTTAATGTGCGAATATATGTAGCAAATGTCGATTATTTTCAAAATATAAGAGCGCGACTTGTTTATTAACGACAACGTCTTTGTATCGTACGCCAAAAAAATTGTGTTGACGTTTACATGAAATATTATAAATTTCTTAAAATAAATTCAATTCATAAAAAAGCATATCGTTTTTGGCGGCGATATATTTATTTTTTCAAGATATAAGACACACGTATTCTTGAAGCCATCGATCTTTATATCATGCTTAAAATTGTTTATCTACCTATCCGGTTTAACCCCTTCCTTCCATGTGTCCTAAATAAGTGTGGTGACACTTGTTTTTTACCAACACAGTTTTCAGAAAATTCAATCGAGTCCTTTAAATTTTACGTTATTATTGTTCCATGTCATCATCTTACTATATATAATAAAAAGACAATGGAAAGGGTGACGTGTTCAATGGGGAGCCAAACTACCGGTTTTTTTTTTAGTTTTTTTTTTTTACTACTGTTTGGATGAAAAAATGCTCCTTTTGGGTGGGCTTTTGGCTGTTTTGGGTGGGTTTATGTTATATAAATTTTATTAAAAGTAGTAAGATAAATAATAGATAATTAATGTATAGATAATATAGAAATTTTATTAGTATTACTACTCCTCTTGACATTAAAAGTCAAGAAGAAAATCCCAAAAAAATGTATGATGTATTTTTTTTTATTGATGTGCCAAATAGATTTTAATTAATAATGTTAGTTACTAATATTTTTTCTTAAGTGAATGAATTTGCTGTGTAACAATCTTTATTAAAAAAAAAAAAGGTATTGACAGTGTGGAAGAGGTGTGATTGTGAGATAATCATGGTTTTAATAATATGTTATATATTATTATATAACAACATAAGGTAGTAAAGCGTTATGGATGCCTAAAAAAAACATGTCATTAATGTTTTAATTTAAAGTTGGTTTAAATAATTTTGAGCGGATGAATATCAAATTTATTGGAAAGAAATATTTCATTATAATAAAAGGGGTGTGCTTGTACATTAATCATGGGGTTGGTAGTTGTTATGCGATGTAATAAATAATATTTCCTAAAAGTTAGGGGTTCGAAGATTTACGACAAATTAGGGCCAGGAAGTATTTTATGTATTTCATGATACACCCGCCATAGATATAAATACACATAATATATACACACATAATATATAGCTTAATGTTACTAATGTTTAAATTTAAAGTTGTTGGTTAGATGTTTACAACGCACATATATTAAATGGATATAGTTGTAATTTAATTATGCTTTTATTAACTACACAATGTAATAAATGATATTCTCTTTATACAAGAGTTTCAGAATGTTTAGCATTTACATATTCCAACAATGCAATCATTATGCAGAGAGCTTAATGTTGATAACTTCATGCATGATAATCCCTGAATGGAAGAGTGTTATAGAGTGGACTTACGATGCGGAATCCATAATAATAAAGAGTGTTATGGATTGAACCCGGATAAAAAATGTTGAATATGTTTTTGGCGATGTATTTTGTTTCTTGGATGTTTGATATTCCACATTTTCCCTATATCCTTTACATATTCCAACGACTCTTCATTTATGCATGCAAGTTTCATACGACCATTATAATATCTTTATTACATCTGTGGGCAAAACAAAATCAATTCATCAACAATGCATACATACGCTAAATAAATTGCATTGTATATTTACAATCTGGGGCAGCGAGTGCTGCGAAAGCGGTGCTCTCTTTCTAGTATAATAACAAAATACTAACTCCAAATAAAGAAGTCGGAAAAATAATATTTCGTTTTCACAAAATGACACGTCTGCCTTTTTTCAAATATCGGAATATTACATTACGTGTACGAGGTGTGTGTTATACCATATGATTGACGTAGTGTTACTTTGAGAGGTTACTTTTTAATTAAAAGTTATTTGACCAACAATAGTAAACGATAATGAAAGAATGTATTTTCTTATGTATAGTACCTACCTAAATGTTTAAGGGTGGTTTACTTAAACGACTTACATTTGTAGAGAAAATAAAACATAAATCACTAGAAAACAAATTAATACTTACCTAATCATCACACTTTTTTCTATTTAGAAACCTAATCATAATTTTGATTAGTCATTTTCTTCTTAGTTTTATTCTCACCCTTATGTGTATCGCCCCATATCAAGCCAAAATGTCAACCTCTATTATAAAAAATTACTTTTATTTTAAACGGATAAAAAATTTCTTAATTCAAAAAAGAAAAATAATATGATGACATTTGGAACAACTGTGTAGTTAGGGATTTTTGGCTCGTTTTTACTAATAGTTTTTATGAAGACATATTAATGTTAGAAGCAAATTTTTATAATATTTCACTATGATTTAAGTAATGGTCAAGTGGAAATTATTTAAATTTGGCCGAGCCTTCTAAAAGAAAAAGACAATAATGCCATTGTCTACTTGATGTACAACAAGCATTTTGTTAATGATCATTTGTCTAAGGTAACTTATATTTTGTTCCACGAGCTACTTGATGCTATCTATATACTCAAATAACATTTGATGACAATAATATAGACATTTTATATTATGAAAAATCTGTAACAAATGTCCAGTTGATGAGTAATATTAATACCATTATGATACAATAAATATCACAATTTAACGTGGCAATGAGACATCACCAAATTATATTAGAGATAACAAAACAAACTTCAAAAATACAAAAGGCCGAATCAATGCATCAAAGACTAAAGTGAACAAGTTCATGCTTAGTTCATAACCAACTTAAACACTTTATCGAGACATATATCGAATACTGTGTCTCAAGTAGTTAAAGTTAGCTATTTGATTCGATTTAAACTATTAGAAGTAGTAATTCTGATCGAATTGGATCATGTATAAATACATCATATTTATCTCCTGTAACTTCGATTCTAATGATTATCATTAAGAATCAATGATTTGTTTTCAAATTTTATTTTCTCGCGATTTTGGTTCATAAGAAGAAATTATTTCTTCATTCTCATTTCTAAAATTTACATGGTATCAGAGATGACAGCTTTCTTACGTTTTCTCTGCAATTATCTTTGAATACATATTGAATTCTTGAGGTCCAATCATGGCTGCAAATCGGAATCCAGTTGGAGGAGTGTAAAACCAAGAAGGGGCAGAGCCAAATCAGCAAATCTTGCCCGGAAATCCATATTATTTGCATCCTAATGAAAATCATGCTCTTGTCTTAGTTCAACCACAACAGAATGGTACCAATTATCATCCTTGGAGTAAGTTTATGAAGGTGACTTTGATCACAAATAACAAAATGGGATTCACTGATGGAAGTATAATGAAACCAGACAATGACGAACGAGGGATCTTGGATAATGGGGCAAATAACAAAGGGGGGGGGGAGGGGGAAATAAAAATATAATATAGTAGTATGCTTTTTTCAGATTAAAGTTGCTCATTTGGTTGTATATAGGTCCGCATATGAAACCATAGCTTGATTCCCCAAATTACCAGGTTTGTCAACAATGTGACACTATAGTTACTACATGGATCTTGAATTCTCCTATAAGTCTTATTTCTGAGAGTGTTATGTGGGCAGAGACTGCAAGGGTTGTTTGGTTAGATTTGTTTGACAGATTTTCAGGTTTAGATATTTGTAGAGATTGTCTGATTTACTTGAGGAATTTAGTAGTGTTAAGGGCAAGTCCAATGGTATAGGTTTCAAAATTTAAATTTTGATACCTATCAACACTATTCATACAAGTATCAAAATTTTCATCTCTCATCATAGGTATCAATAATTGATTTTAATAGCTATAAACCACATCTCCGACCATAAATATCAAAATTTTCTAGCATCATTTTTTTAGTTTGATTAAATTTATGAATGTTTTTAACATTATCAATACAATAAAATATTGTTATCTTACTTATAAATAATAATTTGAAAAATTATATTCATGTTCTATATAGTTTGATCTAATACTGATTTAAAAAATATAAATTTCAATTCGATTGTATCCGGAAAAAAAAAATGTTAAAACAATAGTAATACTGTATTTATGTTTTCATGTTCTATATTTTTTAAGAGTGTTCCATATAATTTGATGTTCATTTATATTTGTATCCTTGAGGAAGAAATGACCCAATATGTAAGTAATGTAACAACATAACCATTTTCTTTGAAGCCGACACTTTTTAGGACAAACAGGCTATGATAAAGCACTTTTTGAGAGAAAATGAAGCTCACTATCACACGTGGGGTGTATGAGAGAGTATTAGCCAATGAAACAAATTTGATACATTGTCTAGTACCACACCTAAGCAATGTGATCTTGATCTCACATTTTATTTCACAAAACTATAAATCTGGTGGGATGAAATAAAGGTTACGAGACCTGAATTTGTTTGTACTTGTGAAATCAAATGTACATGTGAGTAAGGAAGCTTGAAGGTTATCTAGAAACTAAAGTTATTTTATCTCTAAGTCTATAAACTGTGATATTCGCTGAAGAGGGACGTCATCGCATATCATGAGTAGTTTTACTGACACATCAGATTATGATATTCGTCGTGTTAAAGTGATTAAAACAGTAATATTACTTAATTGATTCTCCCACGCACACTAAGCATAAAATTACTGATCATCAAAGAGTCATGAGGAAAAGAGTTAAATTAGGATACATATGATAAACTTATTTTAATACTCATGATTTGTGAGTACTAATTGCCAAAGACACCAAGTGTGAGGAAATTGTTGGCATAGTGGGACAAAAAAAGGATTTTCCCTACATAGTTTCCAGAGATTCTTTTTATTTTAAAGTATATTGTAAAAAAAACAAGATCAGGAGATTGAGGCCTCTAGTCCCAAAATAATAATAATAAATTATAAAACAAGTTTCCAGACATGATCTAGTGGTAGAGGGCTTATGTATTTAAAAAGAACAATTGGACCTTAAGCAGAAATATGGATGTTCGAACCATGTAAAAGGAGGACTTCTTCTAATTGTTTGGTATAATAGTAAACTCATTATTCTAAGTCACTAGCTTACCTAATTAATATATTCACTAATCATGTGGGACATGGACGGAACCAGGAATTTATTATTGGGTGGGCTGAGATTTTTTTTTCCAATGTCATTTATACGACATAATTTTCTGAAAAGACTAAAATTTATTTCATTTTTATGATGTATTTTTTTTTATTCACACCACACTAGAAACATTAACTTCAGTGTCAATTTAATGGATCTGATGTTACTCACCAGTGATATTTCTGTAACCATCACTGATGCTATTTTTTTTAAACGTCAGGTACCACTCACGTTATTTTCATTAAAAATAATCGTGATGTTTGAAACAATTTTTTTGAGTGTTTGAAATGATCGTGGTGTCAGAAATAAAAATGTCTTGCCAATGTAATCATTTTTTGTTGTAACATATATTTTTAGTGGCTCGTGTTAGGTGGACAATAAGACTAATTATCTAGTGGTATGGTGGGTTGGTGGCTGGACATACATGCTATATAGTGGGAATAAAAAGGTTGGGTGGGCTTATTCCACCTTTACCAATACACTAGCTATGTCCTTGGTGTGGAACATGAGGAGTGAAGACTTTCGTGATTAAGGTTTAAAAACTGACAAATGAAGACAAAGCACGTCTACACCTATATGCCTTATGAACAAATTGGGTAGTATATCCGCATTCACATATATTGTTTATAAGAGCCTTGGAATTTTTACATGTAAAATGTTTTCATACACGTAATCGTTAGGGTTTTTAAATGATATATCCAAATCCGGATAGGCTGCCCCAAAAAATTTCATGCTTTATCACAGCCTCTTTATCAATTATTGTGTCGTTAACTTGGTTGGACCTAACGGCGGATCAAGATTTTTTTCCTAGGGGTCAATAAATTAGAATTAAAATCATGAAAACAATAAATAAAATGTTATATGTGTATGAAGGATAGCTCAAAGAATGAACAAAGATGGGTATTGTGTTGGGGGTTGGGGGGGTGGTTGCGAAGCTAAAGAGACCGATCTCATAAAACTGATGAAGAGTTTTTCTTTATTACATGAGATGAAGGGTGAACTAGAGTATAACCAGCCATGGAGACTTCATTTAGAGTAAAGTGTGTGTTTTAAAATCTTTCCTTTCCGCATTAAAAAAGAATAGTCCAAGACTTTTTTTTTTTTTTTTATATATAGATTTGTGGGGTTATGATAATTAAAGATGGAAGGCTGGGTTGGAGTGTTTAAGTTCATGGGCTGCTTATTTTTATTTTTTAACATAATTGCATTTTTTCTGGGCCCAGATAAATTAGGAGGCCCTGTGCCTAGGTCTTGCTGGCCTGTGTGAATAGCCCGATGTTAGGTCAGTCACGATGATTTTTTTTTTGACATTGTGATATTCACTTTTCTTATAATCACATTGACAACTATGTTCATTTTTAACCCTTGAACTATGTTTTATGTAAAATTTACATCCTCAAACTATTATTTAATCAATTCACAACCTTAAACCATAATTTATGAGCAATTTACAACCTCAAATTATTAATCGCTCAATTAACAACCCTGAATTATTAATTCTGCTCAATTTACACCCTTAATTCATCTTTGAGTTTTTTTAAATCATTAAACAAGGGTAAATATGTCAATTGAAATCACCCCTCGTCTTCTCCCCATCTTTATGTTTCTTCCACTACCACCATGCCTTCCTCCTCCGCTGTCAGGGCTGGCCCTACAGTGAGTAAATGAATCCGTGCTTAAGCCTGGCAGATGCATGTTTATTAAAAGAAAAAAAAAAAATCGTATAGATTCAATCCGATCCAACCTAATATAATATGTTTTTTTATTGATAAAGGCCCAAATTTTTTTTGACAATGTGTGATCAGCTGAACTGCATCTGTAGTTGTGCTCTTGTTGTGTGATCAGCTGTATAATATCTTTGTGTATTAGACCAGTAGACCTATTGTTAATCTTTTATTGTTGATCTGCTAGGCCACTATACTCAAAATTGATTTACAGGATTGATAGTCTTAGCTCTTAGTTTAGACTATCATTCTTAAGGATCAACTGAGGCTAGCATTAGGTTGATCAACTTACTACCATGAAAAAGAATAAAGTGCATTGTTTCCAATATTTCCAGGGCTTTTATTTTATTTTTTTAAATTAAACCTTTTGCTTTTACCGCCTACTAAATATAAGGAAAAAGAAAGAAAAAAAAAAAGTATTCAATCCCAATGTGTTTTTTAAGGCTATTGTGAGAACAATGTGGATGAGTTGGTAAAAAATTGACATGTGAATGCCACGTAGATTTTTTGTTGTTGTTTTCAATATAAAGTGTCAATGTAATTCAATAAGGTCATTGTGATTGGTCTTATAGGAGCGGGTATAGTTGGGTCGGTACTTGGTTGAAAATTCATTTAAGGCAACCGAGTCTATACTAGAGATGGAAGAAGAGTGAAAATAGGCAGATTGAGATTTGTGTCATGTCATAATAGTGGTGTTGTGGTGCAATAATAGGTGAAGTATTATGGGTTTGAGTTTACAAAGAGCTTTTGGAATTTCTTTTTGTGTCATATTAGTGTCACCAGAGAGTTTAAGAGGGATGTTGATGACGAGGTCTATGTTTTGGTCAGATTTTGTATTTAAACCGTGTGGTTCTGATCGTTTTATCCGTCACATCACTTCGAAATCTCCTCTCTCCACACAAGTATTTTCCAAGTTTAAAGTATCATATTGTAGTGTAACAAATGCTCAAACTCCAACCCAAAAACTCAAACAAATAATGTTAAAGATCAAGCGCTTACCGTTGTACTAAAACCAATTGGTTGTAGTAAGGTGCTACTTTATTTCTTATATACTTTAACACTCCTCCTCAAGTGTGGGCCTATCACAAGGCTAAGCCAACTAGGCAGCCGGAGCCAACTAGGCAGCCGGAGCCAACTAGGCTCCAATAACAAAGAGGCCCAACACGTGCATCACGTGCACAATATAAATGAGGAAATAATAATGTTTATAGCCAGGTTCGAACTCGAGACCTATGGCTCCGATACCATGTTAAAGATCAGCGCTTACGGTTCTCCTAAAAGCTATATATTTATAAGGAAAGCGCTACTATATTTCTTATATCAACACTCCCCTCAAGTGTGGGCCTATAACAAGGCTAAGCCAATTAGCGGCCGGAGCAAACTAGGCTCCAATAACAAAGAGGCCCAACACGTGCATCACGTGCACAATATAAATGAGGAAATAATAATGTTTATAGCCAGGTTCGAACTCGAGACCTATGGCTCCGATACCATGTTAAAGATCAAGCGCTTACCAGTTCTCCTAAAAACTATAGCTGTTAAGGAAGGCGCTACTATATTTCTTATATCACTTTAACACTCCCCCTCAAGTTGGAGCATGAGGGTTACAAATGCCTAACTTGCGCAATAAAAAAATAAACGTCGGTTTCCCAAAAGCCTTGGTCAAAATGTCCGCCAACTGATGACTAGTAGGAACATGAGTAGTCATAATATTACCGGAGAGAAGTGTTAGGAAATCTACGCGGGAACGCAGCGGAATTCAAAAATTTATTTCCTATCGACCCAAGATCGACTTCGTTTAAGCAATAAACAAATAAACTAAAGACGGTGGTTACCTTGGTTGATCTAAAAGATCGACGCTTTGATTGCCTAGGAGAGTAGTTCGACATGGAGCCGCCCAAGTGTTCGGCCTCTACCGCTAGTCCACACGAACAGCCCGCCGGAATCCCACCATGGATTGCTATCGGAAAACCCCGGTTGCTAGACCGTACTTTTTCCTCCCTCACAAACTCACTATAGGTTGCCCACTCTTTCTTACACAAGAACTATGAATTCTTGCAATTTTTCACAAGAACAATTGCTCTTAGAATTATGGTGTACAAAAGAGCTTGGCAACCCCTCATATATATAGTAGATGGGGCGCCCAAGGCTTGCTTGGAGAGGAGGAGAAGAAAACATTTTTCCAATAAAAATAAGGAAGAATAATTAATGTGATTGATCTCTCTTTCCATAATTTGATTTTCCAATATCTTATATTGATTATAAATTATGTTATTACCATAAATCTATTTTTCTCAAAATCAATTAATATCACATATTAATATTATGGTAATCTTATTAATTAAATTCTTGTGATCAAAGTATCATAATACATAATGAATGGCGCCACTTATTCTCCAAAATTGGCTTATGGAAAATTCTTTAATTAATATGCTATGATTAATTAATTTGCAAAAATACATGTATATCATATATACATATTTTCGAAAATCATATGTATCAATATACATATTTAATTAATCATCATAATTAATATCTTGTATTATATTTATTCATAATAAATAAATACCACCATATTAATTTACCACTATAACCCTTATAGTCTCGAGATAAACTTTCCTTATTTGGTTATCATCTATAACCACATTTTAATCCGGTTTGGATGTTCATATGTGTGTGACCCGATAGGCTTCGAATATGTTGGCCGTAGACACAAAGTGCAAATTACGAAATTGCCCTTCATGCCTAACGATCACGGGATAGCGTCTGGCAACACACGTGTGACCCCAATCATCGGAAGAGTCAAATGCAATGACTACTACCTTTCATGTGAAACGATTACCGTGTAACTTACAATCCTATCATTTGTAATAATATCCATACGGTCGTTAGTCGAGTGTCAAAACATCAACGACCGTATCTTATAATCTGGATATCAAGCTCTCTCAAGTAACTCATTTACTCCCACTTTGCAAAGATTCACGAGAGTAAGACATTCCTTATAAGAAGGCCATTTCGGATATTCGATCCCAATCATAGATCTGCGATTCCCGGACGACCAATCATGTATACTCCGCGTGCTTGATGTCATACCCAATCACTACCGCATGATCGCCCGTGGCTGAGGAAACCTCAATAGTGTCAAAGCATGACAATCCACACCGTGATGCCATGAAGACTCGGTCAAAAGGATAATTACACAACCGCCACATAGTGTGACACTTATCCGTGTAAGTGGGTCGATCTAACGTCGTATTCTCTAATACACGTCCACGTCACGGTCAAGTGTCTCTACACTTCGATAGACGAGATCTATCCACGCCTTAAAGACAGAAGACATCTAATACGTGCTAGTCTGTTTTATACTATCAATGCCCTGTTTAATAGTACATCGGCTGAGAGACATTTAAGTATCAAACTTATTAAAGTGATTAGAGATCTCATCAACCATAATCGCCTATCATGGTTTCTATCACGATTTAATACTAAGGGCGTTATCATATAACAATTCATAATTGGTTCTTTAAAAGAATGATATATGACAACATAAAAGCCATTTAATATATGTATAAACATAAAGAAATAGTAGAAATGATCCGACCCGGTCGGATCCGGTCCAACCCGATTGGGTTTAGGACACTATTTCAACAATCTCCCACTTGGCCTAAAACCAATCACTCGCACACACAAGACCAAGTTGAAACACAAGAATCTCATGCAATACTACTTGCCTTAGCTTAGCCATAAACGGATCGCTATCCGTGGGGACTCGGACTATCTTCATATCACGTTCCAAATGACCAAGTCAAAGGAACTGCCTCAACACACACACGAATCTCTGACGAGACCCTGGTCCTTGCTTCAAGCAATGAATCCACTTACTATATCAACTATATAGAAAAGGTGGAAGAACCATACAAGGTTCGGAATGAACCTTCAGATCCATGTATCGCTCCCGCCGCGCCTTCTAAGGCACTCTTGTGTTTTGGCCTAGTTGTAGAATTTACAATGACCCATAGCCAAGAACATTTCCACTCAACTGTATCACTTAATCAAAGTGATTGCAAACCCAGACTGTAGCTCCCACTCGCCTTCATAAGACTCAGGATATACGTCTGTATATCTACGTTTATTTAATTCCAAGTTTCAATAAACTAGGAAACTTTCCTTAACTTGTTTAAGGATATTCTCGACATTTACAGTTTTACTTTCATACTTTCTCATGACTATTCATGGACTATGAACATCCGGCATCTCCTATAAGATGGTTCTATCGCAGTGATGTGAAGAAAACCTTCCATAAGCATCATCATCTTTCACCTTATCTTTAGGACCAATGTCCTAACATAGATAGATCTCGCGATCTATGCTAAACTTCTTTTAGCATCACTTCTATATTGGTAAACTATAATTTAACAGCAGTTAAATCTATCACTATAGATTCTTATTTCTAAAAATAAGAACTGCCAATCCAAGTGTTTTCGTAAAGACCTTGAACTACCAAACATTAATTGACTGTGACATGGGGTATTAAGTCTCGAGAGAGATATCTAATATCTTGCTCAAAAATCACAACACACTCCCACTATCCATCTTGCACATGGGCATATCCTTCTTTTGACTAAATCAAACTCCTTTGATTATCAAACAAAGAAATTGTCTAGAGAAACTTGTTTGAGTCCATAAATGGATCTCGTGGGCTTACATATCATGTTATCGTCTATGAAAATCGAGCTTTCTACCCAACGTCTTCAACACTATCATATAGCCATGATACGAAGTTATAACAAGCATCATCTGATTAGAACTGGGCTCAGCTGGCAGCATAAAGGTAATTACAAGGTTTACACCCCATACCCTTCAGCCCTCACTATAGCCTTATGGTAATCGTATTACTATCCATGTCAGCCTTTCAGGGACACTCCCCTTAGGTAAGACAGACTAGGTTCGCAACTTTGGTTGTCACCGATGGAATCTAATTCGATTTTATGGCTCTAGCCATATCTCTCAATCTGCGCTTTTAAACATTCTTTCATAAGTCGTGAGATATACATTCATCAAGATGAACATACCAAAGAGCCTTTTTGGGCTTGAGGTTATCCACGGACTTACGAGAACTTTTATGTGCACTGGCGGTGATCAACACCTCATCGCTATCACGGCGTGCGCTCACGTTCCATTGGTTGAATATATCTTTGTGGTTCTCAAACTCTTTTGAGATCTTATTCACTCCCACTGTTTCTTTTGGAAGAAACACTTCCTCTAGAAGACAGCATGTTTGGAGACAAACATTTTGCTCCACGGACAAGTAAACAATATCCAGCGTACTTGCTAAGATATTCCACAAAGTTGCATATGTCGTACTAGGCTCCAAGCCTTTCTGACTTTGCTTATGACAACTTCAAATCATCGGTTAAGATAGAATCGACATTATCATCTTCCATATCTAATATGGAATTTATTCAACCTTTATTTTGGAACTAGGTTAAGCATAAGGGCACTATCCCGAAACCGGGTAAGGATACTTCGCATGGCTTGCATCACACTTTTATCATATAAAGTGTTGTTTCCATTTCAGGAGCACAATCTAATTGCGTATCCCAAAGATGGTATCCTTCAAGGGAGAATCTTATTCCTTTCAGACGACTTCTGAAACACCCTTCAGGTATTAATTACTTGACCCAATTGAAGATTAATTCCTAAGTAGCTCATCAATCTCATATTCGTACTAGCTCGAACTTTTCGGCTTTCAGAATTGTCGTACTTCAATAAGTACACTTGACTATTTCTAACAATAGTTATAGAGATTAACAAACAATTATTTGTAGCATTAATTGTCATAAGCCAACATACATCGGTATGTTTAGGCTTTAGACAATTTTTCTAGATTTTTACAACCTTTTCATAAAAGGGTATTTCAGTCATCTTTGGATAAGATACGTATTACCCACATAATTCATAATCACATGGTTCGAGGACATCATCTAAATGACATTTGATTATATGTTTCTCTTCCAGAGAGTCGACATCTAGAACAACTACAAATATCAAAGATAACGACCATACAAATATTTAGTCGAGATCTCATCACATATATCAACTATACAAAGTTGACATCAATCTAGTATGTTAGATTCAAAGACCTTCCAACTTTATCGAATAACATTTATTCTTTACAATTGAATATGTCTACTAAATCCTAACAAATAACTGAAAGTATGTTCTTCATAAGAACCGAACATAATAACATTTATTTAGTTCCTTTATCAGTTTACTAGATCCGAATATGGTAAGTGTTACAACATTTATTTAACCTTCCATATCTCAGATTTAATCTTTCTAATTTAATCACACTCGTAAGATATCATATATCTAAGAGTTGACTTGAACTTAGATAGATTTATCTCAACTCACTTGCCTAGATTAGAAACTTCAATAAGTTCTTTATTTAAGCACATGCCCTAACTTTCCTTTTAATCCTTTAAGCACTTGAAAAATGTTTCTTATTGTAGTCTTCATAAGACTTAAGATAGATCACAAGAGCTATGTTTTCAACTTCCTTTCATAAAGGAAATCTAAAGTTTATTAAATAGTTTATTTAACCTTTTGAATCGTATTCAAAACATTGACTATTTAATTAACCTTAAGCAATGATAGAATTAAGTCGATACTTAGATCTTATAATTTCGAAAACAACCTTTTCAAAATTCGATGTGGTCGTTCTTATTCAACGTTTGAATTAATTGTCATCGTATGACTGAATGATCATCTTGGATCGTATCCAATATATGATTAGTTCATTGAAACTTATTTCAAATGTTTTAATCATATCATGAGCTTCTGCTTTCATTAATAATTAAAGTCTCGGAGCACTGCATCAATTATGTAATCTCCTTGTCTCTAACTACTATAACGGGATTGCTCATATCATTGCTTATTTTAAAAGGATTAAAATTACTTAACCATATTTGAGAACGTTTCTCAAAAGGTAACAGTCATAATTTGGTTTTACTAATCGAGAATTAAACATAAATATAAAGTTTGCTAAAACTACAACATAAAAATGAAAATAAAAGAGTGTTGTTGTTTATACACACAAAATCAAAAATGGTCTTTTGGTTTATGATTTTGCTCCCACTAGTCAACTACTTCCAATTGACTTTCAAGAATTTTCAAAATTCTTTAGTGGGTTTGAGATCCCATATAGTTACCTCGATTCCCGGGTGGTCGATCAACCAAGATAATTTCGATAGGTAGGTAACCCTTTTTACCATTCACATCTCTATGTGATTCTCGGTGGTTGACTAGTCAACTCTTTGGCGATACACATCACTATGTGTTAGTCAACCCTTGTCTCTAAAGTCGAGGCGGCCTGACGGTGGCCAATCACCGAAAGACTCTAGTCAAGTCATAACCCAATATTCACGAGATCTCATACGATCATATCTCAATAACGACGATATACCCGAGGTAGGTCAACTCCCGGCGGTGGTCGATCAGTTGGATCCGAACACAGGCTCTTCACCGTCGTTATAATATTGGGAGACAATATTTCGACTTGATTTTTGTTGTGGAAGTATTTATGTAAATTAATTCACTTAATTAATTTTAATTACGGTCTCATCAAATATATCTATCTCTATAGACATACATCCTACACATTTATCTAGATCGTGCCTAGTCATGCATCTATCGTATCATATAAAATAAATACAAGCACAAAATAAATAAATCGTAAAAAGTAACCGGTATGATCATGGACTTTTCCTAGGTGCGGTTTGAATACAAATCGAGCGAAACCGCGGGTCACAATCTAAGGTAGTGCAAACCGCCAATAGGATCTTTAATGCTCCATTCTCCAATGGGATCTTCATTTTCGTCTTTCTTTGGTCTCCATCTTCTGCTCCATTCTTGTTACATTTAATTCTATCTAATAAAATAAATACACCCGCCATAAAACGGGGGAGCTAACGGAATGGGATAAATGCAGAAAAAATAAACTAGGTCACGTTCTTCATAACGGCCTAGGACAATTTTAAAACCAACAAAAATTAAATCATTCACATCTATCCTATCGGTTGAAGTCAATGATCAATCGGATTCCATATAATCATATTATATCTACTATATCTAATCCATACAATAATATCTTATGAAAAAGATAAAATTAAATTTAACTACTTGCGTCTTAATTAATCAATTAACATTTAATCCATTAAATAATTTTATCTAATCAATTAACTAATTAACATTTAATTAATTAAATGATTTTAATCGAAATAAAATTAACGATTAATTTTAATCGAGACATCCATGCACAATAAATATCACAAAACGAAAAGTCGATCTCCCCATGGAAGAGGACAACCGACGGACGGCGACCTAAGGCCACCGCCGCCGTCGCCGCCATTGGGGAGGAGGAGGCCGCCGCCGATCGGCCGAGCCCCATTTAATTATCGAAGAGTGGGTTCACCGAGAATCCATCACTCAACCTCGACTTAACGTCTCGTGATTAAATCTTGCATCTATCGAGTGGGATTCACCGAGAATCCATCACCTAATCACAACTATGAACTATATTGAAACATAAATACACAAAACAAAAATTTCTTTTCGTGTATCGTTTTACGAATCAAAATACATCATCTTTTAACTAATAATTACGTGATTTAAACGATAAAATTAACTACGCAAATAAACATGCTTATTGCTTAAGCTCGAAGCTCTCTCTGATACCACTGTTAGGAAATCTACGCGGGAACGCAGCGGAATTCAAAAATTTATTTCCTATCGACCCAAGATCGACTTCGTTTAAGCAATAAAAAAATAAACTAAAGACGGTGGTTACCTTGGTTGATCTAAAAGATCGACGCTTTGACCGCCTCAGGAGAGTAGTTCGACATGGAGCCGCCCAAGTGTTCGGCATCTACCGCTTAGTCCACACGAACAGCCCGCCGGAATCCCACCATGGATTGCTATCGGAAAACCCCGGTTGCTAGATCGGACTTTTCCTCCTCACAAACTCACTATAGAAGCCCTCTTCTTACACAAGAACTATGAATTCTTGCAATTTTTCACAAGAACAATTGCTCTTAGAATTATGGTGTACAAAAGAGCTTGGCAACCCCTCATATATATAGTAGATGGGGCGCCCAAGGCTTGCTTGGAGAGGAGGAGAAGAAAACCTTTTTCAATAAAAATATGGAAGAATAATTAATGTGATTGATCTCTCTTTCCATAATTTGATTTTCCAATATCTTATATTGATTATAAATTATGTTATTACCATAAATCTATTTTTCTCAAAATCAATTAATATCACATATTAATATTATGGTAATCTTATTAATTAAATTGCACAATCCAAGTGTATCATAATACATAATGAATGGCGCCACTTATTCTCCAAAATTGGCTTATGGAAAATTCTTTAATTAATATGCTATGATTAATTAATTTGCAAAAATACATGTATATCATATATACATATTTTCGAAAATCATATGTATCAATATACATATTTAATTAATCATCATAATTACTATCTTGTATTATATTTATTCATAATAAATAAATACCACCATATTAATTTACCACTATAACCCTTATAGTCTCGAGATAAACTTTCCTTATTTGGTTATCATCTATAACCACATTTTAATCCGTTGGATGTTCATATGTGTGTGACCCGATAGGCTTCGAATATGTTGGCCGTAGACACAAAGTGCAAATTACGAAATTGCCCTTCATGCCTAACGATCACGGGATAGCGTCTAGCAACACACCGTGACCCCGATCATCGGAAGAGTCAAATGCAATGACTACTACCTTTCATGTGAAACGATTACCGTGTAACTTACAATCCTATCATTTGTAATAATATCCATACGGTCGTTAGTCGAGTGTCAAAACATCAACGACCGTATCTTATAATCTGGATATCAAGCTCTCTCAAGTAACTCATTTACTCCCACTTTGCAAAGATTCACGAGAGTAAGACATTCCTTATAAGAAGGCCATTTCGGATATTCGATCCCAATCATAGGATACGCGATTCCCGGACGACCAATCATGTATACTCCGCGTGCTTGATGATCATACCCAATCACTACCGCATGATCGCCCGTGGCTGTGGAAACCTCAATAGTGTCAAAGCATGACAATCCACACCGTGATGCCATGAAGACTCGGTCAAAAGGATAATTACACAACCGCCACATAGTGTGACACTTATCCGTGTAAGTGGGTCGATCTAACGCGTCGCATTCTCAATACACGTCCACGTGCAGTCCAAGTGTCTCTACACTTTGATAGAGCGAGATCTATCCACGCCTTAAAGGCAGAAGACATCTAATACGTGCTAGTCTGTTTATACTATCAATGCCTGTTTAATAGTACATCGACCTAGAGACATTTAAGTATCAAACTTATTAAAGTGATTAGAGATCTCATCAACCATAATCGCCTATCATGGTTTCTCTATCACGCTTTAATACTAAGGGCGTTATCATATAACAATTCATAATTGGTTCTTTAAAAGAATGTATATATGACAACATAAAAGCCATTTAATATATGTATAAACATAAAGAAATAGTAGAAATGATCCGACCCGGTCGGATCCGGTCCAACCCGATTGGGTTTAGGACATTATTTCAACAAGAAGCTAGTCACGAACAAAATGACAATCAACCTCAATATGTTTAGTGCGATCATGAAAGACAGGATTACGAGCAATATTAAGCGCTTGATCTTTAACATGGTATCGGAGCCATAGGTCTCGAGTTCGAACCTGGCTATAAACATTATTATTTCCTCATTTATATTATGCACGTGATGTGTTAAGGGTGAATTTATATGATTTATAACGTTATATTTTATAATGTTTTCCCCCATATTCGTATTAATTGCATGGTTATTAAGTGTTTAAATGAATTATTGAGCAAATGATATTTTTAATGAGTTAATCGCAAAGTTGGTGAATTTATATGTTTTAATTATGATTTTATGTTTATTGGAATTATGTTACGCTTTGCGGTGTTTTTGATGTCATGTAGGTACATGTTTGAGGCTAAATTGATGATCAAATGTTGATAAAATTCGAGCTACACCAAGATAGAAGAGATAATGGTGGAATAACTTAGAGGAAAATGAGATAAAGATCAAGAAATCAAAATTCGATCAAGTTTGAGCAGCGTCCGGGTCCCGTCCAGAGTGGACGGGCGTTTGATAAAGCAAACGGGCGTCCAGAAAAGCGATTTTGATACAGAGAGTTTGGACGCTGTCTGAACGGGCGTCTGTGATGGGAGTCAACTTTACGTGACTCCGCTACATTGTTTGGCCTCCGTTTACCACATTTCGGATATTTTTGGATAATTTAGACCACTTTCGGGGTAATATTGTGAGTTCCTCGCACGGGGTAATTCCGTCATTTTGATAGTTTACCACCCCTTTTGATGATATTGACCCCATTCCGAGCACGTTTACCCTTTGGAATGTTTTGGTTGTTTTTGGTCATTGTGATGATGTAGGGTATTGATGTCTCGAGGACCCGAAAGGCAATGGTTTACAATGAGAAACATAACCGAGGCGAGAAAGAGGTGGAAAAGGGAGAAAAAGTGAAGAATTGGTGGCACAGGTCCAAGCGCGCGTTCCAACCCTCAAACCAGGCGTTCGTGTCTCCAAATCGGCGTTCCAACCCTCAAACCAGGCGTTCCAGAGTTGCGAGTCATCTGAGTTCACCTCCTTCAAACGCCGGGTTTAGCAATTACAGAAACGTGCGTTCGGTCCATTCAAACGCCGCGTTACGTACCTTGAAACGTGCGTTTGAGACCTCTTAAACGCACGCGTTCCATGCTGTAAAACCAGCGTTTATGCAAGACAAAAGCCCTAAGTTGCTTTCGGAACTTCAAGCGAGCGCACGTTCCACTCGCCTGCTGAACCAGCGCGTTCAACCAAAATCTGCGAGATTTTCCTCCACCTATAAATACCCCCCTTAGTCCATTTTGGGATTATTATTCATCTTCTTGGCCAAACTCTACCCCTTCATAGCTCGAATTTTGTAATAACTTAGAATACTCCTCTTAGTGTAAATCAACAACATCTTAGCTTAATCTTTCCATTTCTTAGCTTAGATTTTCATTTCTAAACACTAAGAGACCACCTTAATTACTTCTCTATTTTGTACTTTTTGGATCTCAACTCGAATTTCTGCAATCTTATGGTATATTTCTCTTCTCTTTTACTTGTTATGGCTTTTATTTACTGTTTTGTGCATGTTTTGATTAGTATAATGAGTAGCTAAACATCTTCATAGCTTGGGTCATGTGATATGTGATGAAATCAACCTTTGGGTGATGAAATTGGGAGTGGGTGGTGTGTTTCATTGTTGTTTCTTGCATGTTTCACGTCTTAGAACTTGTTATAACAGTTTGAGCTAGATTAGCTACCTAGGTCAAAAATCACACACATCACTCTTGAGAGTTGTTGAGAGAGAGGGTGTGGGAAAAGGGTTCTAGGATCGCGGTGTAGTCTCGGTTCGATCGTTAAGCCGGAGCTCATCGTGAGGTTACTCATTTATTTGTTTAAGCGGCTCGAGTGCAAAACATGACTTGTTAGGAGAGAGTTGTTCGGACCTTAACATGGCATAAGGTGTTAGAAGAGAGTTGTTCAGACGCTAGCACCGGGTTTAGGAGTTCGCACCCGTGAGATTGAATGCAAGAGTTCGTTTATTATATTGCACACTCCCGGTTTTGTCTACCTTAGGGTTGAGATTAGTCACATTGATCATGGTTCGGCTATGTCCTTTATTATCTTTCAAATCTAGTAGTGTAGTCTAATCTTCTTCCATCCCTTTCTCCTTTAGACTTGTTAGTATAGATCGCTTTAGTGTCGTTGTAGTTTTAAACACTCTAAAAAGATTGATCACTGGGACTAAGCACTACGTTTACTTTGGTACTTGCAAGCACAATTCCTTTGGGTTCGACCTCGGACTCCTGTAGCTATTCTAGCAATCGACCGGTCCACTTGCCGGTTAGAGAGCTTGTTTAGTCACCGTTGTCTTGAGTATCTTATAAATTTGTTTGGTGAAAACAACGCTCATCAAAATGGCGCCGTTGCCGGGGAGTTGTGTGCTATTTGTGATATCTTGTAAGTGAACCGAAGGCTTGGGCCTAGGTTTTATTTTACTGTTTTCTTGTTGTTTGCTTTTTGTAGTGCATGACCCGGAGATCTCAAACACCACTTGAGCCATACATAGACGGGATAGAAGCTTACGCAAGGCGTAGAAATAGTCAACGAAGAAGAGGTCGTCAAGTAGAGGAGTCGATTCCGGTCTTTGAAGAGAACAACTCGGGTGAGTTGGGAGAAGGATCCGACATGGCACAACAAGGTGGACAAGGTTTGGAAGGAAATTTGGTAAATGATAATGGAGTCCCAGTTCAAAACCCGCCTCTCGTCAACAACAATGCACAAGGAGGTGGGAATGGACAAGGACACAACGTTGTGAATGCGAATGGGCCTATTCCTCAGAATGTTCAACATGGGGCCCAAGGGAATCAAATGGATCCCGCTCTTATGCAACAGTTCAATGCATGGATGTTGAATCAGTTTCAACAAAATCAGAACCAAGCTCATAATCAAGGTGCAAATGCGATGCCAAATTGGTTTAACGGTCAACAAGAGCAAAACCAAGGCGGCTTGACTTGTAGAGATTTTGTGCTAGCTCCCACGGCAAACATGGGGCATAGTCCAATCCGAATGCCACCGGTAGCCGCCAACAACTTAGAATTGAATAGGAACATCATACATTTGTTGGGAGACAACGCTATATTCAAGGGAACCGCTTTAGAAAATCCTCACTTATTCATTGATCACTTTCTCCAAATAGTGAACTCGACGAAGATCAATGGAGTGAGTGATGAGGCACTCAAACTTATGCTTTTTCCGTTCGCCTTGAAAGAGCAAGCTAAGAGGTGGTATGATTCGTTGCCTAATGATTCTCTACACACATGGGAGGAAGTGGTAAAGACTTTTCTACTCAAATATTACCCCCCGTCGAAGACCATGGACATGAAAGAAGCTATAATGTCGTTCAATGCACATGAAGGAGAAGAGCTTCATGAGTCATGGGATCGGTTTAAGGCTTTATTGAGAGAGTGCCCGGGGCACGGTTGAGATCATATGAGGTAGTTCATGCTTTCTTCCGGGTTTGGATCAAGTTCATCAAAGTACTTTGCATGCTTCATGCAATGGAGATATTATGAGTATGGTACCCGAAGTAGCTATGAACCAAATTGAGAAGATTTCCGAGACCTCGAGGCAATATATATCGTCAAGTAGAAAGGGGACAAGAAGCAAGAAGCCGGTTTGGTTGAAGTGAAAGAAGTTGAAGCAAATGATCAATATCATGCTCAAGTACAAGCGATGGAACAACGATTAGGGAGATTGAAAAAGAGAGAATGAGCGCTAAGCTTTGCCAAATTTGTAGCGGACCACACTCGGCAAAGGATTGTAGGATGACAACCAAAGCCCAAAACATGGCCTATCCTCAATCCTCGACTCAAGGGCAACCTAGCACTCTTTCTCAAGATAACATGAATGAGTTGGCTAAGCGGATGATGAGTATTTGCTCGATGGAGCAATGGAATCTGAGGCCTCAATATCCAAATCAATCTCAAAGCCCCTATCAAGGCCAATATATGGGTGAGCAACAAGGTGGGCAACCATATGAAGAATCCCAAGATGTGAACTATGTGGGACAAGGTCAAGGAGGAAACTATGTAAATCAAGGTGATGGTTCTTGGAGGCATAACAATAATCAAGGTTGGAATCGGAATCAAAGCCAAGGCCAAAACCAAGGTTATAGACAAAATCAAAATCAAAGTCAATCTTCACAAGGGCAAGTCTATCAACCTCCACACCAAAGGCAACAACAAGGAGGGTGCAATCAACAAGGTCCCAACAATTATCAACACCTCCTCCTTTGGCTCCTATACCTCAAAAGAGTTCAACCGATGTCATCTTGGAACAAATGAACAAAAACTTTGCGGAGATTAAGAAAGACATGGTTGAGATGAACTACAAACATGGTTCCGCCATCAAAAATCTTGAGACTCAATTTGGTCAAGTGGTGGAACATGTTCGATTGAAGAAGCGGTTTACCGAGTAACACGAAAAAATCCGAGAAGTGTAAACGCCATCTTAACCCGAAGTGGCAAAGTGTTGAGAACTAATGGAGAAAAGAAAGTCTTGTGGGAGGACAAGGCTAGAAAAGCACCTATTGAGTCGGAGCGGGAGCTATGGATGGTGATATAGATGGGATTGAAGATGATGAAGATCATGAGGAATATGTCAAGAGGAAAGAAGTTGAAAGGAAAGAAGCTCAAGCTCGGGAGATTATGTGGTTATCAATTTGAAAGAAGAGGAGTCAACTAGAAGAGAAGGAAAGAGCCAATGAAAGAGCCGTCTTCCCCACGCTCCAAAGGTAAGAAAGGTATGATCCTCCTCCTTCTAAAGATTTTGATTTGAGTACTCTCCCATATCCCCTAAAAATCATAGACAAAGTTGCTTGAATAAGGCACAAACTCGATTCATTGAAATTTTACGAAAAATTGATTTGAACATTCCTTTTCTTGAAGCACTTGCGAACATGCCCTCGTATTGTAAGTTTTTGAAAGAGTTACTAACTAAGAAGGGAAAGATGCAAGAAGTTGTGTGTTTAAATGAAGAGTGTTCCGCTATTTTTAATGGAAAGTCTAAGATTCCCCCGAAAGTTAGGGACAAGGGTAGTTTTACTATCCCGGTTACTATTGGTACAACTCATTTTCCTAGTGTCTTGTGTGATTTGGGGGCTAGTGTAAGCCTAATGCCCCGTGCTATATATGAGAGTCTTAACCTAGGAGAGTTGGAGCCAACGGGGATGACCCTTCAAATGGCGGATAGGTCTATTAGGGAGCCTATGGGAGTGATAGAGGATGTCATAGTGAAAGTGGATAAGTTTGCCTTCCCGGTAGATTTTGTGGTGCTAGACATGGAGATGGACTCCAAAACACCTTTGTTGTTAGGGCGTCCCTTTTTAAATACCGGGAGGACTTTGATAGATGTTGCGGCGGTGAGATAATATTGAGAGTTGGAGATGAAAAAGTCGCGGTCAATGTCTATAAAGCCATGAAACATCCTAAGGAGAGCACCGAGGATTTGTTTTTCTATTGATGCTATATATCCTTGCGTTTGAACATGTTGACATGCGGTATATAAAGAAGAATCCGATGAATGCATGGAAAAAGTGAGTACGGAACATGATGAGGAAGAGGAATTGGAAGAGGAAGCAAAAGAGCCGAGAAAAGACGACTTTACGTGGGTGAAAGGTGGACCGAGAAGATTGATCTTGGGCTTGAAGGAGAGCTAGAAAAGCCATCAATTGAGGACCCACCGAAAGATTTGAAAATGAAGCCACTTCCACCTCATTTGAAGTATGTTTTTCTTGAAAATAATGATTTACTTCCTTTGATTATTTCTTCTACACTAACGGCTGCGGGAAGATGAGTTAGTGAAGATGCTTAAAAGCACAAAGCGTGCTTTCGGGTGGAAGATGTGCGACCTAAAGGGTATTAGTCCCACCATTTGCCAACACAAGATTATTACGGAAGATGGAGCAAAGCCGGTAAGGCAACCCCAAAGAAGACTCAATCCACACCTCAAGAGGTTGTGAGAAAGGGCGTGGTCACAATGTTGAAGCTAGGGATTATCTATGCCATCTCGGATAGCAAGTGGGTGAGTCCCACCCAAGTGGTGCCGAAGAAGGAGGTATGACCGTGGAGATCAATGACAAAGGTGAGGAGGTACTAAAGCGTTTGGTAAGTGGTCATAGAATTTGCATTGATTATCGTAAGCTAAATGACCAAACCCGTAAAGATCACTTCCCCTCCCTTTTTATTGATCAAATGTTGGAAAGATTGAGTGGCCATGCCTTTTATTGTTTTCTTGATGGGTTTAGTGGGTATTACCAAATACATGTGGCTTTAGAGGACCAAGAAAAGACTACCTATACTTGCCCTATGGTACCTTTGCCTTCCGTAGGATGCCTTTTGGGGTTGTGTAATGCACCCGCGACATTCCAACGGTGCATGGTGGCCATCTTTGCGGACATGATAGAAAAGTTTTTAGAAGTCTTTATGGATGATTTTAGCGTGTTTGGTGATTCCTTTGAACAATGTCTAGATAATCTTGAAAAGGTGTTGGGTAGATGTGAGGAAACAAACTTGGTGCTTAATTGGGAGAAGTGTCATTTGATGGTTACGGAAGGGATAGTCTTAGGGCATAAGATATCTAGTAAGGGTATAGAGGTAGACAAGGCTAAGGTTGAAGCGATAGCTAAGCTTCCTATGCCCACCAACCTAAAAACTCTTAGGGGTTTTCTAGGCCATGTGGGGTTCTATCGTAGGTTCATTAAGGATTTTTCGAAAATAGCCCGTCCTCTTACTCTACTTCTCGGAAAAGACGTCCCGTTTGATTTTGACAAAGCTTGTGTTGAAGCATTTCTGATGCTCAAGCAATTGCTTGTTTCCGCCCCCATCTTAGTTGCTCCGAAATGGGATCAAGAGTTTGAGCTCATGTGTGATGCAAGTGACACCGCGGTTGGTGCGGTCCTCGGTCAAAAGATCGATAAAATCTTCAAGCCCATTGCTTATGCAAGTCACACCTTGAATCCGGCCCAACAGAATTACACCACCACTGAAAAAGAGCTTTTAGCGGTCGTCTTTGCGTTTGATAAGTTTCGGTCTCATCTCGTAGGTTCTCGGGTAGTTGTCCACACGGATCATGCCGCCTTGCGTTATCTCTTTGCCAAGCAAGATGCCAAGCCCCGCCTCTTGAGGTGGATCTTGCTCTTGCAAGAGTTCGATCTAGAGATCCGTGATAGGAAGGGTTGTGAGAATGTCGTAGCCGACCACTTAAGTCGTATGGAGCTTAGTGAGGAGTTGGTTAAAGCACAAACCGAGATAAATGACTCTTTCCCTCACGAGCAACTGTATGCACTTGACACCCTTCCTCCGGCTAAGAGAGGCAACTTTCTAAAAGTCGGTAAGGAAGGTAGTCCTTGGTTTGCTCCTTTTGTCAACTACCACGAGTGCGGTTTCGTAGACCCGACCTTGACTCGAACCAAAGGCGTAAATTCCTTAGTGAGGTGGGTAAGTATGTGTGGGAAGATCCTTGTCTATATAGGTTGTGTTCGGATGGCATTTTGAGGAGGTGCATCCCAGAAAGTGAAATTTTGAGCGCTCTTTCGTTTTGTCACGACAAAGAGGCCGGAGGCCATTTCTCGGGGCAAAGAACCGCTTTGAAAGTATTGCAAAGTGGACTGTATTAGCCCACTCTATTTCGAGGCGCACATGCTTATGTGAAATCTTGCGATGCTTGTCAAAGGTCGATCGTATATCTAGAAGGAGTGAGATGCCTCGAAACCGATCATAGTGTGTGAGATTTTTGGCGTGTGGGGCATTGATTTCATGGGCCCTTATCCTCTTCGTGTGGTAACAAGTATATCCTAGTCGCATGTGATTATGTATCCAAATGGGTGAAGCCTTAGCTTCACCCACCAATGATAGGAATGTTGTTATCCGGTTTCTTAGAAAAAACATCTTTTGTCGGTTTGGGGTGCCTCGTGCTATAATCAGTGATAATGGAAGCCATTTTGCTAACAAGCCGTTTGATAAACTTTTGGAGAAGTATGGAGTGAAACACAAGCTAGGTACCGCTTACCATCCCCAAACGAGTGGTCAAGTTGAAGTCACGAATAGGGGTATTAAGTGTATCTTGGAAAGGGCGGTGACACGAGCGTCAAGAGTTGGTCTTTAAAGTTAGATGATGCTTTGTGGGCCCATAGGACAGCCTTTTAAGACACCCCAGGCATGTCACCTTACATGATAGTCTATGGTAAATCTTGCCATCTTCCCGTAGAAATCGAACACAAGGCTTATTGGGCCATCAAAATGCTAAACCTCGATGACACCTTAATTGGTGAGAAGCGTATGGCCCAATTGAATGAACTAGATGAGTTCCGCCTTTGTGCTTATGACCTCTCCACGAAGTATAAAGAAAAGACTAAGTTACTCCATGATAAGTTGATCAAACCTCGTGTTTTCAATGAGGGTGACGAAGTCTTATTCTACAATACTCGTTTGCATCTTTTCCAAGGGAAGTTGAAGTCTAGGTGGTCCGGTCCTTACATAGTGTCTAAAGTTTACCCGTCCGGAGTTATCGAAATCACTCACCCCAAGTTTGATCTTTGTGACCACAAACGGCTTGAGATTGAAAAAGTATGAGAGACTACCCTTTAATGAAGCCTTGGAAATAGTGACCCTCGAAGACCCCGTGCCATGTGATGAATCGTGCAAGTCTTGTCATGGACTATAAACCTTGACTCGTATAATCTTTGACCCATCATCCGTTCTTTCTATCCTTTCCTCGCCCCGTGCCAACGGTATAACTTTGAAAAAGTTGGCACCGTATAATCCATCTTGTCGAGCCAACGACGTAAAACAAAGGCGCTTAGTGGGAGGCAACCCACCTTTTTGTGGTTTAAGTTGGTTGAGTAAGAGTCTAGAGTGGTCTAGGGGTGGTTAGATGTGAGTGTGGAGTGATTTCCCCTGTTTTCCTGTTTTTCCCTGTTTTTGCCCTCAAACGCACGTTCCCAATGTCCAAACGTCGCGTTCCCGACCACTTTCAAACGTGCGTTCCAAGATTTTCCAAACCAGCCGTTTGAGCCTCTTACCCCCATATCAAATCCCTCAGTTCAAACGCCCGTTTCGTTCAAACGCCAGTTCCATCTATGCGAAACGCACGTTCCCACTTCTCAAACGTGCGTTTGAAACATGCGAAACGCACGTTCCAAGCTCTTCAAACCAGCGTTTGACCCCTTTTCTATATATACCCCTTCTTCCCCAAACCGGCGTTCCACTTTCATGATTCCGAAACCTAACCGCCGTTCCATCGCCCCTCCACCCCTTTTGCTTCGAAATCTTCGTTTCTAATCCGTTTTGAGTAAAATTTGTTGCAATCAACACCTCACAACCCCTCTTTTGCTTTACACTCTCAAATCCGAACAACAATCCACCAAATCCCATTCGATCTTTGCTTGGGTGGTTTTTTTCACCATTAGCGTTTTCACGTTCTCGTTTGTTTCGGGACTCGTTAGTCACTCCACAACGCTCACGTAGGCTAATCTAAGCATAAGACAGGTACTTTTTGGTTTACATTTCCGTTTTGAGTAGGGTTTGATTTTTGATTTTTTCAATTTTTTTCCTACCCGTTTGTGATTTGTCATTGATTATGTACCTTGTTTTGTGTTTGTTTGTTGTGATCTTGGCCTTGTGATGTGTGGTGGTTGGCGTTGTGGTTGTTGTGGGTTGTTTGTTTTGAAATCCCGTATTGGATGATAATCGGGTCGGTTTGCCTCGTATTGGTTGTGGTGTGGTTGCTCTTGATTTAGGAAGATGGCGGGAGGAAACGGAAGGAGATAGGGGATAAAGGAAGGGCAAAATGCCTGTTGTCGGTAAGAGCCAATCAAAGAAGCAAAAAAGCAGTTCGAACTAGAGCGGTGGTATTAGAATCAGTGAGCCAGGAGAGGTTTGGCGCCAACCACTAGAGCTATTAGGGCTTGGACGACTTAGAGATGAGACATCGGATGATGATTTCGAGCCCGATCATCAAGGTCGAAATTCTAGCGATGATAGTGATGATAGCGGTGAGGAGATCTGCGAGTTTGTGATGAGGCACCCTGTCCCGTGTCACACCAGGGTCGCTCGTCCCCCGCTTCTCAACCCACACCCTCCACCTACCCAACCTATTCCTCGGACTTCCACCGAGCCGCAACCCCAAGTAGCCTCTGCCTCATCTCGACCCTCTTCCTTACGACATCGTTTCTCCACGCCCCAAGCCTTGAGCAATTACGAGGAGTTCGTAGTCGATAAAAATAATGTGCTTTGAAAGAGGGCTAGATTTGAAGGTGGTGCGAAATCATTTGTGGATAATCCGAGGAGTAGGGGTTGGAATAACCTTATCTTGGAACCCGAGGCAACTTTGAACTTGTCAATAGTCCGGGAATGGTATGCCAACTTTACTGTGGTGACTTAGAGAGAGGAATTTGTTTGGGTGCGTGGAGTGAATGTCCCATGGTCGGTCGCGGCGATTAATGGTTTTTATAGGACACCGACTATCGTGGGCGATCATTATGAGGAGTGGTTTCGGGACAAGAATAGTTGGGGTAGTCTTGAGGACCCTTGGAGCGGATGAGGATAGAAATCAACCCGAGTTGCGATGGATGTCAAAAGGGTAACACGCGCTTGATCATTTGTTGACGACGACTTGGCCCGACGACCGGAAAGTCAAGGCTAAGTTCTCCCGAAATCGTCTACTACCTAAGGACAACATCACACATTTTCACATTAAGGATCTACGGTTGTTGTCGCCTTGCATTATAAGTTGAAAGTAGGCGTGGGAAGGGCGATTTTTGCGGAGTTTCGGAGAACCGAAAAACAAGCGTCGATTGATTATGTGCCCCTACTTGATTTACGGGTTGTGTCGTGATGCACGAGTTGGTGAGTATCGCGGATGATCAGATTAGAAAGAGCAAAGTTTTGCCTATCATGCCTAAGTCATTCAATGCTCGTTACGCTTCTCGGCCTTCCAAGCGCTCATCCACACGGTCCTCCAACCTTTCACCCCTACCTCCACTACTTCCACCACCCCGCCTATGCCACCACCTCCTCCTCACCACTATCACCACCACCACCATTCCGCCACCTCCTAGTTCCTCGACCTTCCACCTCCTCCACCACTTTACCTCCACCCACACCTACCATACCTTTCACCGGAGGGCGTGGGTGGCGAGAGCGAGGGGCTGTGATAGCCCACAAGCGGCGAGATTGGATGGACGATCTGCGGATCATGATGAATGGGTCTGGCGAAGAACGAAGGCAATAGCTCGAGCTCAAGAGAGTCCATCTTCCGCACGAGAGACTTGGATACTACTGACCTTCCAAGACACACCGGAGATAGAGGCCGATCTGCAGCGGATTACCGAGAGCCTCACTAGAGGATGAGTCCGATGAGGGGTCGAGGTTCGAGATAGACCGAGGCGAGATGATTCGTTGGATGTTGAGACAGAGACAGGGCATGAGGCGGGCGGTCTGATCTCCAGAGGCAGTGGGGGCAGTCTTCTTGAGACTACACAAACTGAGAGTGCGATTCTTTGTGGCGCACCATCTTCCAAAGACACAGATCCTCCAGGTTTGATGTCTGAGGCGAGCGGCTAGCTTGTTTTTCATTGTTTACCTTTTCTTTTGAGAGTCGGCTTATTTTGGCTAGTCTGTTTTCATTTATTTGTGGGTACTTTTGACTGATTCACTTTGAGGCGAGTTGACTTTTGATTTACGACTTTTGGTTTGTTTTACATTCTTCACTTTTGATACGCATACATGTAATCATTGTTCACCCCCGAGGCCTGCTTGACCGTGCATGTTTTCTCCTTTGATTCGCATGCGTGGATGTTCTCGAGTTTTATTGCTATATTGTATCCGTCCATTGCAGATCCCATTCCCCTCGGCATGCTTTGATATCGTTTGAGGCATAAACTTCGTTTTCTTACGCACCCGTTTGCCTATTGCTTGATCTTTAGCACGTGGACTTTTCCGTGCTGCGCTTTCTTTGTTTCTTTTGTTCTCGCTTTAGGTTTCGGGATGGACTTATACGAGGGTGTCACGAGTTTCGAGTATCGGTTGCGCCTTTCTGCGGGTTTTGGTCAAACAAATAAGTCTTTTACTCTTTTATCTCTCACACAATCGAGGACGGTGTTTCGTTTAAGTGTGGGGTGGGGAGACTTAGCCGTTTTCTTGGTATTGATTGTTAAATGTGCTATAAATGTGGTATACTTGGCCTATGATCGGGCTCAGTCGATTTTTGGGTAATTTTTAAAATGTTTCAAGGTCTTAACACCGTGTTGTATGTGTTATTTTCGCATTTGAGGGTGATCACCTTAGTCGGGACCCCAACATACGCATTCTGGTTTGATATTATCTTGAGAATGGAGTTTATTATTTCACGAAGCTACACTTTGTGCACAATTTGATTTCTACCACCTTTCATATCATGAGTCTCGAGACGAAATGTCATAGGTTTACTTAAGTAGGACATGGGATGACGGTTTTGGCGTCCTTTTGACCCTACCATAGCCAAATAAGCCTTAACCCGAACATTTACCCTTCGTAGCCCCTCTCAGCCTTGATAGAATGGTCTGATCACCATTCGCTTATAGCCGTTTTGTTACTTAGTCAGAAACCTACCCTGAGCCTTAAATATGGTCACATATCCTTCATTTTAACCCTACGAGTGGACCTAGTCCTTAGTTGGAGCACACTTGCTAAAACAAGTGTGGGGTGGGGGAAATATGATGTTTTGATTGGGTTGTTGTTTCTTGTTTTGAGCTATAAGGTGTTGAGGAGCTCGTTTGGGCTTGGTGTTCAGTTTTTGGGCCAAGGAAAAGAACCTTCTTCTTCTCTTCAAAAAAAAAAAAAAAAAAAAAAAAAAAAAAAAAAAAAAAACAAAGTTCAAAATACATTAGCTCTCGTTGAATAAAAGTTGATGTTTATAGAAATAAAAGGGTTGGAGTCAAAGTGTTGAGCTCAAAAGTTGCTTTTATGATGTTAGAGTGGGGATAGTGAGATAGGTGCTAGTGTGCTTGGACTCACCTTATGAAACTTGAAACATAGTCGAGTTTGGCAATGAGTTCGGGTGTATTAGTAACCTATGGTTCCCAAAATGTCAAAGTTGATCAAAAAGGAGTTTTGGGTGGTTTGCATGATCTGAGATGAGTTGGTACTTGGTTGATTAGGTTCACTCGTATTCTTTTCTCCGGTTCCCAAAATACCCTTTCGACTAACCGAAATCACCCTAGCTAACGTTATAACCGCTCAAGTCCTCGCCTGATCGTGTCCAAACTTAGTAAACCAGTTAGTGGAGAGGCTCGTGATTATGAAACGGTTGGTAGACCTTTTGGTTGGGATTCAAGCCCCAACAATCTTTTTGAGTACTTGGTTCTAGCTTTGCACCACACACACTCCATTTTCTTGATAATGTTGCGCCAATGTGTATATGTTCGTGTTTCTTACTTTGTGTTTACCTTGAGAATGTGAGTAGTAGCACCTACATCATAAAGTTGAATCCACTTGGTTTGTTTTAAAACGCCCATTTTACTCGAGGACGAGCAAAGGCTAAGTGTGGGGTGGTTGATGGGAGTCAACTTTACGTGACTCCGCTACATTGTTTGGCCTCCGTTTACCACATTTTCAGCATATTTTTGGATAATTTAGACCACTTTCGGGTAATATTGTGAGTTCCTCGCCACGGGGGTAATTCCGTCATTTTGATAGTTTACCACCCATTTTTGATGATATTGACCCCATTCCGAGCACGTTTACCCTTTGGAATGTTTTGGTTGTTTTTGGTCATTGTGATGATGTAGGGTATTGATGTCTCGAGGACCCAAAAGGCAATGGTTTACAATGAGAAACATAACCGAGGCGAGAAAAGAGGTGGAAAAGGGAGAAAAAGTGAAGAATTGGTGGCACGGGGTCCAAACGCACGTTCCAACCTCAAACCGGCGTTCGAGTCTCCAACCGCGTTCCAACCCTCAAACCAAATACATGAGTTGCGAGTCATACAGAGTTCACCTCCTTCAAACGCTGGTTTAGCAATTACCTAGAACGTGCGTTCGGTCCATTCAAACGCACGTTACGTACGCTTTGAACGTCGCGTTTGAGACCTCTTAAACGCATACGTTCCATGCCTCAAAACCGGCGTTTCCATGAAGACAAAAGCCCTAAGTCGCTCGGAACTTCAAGCGAACGCATACGTTCCACTCGCAAATGGAACCGGCGTTCGAACCAAAATCTGCAGGATTTTCCTCCACCTATAAATACCCCCTTAGTCCATTTTGGGATTATTATTCATCTTCTTGGCCAAACTCTACCCCTTCATAGCTCGAATTTTGTAATAACTTAGAATACTCCCTCTTAGTGTAAATCAACAACATCTTAGCTTAATCTTTCCATTTCTTAGCTTAGATTTTCATTTCTAACACTAAGAGACCACCTTTTAATTACTTCTCTATTTTGTACTTTTTGGATCTCAACTCGAATTTCTGCAATCTTATGGTATATTTCTCTTCTCTTTTACTTGTTATGGCTTTTATTTACTGTTTTGTGCATGTTTTGATTAGTATAATGAGTAGCTAAACATCTTCATAGCCGGGTCATGTGATATGTGATGAAATCAACCTTTGGGTGATGAAATTGGGAGTGGGTGGTGTGTTTCATTGTTGTTTCTTGCATGTTTCACGTCTTAGAACTTGTTATAACAGTTTGAGCTAGATTAGCTACCTAGGTCAAAAATCACACACATCACTCTTGAGAGTTGTTCGAGAGAGAGGGTGTGGGAAAGGGTTCTAGGATCGCGGTGTAGTCTCGGTTCGATCGTTAAGCCGAGCTCATCGTGAGGTTACTCATTTATTTGTTTAAAGCGGCTCGAGTGCAAAACATGACTTGTTAGGAGAGAGTTGTTCAGACCTTAACATGGCATAAGGTGTTAGAAGAGAGTTGTTCAGACGCTTAGCACCGGGTTTAGAGTTCGCACCCGTGAGATTGAATGCAAGAGTTCGTTTATTATATTGCACACTCCCGGTTTTGTCTACCTTAGGGTTGAGATTAGTCACATTGATCATGGTTCGGCTATGTCCCTTTATTATCTTTCAAATCTAGTAGTGTAGTCTAATCTTCTTCCTCATCCTTTCTCCTTTAGACTTGTTAGTATAGATCGCTTTAGTGTCGTTGTAGTTTTAAACACTCTAAAAAGATTGATCACCTAGACTAAGCACTACGTTTACTTTGGTACTTGCAAGCACAATTCCTTTGGGTTCGACCTCGGACTCCTGTAGCTATTCTAGCAATCGACCCGGTCCACTGCCGGTTAGAGAGCTTGTTTAGTCACCGTTGTCTTGAGTATCTTATAAATTTGTTTGGTGAAAACAACGCTCATCGATCTGCGGTTGTCGGCATCTATCTCGACGGGCGTTGAGAGAGCGCGGACGGCGTCCGTCGGCCGACTTAGTAAAACCGACTTGAAATCTATATATAGCATTGTTTTCTCACACAAAATATACAATTCAACCCTAAAAACCTAGGGGAGCGGCTTATTGCGTTTTATTCTATTTTCTTCCGTTTATGCAATTAGATTCATAGATTAGATTAGCTACTTTTCATGTCTTTTTATTCATCAATTTCAATTCTCAAGAAGATGCTAAGAGGCTAAAACCCTCTTGAACAAGCGTTGTGAAGCCGTCCAACTCAACAGTTGATTTCTAGTTCGTGATTATTTTGTGAGTCCTATTTCAAGTTCGTTTCTTTTATCATGTTTTGTATGTTTTATTGCGTGTTTAATCGAAAGATGCTTGCTTTGATGATTGGTTATGTGATGAGAGTCATGTCAACCTTAGATCACCATGATAAAAGATTGGATCTTTGATCTAAATAAAGCGAAAGTTATTAGATTGACTTTCTAGATTAGAAATCGAAAGATTTCACGCTAGGTTAGAAAGACGTAATCTTTAACATCGAAAGATAAAAGATTAGAAAACGAACTTGTCTACGAGAGTAGGAGTTTATGCCTTCGAGTAGGTGAATCACGACTTGAGTAGAGATCACGAAATAATCCGAATTGGAATTGAATGTTGATAGGATAGGTGGATCAATTGCTTGTTCGTTCGTTATACTTGATTTAAATCCCTTAAAACTCGAGTTGCATAGTTTAGTTTACTTTTTGCACTTAGTTTAGTTTAGTTAATAAGTTCGTTACCCGTATCTTGCCTAGCATTGGAGTAATCCTCTGTCTAGTTAATTTTCTGCATATTTGGTAGTTTAGTTCTTCGTTTAGTTTAGCTTCGTGACATAGGTTAGTTTAAACAAAAACTAGGATTCACAACAGTCTAGTTCCCCGTAAGATCGACCCGGCATTAGCCTCTATACTACGATCCTTGCACTTGAGGTTAACCGGTTTTATTACTTGTTTATTTTGTATTAATAAAATCCGTGACAAGTTTTTGTGTGTTGGGCCTCTTTGTTATTGGAGCCTAGTTGGCTTAGCCTTGTGATAGGCCCACACTTGAGGGGGAGTGTTAAAGTATATAAGAAATAAAGTAGCACCTTACTACAACCAATTGGTTTTAGTAAGGTGCTACTTTATTTCTTATATACTTTAACAAATAAATTCCCACTTTGGCATAAAAAAAGTAATACAACGATTATCGTCAACAGAGGAAGACTCCTCGCAACTTGAGGAACCATAGACACATGCAAAGCTTGGTTTCATTTTTTTATGATTGGGTTGCTATACCATCGGATGTGATTTCTGCTTGCGTTTTGGATAACACTTATAATACTTAAGGGCAAGTCCAATGGAGTGGTATCAAATCAAAATTTGATACCTACCTGAAGGTATTAGCATCTCCAATGAAAAAAATAAATGATATCAAAATTTGAGGAGGTACCAGTTGAGGTCTCAAATTTGAGACCAAGGCAAATACTCCACAAACACCTTCACGCGCCCGGGTGGAGTTGCTTTTTCTCCAAAATAATTTCTGCAAACACCACATGGCCTCGTCTCTTTTTGATTGAGACAAAGATTCTTTCATTTATCAAAGAATCTTATTATTATATTACATAAGATTCTTTCATTTATCAAAGAATCTTATTATTATATTACGTTGCTGCATACGACAGAATTACAACAAAAAAAAAGGTCAATAATTGTTTGGAGGAATACGGTAGTACACTGCTCTATATAGTTCACTCATTCCCTACACAATTATTCACAATTCTTCATTACACTCATCTTTCTAAAAAATTCTATTTTTTTTTCTTTCTCATTGTGTACATTTTAATTACTTTAGTCCTTCCAAAATGTCATCAAAATGAAGACCCGAGGGTTGGAAAGTTGGTGAAGACGAGGCCCTTTGCCGAGCAAGGTTAATGATCGCAGCGACCCCGAGACCAGGATTAACCAAAAAGAAACAACAATGTGGGCTAAAATTCAAAAACAATTCGAATTGAATCGACCGACCGAAAGAATTTACGGGGACACAAAAAGTTGCTCTACACGTTGAAAAAATCAACAAAGAGTGCATGGCCTATGGTGCCGCTTTTAGGAGGGCTGAAATTGCTCGATCAAGCGGAGGAAACCACACGGATGTGGTAACAATTCTATCCATTAACCTACATCATTTTTTTAGGGACGTAAATCATTTTGAAGATAATATATATATATATATATATATATATATATATATATATATATATATATATATATATATATATATATATATATATATATGTGTGTGTGTGTGTGTGTGTGTGTGTGTGTGTGTGTGTGATTGATTGATTGTAGTTGTTTATACTCATGTTCCAATAAAAATTAAAAAAAAGATTAACGTTTGAGTTTTTTTTTGTGGGTTAACTAATTATTATTTTGTTCATTTTAGGCACTTTTACCAGATTCATATTTTCACTCGGATACTGATAAGCCTTTTAAGCTCCATCATTGTTGGGCTCTATTGAAACATGAGCCAAAATATCAAAATCCTCTAGAAAATGGAGGTCCGGTGAATCTTGAGAATGACGACACACCTACACCTGAAAGAGGACCTAGCTCATCGACTAGGCCAATTGGAACGAAATCAAAAAAACACCAAAAACATCGGATTGTGCAAAAAAAATGGAGGAATATATGGTCTATGCAAAAGCTAGAGATGCTCAAGACGCAATTAATAGGGGAAAAGAGTTGGCATTAGCCCAAGTTGCTGAGCAACGTGCTGAAGCTGATAGAAAATATGCCGAAGATATGCCTACGATGCAGGTGGATCCAAACATATTCACACCAACGAAGAAAAAAATTGGGAAACAAAACAAAAAATTATAATGGATCGTGAAATGGCCGACGCATGCCCAACTCCACCACCTCCGACTAATTCGAGCACGGCTAGGAATCTATTTCCGTCGCCTAACGAGACCGGTTGGCTAAATTACGACGAAATAAAAGAAAAAGAAACACAACAACATATTGTGGCATACAAGATGAGAAATTCGCCAATTGTTGAAACCACTCTTCATCTTTACTCTTCCTCCTGCATCTTCTTGTTCCATAAGTGTTGTATTAAATCACGTTTTAGGTTTTCGAAATCACTTTACATTTGAACCCTCAATACCTATCCATGAACCCTCACAAATAACTTATTCCATCACGTTGCACATCTGTTTCCATCGTAGGACTGTCATAAATTTGTGCTTTAGTTGGACGCGTGGGTGTCTCATTTAGGTCAACAGAAACGGTTTCATCTTCTTCGCGCTCATCTTCCACTATCATGTTGTGCAATATTACACAAGCCATCATTATATAGTAAAGATCCTCTCTATCCCACCCACGAGCAGGCCCTCGAACAATGGCCCAACGTGCTTGCAAGATCCCGAAAGCTCTTTCTACGTCTTTATGAAATGCCTCTTGCATCCGGGCGAAATATTGTTGCGCTGGAGTACCGGGATTAGATATTGTCTTCACAAAAGTGGCCCACTCAGGGTATATGCCATCAACTAAATAATAGCCATGACCATAATGTCTTCTGTTAACAACATAGTCAACTTCTGAACTTTTACCCAAACATACACCATCAAACAATGGGGACTTCGCTAAAACATTTAGATCATTCAAGGATCCAGGAAGTCCAAAGAATGCATGCCAGATCCAGGTATCGTAAGATGCAACAGCCTCAAGAATTATTGTCGCGCGTCTTTTATATCCAGTAAACTGGCCTTCCCATCCTTTTGGACATGCATTCTACCGCCAGTGCATACAATCCAGGCTACCTAAAATCCCGGGAAACCCTCTTTCTTCGGCTTTAGCCAACAACCGATGCAAGTCACCCGCGTTTGGACGACGCAGATACTCTTCTCCATATACCTCATATATAGACCGAGTGAACTTCTTTAATATCTCTATGCTCATTGACTCAGCTATGGCCCAAGTGTCATAAAAAAGATATGCAACTGTGATGTATGCTAGTTGCCTTATAGCACATAACACCTTTTGCGTTGTTGAGAATCCGGGTCGGCCGAGGGCATCATCTCTCTTGATGAAATAGTTAATATGGTTTGCCACATCATGCATGATCGTTCGCATAGAGGCCTATGCATTCTAAACCGAGAATGAAACATATCCGGCGTGTACATACAAGGATCCGCAAAGTATTGTTCATGCAATAGTGCATGTGACTCCTCTTTATGACAACAGTATGTACCGCGGCGGCGGCGAGAATCACCCATCAGTGTGATGATCTTCCATCTTCCTCTTCTTGTTGTGCATTGAATATTGTCATCATCGTGTCATCTTCTTTGCGGCGTTTGGCAGCCTCACCATCATTTTTCTTTACCAATTTTAGAAATCTATTCATTGCATAAACAATAAGGAAATATTATATGAATATTTAGACGGAATTTCTTGATGATTGAAATGGATGTGAGAAATGATGTAATAAGATGTTATATATAGATATGATAAGTTGATATGAAAATCTTATCCGTAATTTGATCGACCAATGATACTATGACACGTGTCGGGATCATTTGATACCTTATTTGTGGTGGATTGGTAAAGAACACATCCGTAATCTTGCTGACCAACTAGAACACGCCATGTGGCAGATGGATATTTTTTGAAAATTTCTATCCGTAATTCATTTGACAAATCAAGCATGTCACGTGGCGGGTTGATCCATTCACAAGTTTATGATGGTTATTAAAAAAATCACATACGTATTATTTCCAAATGAATCACAAGCGTACTGCGCGAATTGACTAGTCAAGAATTTATTATCGTAAATTTGGATTTTATTTTACTTGTTGTTGTGTATAGTTTTTCAAAATTAATGTTACGTAAAAAATATGTTAATTAATACGACGATATTTTTTTTTGAGGGTGACAATTTTTTTTTTATATTATTGAAACATTAATAAATTTAATCAAAATGAATAAAAAAAATGATACTACTAAATTTGGATTTTTGGGTTGGAGTATTGGAGAGATTGTTTGTAGGTATCAAACTCAAATTTTGATATTTTGGGTTGAAGATGAAAATTTAATACCCATCTAAACACTGTTTATACCTATCAAATTTTGATTTTTGATACCTATGTGTTGGAGTATGATTTTATTTATTTATTTTGTTTTTTACTCAAATTAGGGGAGGAGGGGGGGTGGGGAGTGGGGAGGGGGACCAAATTAAGGAGAAATTAGCCGGGAAATATGGATGGAGGTCGAGAATTCGAAACGAAAATATTTGACAGAATAATAAAGAGAGAGAAAACAGGGTGTGCCATAAGCTGACATATGATGACGTAGGGCGGTTTATTATTCTCAGCACACCATCGCAAAAATCTACAGTACCAAAAATAATCAAATCTGACAACTCGTGCTCCTTCCTTCCGGTAGTAAATTCTGTCGCCATGGCTGAAGCTCCTCCTGCTGCTAACCGAATCGAATCCTCGACGAGCAAAGAAGAAGGCGAACTTTCATCTGACGTCGGCGGCGACGCCGTATAATCTCTTTCTCACCTTTTTTTTTTTCTTGCTTTAACCGTGAGCTTGCGCTGTTTAGATTATCAGCTTCTCCGTTTTCGTCTGAACTTTTCTAAGCTATTTAAGCTTCTGGAAGTATGATTTTGTTTTGTTTCTTATACTCTTGTTTGTGCGTGTGTCTGCTACCTGAACTTCGTGTTTATCCTTTTGCTCGGTTCAATATGCGAACGTGGTAGTCATTTCTGTTTCTTTAGTTCGACAGTTGTCATTCTTCACGTTTAGCTTGTGCCCTAGTTAATTTTCCAAGTATATTCAATAGATTTGCTGTTTCCTAATTTTGCAATTCAGTTAATGACTGGTTCTCAAAAGTTAGAAGATGAAACCTAGATCCTACTCTTTATTTATTCCCCGTTTTTAGAGGCTGGTTTTTGTTATGTGAATCAATTTTTGGATCTCTGGTGTATTTCGAGTTATAAATGAATAGGTACTTTTGTACAGGACTTCCACGAGGCTGGCTCTGCTTCCCATTCTGCTGATTGTGATGCAGCACCTGTCAAGACGGTTGATAGTGAGGCAGTGAACAAGGGCACTCACGATTCCAAGTCTGTGAACAAGGGCACTCAAGATACCAAGGTTGTGAACAAGGGCACTCAAGCTACCAAGGTAGTGAATAAGGGCACTCAAGATACCAAGGCAGGTGGGTCCATTTGTTGTCTTAAAAGTAGATCACTGTTCTGTTCTTGCTTGTGGCTTTTCCTTATTTACCAAGCCAGAGTTAACTGAATATTTTCATATAGGCAGGTGCAGAAGACAATATCTTGATGTGCTCCCTCCCTTCTGAAAGTTAGGATAGTTCGGCACTTCTTATGAAAGTAGCATTGGGTCTATTAATATTCTTCAAAAGGAAATCATGTATACTCGTTACTTTAGAATTTTCTAGTTGATGAAGGCTGTGTGTTGGCCCTGCATATGGGACCCCCCCCTGCTATACTGTGTATACATATATAGAGTTGACAACTTGGTTCCTTAAACATATTATTAAAATAAGCTTGTGTTTCTGTGATTGTCAGATAGCCTTGCTGTCAAATCAACTAGCTTAACGGAAGCATCTTCAAAATCATTCCAACAGACGAACCATCACAGTAACCATGAAAAGACCCGAGTACCATTTGTTATAAGTTTTTCTGATGATGACTCAGGGAGTGATTCGGATGATACTAGGCATGATACTTCAGTGGGTAGAGAACACACTCAGGTTGCTGGTACGAGCAGAAAGCCACCTGCATCTTCTGTTCATAAATCACAAAAAGCTGTAGTGGCTAAATCCACAAAAGCATCTTTTTCTCGTGCTTTTGTTTCTGGTGCAAGCAGGCCCAGCGGAACCATTTCAAGGAGAGGCGGGCAAATACGTGGTCATAGAAATGCTATAAACTTTAAGAAAATAGCAGAACGTAGTCATTCACGCAGGTTTAATGTCCATCTAAACACTACAAAAAAGCAACTCCAAGACCTGCGCCAGCTGATCGCAGATCGAGAAAGTCAGTTAAAAGTTAAACCCTCTCAACAAACCAATATCACAGTTCCAGTAAAGGCGAGTAGTCATTTGAAGAGATTCTGCAGAGAAGCATCTGGTGATGAGTTGCAGTGTCACATGACAGAATCTAACAAGAAGCGCCTCAAAACTGGTGAACTTCAGACGAATCGGCTGGATGTAGATTGTCGTAGGAATATACAATCTGTAGACCAGATATTAACATCAGGAAAACGCGTTGAGAATTCTGATAATTCTTGTAAAGTGGTTTCCCGGATAACTTCTCACCATGCGCTTTTGATGCCGCCAAATAATGACAAGAAACAGAGCCCTTTTCCTTCCGAATCTCCTTGTGCTGTTTCAAAAGAAGGTATGCACATTACAAAATCACATGGCCTACATTTACAACAGCATTAGAAGACTAGTGAACTGAAACTTGGATAGTGCAGGTTCTCATATTGCTTTTGATAGCTTTGTGAGCAATAGTAATGTTAAAGCAGCAATGCCTGCACCTTCTTCAGACAACAATAATGCCAGAGGGAAAAAGGCAGTAGATAATATTGAATATGTAAGTATTACATGCATTTATGTCCTGTTTGCTTTTGAATTTTCTCACTCAAGGAGGTGTTAAATATTTCCAACTTTCTTTCAAGTTAACTGGCAATGAAGACAACTTAATTTGACAGTATAAATGCATCTTGGAAATTTTGATGTAGGCGCTTGTGATATGATATTAGTACTTGTTCTTGGCAATTGAGTTGAAACTTGAAACAGCTGGCAGGTAGAAACCAACATCAGAGCATATGAATTGGAAATTTCGATGGTTTTCACATACATTTGTCTTGCTATGTTTAGCACTACTTTTTTTTTTTTTTTTTTGAAATTGTATGATGTTCAGTTTTGTTAAGAATCCATACAACATCTAATTATGCTCTAACATTCAGATTCTGGTTCTCTCTTCTGAGCAAATCAAGTTTAACGTTGCATTTGTTTGACAAACATGTAAATCATTCCCTGTCATGAGATGCTAAATTACATCCTTTTACCCCCAAATTGTGGGTTTCTACACATGATTTCAGGAGTTCTATTATTATGCAGACTTCAGTTTCTGGGATAGATGTTGATGGACCCTGAGTATATTTGTCTTGGTTTTTCTTTTGCCTTCCCTCTATCGAGACAAATTATCTACCCCTGAGGTACTTTTGTTAACAAGGATTGTCAGGTTTTGCTGAGCACATTCCAGTTGTAAAATGTATACAATTTAAGAAGTAAACCATGCTCCTTTTTTACTTAATCATGATGCGTTTTAGGAGCTTTGTTTTTGGTCTTTTCCCTTTTGTAGTATTAACTCAACTTATTTCATAGCTGTGAAGACTTTAGTTTCTGGGTTTGATGTTGATGGACAGTATTTATGTCTCGGTTTTTGCCTTTCCCTAGTTGAGACAATTTAACCTACTTTCCGGGTGCTTATGTTAACAAAGATTGGCAGGTTTCGCAGAGCATTTTCCAGTTGTAAATTGTATAAAATCTAAAAATAAACCATGCTCCTATTTACTTAATCACAACGCGTTTTAGGATCTTTGTTTTTGGTATTTTATCTTTTGTAGTAGTAAATCATTTTATTTCTTAAGTGCAAAGCTCAAACAAGAATCACGTGTCTAGATTTTAAGAAACGTTCTTTGCCAGCCCAACAAAAGTACAAGAAATGTTCTTTTGTCCTAGGCTTAGAAGCCAAGGAAATTTCCATATACAACTTTGGTTCTTTTAAACACCCCCTCCCGGGGATCCGCTTCCCCCCTTAAAAAAAAACACTACCCTATAATGACACTAAGTACATGAAACTGCATGCCAGAACATCCATAATTAAGTGTTAATTTATCCAAAATATCCATCTTGTGGTGATTTACTGGTTGGAATGGCATGTGCTACTGCTACCGCCCAAGCCTTTGTCCTGCATTGCTCTTAGAGCTAGATTCCAGTTCCCTGTTAAGGTAGCCATTTAAGTTGTCACTTGACAAGGGCTTCTTGCTACCTCAGATACTTGCGAGGTGGACTTGTACAATTGCAGTAAACTATATAGCAATATCTGATATTAAGCTGTAATTTGGTTTTTCTGGAATCCGCTGAACCAGAAAACTGTCTCTGACAACAGCATCATCTCAATAGTTGAGTTTCACAATTGAATTCTTAATAGAATGTGACATTTTTTCCCCATTTTTCTTTGAATTTCTTTGCATGCCGCCTATGCAAACTTTTATTATGAAGATTGGTTGTTTATTTGATACATAAGATGACATTTAGATAGAGGTCTTTGAAGTTAGAGGTATAACTTTTTCTTTTTCTGTGAGGATTTGCCTTCTGAGATAAATGACAAAATCTTTTGAAGACATAGCAACAGGTGATACAGTTTTGTCAAAAAACTAAGATTGGGAGATGATAATGAGGTGGGTCATCTTTTTCCAAAGAGGTTTCTCGGGGTTAGGGTCAGGACTAGTAATTAGGGTGGCTATCTCAGTCAGAGTATTCCATTTCAAGATATTTTTGGGAGCCTAAAGTCATGGATCTAATGTAAGAGGAAACTTATGTTGGCCTCTTTCCATGCTCTTTTTTCCTTCTCTATTGGTTGTTATTTTCTTTTCCTGGGAAAGGAGGGGGGAAAAAGGGGGGTGGGGGTGGGGGTGGTGGTGGTGGTATGAGTAGAGCATCTTCCATAAAGATAATCTTTTGGCTTATCAGTTTTTAAAGCCACATGCGTTATTACAGTTGGAATAATATCCAACTTTATAGTGTACTCATGTTTGGATTGCTGCAACATGCCTGTATCTGGTAGTGTTAATGTTGATTGTCTTTCTTTTTTACTTGAAGAGTATGAGGGAGATAAATTGTATGAATGCTCCAGATGAGCACATGTCCATGCAAAACAAATGTGTTTATGACAAATATTTGATGGAGGCGAGTCACCAAGATCAAGTCAAAGCTAAAGTGCTTTTAGATGATAGAACTCGGGACAGTGCTTTCCATGCCCCTGACACTGGCCAACAGGTCGGTGTTATATTACTCTGTTTTTGTGGTTGTATGATAATGCGGAATTATGTGCTTTGTATGCTTGACATTTTTCGTAACATTTCTTTATCAAGGCAACCATGAATAGTTCATGTTTCTTAAATGGTTTGGACGAGCTAAGCTTGCTGAAATGTAAAAAGGATGATGTAAAATCATTGCTGGACTTAGAAGATTTGCTAGATAAGGAGTTAGATGATGCACAAAATCATCGGCGCAATTGCGAAATTGAAGAAAGAAATGCTCGTATGGCTTATCGCAAGGCACAAAGGGCATTGGCTGAAGCTAGTGCAAGATGCTCTCATATTTATCGTAAAAGAGAGTTGTTTTCTACGCAGCTTCGATGTCGTATGATGGAAAATCCAAATTTGTTTTTCACCACAAGGGATCTTGATGACATTGGAGTTGGGCTAAACCTGAATAGCATTTCGAATTATACCATGCAGCCGAATCCTACATCAAGCCATGATATGCAGGCTGAATTGGATAACAGTAACCAGCAGGGTCATGAATTTGGTTTCCTGACTAACGCTTCTGAAAATTTGTTAGAAAAGCACGTGGATAAGCAGAACTTGGTTTCTGTTGAATTTTGTGTGCCTGATGACAGTTCATTTAAGGCTCATAAGGAGTGTGATCGTTCCATCGATGTATTTCAATCAGACGATGAAGATGGGGAAGCACTGCAACACCGCAGTTTGGAGAACTCGTCTGGGAAGTCATCTGACTTAAACAGTGGTTCAGAAAGGGGCATAAACGATCTGCCAGAAAGACAAGTATCATCTAATGATCCTCAAGATTCCTTGCTTCTTGAGGCATCATTGAGGTCTCAACTTTTTGAAAAACTTAAGATGAAAAAATTGGCCAAAAGGGAAAGTCAAACTACGGAACTTGTTTCCGCAACCAGAAATGAATATGATGACGGTGGGATAAGAATGGGAACTGTTAGGGCAAATACACCCTCTCCTGAATCAAGACTTGGTGAACAATCAAATCCTGAAGGTAAATTCCTTGAGCACTATGTTGTTTTGGTCCTTTTTATTTTCAAACTAAGAACATGAGAATTGACTCTTGCAGTGCGCTAGCATAGGGACTTCATTGATTGGTAAATTTGTAATTAGCCCTGTAAGCGGCCTAAGGTTATGGGGGCCTGTCCGGCCCAAGCTCATGGACTCAAGCCGAAACCACCTATTTATTATTCTCTTTTTGTACCCAAAAAGAGCATGACATTTCATATATCAATGTGCCTGTTGTTTAACTTGCTAGTATTCTCTTTGGAATTGTACGACATCTTGCTCTTTAGATATTTGCTTTCTCCCTGTACCATCAATGTAATTAGTTCTCTGTTGTCCCACTCTAGTGTTTATATTTATCTACCTGTCAAGACTTAAGAAACAATTATGTTGACCACACATGTACATTTTTTTGACGTATTATGGCATTTTAGTATATGAAGCAATTAGGCTTCTGTGTATGTGCAATTTTACCTGTGTGAATTCATTATTTATCATCATTCTTCATGTAGATGTTAATAAGGAAGAAGTAAGCTCCATGCCATTAGTCCAGATCATGAGGCCTGTTGATATTTGTCGTGCCGAAAGTGCAACCCCCCCTGTAACTGATCCTATGTGTTGCTCTTTCCCTTTTGAGGGCTATCAAATGAAAACTCCTGCCACCATGTTACCCCCCACCATCAAGAGTGCGTTCTTGCACGTGAAGGTTTTGCAATCTCTGGGTCTACAGCAGTTGCCTCCTACAACGACTGATACACTGGTTCCTGATGAGGACATGGAAGATGTAAACCAGAGTGTCCATGATGGCCACAAGAAAACGACGACTGGTTTTATCACGAGTGAGAAAACTTTGCAGAGCTTATTTGTCAAACAACCTGGGTATTATTCTTGCAACTTTGCTATTGATGCATCCCGGCCCCTTTGTATGTTTGAACTTCGTGGCAAATGCAACAACAATGAGTGCTCATGGCAACATATCAGAGATTATGCTTGTGACAATAGGGAACATGATACAGGTGATATTATATGTATGGATTTCAATAGTATGAGAACCTCGTACTCCTTTTAATAGCCTTCTTTGAATTGTTTGGATGTACTTTTTTTGGGTTGCAGATTACCAGGTTGGAAAGAAACCAGAAACCGATATATATACCAATGGAATGCTGTCCAAATCCCTCACTCATCTTGTTTTAGCCCCTCCCACTTATGTTGTTGGTTCAGACGTTCTGAAACATGACTCACTGCATGCATCTACTACTGCTCAAAGTTATGGAAATTGCTGGCGGAAGTGTTTCAGTTCTTTCTTGGTTCTTTCAAGTTTGTGTCCAACAGTCTCGATATCCAATGAACCATTTTTGCATGGCACTGAAGCTCGCATTGAGATTCATGGTGGTTTGACTCGTCAGTCATCTTATTTTCAGAGCAGAAATGTGACAGAGGTACTTCAGCATACTAATTGTTTTTTGATGGTTTATTATTGTTGTGATAACTTAAAATTTTGATGGTGTTCAGGCTGATCACTATTTTGAAGATGCTGGCCAATCCTTAGAAGTGGCTCTTCATAGTTTTTGCAAGGAAGCTAATAGTAGCAAACAACGTCTTGAGGTATCTGAGTCAACCTAATATGATTTAGCTTTTAGCACTACTACTTTACAATCCTCCTTGTCAGATGGCATCCTTATTTTTAACCTGACATATAGGCGCTTAATGTTCTTGCTCGAGCTCTTGAAACCAACCAGAGTTCTGTGGCTCTTTGGATTGTTTACTTGCTGATTTACTACAGCAACCAGAAATCAATTGGGAAAGACGATTTGTTCCAGTGTGCGGTATGTTATCAGCTTTTTGTTCCATGGTACTAAATTAACTGACATGTGAAAAGGAGTATGGGTGGAATGAAATGGATGGATTCTTATCTAAATTCTATATTTCTCTCAGAGTTATTGTTACTTGATTATCATAGTATTTTTAGGGCTTGTAATTTTTATTCCTCTCAGTAGAACCGGTTTTTCTATTTATGGTTACATGTTTTTTCTCGTATTTTGTCAAAAATATTTAAGGGGGGAGGGGGTGTTAGAACAGATACATATACAGATACCGGCAGGATTCTATATAGTATATATCTTTTTAGCTATATAACTTTGACTGTACTACTGAGAGTGTGTCCTCACTGTTTCACAGTTACATTTACCTGCCATTGCATCCACCTCTAGTATGCTCGTGTACATATGTAACTGAAATAGAACAACGAATGTTACAGATTGCGATACTTCAATTCTAAAACATGACATATATTAACCAAATTACTTATAGCTCCTGATGGAAATTTCAGGTTGACTACAATAAAGAATCTTACGAAATCTGGATTCTGTTCATTAATAGCCGAGTAAGGCTTGATGATCGGTTGGCTGCATATCAGGCTGCTTTATGCGCTCTTTCTTCCAACAAGTATGCATCGGACGAAGATTCCTTCCTTGCCAGCCAATGCATCTTAGATATATTACTGCAAATGATGGATAATCTATGCATATCTGGGAATGTTGGCAAGGCCATTGAGAAAATCTCGGGGCTTTTTTCCTCTTCTAAAAATTCCGATGACTGCATCCAACTGTCTACTCAAGATATCATTATACCTCCTGAACTTTGTGACAAAGTCATTTTTTGGGTCTGTTGTGTTTACTTAATTGTATACAAGAAGCTTCCTGATGCTATTGTACATAGCTTTGAGTGTTTGAAGGAACCTGTCGTTTTCGACTGGCCTGATGTACAACTAACTTCTGAAGAGAAGTTGGAAGCTTCTTCATTGACGGAGTTGGCTGTGGATTCTCTTGTATCATGTATGGATCATGAATCAGTCGAAACGGAGAAAAATTTGAGAGCTGCGCACGTATTTGCTATCAATCATGTTAGATGTGTATCAGTTCTTGAGGGCTTAGATTGTAGTGGAAAGTTACTAGAGAAGTATGTTGAACTGTATCCATCATGTGTAGAACTTGTTTTGATGTCAGCAAGGTCAGAATATCATATGTCGGGTACGAGTTTTGATGGATTCGAGGATGCTCTCAGAAATTGGCCAATCGAAGTCCCTGGAAAACAATGTATTTGGAATCAGTATTTTGAATGCACACTCCAGTCTGAGAACACCGGCATCTTGAAAGAATTGATGGAGCGATGGATTCAAGAATCTAACAAAGCAGGTTTGCATCCTAATGACGATGATGATGGTGTCCGTGATCTACTTCAATCAGCTTCCATTTCAGATTTCTGTGATAGGTTTTCAAGTGATGACCAGTCAGATAAGGTTTTTGGGATGCTGAATTTTGCACTCTATAAAAGGCTACATAATGATTGTCCTGAATCTCTATTTGCTTTAGAACACGCTTTGAAGACTACCTCTGCTGAATATTACCATCATTGCTTGAGAGAACTTTCCCTTTTTATCCTTACCGACGGTATCCATCATACTTGGCATGACAAGGTTAATTCAGTATTGGATATTCTGAATGTTTCTTTGATCGACGAACGTGTTTTGTCTGCCAGTCAACCCCTTTCTAGATCATTTTTACAGACGATTCAGAAGCCTACAGTTCGACAACTTGCTAGCAAGTTGTTGATGCCTATGTCAGCAAACTTTTATTTGATGAACACCGTACTTGAATTATGGTCCGGTGTGTTGCTGTTACCCGAGATTCAGAACAAAATAATGGACTTGATAGATTTTATAGAAGCCATGATGGAGGTGCTTCCTTCTAATTACCTGCTAGCTATGTCTGTCTGCAAACAGCTGAAGAACGGCTCCATATCAGTAAAATCATCTCCTAGCATATCTTTCTGGGCAACCTCACTGTTGGTAAACGCACTATTCCGAGCTGTTCCTGTTGCACCGGAGTATTGCTGGGTTGAAGCCGTAGACGTTCTGCATAATTTAGCTTGCTTTGACACAATATGGGAGAGTTTTCACAAGAAAGCTTTGTCGGTGTACCCGTTTTCTATCAAACTGTGGAGATCTTATCTCAGGTTCAGTGAGTCAGCAGGAAGTGGAGAGTCTGTCAAAGCAGAAGCACAGGAAAGAGGAATCGAGGTAAAGTAGATAGTCCTGTAGAAGTAAATATTTGGTTGGTTGCCTTGGTATCAGCTACAGCAAATTTTGGGGAACTCTTCTGTGTTGATGATAGACTTGTTAGTTTTCAAAAAGCACGCACTAACTTTGAGGTATGACTTATGAGGCTTTAGTTGGGGCGAGGGGGAAGGGGGTGGACTTACATACCCTGGGTTAAGGGACTCTAGTTTTTACAACCTTCCTCCTCCCAAGAGTCTTCCTGTTCTTTCTTTGCCTGACACTTTTTCTGCTATCCTTCCTTTCCTGTACCCCCCTTTGTCAAATATTATGAATAGTGTGGTCATTGGTCAAGCTACGTAGTAGTGTTTCGTTAGCTTTGTTGCTGCAGTTGGATGACTTGCTGAGTTAGCATTAGTGGATTCTAATGTAGCCCTCTCGCTCTCGCTACCACATAATTGTTTGATGTGTGTTATCGAAGCGTGCATTACAACCCGTGCCTAATGGATTGCTGAACCGAAGTTTCGGACTTCAAGTGTGCCCTTTTACTTTCTTTTTTACTCTAGGGAGAACAGTAATGCATATTTTGTAATCTTGTAAGATTCAAGTGTAGAATCTGCAAGCTGATATTCATGCAAGGACAGAATGTAAAGATCTCTCTATATATATATTGGATAGTATTGTTCGTATGCGTGTTCAAGACTTTTTAACTTGCTTACTTCTTTTGTTGCACTGATATTAACTTTGTCTGCATTTACATGTCTATCTATTTCTTTTTGTGTAACGGTCTACTCTTCCCTTAAACCGAGCAAAAACAGACATTATGTGTGTGTGTGTTTTACTATTTTTTTTTTCTTCTTCTTTGGGATATGAATGTTTTGGGTCTGAGTTTGAAAGGTCATTTTCAAGGTAAACAAATTTTGGCAGAAGAAAAAAACCATGACAAAAAGGAAATGCGCCGTTTCGGATTTAATATTACGAGGATACTCAGAACAATGGTCTTTAAACTGGCTCATGAATAAATTTCATTTTCTTGGATATTTATGGAATCGACATCTCTATTCATTTAAGAATATGACGGCTAATTTGTTCCTTCACTATGCAAAGCACGTTTCATACATGAAATCCACTGTAATTCTAACAAAATTCCCCACACTTGTGAAAAAAAAAAAAAAAGTTGGTTCACCCATGTTTCTTTTTCTTAAAGATAAAATGGTATTATGCAGTGATATAAATATCTTTACAAGTATTATTATCAACTTAAACAAACAAAAAAAAGATAAGAAAGTTTAAGAAGCAATACAAACACGACCCCATTGTCCTCTGCAAATTTGTTATCTAAACACCAAATGTTGTCGTGTACAGGAGGATGAAAGCAGTGCATACAATGATAAGGGAGGTGCTGAGAAGTGGGCTTTCCATGGTTGTTTCGGCGTGGGTCCTACTCATAGTCAAAAGAAATCTTATGAAGCCGAGTCATTACGATCTGCAAATACAGTGAATGCTACTGCTACAAACACTGACTATGCGGTTGTTGCTAGTAAAACGGAGAATGTTGGTGCTCCTAGTGCTAAAAACACGGAGAATGCTGTTGTTGGTGATATTGCTGCTGGTACAAACACAAACACAAACTCAAACACAGAGAATAATTATGCTGCTGCTGCCGCTAAATCCTTGATTAACTCATTTGGTGCCGGTAGCTACGCGCGAAGGCTTCTTGAGAACATGGGTTGGAACGAGGTATAAATTTATAGTATATCTTCAAATAAAACATGTACCCCCCCTACTTTAAATATATTTATAGAAACACTAAAACCCATTGCATGAAGTAAATTATACTGCTTGATTGACCTTACTGGCCGGTTTACTGCACTACTCACTCATGAACATATATTTTCTGAAAAAAAAAATCACTTGAAATATTAACATTTGATTCAGTTAATTAGTTGAATATGCACTCAGTGGTGTTTTTGTGGTTTTTTTTTATTTAACAGGGAGAGGCACTCGGTAAGGGCAACAATGGTCTGTTGGAGCCATTACAAGCCATTAGAAACATCGGAAAGTCCGGGTTGGGTTGGGATCAAGAGAATACAAAGGCGTTCAATTCAACCCGTAGAATTAAACGGAAGAAGACGGGCAAGGGCAAGGGCAAGAGCAAGGACAAGAGCAAGGGCAAAGGAGAGGGTGTCGGACCCAAGTGTACTCTAAACCGCATTTGCCTTCCTTGGCTCCGAAAAAAAAACATCACTAGATATATTGTGCATATATTTTTTATTTTTATTTTTTTAAATTTATATTTGTCTCCTATGGTATATTAGAATCAAATCAAATTAGGGCTGACAAAATTCCCTTCGATCCAGACCCGTCCCAAAGTTTTCTGTCCCGATTGTTTCCCGACCCGAAATGTCGGGTTTTTTCACGACCCGACTAAATGCGGGAAAGGGTTCGGGTATAAAAATTGATCCTGTCGGGAATCCCAACCTTGATCCGACTAAAATAATAACCAATTTTTTTTTATTTTAATTTTGTTAAAATTAATATTATCAGTTATAATTCAAAAACCCCTTAAAAACCTCAACAATATATATATATATATATATATATATATATATATATATATATATATATATATATATATTTCATTTTCATCCCGGTTTTTTTAAAGCTTCTTGTCTATATCGTATTTTTTCAATTTTTTTGAGAATTCACATACTCAATTATTATCAACTAAATTTATATTATCATACAAGGGGAAGGCTAATGAATTTATATGAATATTATTCTGTCATTTATTTGTTACACACTTTGGTGGTTATCGGTTATTTTTTTCCTTTATTTTGGTCTCATCGTAGATTACATATTATTTTTGAACTAATGACAAGTATCATATACTTCAGGTCTTTAGCATTATCATCTGTCCTTTATCATCTATCCGGTATCAAAGCTGGATAAATTATTCGGACATCAAAGATTGATGAAGCAATTCATTCAATAAAGTATTGGATGCGTTGAATGTTAGGTTGTTGATGCAAATATGTTTGGTGTTGCAAAAGGAATGTCTTCAACTAATTTATAGTATATTATTACATTACTTATATTAGTAATAACTCTTTATTATTCTATTTTATCTCTTATTTATTTTAAATTCATGTTTTATATTATTATTTTTATGGAAATCTAATTCACGTGATTAAACAATCATATCACATATCTTCTTTTAATATTTTAACCTATGATGTGTTTAAATATTTCCATGTCTTAAATATTTTAATATTTTAACGTTGAAATTAGTACTATAAATCATGTCTTTATTTGCTCCGAATTATGCTCAATTGATGAGTGACCTTACTGGCCGGTTTACTGCACTACTCACTCATGAACATATATTTTCTGAAAAAAAATCACTTGAAATATTAACATTTGATTCAGTTAATTAGTTGAATATGCACTCAGTGGTGTTTTTGTGGTTTTTTTTATTTAACAGGGAGAGGCACTCGGTAAGGGCACCAATGGTCTGTTGGAGCCATTACAAGCCATTAGAAACATCGGAAAGTCCGGGTTGGGTTGGGATCAAGAGAATACAAAGGATTTCAATTCAACCCTTAGAATTAAACGGAAGAAGACGGGCAAGGGCAAGGGCAAGGGCAAGGGCAAAGGCAAAGGCAAAGGCGAGGGTGTCGGAACCAAGTGTACTCTAAAGCGCATTTGCCTTCCTTGGCTCCGAAAAAAACATCACTAGATATTATGTGCATATTTGTTTTATTTTTATTTTTTTAAATTTATATTTGTCTCCTATGGTATATTAGAATCAAATCAAATTAGGGCTGACAAAATTCCCTTCGATCCAGACCCGTCCCAAAGTTTTCTGTCCCGATTGTTTCCCGACCCGAAATGTCGGGTTTTTTCACGACCCGACTAAATGCGAGGAAAGGGTTCGGGTATAAAAGTTGATCCTGTCGGGAATCCCAACCCCGATCCGACTAAAATAATAACAATTTTTTTAATTTAATTTTGTTAAAATTAATATTATCAGTTATAATTCAAAAACCCCTTAAAAACCTCAACAATATATATATATAGGTTTCATTTTCATCCCGGCTTTTTTAAAGCTTCTTGTCTATATCGTATTTTTTCAAATTTTTCGAGAATTCACATACTCAATTATTATCAACTAAATTTATATTATCATACAAGGGGAAGGCTAATGATTTTATATGAATATTATTCTGTCATTTATTTGTTACACACTTTGGTGGTTATCGGTTATTTTTTTTCCTTTATTTTGGTCTCATCGTAGATTACATATTATTTTTGAACTAATAACAAGTATCATATACTTCAGGTCTTTAGCATTATCATCCGTCTTTTATCATCTATCCGGTAAATTATTCGGACATCAAAGATTGACGAAGCAATTCATTCAATAAAGTATTGGATGCGTTGAATGTTAGGTTGTTGATGCAAATATGTTTGGTGTTGCAAAAGGAATGTCTTCAACTAATTTATAATATATTATTACATTACTTATATTAGTAATAACTCTTTATTATTCTATTTTATCTCTTATTTATTTTAAATTCATGTTTTATATTATTATTTTTATGGAAATCTAATTCACGTGATTAACTTTCATATCACATATCTTCTTTTAATATTTTAACGTATGATGTGTTTAAATATTTCCATGTCTTAAATATTTTAATATTTTAACGTTGAAATTAATACTATAAATCATGTCTTTATTTGCTCCGAATTATGCTCAATTGATGAGTGACAGTCAGATTATTACGTGAAATGCATGTCAATTGCCTAGTGTCGGTTCCTTGGTCGTTAATTTTGCATCTTTGTATTTTATCCCGATATGTGGTACTGTTCGACCTCGTTTTATGTGATTCTCAGGGATACCGTGTTATGGGGCTAAAGAGAATCGGATCCGGGTAAGAAGAGGACATTGGGCCGAAGTCAAATGAGTCAATGCGAAGTCAGCTGGGCTAGGAGAAGAAAAAGCCCGAAGCCACGGAAGCCCTAGCCGCAGCCGCGACGTCTTGGGCAACACAAAAACAGAGGAGCCGTAATTTTTATCAAGTCGGCTAAGTTTAGATTTCTTATTTCGGTTAGGAGGCTATATAAAGCCTGTATCAGATTCATTATGTATGCAACATAGTATATACACAATATACAATTATTCTATAAATGAAATACAGGTTTCTTTGGGTTTTTTCTTGTGTTTCTCTTGGTTATATTCTCCAATCCATCAACTAGCTTGAGTTGATCAATCTAGATCCGCCATCGAAGAAGGTATGAAGCTTTGAACGTGCCTTTATACTTTTATCATGGTAGATTAAGTTAGATTAACGTGTAGTAATTAATCTGCATGTCTAAACGAACTGTAATTAACCCTAGTTAACCAGAACATCACGATGTAATATTAGAATTAGAAACCACCGCGACGGCGACGGCGACGGCGACGGTTTATATCGCAGCCACGGGACACCTTTTAGGTCACCCTAATATGAAGCTTCGGCGTCAGCTACGTTGATTGACATGCTTCACTAGAGATTATTTAGATCTGGCTAATCTGGTAGCCGTACATCGTAAATTAACATGAATGACGATAAAATGAAGTGTTAGTTAGGACATAGTCTGGATCAATCCCTAGGAACGTGCTAGTCAATCCACGATAGCTGCTTAGGGAGGTTCTCGGTCTTGCGCCAACACTTTCTAAAACTTATTGCATATGAGTTAATACAACAAACGAAGGAGGTTAACTGCACATAGACGCCTACTGCCCTTTCAATGGAAGTAGATAAGTGTAGGATGTAATATCGTCGGATGGATCAACATCTACCCGATTACGCAGCGGAAAGTACAAGATCTAGATCTAGTCAACCAAAATACATAAAATAATAGATCTAAACCTACGAGGGGGTTTAGATTGCTTATCGGTTTATTGTGAATAAACGTCTAGAACAATCCGAGATCCAAGATCCAAGAATTGAGAAGCCACCGTCTTCCGACGTGTATCTCCAAGCAACACCAAGTGGATGGTTGTTAAGGGTCAATTTGTAGTGTTTTATAAGGATATATTTTATATCAATATTCCCCATATATGGATGTTTTTCGTAGAATTCGAGCTTACAATCGATTAATTGAGCAAATGACGTTTTGAATAGTTAAAATGCAAAATCGAGTAAATATCGTGGTTTTATTATCTATTTTGTATGGTTTTACGTTTTGCTCGGTTTTGTCATCTTTTAGGTGCACAAATGTGGAATGGAAGAGGTCTAAATGATGTTTGATTGAAGATTAAAGTGGAAAGAAAGAGATACAAGAGGATGAAGATGAAATAAAGCTTGGGAAAATTCCGAAAACGACTCGTAATACGACGGGCTAGTCAAAAAGGCGTTTTCTGAAGAAGAGTCCTTAATGAAAGTTGTAGAGTTTTCCGAGAGCTTTTTTATGACATTCGGATCATAATTTTTGGAGGTCTACAACTCAAGATATGAATTTTAGAAGTTTTATTCCAATAAATATTTAATCGAAGGATTCAGTCCAGAAGGATCCTGGACGGGCGTCCATGCAGTTAGACGGGCGTCCGGACCCAAAGTGCTTCAACCGACTTAAGATGATTTCTTTTGATAGCCGCATGCAAATCCAATAATTAATAATTAATTGCAGCCGACATAAAAAGAAGCAGCCGACCTCTTTCTTTCTATTTAAGCAGCAGCTTGTAACCTAGTTGATATCCCATAATTATTATTACTACAGCCGCATTATTCATAGAAAAGCAGCGGCCAACTTGGCTTTCAAGGCCGGTCACCCGAGCCTTGTGCTCGGGTGATCCGGGTTAGATTAGGATGTCGTTTTTTTTTCCGTTTTCGATTCATGGATTCAATCATGTACCAAACTACGTGAGTTTATTTATTTAATTTATTCAGTCCCTATTCGTTTTTTATGATCTTTAATTCATGTTGTATCGTTCTATGATTATGATGCTATTATGTGAATTAGATCGAGAGATCAGTTTGCTATTGATGTTTACAACATACGGAAGTTGCGTAGACTAGATCACCATAGAAAGATAGGATTTTTAATCATTAATGATGACAAGTTAATTGGTTAATTATCTAGGTTGTTAGGTTCTAAAATACGAGAGTTAACCTGAATCTACACCTTCGTTTTGTATGGAATATTGATCTCAACATTCGGAAGAGGAGAGATCGATAATTGAATTCACTAAGGAATTAGGGATTCATAGCTTGAGAAATAGATTCACTAAGGAATTAGAGATTTGTATCTCGTGTAAAGGTGAAACCACAATTTGAATTAAAATCATGAGATGAACTAGGATTGAAATCACTTGGTTTGTATTATGTTTGATCCCATGTATCCTTAGTTTAGGTTTTTATTATTTGTTCTAGTTTAGATTTAGTTTACTTGTTCTATGAGTTTATTTGTTAGTTCTTCGTTTATTTGTTTTCGTTAGTAACAATTGAGAGGATTAATTAGATTAGATTCAACATCCCTTTTCCCTGAGGATCGATACCCGTACTTATCCAACTTTACTAGCAACTACCCGGTATTCGGTCGGTTAGGAGGTAGTTTTGCATGGTAGTATAGGTTTATAAATTTTCTTTTGTTTTAATGATGCAAAATCTCCCCAACAATGGTGATTCAAGCCGCTTGACCTCCTCGATATGCTATCTTAGAAAAACCCGAAGTTTTTCTAAAGTTCGAACCCTTAGTATAATGGCCGAAATCTCTAAGCCATACTACTACCCAAAAGTCGAAATTTTGTGATGTGATGAAAAGCTTGGGAGAACTCTCTTTATATAGGAGAGTAATCATTGTCCTTCAATGATTAATTAATTAATACAAAATCAATCATATTAATCATTTTCCTTAAAAAGATAAATCTAGAATATTCCCAAATTAATAAGGATATACAAAAGATTTTCTTTTCCTTTAATTATTTAACACATAAATAATTTAATCACATGTCTTATTATTTATTAAGAAAACTAATTTCCTAGTAAATAACAATTAAAAAATGCACCCCACCCTAAAACAAATTTAGGTCACACGCATGTTTCATTATTTTGGGCTGAGTACACGAAAAATTTCTTTTCCATGTATTTAATTATCTTGTCCAACTAAACAATTAATCCACATATCAATTAAATAGTCCAATCCAACTATTCAATTATAATTGAGGTGAAATGACGAGAAAACCTATATGTTATATTAGGAGCCACGTCGGAGACCATGGATCCATATTCAGTAGCTACAATAAATTAAATAATATTATCCATCAGACCGAACAATAATATTCAATCTATTAATTCCGGGATTACACCATCATAAACCCGAAACTAAACTCTACCGAATATAGATAATTTACACTCAACCATGAGTTGATAAGCGTCCACTGATATAATCATTACATACGGATAAATCCTCCATAGACTGTTCATTTCGAGTCGGGATATTTCCGTAAACCCTTCTCGAAACATATTATCATTATTTACCATTAACCCCCTAGTGATCAATTAGTTCACATACCGGACTAGTAGCTAATTAGTCTAACATGAACTCCCGGGATCGATCATTTTCTTAGGGCTAACAAATAAGGAAACTGTCTGTCTACTTCCCGAGGGAAGGAATGGATTCCATATCTGTGATATAGCACGACCACTCACTCATTCCGAATAGAACCAACGAGAAGTGTTGGACCACATACTACTGGCGATCCTTACTAACACATCAAACTCTATCCTAGTCTAAGCGGTTATGTCAGCAGATCACCTCGAGATTGAGATTAATCCATATATGATCATCTTGTGATTCGATAAGACTTCTCGATTACACGAATTATATCGGGAACTCAAATCAAATCGGTCCAAATTTCATATGATTATCATCATATATAAATGCCCCACTAGGTACCTTTATTACCGATAGTCCGGATAGGATCATCACACCGCAAAGTGTTAGGCGCATTATTAGCATTTTAATCATGAGACCCATACTCAGATTACTCAACGCTACGGACTAAGTTAGTTTTAAGTACATCTCACTAACTCAATCCTCTTGTGTATAGCCATACACTGAGTTATGTGATTGCATAAACAAGGTACTTAGGGTTTTCAGTAGTGTCTTAATTATAAACATAAATGCATATAATAAGATGAATTATTAATTCTGTCCTAAAACAATTACATAATTGTCTTTCGGGCACTACACCTAAGAATAAGATTAGGAGATTGAACCCGTAGCTTAAAACTGAATTAGAACCCGTTCTGGTTGGACTAGGTAATTACGAGGAAAAGTAGACACATGGATTAATTACACAAAGTTAGGAGATCAGTGATGAGGGATACACCAATTACTTTCATGTTCTTATGTTGGTCTAGGGACCACTATTTGTCTCTTGATTAGATTTATGAATTATTATCCGTGTTGCATTGTCTCTGTGGGATCGATTTTGATTCGCTTATACTATGCTACGATTGACCTAATACTCTTGCTAGTATTTCGTGAGTATTGGTGGTTTACACGCGGATCATGATGCAACATGCGACCCTGTGAAAGTTTAATCAAGATTGACAGTGCAGGAAGTCACATATTTTCCCATATATTTCGACTTTCACACGATCGATTATATGAAAATAATGTGTTACACTGACATACTTAGGACAACAACGAGTGACCAGTTGTAATAATTTCGGGTCTAAACAGAATACAGATTTGTTAAAAGCCGTATAGGCCCAGCGTTTCGGGCTCAGGCCCAAAAGTTTATTTCTAGTTAAGACAAAAATCTAGGGCTTTACAATCCCGCCAGCACAAATACCTCCAGCGGAAAACCCTACAACCACTCTCATCTCCTTGTACTGCAGATCACTTGTGCCGCTGGTAAGCTTTTCCTTCAACTCCATTTAAATTCTGTATATTTTCTTTCACCTTTTCTTTTGTGGTTTTAGTTGAATGCAAATGATTGTGCTGAAAATATGCTTCCGATTAGTAGTATATAGGGATTAGATTTTGTTCTAATTACCCGAAAGTCTTCCTTTAATTCAGATCATATTCGGATGAATGAGTTATGAAAAAGCAACATTTCAGTATCGATTTTATGTTATTTAGACGTATTGTATCTGTGGAATTGTACAGATGGCGGATTCTGCTCTGCAGAGAGTTCTTTGGGTTGATCATTTATATGTTATGTGTTTTGAACTGAACATGTTCGTAGGGTATGGTTGTACTTTTTTGGCCCTATTTTATTTTGCTTAAATGTTATGATTAGGTTCTTTGTTCATGGTAGGACAAAATTGATCTAAAACATAGAAAAGTGGTGTTCTGATTTGGTTCTTTTCGTTCATGATAAGGCAAAATCGATGTAAATGAACATAGAAAATTCTGAGCATGTGAATTTAATAAACTGGTTTAGATCTGAGTTATTTCACAGTTCATCTGATGGTGTAATTTGGATTATTCCCCAAAGGAGTTGTTGGTACTAAGTTTAGACTTTGGGGATTTTTTTGTATTTTGGTTCGAAGCTTTTGTTTTTCAAGGCTAATGCGTGGAGTTCAACAAGTCATTGACTTGTGTTGTTTTGATTTAACCATTTATTCCAGGAGGAGGTGGAAAGATGGTGAGAGTCAGTGTCTTGAATGATGCTCTCAAGTGTATGTACAATGCTGAAAAGCGAGGAAAGCGTCAAGTCATGATTCGACCGTCATCGAAAGTCATCATCAAGTTTCTTTTGGTGATGCAAAAGCATGGTATACTGTCTTTTCGCTGGATAGCCGTTTTCAGAATTTCTTGTTGTATTCACCTTATAGTTTGGTATATATGCTCATTGATGATGTGTGCAGGTTACATTGGTGAGTTTGAATTTGTCGACGATCATAGATCTGGAAAAATTGTTGTTGAGCTGAATGGAAGGTTGAACAAATGCGGGGTCATTAGTCCTCGGTTCGATGTTGGTGTCAAGGAGATTGAAGGATGGACAGCCAGATTGCTACCTTCCAGACAGGTATTGTGAATGAAATTCTTGCCATTATTTTTGCTAGCTACTTGATTTACTAAAATGGTATGACAACTATATATTACGACCCTTCATGTTGACCATTGATTAAAGAATGACACCCATGTCAATCAATCAATCAACCCTACTATGATTACAAATTTGATGGAAATCACTAATTTTATTTGATGATTGTAATTACATGGACTTACTGAGATATCTTGTAGCATTTCTGTATGGCTCCTGTTACCCCCATCACACTTTGAGCTTGACACACACCGCCTTTATGTATATGCATCCTTAGATTTTACTTATACTTCACTTCACAGCACATTAAGTTGACTGAATGATCTGGTGATGTTTTTTTCAAGATTCTTTTATTGGGTTTATTTTGAATCACTGCTATAATGGTAGAAAATTTTGTCCCATGTTCATGTTTGCCTGGTAAATTTCTCGTCTTTACTCGAGCGGTTTGTTTTTCTTTTAAATCCCCTTAATTTTTTGTGTGTGTGTGTGTGCAGTTTGGATACATAGTGCTAACAACATCTGCTGGTATCATGGATCATGAAGAGGCTAGGAGGAAGAATGTGGGTGGAAAAGTTCTTGGTTTCTTCTACTAAGTCTTCTTTTAAAAAGTGTCTTTTTTTTTTTGTTCTTAATTAAAAGGTGTACTATCTCTTACATTTTGTGAGGAAATTTGGTTTGGTTAAATTTGTAGTATCTTAATGCTGGTGGGATTGTTTACCCACATTTGTTTGAAAGTAACAATGTTTGAAGGGTTGCTACATCTTTCTGTTTTGATATTATAATTATTATTTTCAATGCAACAAGTTTGACTAAATTCAGACTTCTAAGTAATTTTTATTCATTTTCATTTGAAAGTATATTGCTTTCAAACATAGAGGGTTTCTAACTTCAAGTTTTTCATTACCTATTTTTAGGACCAATAAGGATATAGGAAAGTCCACTTTATTGAGTCATGAGCATATTTGGGCTTTCCATGCGTTCTCCGCCCTTAGGGGTGAGAGAAAATATAATTTCAGGTCAATGTAACATCTCTTATTTCATTTTAAGTCGTGTCAGAGCTGACATTTCACCGGCATGTAACACATTCCACGGGCATGTGGGATTTTTCACCGGGCCCGTGTAAATTTGCACGGGCTCTTTCTACACAATTACACGGGGGACTTAAAAAAAAATACCTAAAATGAAATAAGGGGTGTTACATTGACCTGAAATTATATTTTCTCTTAGGATGACACACCTGTATTTGGATCCAAATTTAGGTACTCCCCTCATGTTCACCTGTATTTGGATCCAAATTTAAACACATGAGCTAAACGCAAACACTTGCATCGTATCTTAGAACATTTATAGTCAAACAATTTTGATTAAAGAACTCATTCAAATATTCAATAAACCAACTCTCTCCAATGGGGTCTTTTGGTGAGATCAAGATGATGAAGATGATAATTAAAGATTAAGATGAAGAAATTGATATGATGATCTGAAAGTTTAAGATGAAAAGATGATATATGATGGATGGAAAATATGTGTCTGGTTGAAACATGTAACAGTTCAGATACGGTCAATACGTGTCATTGTATACATGTATTATTACTTTAATCAAGGTTTTGACATATTGTATTTTTTTTATTTAAGCTCAGCAAGAATAATGTTTGTAACGCCCCGTTTCCGGATACCGAGCCCTTATCCGGAAGAAAACGTTCGGCGCGTATAACATTAAATAAATCTAACCTTATACGCTACGTCGTCGTATCAAAATAAAGTAAACGGAAGTCCAAAAAACTCGGGTAAAATCGTAAATGCTACTATGAGTAGATTACAAGCATTCTAAAGATAGGATTAGGTAGCTTACAACAACGAAATAACTGTACAACATACGATGTCTCAAAGATTACAAAGTTGTCTTACAAAGGTCTTAGAATAAAGTACAAACAGTCTGAATATAAATACCACTAGTCTATTACAACTCTTACAAGGAACATATATTAAAAGCATCATCAAGGCGCCAACGTCAACCAAAGGCCGTCATTTACACTTGGTCAACCTGTTCGTCATCTCACCCCACAATGCATACAAAACAAACATGCAAAGGGGGTAAGTACAAAGTACTTAGTGAAGAGGAAGAAGCTAATGTATAGCTAAGTTCTACAACGGAAATGTTTACTTTATTATTATTAAGTTGTCTTTGTGAGGCCGACTCAACTCTAGGATTCACTTCATGCTCATCAACATGTCGTGACTAATGGTTTCTAGCTTAGCTTATCTTTGTTACATCCGCATTCAAGGGCACTACGCATGGTGTATATCCGCCATGAGATATCGTTTGCAATCTAACAGTGGATCACACTGATAGCCACGGGTTTAACCCGATAGTGCACGCGTTCGGCGAAGTCCTTCTACCATTCAGTCGTTTATAGGCCAACAGAGTTGTTCACTTTTATTGACCGCCCACACGTCGTGATATGACCTTGTGCCTATCCAAGAATGACATGATGTTTATTCTTTTAACTACACAAGTACGTTTATTATTAGATTATCATCTAGCCACCTAAGTATTTTCAAGTAAGCTCCCTCACATCTCCTACTCTTTTACTTAGACCATTAGATGCGGACAAGCCTTGCACATACACAGACATTGATGAATTCTAATTCATCAAAGTACAATCCGATCATACTCTTCCGACGGTCCCGAACTTCAACTCTGAGGAAGAGTACATTCAGTGCCTGAACTAAACGCATCAGAAGCTTAATCATGGCTTGTTCATGTTCATTTAATGTTATTGTATCAAGATATAACAATTAAATCTGGACTTGGGGCTTAAAACACATCATAGCACAAAACTGGCCCAATGCTGGCAGAATGCTAGCAGAATGCGCACGCATTGAGCTTCTGCCAGTGGCAATGCGTACGCATTTATCTGGAATGCGCACGCATTCGACGTTTTGACAGATTCAGGATGCTGCTGTTTGATCAATGCATACACATTCGCACATAAACAGCCCTTAAACATGTCTTTTCGCTCATAAACGATTTCTAACTCGTTCCCAACATGTTCAACATCAATTAACACAGAAACAACAGAAAACACAGCTTTTACATACCATAACATCCAACACTTTAACTACAACCTAGAACATGATTTCTAACCAAGGATTCAACAAAAATACTCAACCTTAACATCATAATACCTTAATTAAACATTAGGAAGAGTCTCTTACCTTTTAGCAAACAATTCCAAACCAAAACTTCACAGCAAACCGCAGCACTCAAGAAGACTTCAACTAAAAACCTATTCGATCACAATTAAACTTGGATTAATTGATGATCGAAGCTTCTATACGAACGAGACTACGAATTAAGAGATTTAGAACAACAAAACTCGGTGATCTCAAACTAGGGCAAAACTATCTTTTCTCAAAACTTCAACTTTTCGGTACCAAAACGAACCTCTTGTCCTGCTGATTCCGTTTCTATAATCGATTATGAAACCCGTTGAGAGACTTGTAAGAAATAGAAAGAAGTCTCCCTTGCTTTCTTTGTGTTCTTCTGTTCTTTTTCTCTGATGCTAAATTCGAACTCTTTTTCTTTTGAAACCGCAAATCCGACAACTTCCAAGTAAGGGGAGTAACTCCTGTTAGTAGGAGGTTATTCTTTTCCCCCAAATAAAACCTCCACACATAATTATAATTAATACCCTTTAAATTATAATTAAATCCATTAACTCCCATTGGTTCCATCAATTATAAGTAATTCCTATTTTAAATATATGTATTTCGAAAATACATATATAGAATACTTAATTCCATAAGTAAATTTAAACATAATATTCCGTTTTCGTAAAAAAGGCACGTCTGCTCTTTCTTGAAAAGTCGGGATATTACAATACTCAACATTTGAATCATCTGAAATGATAATATAATAAAAGGGTGAACATGAAGAATACATGATCAAAATGACACTGAAAGGGGGTATTTGAGAATATAGCATTGCATGCTTGCCAAAAAAAAAAAAAAAAAAAAACCTTGTTGATTTGCATATAGCATAACATAAGTAGTAGTATTAATTAAGAAAGAAAACTAGTGTGTAATTTGATCCCTCAGACCTCAGTGAGGATGAACATTGAGATGTGTTAACATTCTCTTCGATACACAATACAAGAATTGAAGTTGTATCTTGATCGTAACAATGTATATATAATTAAGCAATCCTATGGTCCACTCCTGCTACGCCCGCCATGGTTTCTTGAAGCCCCTGTATAAAAAAAAACAAAAAAAAAACGATATATATATGCATTGAAAGTAAAATAAAATTATGCATTTGATCTCTCACGGGTGTTTTGTTTTCCTTCTTCTGCCTCGGGGAGGACGACCCCATCCAGAGAATGATTGCTGCTCAGGAGATGGCATAAATGGCTCGTCTTGATATTCCGACCATTCAATTTCCAGATCTTCTTCATCTTCAGTATTCGGCATCGGTCCCGCCCCCTCATCTTCATCTTCATCTTCATCTTTATGCCTTATTCCGCCTTGAGGACGCCATCCATAGAATGGCCGCTGTTCAGGAGATGGCATAAATGGCTTGTCTTGATATAATGACCATTCAATTTCCAGACCTTCTTCATCTTCAATATTCGGCAGCCCTGCTCTCATCTTCATCCTCAGCGTCTTCGAGATGGCATAAATGGCTTGTCTTGATATACTGACCATTCAATTTCCAGACCTTCTTCATCTTCAATATTCGGCATCTGCCCCGCTCCCTCATCTTCATCCTCAACGTCTTCGTTTTCAAAGGCTTACTATGTGCCTTGGCGTCTTTGAAGTTTTTTTGATCTACATTGTATCATCATGTAATAGATAGCCTATCAGATTGCTCAGATGTTGGAGTAGTCCCATCGCTACAAGAGCCATCGATGCATTCGCAATCTAGTGGCACACACTCATCATTGATCCCACAATTCAAAATTTTGCAATCAAAACTTAACTTTTTAGAAGCAAAATTTTCCAGCACTTGGAATCTCCTAATTCCTTGTGTTTTTGCAACTTCACCTGTACGTCAAAATATCTCTCATTATTTTCTCAAGTATATATATAGCATATTAAACAACCTTCAATAAATAGCATATTAAACAACCTTCAATAAATTAAAAATTCAAAGCAACATTGATCGATTAGGAAATTCAAATATTCTTGATGTAAAATATTATATTAACACACATGGCAAGAAGATGAATTAGTAGAGGGTAATTAACGAAGAGTTGCATCCATTTAAGTGCTTTCAAGTTTGTTAATTAAGCATGGCAACATTTTATATAAACGGCATCTCGAATACAAACATGATCACTAAAATATTGTGATATGCCATATTGGAAATGGAAGAAGGACATCACCACCGTATAAGTATAAGACGTAAATATTTTGTGTGCTCAAGTTAGAATTTTTAGACCAAAATAAGGTAAATCATGAAGAAAAAAAAAAAAAAAAAATCGTCTTAACAGTTCTCACCGTACAACATCACCCACAAGAATATGATGATAAATAAATCAAGCTTCACCATTTTACTCCAATATTACTACTAGTGATTTTTTTTTTTTTTTTTAAGAGATTCTACTTGTGATTTCAAAGCTGCGATGTGCTTTAGTTTATATAGTTGAAAACTCGTCACCGTCTTTGAACAGCTGATTACAGCTGATTTATAGTGTGTGTGTGTGTATATATATATACACACACGGAATAGCTGCGTACAGATATTCTATGAAATAATTTTCTTTCTATGATCGACGATAATTTTAATATTTTAATTGTACATGTCTTGTGGTTTTTTTCATGACCAAGTATCACGTTAATTTCCATAAAAAAAAAGTATCATGTGAATTTATATCCCCATGTATCAAATTATTATAGATTAGTTTTTTTTTTTTTTTTAATGATACGAAAAAAACACACGCACACATATTTTTGTCTCTCTGTGACTCGAACCCGGAACCTCCGGATTAACAACCTCAGTGATTATCACTGGGCTAATGCCTTATTATAGATTAGGTTATTTGAAACGTACACTTTTTTTTCTTCTAAATTTATATCATTTTGTGTGATATGTAACTGTATTATTGTTCCAACAAATAAATTATCGACCCAGATTTCTTATAGGCTCAACAAATCTACCTCTTTCGCGCAAAAGAGTACTCTATTAGGGCTCATGACCTCATCAGGGGGGGATGTACATAAGCTTAGGGGGTCATGCGACCCGTTGAAATTTGAGAATTTTTTTTAGTATTAAAACGATATTGTATTGTTGTTAAAAAAATTCGTTTAAGGCTTCGGTGCCTCCACAAAAAACAATTCTAGGTCCGCCACCGTGCGAAGAGTACATATCATTTATAACTGAGGACATTACATAATAATATATTTATATGTGTATACTAATAATTACAGTCAATTTTATAGTATTAATTTTACCATCAATTTTACCTCGTTTGTATGAGTTTAATTGTATAATATTATGCGTAAATCGCCAAATTAAATGAGTTAATTTGCATATTTTGTGGTTCGTGATTTGAGTATTTATTTTTAGGAAAAATTATCAAAAAGGACAAAAACATTTACGAAATTAGTAAAAAAGACATGATCATTATATTTTTAGTAAAAGGACATTTATTATTGTGTATGGACAAAAATACCCCTTTTCTCTTTTTTCCATTTTATAACTACTGTACACCTTACCTCAAAAAGAAAATACCCCTTTTCTCTTTTTTCCATTTCTTTTAATTGACACTGTGACACTAATGACAATAATCAGTTTCACACAATGTGTCACTACTAGAGAGTCACATTGATTCACCGGAAGTACATAAATAGCGTCATTCGATTTGTCACTAGTCATTGACGTTGTGGCATCATTGACAATGACCAATATCAAATAATGTGTCACTACTAATTGTCGTATCGATTCACTTTAAATACATATGTAGTGTTATTCAATTTGCTACTATTGATTGACACTATTATAACAATGACAATAATCAGAGTCATACAATGTGTCACTTCTACTTGTCACGCCAATTCTAAAAAAATCCACCTTACGTGGTAGAACTTAGCAACAAAAAGAACAAATCCACGTGACAAAGCGGAAAATGTATCCGATTTGTAGGTGAGTCTATTTAGCCACTGGACATATAGGTGTAAAAAAGACAGCTAAGCTCGTTTACTTATCGAGCCCACCCGTGAACCCTCTTTTCTATTAGTTCTTGTGACGGCTCCTAATCTAAAATGCTCGAGTAGTTGACGAATAGCCTCCCTCATTTGTATGAAAAACTTTCGTAAATACATAAATAGTGTCATTGAATTTGTCACTACCGTTTGACATTTTGACAACAAATCAAGGTCATACAATGTGCCACTACTAATAGACACACTAATTCATTGATGCTTGTAAGTCTCAACAAGAAATGTGTGAATTGAAGGTTATAAGTATCAAGTTGACACTACTAATTGACACTATGACAACAGTGACAATTCCACGCCATCCTAAATACATAAGTAGTGTCATTTAAGTTGACACTATAGACTGACACTATGACAACAATGCCTTAGAGTCAAAATAAAGAGAATAAAAAATAGAAATTGTTATGAAAAAATTATGATGATTGAATATGTATATTAAAAGATATGATTGTTTAAAAAATTAGATTGAATACAGTTTTTTTTTTATTTTTTTCTTCACACTTGGTGGTGGAATGTAAGTGAGTATTATTATTATTACTAACAAAGTGAATGTACTTCGCACGTGTCTGATGGAATCCATACCTTAATATTTTACAAAGTACCCTAGTACTTTCTAACTCATCTAACAATTCATCAGTTAGGAAAATATGGTAGGTATCCTTGACAATCAAGTCATTTTTTTGTGATCGACACTACATTTTCAGGTTCCATCTTTCTTTTTCACACAGATCGAGGGTGAATAAAATGGACTATTACTGTGTTGTATAATCCCTCGTTGTAATATTTTATCCACCAACTGTTGTATTTCATCCTTGTGACAGTCAACATATCTATAAGGTTTTAATTTCACAGGTTCAACACCTTCATTGAAAGTTATGGTTTGCTTATACCCTCCACTGGTGGCAATCTTTGGGATATGCAAACACCTAATGACACTTTTCTAGGACAAGAGTCAGTTCTCTGGGCACATGATTCAGAGCCTATTCATGTATAAAATTGAAGCTCCCTAAGAGTTTGTAGGTCCCATTTTTCAATTTCTTAGCAAATCTTTTGCAACTGATCATCTTAAGTTGAGATTGTTCTGTCTAACTTCTTGACGCCGGAGGTGTATCAGAGAATAACTCAGGGAATAACACAAGAGATAAAACACGAAGAAACAGAGAAAAATCTCTGAAATATTTTATATTATTCAAATTCAACTTCATGACTAAGTCCACAATCCGGACTTTATATATCAGGAAAGTTACTAAAAATAAAATCACAATTTATTCCTAATATTAATTAGGCGGTAATCATGCCCTTTGATTATGCCAAGTGCCTTATTTCGAAATTCAAACAAATACTATTTATTTTTCTAATGAAAATCAAATCAATTCCATAAATAACTTATTTCAAAATAAATGAGAGATTTCCATAAATAACTTATTTCAAAATAAATGAGATAAATGCTCAAAATATCGCCTCTCCCGGTTGAGAAAAAAAAACTTGCCTCGAGTTTACTTGAATCAAATGTTGTAACAGCTTCCCCCGATCAAACGGATTTCCAATTATACAATTCCATGCCTTTGAGTATAATCCGGATGCATCAATTGCATAATCACCATCCAAATAATTTGTAGTAATAACAATCATTTCACTCTCAAAATATGTTGTAGATCCCTTCTTCAATCGGCACTACCATCCATATTGACAACAATATATCCGGAAAAAACATCATGATGCTCTTTTGAAACAAATTCATCATAAATTTTTCAACCTCATATGAATTATTATTAGACCCATCTTTGACTTTTTCTAGTTCGTCATTACTTAACATTGTAGATGCTGAATATAAAGTTAACAATGGAATAATCGGATACCATATTACTCAATCGCTCATCCTCATAATTATCCCATATAATCTCTTGTTTGTCGGTTTGTGTGTCATCATCGTAGATAGGTGATTGATTGTCATTTAAAACATCTTCCACATTTTCTTAATATTTTTCAGAAATACAAGTGAAATCACATTTGCGACCACCATCTCCAAATTGAAAAATATCATTTTTATAAAATTCAACATTATCTCGTTCAAATCATTCATCAATATCATCACTAATTTTTCCATCGAAAACCACACCATCATCATCCCATTTAATTGTTTTCCCGAAAACCACTCCATCGTCATCATAAAATGGATATTCATTGAAAATTGGGTAAGATTTGGAAAATTTGTTCCTTCGACAAAATTTCGTCTTTAAAACAATGTTCGGCATCAATGAAAATGGGTAGGTTACGAGTGTCAATTTCCTCATGAAAAAAGACCGATTTTTTTTCAAAGACGACATCATCACAAGAAAATTCTGTCAAATCCGCTTTGACATCTAGATTTCTATGATGATTTATTGACCACGATGCTCGGAATATTGAGCATGACTATGATACGAGTTTTTGGAACTAGAATCAAAATTAGATGATACCTTTTTCGATTACGGGGTTTCTCAAGTTCTCGGTTTAACTCTGCTACTTGCCGCTGCAAGTATTTACTCCTCGAACGTGGGTCGACGGGATCGCGATGCCTGATTCACTCAGTCGAAACCTGTCCATGAACACGGCCACCATAACCACCGGTCATCTTGGACTTTTGATTATTCTCATCCCAAGAACGTACGGATGCTCTGATACCAATTGACGCCGGAGGCGTATCAGAGAATAACGCAGGGAATAACGCAAGAGATAAAACACGAAGAAACAGAGAAAAATCTCTAAAATATTTTATATTATTCAAATTCAACTTCATGACCAAGTCCACAAGCCGGACTTTATATAGCTGAGGAAAAAAAAGTTACTAAAAATAAAATCACAATTTATTCTTAATATTAATTAGGCGGGAATCATGCCCTTTGATTATGCCATGTGCCTTATTTCAAAATTCAAACAAATATTATTTATTTTTCTAATGAAAATCAAATCATTTCCATAAATAACTTATTTCAAAATAAATGAGAGATGCTCCTGCATCACAAATATCATTTATTTTTCTAATTTCCATAAATAACTTATTTCAAAATAAATTAGAGATGCTCCTGCATCAGTCTCCTCGGGTTGAGAAAAAACTCGCCCTCGAGTTTACTTGAATCAAATGTTGTAACAGCTTCCCCCGATCAAACGGATTTCCAATTATACAATTCAATGCCTTTGAGTATAATCCAGATGCATCAATTGCATAATCACCATTCAAATAATTTGTAGTAATAACAATCATTTCACTCTCATAATATGTTGTAGATCCCTTCTTCAATTCGGCACTACCATCCATATTGACAACAATATACCTGAAAAAAATATCGTGTTGCAGTTTTGAAACAAATTCATCATAATATTTTTCAACCTCATATGAATTATTATTAGACCCATCTTTGACATTTTCTAGTTCGTCATTACTTAACATTGTAGATGCTGAATATAAAGTTAACAATGGAATAATCGGATACCATATTACTCAATCGCTCATCCTCATAATTATCCCATATAATCTCTTGTTTGTCGGTTTGTGCGTCATCATCGTAGATAGGTGATTGATTGTCATTTAAAACATCTTCCACATTTTCTTCATATTTTTCAGAAATACAAGTGAAATCACATTTGCGACCACCATCTCTAAATTGAAAAATATCATTTTTATAAAATTCAACATTATCTCGTTCAAATCATTCATCAATATCATCACTAAATTTTTCATCGACAACCACACCATTATCATCCCATTTAATTGTTTTCCCGAAAACCACTCCATCGTCATCATAAATTGGATATTCATCGAAAATTGGGTAAGATTCGGAAATTTATTCATTCGACAAAATTTCGTCTTTAAAACAATGTTCGGCATCAATGAAAATGGGTAGGTTACGAGTGTCAATTTCCTCATGAAAAAAGACCAATTTTTTTTCAATGACGACATCGTCACAAGAAAATTCTGTCAAATCCGCTTTGACATCTAGATCTCTATGATGATTTTCTCGACTATGATGCTCGGAATATTGAGCATGACTATGATACGAGTTTTTGGAACTAGAATCGAAATTAGATGATACCTTTTTCGATTACGGGGTTCCTCAAGTTCTCGGTTTAACTCTGCTACTTGCCGCTGCAAGTATTTTCTCCTCGAACGTGGGTCGACGGGATCGCAATGCCTGTAGACTCTCTCAGTCGAAACCTGTCCACGAACACGACCGCCATAACCCCCGGTCATCTTGGACTTTTGATTATTCTCGTCCCAAGAACGTACCGATGCTCTGATACCAATTGACGCTGGAGGCGTTGTCTCGGATTTTATGCAAAGCAAAATATAACAAGTAATAAAATAAATCCGGTTTACCCCAAGTGCAGGGATCGTAGTATAGCGATTAAAATCGGAGTCGATCCACAGGGAATCGAGGTTGGTCTAGTTCTTAATTTTTCTAAAAGTGTCACGAGAAATAAAAACTAAAACGAAAACAAATAACCGACAGAGGGTTGTCAATCCAAAGCCAGGAAAGATAATTACGAACCGAACTAACTAAGTTAATTCTAATCTATAAACTAAGAAGACAATAAAAATTGCTACGATTACTATGATGAAGACGAAGCAAAACAGCACAACGATTTTTCTTTCAAGTAATTTAACAACGAACAAGCAGTGATCCACCGACTCCAGCAACCCTCAATTTCTACTCCAGATTATCTTGTGGTGATTTAACAAAAATTGTGATTCACCTATCGTGGGTATGAATTTCTAATATCTTAGAAATTCGTCTATTAATCTCTTATCTTTCGATTTTAAAGATTAACGCTTTCATAACAAAGGTGTGAAATTATTTCAATTTACAATAATCTAGATATCAACCTAACAACTCTCGTTATATATAGGTTAAAGATCCAAACTTTCCTATGGTGATCTAGTTTAACAACGACTCTTGTCAAACGTTAAACATCAAACATCAACCATCTCTCGATATAAATTGCATAACAACAATCAAAACATAGAAAAGATACAATTTTTATTAAAACTTACAAGATAATCCAAATTCGAAATCAAGATGTTGCTAAGAATCGGTTTCACAGAGCTTGTTCCAACGTGCTTTAGCCTCTCATCATCATATGTACTTAGCTATACATATAGTTAATATATATATATATATAATATATATATATATATATATATATAAATACATAAGTATATATATAGATATAAATGTATAGATCTATAAATATATATATAGATACATAACTATATATAAGTACATAAGTATATATATAAGTATAATTACATAGATATATATATATAAATATAAATAGATAGATATATATAGTTATAGTTATATAATGAAAGAAACGAAATACGGAAAGAAATGAAAGAAAAAACGAAGAACGGAAACGAACGAAATGAAAACGATATTATAACATTACTACAACTTACAAATATATATATCAATATAGATATATACAGGCCCCGAAAAACGTAAGAAAATAGAAGGGAGAAGATAGGAGAAGGAGGGGGAAGAAGGGGCAAAGGAAAGTGGTGGAGAAAGGGGTCTATTTATAGGATTTTTGTTGTTCGAACCGAGTTAAAGGTTAGTTCGAGACGAGTTTTGGTATAATGCCCATAACTTGAGTTGTAGACCTCCGATTGACATGATTCAAAATCCGTTGGAAATCTCTTTCAAAGATATAAAACTTTCACCAAGGACTCTTCCCCTGAAAATGCCTCTAAGTTGGGTCGCATATTCGTCGAAGATATTTTACGGTATAAGCACGTAGGAAAACCGACCCGTTGAACTTGTAAGCTTGTGGTATATTCTTCCATCCTTCAAAATACATATTTTTACGCCTCAAAACATATTTTTACGTGGGATATTTTGAAAGACTTGATCACTGATGATACGAGAATACACACCTCCACGTGGAATTATCCGATTGGTCCATCTGGCATTTGAAAGAGTCTGGGCCAGCTATCCGCATCGGGTCGATACGATACGCATACCAATACCGCGAACCACAATAAAGTAAGATTCACAAGGGTCGGACTCGAACGACCACGTCGATCTTCTTCGAGTCGATGTCATACACATTAGCCTGGCCTCCTGGGCCCACATCCCACAGGTAACTTGGGCAAAGAGGCAAGGCCCATTTAAGGGTATTTATGTCAATAGACCCAGCCGCCCTTAGTTTAGGGCAGAAGAAGGACATGTGCCTATAAATACACAACTCCAGGAACTACGTAAGGCTTGATTCCTGGACTTTCACACAGGATACGTAGGCAATCCAAGACACATTCTTGGACTCAGCCATAATACACCAAAAACATCATCTTTTATTCATATTTATCCATCTCGATCTCTTACAGCTCATCCTTAGATTACACGTGGCCTCAATTCACTGGAGGTGCGTTATTTAGCATCGTCATTTGGCGCTAGAAGGAGGGCCTTCTACCGGTGAGTTGGTAAAGAGATTGCAATGGTGCCGCCAGCAAGGAAGAAACCGACGAACAGCAAGAATGTGCAGATCGAAGAGCACACGGATGTAGATCCAGCAGGGTTCCTCACAGTCCAAGAAGTCCCCACTGGCTCTGACCAGCGCTTGCAGATCCTCCCAGGCCTCAGCTTCCCCCACAACTGCAGGACGTGGCGGACCACTTAGCATCTTTGGATGAAGACGCTTTGAAGAGGGTGGTAGCCTCGGCATTCATAGGTAAGGGAATCTGCAATCCCCCTGTTGAACAACAGTTAGACCCTCCAGTCGAAAGGAGATTGATAATGCTAGGGTAAAAGGCCCGTTGGGGTTGAAGAGGAGTGTGGGGAAGGCGCAATTGAAATCGGTGTGACTAACGCCATAAACGCCCCGAGCAAGAAAAGCTTCAACCGGTCGAGGATAGCATCCAAACGAGTTCAACCGCATTGTGGGGAAAGATCAACCCACCGAATGGCTTGAGTCACCATTTAGTCCCGAGATCGAAATATATACGATGCTCAATCCTTTAAGCCGCCAAAGATGGAGCCCTATGACGGTACTACGGACCCAGACCATCTATATCGATACATATCTTTGATGAGGTTGAGAACGCCAATGACGCCATGAAGTGTCGAGCTTTTGATACGTTGCTCACGCAGTCGAGCTCGGGAGTGGTTTCACAAGCTACGCCCCGGATCGATCTCTAGCTTTCTGATTGGGACAAAAATTCGAGACGCTTTCATTGGGAACAAGAAGTTCCATCTTAGTGCTACCCACCTTATGAACATCAAGCGTGAAAAGGAGAATCTACTATCGACTTCATGAGACGTTTCAACCTTGAAGCCATGAAAGTGCATAATGCCAAAGGATGATCTGTTTGCAAGTCAATGCCTTTGTGGGAGGTCCATGGAATATGAAGTCGTATGATAAGCTATCCAAGAAAATGCCGAATGATATGGATGAATGTGTGAACATAGTCCATAGGTTCGCTAAGGTGAAGAGGCGGTCGCGTCTGCACACCATTTCACTTGGCCTCAAGATTTAGAACGACTCCCGAAGCGAGCGACAAGGTGCACCTGTGGTCGGAATGAAGAAAGCAAGTCCAACGCCTTTGATCGATCGACACTCCGATATCGGATCGGTTGGGAAAGAAAGGAAATTTAAAAGACCGAGACTTTATCCCCTCAATCGATCTCGGGAGGTATTGGCAATCATGATCAAGAAGAACATCGCTAGGACACCTAAGCCGATGTCTAAAGATCCGAGAAAAGGAAAAATACTCACAAGTATTGTGACTATCATAGAGATGTGGGGCACGACACGGAAGAATGCTTTGATTTGAAGAGGGATATCGACGCCTGTATCCAAGAGGGTCGATTAGATGAAGTCGTTGACAGGTCAAGAAAAAGACGAGCCGAAGGGCCGTCGGAGTACAAGAGAAAGAGCTACAACGGAAAGAAAGATCGGTCTCCACGTCGAGATAATAGGAATCGGCGAGAAAGGTCATCGGACCCAACACACAGAGACAACCGCCGAGATGACCGTCAAGAAATTCAGAACCGAGATCCCCATCGAGATAATCGTGCGGATATGACGTTAACACCATCGTAGCGAGCATGAGTCGGATCGACCTCGATCAAGTCGACACTCATCTGACAGGACGAGAGAGTCAAAGAAGATCAGGTTGACAACGGAAGTAGGTTACGGGCCCAAGGACGATGTTCCGAGTTCCCACACTCATAGCGAGGGATTGGTGATCGAGGCAGTAATAAGCAGGGGTCGAGTAAAAAGGGTTTGTATCGACAGCGGAAGCGCCGTTAATATCCTCTATTATTCAGCGTTTAGGGCCATGAGGTTGAAAGATGAAGACATTATTCCGTTATCTACTCCTCTTTTTGGGTTCACAGGGCAGGCCATCCACCCTGTCGGGTCGATCAATTTGTTAACAACGGTCGGAGACGGAGAAAAGGGGCGGACGATGGAAATGACCTATGTCGTAGTTAAGGCCCCTTCAGGGTACAACGCGATATTAGGTCGACCGGCTTTATATGATCTCAGAGCTATTATCTCGACTTTCCACAACAGCATGAAGTTTCCCACCTGGTACGGTACCCATGAAGTCAAGGGAGACGTTGAGGTGGCCCGGAATTGTAGTTTGGTTACGATCAAAGGAAAAGGGGTTGGGCAAGTGCTAGTTGAGGAGTTGATACCTGAAGAAGAGGAAGATCGGTCGGTTGGGTTTCGCCGACCCGACCGAGGAAGTTCGAGTTTGGAAGGAGGAAGAAGGTCAAGGGGTCCAGATCGGGAAGTGGATTCCACACCCGACATGAAAGTCTTGGTCGACCTCTCTTGTTGAGTTTCGAGATGTTTTTGCATGGAAGGCAGATGACATGCCTGGCCTATCGGCGGATATAGCTGTGCACCAACTTAACGTCGATCCCAAAAAGAAGCCAATACGGCAAAAGAAGAGAAATCTTGCACCTGATAGAAAAGAGGCGGTGAAAAAGGAAGTCGACAAGTTGCTCATTTGCGGGATCGTGAAAGAGGTATTTTATCCGGATTGGTTGGCCAACCCAAGTGTTGGTTAAGCCGATCGTGAGTGGGCGAATGTGTGTCGACTTTACAGATCTTAACAAGGCATGTCCCAAGGATTCTTATCCGCTACCGAAGATCGACCAGTTAGTCGACTCGACACTGGGCTTTGAGGTATTCGGGTTCCTCGATGCGTATAGGGGTTATTATCGATCTTTATGGACCCACGGACTCGGAAAAAACGCTTTTATCACGAATTTGGCACATTTTGCTTTGTTACGATGCCGCTTGGGCTTAAAAATGCAGGGGCTACTTATCAACGGGCCGTCAACAAAATTTTCAAGAGGCGATAGGTCGAATATGGAGGTTTATGTGGATGATTTATTGATCAAGAGCAAGTCCTTGGGACGATTTCTTGTCGATGTGAAAGAAGTTTTCGAAGTATTGCGGCGAGCAAAAATGAAGCTCAACCCAAAGAAATGCACATTCGGAGTTCGATCGGGAAATTTCTAGGATACATGATATCGAGAGATGGAATCGAGCTAACCTGAGATAAAATCGAGGCCCTCAAAAGCATGCCCACACCTCGGAATGTCAAAGAGGTGCAAAGGTTGATTGTGTCGGATGACGGCTCTCAACCGCTTTCATCGATATCGGCGTGAGTAGAGCTCTACCTTTCTTCAAGATTCTGAAAAAAGCTAGTCCGTTCCAGTGGAACGTGGAATGTCAGAAGGCGTTCGACGATTTGAAAGAATATTTGTCTAATTTGCCAACGCTGTCCTCACCTCAAGATGGAGAGAAGCTCCTAGTCTATCTAGCAACGATCATGAGGAGGCGGTAAGCGCTGTCTTAGTTCGAGAAGGAGACCAGGGACAAATCCCAGTCTATTTTGTCAGCAAAGCCCTACATGGTGCAAGAGATCGATATACCCCAGCAGAGAAGTTAGCGCTGAGTTTAGTTCATGCGTTGAGGAAGTTGAAGCCATACTTCCAAGCACATCCTATTGTTGTGATTACTGACCAACCGTTAAAACAAATTTTGGCAAAGCCCGAGACATCGGGTCGATTAACTAAGTGGGTTGTCGAGCTAGCGGAATACGATATAGAGTTTTTACCTCGAACAGCCATCAAGGGTCAAGCCCTGGCTGATTTCTTAGCAGAAGGGTTGTCGATTCAGTTGGAGCAAGGAAAACAACCATCGAGGAGCAAAGGACGCTTCACGCCGATGGTGCCTCGAGTAAGAGAGGGGCTGGGAGCGGGTTTATCACGTTAGCCCGCCGAAAGAGAAGAGTTTCCGTATGCACTTCGATTCGAGTTCAAGGCTACGAACAACGGCCGAATATGAGGCCTTAATCACAGTTTGAAGCTAGCATCGGTTGGGGTCGAGAATCTTACGGTATCTGGCGACTCTCAACTCGTGGTAAATCACGTCTGGAGGAGAGTATGAAGCTAAGGAAGAATCAATGAAAAGCTATCTAAAGGTTGTTCAGGGGTTAATGTCGAAATTCAAGACGATCGTAGTCGAACAGGTACCTCGGAGTGAGAACAAGCGAGCCGATGCGTTGTCTAAGCTCGCGTCGAATTTCAAATCAAAGAGGAAAGTTCTGGTTGAGATGCTAGCGGAACGGAGCTATAACGAGGTTGACGTGCAGCCCGTAGTTCAAGGATCGACCTGGATGGACCCCATAGCACTATTCTTGAAAGATGGAATGCTCCCCACTGATAAATCTCAGGCCAGGAAAATCCGACTTCAAGCCTCCAGGTACGCTCTTTTCGATTATGTGCTTTATCGAAAATCATTTGTAACCCCTTGGATGCGATGTGCATCGGAAGAAGAGGGGGCTTATCTGCTCGAAGAGATACACCGAGTGCAATGGTAATCATTGCGGAGCTCGAATGTTGGCAAGGAAGTGCAAACCGCGTGATATTTCGGCCGTCAATGCAAAAGATGCGAGTCGATTGGTAATGAGTTGCAGAGCTCGCCAGGTACACGACGTGGTAACTCATCGCCAGCACGAGAAATGAATGTCATCGAGTCTCAGTATGGCCGTTCGACGAATGGGGAGTCGATATAGTCGGACCTCTACCTCGAGCTCCGGAAATTTTAAATACGCTGTCGTTGCGGTTGATTATTTCACTAAATGGGTCGAGGCTAAAGCTCTTATCGACATCGTGGCTCAAACCATCAAAAATTTCTATGGGAAAATATTTTGTGCGGGTTCGAATTCAAGTATCCGATCTCGGACAACGGGACTCAATTTCTTGATGATAAGGTGCGAATTGGTTGAAAGAATTCAGATCGAGCACGCAACGACGTCGCGGCTCGACCCTCGATCAATGGGCGGTCGAAGCGCATAAACAGCAGATCAAGTTTGGGTTGAAGAAGCGGTTGGAAGATGAAGGCCGAGATTGGGCGGCTTTCGATTACCCAAGATATTGTGGTCATATCGCACAAAGACCCAACTCAAAGAACCCAAGAAACTCCTTTTGCCATGGCCTATGGATGTGAAGCCGTGATACCTGCCGAGATCGGACTAGCATCGCCTCGAGTTTTGGCTTATAATGTCGAAACTAATGCTGCCGATCTAAGGGAAGAAAAAGACAATGTTGAAGAGAAGAGGGAGATGGCGGCGTGTCGGATGGCCAGTTATAAAAGAAAGATTTCTCAGTATTACAACGCGAGGGTGAAGTACAAATACTTCCAAGTAGGAGACCTCGTATTGAGAAAAAATGAAGCCAGCAAGCAGGACCCAATAGGCAAGCTCGAGCCGAATTGGGAAGGTCCATATAAAATCTTGAAAGTGCATCCTAAGGGGTCGTATCAGTTGGGCAGGTCGGATGGAAGCACAGTGCCTCGAACTTGGCATGCCACCAACCTCAGAAAGTATTATTTTTAAATTATTTCTTATTTTCATGACTTTTGCAGTTCTACCTTCATCAGTTGTAACAGGTCGATATGACATTGTATTGCGATTCCTTTTATAAAGCATGCTTTCTTTTCCTTTTTAATTACGATACATGTGCGAGACCGTATGAAAAAGCAAAAAGGGGGGCAAATGAAAAAGCGCAACAATCGACCGAGACATCGGTTCTCCGACCCGAACAACTCGGCACCGTCTAGTGAATAAAGCCAAGTCACTGACAATGCTTATATCACTCCCGACATGCCAGTAAGCTACGATGCTAAGCAGTCGGCGGATTTAAAACAATATAGTGAATAAAGCCAAGTCACTGACAATGCTTATATCACTTCCGACATGCCAGTAAGCCACGATGCTAAGCAGTCGGAGGATCCCACGATGGATCCTTAACTCGGCTCGATCATAAGCACCACGATGTGCCCGATCAAAAGCAGAGTAGTCGAATCGAGCTCCGACCCAAAAGCCAAGTCAAGCCAACAAGGCAGCACAATGCTAGGTCGACTCATACTCAAGTGTACCAGGAGTCATGAACTCCTACTACACTTCGAGGGGCCAGCAGGGGAATTAAGTCCGAAGGACTACACCCCATAAGGCAACATTTTCAAGGGAATTAAGTTCAAAAGGACTACACCCTAAACAAACAATCAACAAGAAACAAAAGATATTCAGTGAAAAGCATAGTGATGATTCAAATTCAAAGATCAAAATGCAAATTAAAATGTCAAGTCTATGGGATCGAAATGACCAAATACAAGTTTAGACAAATAAAAATGTAAATGTTATTACAACCAGATCGAATAAGAAAAGTTCAATAAAAAGGCGACAAAGGAAGAGCATCAGGCAGAAGGCTGGTTTGAAGTCGAAGCGTTGGGATCGACCTGTTCCTCTAACTCGGCGTTCACTTCACCGGCTCCCTCCAGGGTGGGGACCACGTACTTGTTATAAAGAGACACGCCAGCCTTGAAATCGGTGATATATCGGCCATATCGGGGAATGGACTCTGGGTCGTATAAATAGGCTTTGCCGATGCTCTTGACCTCGAAGTCAGGGACGACCATCTTGACTTCGTCCAGTGCGTTCGAGAACCCCCCCTTCATGGCCTGACTCATCAGGAGCGCCAGGTCGTTATCAAACTCGTCAGACGTCAGGAAATCCTTCTTAGCTGCTTCCAAGCGGGTCGTGAAGCTATCGACCTCGAGCTGAAGATCGTCTCGAGCCTTGGTAGAGCGGCCCGCTCGGCTACGTCCGATCCACTCGACTTCACCGCCGCCCATTTCGGCATCTCTAGCGAGCAGGTCTTCGTGCCTTAGATGAGATCCGATTCGATTTGGCGTCTATCGTCCAACTTATTGGCTTTAGCTTTCAGCTTCTCGAGATCCGATGTCAGCTTAGCGATCGTCTCCTTCTGCTCCTCCAAAGCTGCCGAGGGAGACTCGATTCTATTCAACGCCACTTTAGCAGCCAGGCGAGTGCGCAAAAAGGAACATTGTTAACTTCAAAGTCGACAAAACCTTGAAAATACAAGGAAATAAAGAAGACTCACAACTCGTTGGCTCTTCATGATAAGGTCGTGTAGCTCCTCCGGAGTCATGCCCTCCATCTCTGCTACGCTCATCCCGGGGATCGCCTCAGTAGAATTTGGTGGAGCAAGGTTACGGGTCTCCTTCCCGACCCCATGTCTCGCCTCGGAGGTTTTATGGCGTTTTCTCGAGACGAAGTCACCTTCGGTCAGCTCTACCACATTGGCCTCGTCAGGCTGACTCCTTAAGATCTCAGATGCCGGGGCCGGAGTAGAAGAACGAGTCGTACCCCTTTGTCCGCCGGATGTACCCGAGGAAGGCTTCTTCGACCTGATGCCAGCCATTTCCTGGATTGTGCGGGGATCTACCTTTTTGTGGTCGGGCATCTTTCCAATCGCCTCTAGCCTTGCAAAGTGTTCCACTGCGAACAAGAGATAGGTCGACGTTAAAACAAAGATTAAAAATCTAGAAAATACAAGTACAACAGTTCAACAGAACGAATAAGTCGCCACGCAAAACTCGAACATCCTCATCGAGTTCCGATATAAGCGCTGGGCTGCCGTCTCGATGTCGACAAGCGGATATAGAGAATGTAGGTTCCGAGTCGCAACATCGGGATGAGCGCACTCGATGATCGCGCACTCATCGGAGAACATCCGATTTGAGCCGATCATGCCATTTTTGCGGCCTTTGGAACCAAGTATGTATGTCGATATTTATCGAGACCATGCCGAATAAAGAAAAAGTTAGGTTTCGATCGCCATGAGACGAGATCACTTTCCTCACGAACTCCGATGCCAGAGGGCGCTTCAAATGTATACCATCCCACGCCCCGCAAACTCGCCAAGGCAAAGTCTCGACGGAATAGTCGAACCGAGAATTCAACCTTGGCGATTCGACACGCCAAATAAAAAACCCATTACGCTCATGATCCCATTGGGAGCGAGCTGGGTGATGCAGATCTTGTAATGTCGAAGGACGGCGATTAGGCACGGGTCGAAGGGGAATCTTAATCCCTCTCTCAATTGCGCCTCGTATATGGCACGTAACCCAAGGGAGGGTCGCATGCGGCCGGTATCGATCGTGTGACACTTTAATGTGGTCGACGGCAGTAGGGGATTCCATATCTTAAACAGATCGCCTTGGCTTTCTCTGGCGTTAGATTTGACACACATCCGTATGGTCCCTGGCCTTGCATCCTGGTTTTGCGCCTGGCAACAGGTCGAGATGATTCAACGGGTCGAGGGGATGCCTCCCCGCTCTCCTCCTCTCCTTCTTCTCCGCAGCAGCCTCTCACCGAAGCAGTTGGGTTCTCAGAAATTGTTTCTTCTGTCGATTCTACCTCAGTTTCAACAATCTCCTCTCTATTTTGGGAGTCGCTATCACTGCTAGACATGGACTTAAGGAGAAGATGCAGGAAATAAAAATAAGAAGGAGAATTTAAGTGAGTTTAGGGCTTACTTGAACTTTCGGCTAAGAAACTGAAACTCGCTGAAGATTAAAGTGACGAATGAAAAACGTCAAGCTCTTGGACTCCTTTTATGCGTGTGAATTTTTGCAAATGATTTGAAAGGGTGGAGATTGTGGGCAGTTATAGGATACATAACGCGAGAATCAAGGATAGTGGACCGCATAAAACGCTTCGTTTCCTGCACCCATTAATGCTAGTACAGTATGACGTCATCCTACGACGACTTTAGATCGGGTAGCTAGGATGTACTGCGTTCCGCCTAAAGAAGACCACGTGTCGAGAGGTTATTTGAATTTTCGAGATCCGATCTCAAAGACTCGAGATGAGCTTCACTCCGATCTGGGGGCTTATGATGATACGAGAATACACACCTCCACGTGGAATTATCCGATTGGTCCATCGGCATTTGAAAGAGTGCGGGCGGCTATCCGCGATCGGGTCGATACGATACGTGCCGGCCAAGACCACAAATGAAAGTAAGATTCACCAAGGGCCTGGACTCGAACGACCACGTCGATCTTCTTCGAGTCGATGTCATACACATTAGCCTGGCCTCCTGGGCCCACATCCCACAGGTAACTTGGGCAAAGAGGCAAGGCCCATTTAAGGGTATTTATGTCAATAGACCCAGCCGCCCTTAGTTTAGGGCAGAAGAAGGACATGTGCCTATAAATACACAACTCCAGGAACTACGTAAGGCTTGATTCCTGGACTTTCACACAGGATACGTAGGCAATCCAAGACACATTCTTGGACTCAGCCATAATACACCAAAAACATCATCTTTTATTCATATTTATCCATCTCGATCTCTTACAGCTCATCCTTAGATTACACGTGGCCTCAATTCACTGGAGGTGCGTTATTTAGCATCGTCAATCACCAAGTTTGGGGGTCGACTCGAATCAAGCTTTCTTCAGTCAGGCAAAATTCTCGTCTCGTGATTCGAGTCTTGATTCCGTTTCATGATAAATCTTATCTTTTATCTCAACACAAAGAAACGAACCACAAGTATTTCGACAACAAAAGTTTTAATAATGATACACATATATATATGT